>CM060395.1:203857468-205057468 GCA_030545235.1 Helianthus tuberosus | reverse complement strand
AATTTCAATGAAGTGTTTGTTCGAAACGAAACCACATGCGTAGCAAATGATGCATGTATGTCATGAAAGTTTCCGAGTACTGAAACAATAAGTACTTGCTAAAATGAAGAAATAACCAAGTATCGAAACAAATGTGTGTTCGCTCTTAGCGAAGAAAATCAACGCGATGCAACTACTATCAAGGGGAGTAGAGATGCAAACATCTATTTGCTAGAAGCAAAAGTAAAGATTTCAACAAAAGAAGTTTAAGTACTTTCTGTTTGGTCAACGGAACTGGCATATATGTCAGGTTAAGGGTGTCTGCTTGAGTTAACAGATGTGGTTCCTAAGCAACAAGCTTTGTGAATTTGGACCTAGGTTCCTGATGGTCCTAAGTACATGTTTCCTAGATTCTCAGAGTTTCGTATTTGGGGTAGAATCGTTATGTGCATCGTGTAGGAAACACCATTCTTGTGTACGTTTAAAACAATTTATTGTCCCACAATTTCCCCGGTACACTCTCTTCCTGAATTTACCGCTAATGACACTCGATCGTCGATCAGTCGTGTAATAGTAGTCGGATCCTCACAGTTAGTTAAATAAGTAATTCGTCAATCCTTAGAAAGAATCACCGACTCTCATGGGTTATCTCGTTCAGCTCCTGGTAGTTTGATGTTAGTTCGGAAGGTATCGTCCTTCTTATTGACGAGCAAAACTAGGATTACCCAAAAGGGAATCTTGGTCTGTTATCTTCCTTCTCTAGCAACTACTGAGGTTACACTGACAATCCTTGCATCTCCGAAGGTGTATGTCGCTAGGGTGCATTAATAGCAGGCGCTGCGCCTGGAATTAAATCGATGCGAAATTCAACTTGTCGTTGAGGGGGTAGTTTTGGCTAGTCTTTGGGAAAGACTTCGGGATATTTCCCTGTCACGGGAATATCTTCGAGTTTTGGTTATTCGGCTCCCTTGTCCATGACATGAGCCAAGAAAACAACACATCCTTTACGCAACAATTTTTGTGCCTTCGAGTAATTAGTAATCTGTAGAGGCGTATCTTGCTTCATGAGCCACGATCATTCCTTCGTTCGCCATCGGGATGCGGATATCACTCTCCGCTCGATTGCTTGTCAACTGGTCCATTCTTGTTACCACGTCAAGACTTCTCCTTGACTAGTTTTTATCAAGTACTGGATATCTATCTTATGTACTGCTAAAACAAGTATATTCTGAAGCTAAAATTCGACAATAATGTCAAATAGCGCAGACGCATAACATTGACTACTTATGAGACGTACCGATGGCCATGTTTGGATCCTGGCGTGCTTCCCTAGCTCCGGTGTTAGACATTCTTCCCATGATTTTATTTAATCTTTATTGGGCAATCTTTCCTAAAGTGCCCCATATCACCGCAGTTATAATATCCCTTACCTTTCTTTCCATGTTTCGTCTCACGCCAACACGTTTCCCTGTTGTGTCCCACTTTGCCACAGTTGTCACACTTCCCATTTTTACATCGCCCGGTATGATGACGTCGGCACTTGTCGCATTTAGGTAGTTTACCCATGTACTCTTTTCTCTTTTTGGCCTTGTTGTTGCTACTCGTCTGAGTACCCTGTTTGAAATTTGCTAACTTTCTCTTGTTGTCTCCAGATGACTCTACATGAGTCTTCTTCTTCTCCTCAGAGGTTGAAAAATTGTTCATCCTGATTGCCTCTTCAGTCAAGGCCACACTTAGATTGATGGCCTCAGCGATCGTTGCAGGCTTTGATGTCGTCTCCATGCTCTTGATTTGGGGTGCCAATCCCCAAATGAAACGCTCAATCTTCTTAAACTCTGGATCTACCATGTAGGGAACAATACGCGATAGGACTTGGAATTTATCGACGTACTCAACTATTTTTGGACCTTCCATCTTCAAGTTCCAGAACTCAGTTTCCACCTTCTGGCTTTCTGTTCTCGAGCAGTACTTTTTATGCATTAGCTCTTTCAGCTCGTCCCATGATAAAGCATACGCAGCAGCCTCGCCCATTATCTAAACCTGGAGTTTCCACCATGACAGAGCCCCATCTTGGAACAGTCCAGAAATGTACGTGACCTGATGCTCTGGGGCGCATTTGCTTGCACGCAAAACAGAATCCGTCTTCTCAACCCAGCGCACGAAGGCTATGGCACCCCCAGTGCCGTCGAAATGCAGGGGCTGGCAGCCCAAGAACTGTTTGTAGGTGCAGCCTGCGATATAAGTAACATTATCCGTGTAAGGTATTAGCAAAGCACTCGTGGAAATGTCCAAACGTTTTGTAATGTGTCTTAAAGGACTAAATATTACTGTTGGGTGGGTTATTTCCTGATGTACCTCCGCTGCGCTTGGAGCGAAGGGCCTCGTACTGTGCGATAACCTGTAAGAGGTGTTCTTGAAATTCCGCCTCTGTCGTCAGCAGAGGGTTGTTGGTATTGGTGTTCCCTTGAGTCGACATCTTCCTAGAAGAAAGTCGGTTAGGTCAGGTCTTGTTAAGGACACGAGCACACAAGCCTCTATTTAATGAATAAGACCTCAGAGGTGTGTTACATATATGTATATACGCAGTCGTTATAACATTCAATCACATATCATCACAATTATTGCACAAATTGTAAATAGGAACGTAGCAAGTAAGCATGTAGCATTATAGTTATAGCACAAATATGCAGATCAGCAGCGTGTTTAGTGGGAACATAGCGACTGAGTTTTTTTTCATTAGTTATTAGTCATAAGTATTGTCGCATGTTTAAAGATGATTGGGCTTTCGTTATCCTCCGGCCACAATCACTGTGTCTTAAAAAATGTATCACATCAGAAGGGACACAGGGTCACCCTACCCTTGCCCAACAAGTATATTAGTGTATCAAAATTACGTAATCAGAAGTGGTCTTCAAAATTCTCTGCAATCCTGGCTTATCATTAGTGTCTTTACCCAAGTGTAATGCAATCCGCATAAATCCAGAAACCAACTACACTGGTGACTGAGGTGGAGGAGGAAAGAAAAGTAACTGCTAGCACGTGTAAACTCCTCCTCGAGCTTGTATATACATCGAAGTAGTTAACTGATCTGCCGCTCGATAGTAAAAGAAACGAGCATCAAAAACCTGGGAAAGGCGTTATAGCAGCAGATGAAAGCGCAAAAGAAGTCATTGATAATTGTGGAGGATCAAGGTATACTGGCAATAAACAGTGTGGAGAACGTGGTGTCAGCTCAAGCTTCAACATTCTGCGACTTATATCCTCAAACTGTAGCTGATGTGACAGGTGTACTCATCCCGTGTGTAGCCTCCATAATGTGAGGGATGACAAGGGTCTAAAATCAACAGAATGTAGCATAGGAACCATCAAAATGACTTGTCCAGCATTGTAGGGGTGAATGTAGCAAACGGTGCGACTTGTAAGGTCAGGGAGAATGTTGCCGTAGCAGAAGAATCGTTATGCGGGTGCTAACCTGGAGTGCCTTCTCGGGGTGCGGGTATGTCTTGAAAGAAAGCGGTAGGCATGTCGGTGCATTGGACGTTGGTCTTCATAGGTGCAACATCAGCGGGTGCAGGTGCAGCAGAAATGTCTCAACGAAAGGAGAATCAATAGGTGCAGATACTGGGTCTGGTACGAGGAGTGCAATGTATGGTAGTCCAAAAGAAATAAGGTCATGTTTAAGCAGGTTCAGCAGGTGCAACATCAAGCTGGCCCACAAGGAACTGGAGCTGCCTCAGGGGCAGGTCCTGGGTCGTATGAGGGTGTGTGATCTTGAGCAGGTGTTAGTACAGTAGCCAAAGCGGCGGCGGCGTCCATGTCTGTAGCAAAAAGCGGTAACCTGCCTGTTTGTAGAGTTGTAAATGTCGCAGACTCAAAGGAGTCCGAAATCGAGTGTATACTAGAATCAGAGGATAGTTTGATAATAGGGATCTCAAAACATAAAATCAGTAACAACGTCCTCATCTAACTTTCCATCATCCTGGGTGTCGACGGGACGATCATCAATAAGCAAATTAACGTCGTCATCAAACAATTTGTTAAAAAGGCAGATCCTCAGGGGAAATAACCACGAGAGTTACGGCGTCGAGAATCGGAGCCACGATGTGCTCGTCATCGAAGTGTCCAAATGATAAGGTGGTCGTGGACCGAAACAAGAATGACAGGAAGTTTCTTGTCAAGGAAGCCATCAGCAAGGGTAATTCATCACCAAAGTCTGGCAGTGCGGATGGTTGGCAGTCGTCCTCGTTTTGGGTCAACATGTCAGGGTCACTCTCAGTGTCTGACGTAAATATCTCCGGTGCAGGTACAGTCTCATCATCAGTGGCGGTGGCTATAGGGTCGTCATCATCTGACAATTCGTTCCCTGAGGAAGGTGACGTGTGTGCCAGTACATAATAGTTATAGCATGCATATTCACAGTGATCTTTAACACTTTGTGTATTGCAAATAAATACAATTCATAATGTAATCATGTATCCACATATTCGTCCTAGTCTTCCCAAACTATCCCACCCAGTCTATCAGACTAAACTCCCTAGTCTCTCATACTAACTCCCTGGTCTCTAAGACCAACTCCCTGGTCTCTAAGACCAACTCCCTGGTCTCTAAGACCAACTCCCTGGTCTCTAAGACCAACTCCCTGGTCTTCTAAGACCAACTTTCCCAGCCTCTAAGACTAAATCCCTAGTCTCTAAGACCAACCTCCCAGTCTCTAAGACTAAATCCCTAGTCTCTAAGACCATCCTCCCAGTCTCTAAGACTAATTCCTGGTCTCTAAGACCAACCTCCCAGTCTCTAAGACTAAATCCCTGGTCTCTAAGACCATCCTCCCAGTCTCTAAGACTAATCCTCCCTCAGCCTCTAAGACTGATCCTCCCTCAGCCTCTAAGACTGATCCTCCCTCAGCCTCTAAGACTGATCCCCCCCAGCCTCTAAGACTGAACTATAAATATAAGTTTGAAATGTGTATTTGTGCCTTTTTGTTTGTAAAATGCGTGTTTCCTGGATCTGGACGTTTAGTGTATGCAATGAAAACATGTTGTAAAACGTTTTCGTGAGAGCCCTAATGATCGTAGTCTAGACTCGAGAAAGAATCCTAGTTCGCTACGATCGAAGCTCTGATACCAAGCTGTCACACCCTGACTTTTGCGGAAGCGTGATTATGGTGTGACTTACTTGTTATCATTGCATTCAACCATATCAAACAACTACATGATAAAACCAAAGATTTATCATCCATAAAATGAGTTTAAAACATAATAACATTGACTAAAACGTAGACCTCAAATTTAAGTTTTACAAACCATATGAATTGTGCAAAAGTTCGCTAAGGACTCGTCAAAAGATAATAGTTGTAATCAAAGTTTGGAAGACATGTCTTGTCCAGGATTAAGACACACTGGCCAAACCCAAAGACCATGGATGACATCTTTATACTTAACATGACTTGAAACTCCAACGCCCGCCAGATCCATACTTAATTTCCTGAAATACATGTAGTTTGAAAAACATCAACAAAAGTTGAGCGAGTTCATGTGTATGTGAGTTTGTATAAATCGTTAATGTGTGTCTGCATAAATCGTTAAAATGTGTCTGTATAAATGTATGTCCTTGGTATGTAGCAATAAGGAAAAACAGATCAATTAATGTGTAGCTAATACATTAATAAGTGACATGGCCTAGGAAGCACTCAAACCTGTAACGTGTATTTCATACCGGTCCTTCCGGCGGGACGACATAGTCACCACATGCAGCCACACGCTGGCCCATGTGTAGGGCTCGCAACACCCAATAGATCTATCACTCATGCCCCTCGGTCCTTATACAAGGATTAATGGTCTTACGATAATAGCCTATCCATTCATGTGATCTAGCAGTAAATTCCTTAGCTAATCATACCATGTATAAAAATGTATGTAATAATTGTAACATGTATTTCACCCCCGAAGTTATAAAACTGAAAACAATTAAGAGAAAAGGGGGACATGAACTCACAGTTTTGCGTCTTCGTACGACTACCTAATGTAACTCGAAGCTTCCTCTAAAACGCACGACTACCTACAGGCATACTACGGTCCGTTAGACGAGCGGGTCGTGCCTTGTCTTAATATTGATTAATGCCTTTGAGTTACGTTTTAAAGTGTTCTCAATATGTTTGTAATAATACTTCTCGAGTATTGTTATTTGCATTTCCCTCCCAAGGATGGGAGTCTCACATACTTGTGTATTCCTATTCTTGTGTTCGTATAACTTGCCATGTCTTGGTGTCGTTGTTGATGCACTACATCTGTCGACTTCGTCTTGTATCGAGTCTTACATTGTATTGTATAGATTAGGGCACGTTGTGTGAGAAAATAGGAGAATGTTTAGAGTTTAGAGGCTGATTCCACTTATGTATACATAGGTGATTCCACTTATGTGTACAAGTAATTCCGCTTATGTGTACAAGTGATTCCGCTTATGTGTACAAGTGATTCCGCTCATGTGTACATGTACACATAAGCGAAATCAGATGGTCTATATATAGTGCCTCATAAGCGAAATCATTAAGTCAGATCTTGTAACTCATACCGAAGTGCTGCCGGTTTGAGAATTGAATGTAAACAGCGTCAAATCAATACAAACATTGAATTAAGAAGAGAATCAGCTGTTTCTAGCTTTGTTTCTTGTTTTCCGCACCTGAAACAGAGTTGAACACCTCTGAACGACTCATTTGGGTCAGATCACGATCCTTCAATTGGTATCAGAGCTCAGGAGGAGGAGTTCTACAGAGATTAGCTGGAATTCATTGATATTTCTTACTTCTACACTTTCTTTTCTCGTTTCAGAAAGATTTCACGGTTAAAATTCGCTCAAAATTTCACAGATCATAGATAATTGGACATTAACAAATCCTGGAAAGTTTCGGACCTTAATTCAGAGTAAAAATGGACCAAAATGCATCCCGAAGTGATTCCGCTTTTATGGACATCTAAGGATTTCGCTCATATGACCATCTAATTCCGCTTTTGTGTCACTCTTAAGGATCTGATTCCGCTTTTATGTCAACATAGGATCTGATTCCGCTTTTGTGTCAACATAAGATCCTGGTTCCGCTTTTGTGTCAACATAAGATCCTGATTCCGCTTTTGTGTCAACATAAGATCCTGATTCCACTTATTTGTCAAGACTGATTCCACTTATTTGTCAAGACTGATTCCACTTATTTGACAAGACTGATTCCACTTATTTGTCAAGACTGATTCCACTTATTTGTCACATTGCTATTCCACTTATCTGTCACTGTTTTTGAAAAACGTGCTAAGTGATCATGGATACCGAGTTCTATAACGCATTTGCTACACCGTCTGGTCCAGGTACTATTGCTCAAGCTATGAGTTTAGAAAATGAGACGGGAACCACCCAAAAGCCCCCGAAATTGATGAGTATCGAAGAATACTACGGGTGGAAAGATAGATTCGAGAACTGGGTTCAGGCGAATCATCTGAGATCATAGGAATGTATTTTGAAGAAATATGTTTTGCCACAGACTGAGATGAAAGTTGACAAGAAAATATCTGAATTTACTAATGAAGAACGGGATTAGTCTACTTCAGCAGGCTATCAAGGAAGACATTTTCATTCTGCTACAGCATGACAAAACTGCAAAGTCAATCTGGGATGCACTTAAAGTCAAGTTTGAGGGTAGTGAGAATATGATCAAGAGCAAGAAAGCACTGCTTAAGAAAGAATTTGATCTATTTACAAGTTTGCCTGGGGAAGATACAAAGAAGCTGATTGAAAGATACTGTCACCTTGTGCGATCTATGTCAATGCTTAGTATAAAAAAGGAGTCTGAAGAGTGGGTAGACAAATTAGCTGATGCGTTACCGCAAAAAGAGTGGGGAACTTATTTGATGATCCTGAAAAACACAGGGGTTTATGATGGGTTATCAATTGGTGAGTTTATCGAAAAGATTGAGAGTTAAGATTTGGAACAGCAGAAGATCACAAGGATGAACAGTCCAAGTGGTCAACAGGATGTAAAAATGTATTACAAAGGTAGTATTCCGGTTCCAGAAGCTGAGAGAAGTCCGAAAATCCAGACTGCGTTTAGTGCTGGAGATTCATCGGAAAAAGCTGATCAAAGTTCAAACAAAAGCAGCAGTGGTTTCTCATTATATCCGAGTGTCAATCCAAAGAGTTCATCAGAAAGTTTTCAGTCTCAAAGCACAAAGACAGGAAATGGTTATGTGATTCAGTGCAACATCGCTCTAAATCTTCCAGAAGGTCAAAGTTTTTCAGAAGACACTGCTAAAGACCACATGGCTCTACTTGGTTCTGTGTTGTTATCTTATGAGGGTCTAGTAGCCAGTCGGATCAGAAATCCTATGCTCACCAAAGAGGATTACGATCAGATAGACGCCGAAGAGATGGAACTAATGGATATCAAATGGTGTCTAGCGAGTGTTCTTAGACGTGCTGAAAAGTTCAAAACGATTACCGGAAGAAATGACTTTCTTGATGCTCATGTATCTACTTTAGGTTTTGATAAATCTAAAGTTACTTGTTTTCGATGCAGGGAGAAAGGCCATTTCAAACGGGAATGCAAAAACAGAGAAGCTAGTGGCGCTCAGAATCCGTTCGGAAAAGATGATTATTACAGGAAAGCCATATATCAGCAGGTTGGTCAACAACAATTACAAGAACCACAAACTGCTCATGGTAGAAGAATTGAGGATTCAAAAAGAGCGTGCATTGTGGATTTTAACTGGAACAATTATATATCTCCTGATAGCAAAGCATGCATAGTTGATCAAGATGATGAGAGGCTACCTGAAGGTTTCAGCTGGGATATGTTTGTTGATGAAAAGGGTGATTTCAAAGCTTTCATTGCAAAGATTGTTAGAGAACCAGACATGTTCGCCACATGGATGAAATCTATTGGTGAGACAGTGAAAAGTGAGAAGGAACAGTCTGTTACATCTGAAGAAAGCTCAAAAAGTGCTGATGAAGATTCACTAAGTGCAGATGAGAGTGTGCAAAATGATGTTACTTCAGAAAAGGAAGTTGTATTTGATCAAACACCGTCTGATTCTGGTGTATCAGATGCTGATTCTGAAAAATTTGTAGAGTTTGATCAAACACCAGTTGATAGTAGCAGTGATGATGAGGAAGAGAAACATATTAATGTTGCAAAATCTCATCTTTCTCCTGAAAGTTTTCATTTCTATTTTGCAGATCGTATGGAGAAACTAAAGGAGAAACGAGCTGCTAAAGAACAACAACTAAAAAAATCTGAAGATGTTGTTCAGAAAGAAAATGTTGAAAGTGTTGCTGAGAAGACTACTGAAGCTGAGAAGGTGAAAGAAGAAGAAAAGGTGATTGAATAAGAAAAAGTGGTAGAAGTGGTGAAGACAATCGAGATTGAGAAGATTGTTGAAGTTGTCAAGCCTTGCATGAAGTGTTTGGAAGCTTGCAAGGGATGTGCAGCAAAAGACGAGATAATAGATGAATATGAGAAGAAGAAGAAGGAGCAGTTACTGTTCAATCTCAACTATGTGAAAGAATCTTATGATGTCTTGAACAAAACAGTAACTGGTCTCCAAAAGACAAACTCAGAACGTGAAAAAGCACTTACGATGATGAATGCTGTGATGATGACAAAGCAAAAGGCCATCAACTTTTACATCGAAGAGAGTGCTAAGTGGAAGCAAGAGTTGGAAACAGAAAAGATTGAGAATGAGAGGATTAGACGTTTATTGCAAAGTTATTCTAGTTCTGATTATCTCATTGATCGTATTTACCCAACTGTTGCAGGTATGGAAGCTTTTCAAGATGAGAAACCGAAGAAAAAGAAAGATAGTGGTAAGAAACCGACTGTTAGCTATAACAAGTGTCCGCCTCCAATTTGGGAAGGGTACTCTCCTAGAAAACCAAACAAGGAGCAACTTGAAAAAGCAGTCAATATAAAGCTAAAAACCGACACAACTGACGTTTTACCAGATAACATTGATGTCACGTTTACCTCGTTCGATACTGATCATGAATCTGAGTTAATCAAAAAGGTGGTCGATCAGGTGTTGGATATTGATGAGGAGTCTGAGTCAAAGTCTGAGTCTGGAGGGTCAAATTCGTCAGTCAACAGTCCAAAGTCGTCGGTTAAACGGTCTTATAGTAAAGAATTTTTGTTATCAAAAGCAAATTTGGATGATGAAACATTTGAAGTTGCATACACTTTAAATGATTCGGACAAATTATACTCTGACAAAGAGTTTCCAATAAGAAGTGTTCGTTTTGACATGATTAAAAAGGTTTTCAAAATGACAGAAATTAACATTTCTGAAATAAAAGATTTAAATCTTACTGAAAAATCTAAAAAGTACACTTCAAGAGTTCAACAACGTCTAAACAAGAAAAAGGGTTACAATTCTGGTTCTGGTTTTCAAAAGAAACAAAACCAAAATCGTAGCTACAAAAAGAAAGGTCTTGGATTTATTCCACCAGAAAATCATAAAAATTTGAAAAATTCTAAAACAAAAATAGAATTTGTGTCAGCTGGAAGTGCAGAAGAGGAACAGAAGAAACCGTTCTGGAGACAGTCAAACCAAGAGTTTCTTGCTGAAAAGAAGAGGAATGGAACTGAAGTGTATCATTCAAAGGAAACTAGAACCTGTTACAAATGCAATGAAGCTGGTCACATTGCATGGAACTGCCAGAAAAATGCCAAAACAAAACAGGGAGTTTCTAAGAAATTGAAAGAAAAGGTTGTTGATGTTGAACCACCAATCGAAAAATTTAAAATTTTTGAAAACTCAACTTATGAGGTTGGTGAGTGTTCTAAAAAGAATTTTTATAAAAAGAAAGAGAAAGACAACCAAGTGTGGGTTGTTAAGAAATTTGATGAGAAAGTCGGTGATGAATCTGGTTCCACAAAGCCAGAAGAGTCACAGGTTGAGGTGAAAATTTCAGTGAATGATGATGAGTTTCCATCACTGAAATTTGAAGAAGTTAAACAGAAAGTTGGTAAGGTTGATATCTCGAATCAGTTTTATAACGAGAAAACTAAGTTTGATGTCGAGAAAACATTCAATGGGAGTGTTAAGAAAATTTTTGGGAAAATGTTGAATGGGAAAGTTAAGGGGGTTAAAGATTTTTATGCAACTAAAAAGGCAACTTACAACCCTACTGCGCAAGAACTGAAAGCCATCAAGTCTGAAAAGACTTGGATGGAAGTTTGTTTCCCGTAAAGTCTTAGGACTATGCCGGAGATCCCAAGTTTATATCGTGGATCAGGAATCGGCATCTTTCTTGATAATTGATTGTGTGATTGAATCTTATAAATGTTTAAATTTTACAGGTGAAAGGACTACGCCGGAGCTTCCAGGTTGGTAAGTGCGAAGCAGGAATCGGCATCCTGATTGGTAAAATGATGCATGTAGACGTAACATTCCTACAGTTGGTATTGGTTAGTCATACCTACAAGTGGTATTGTTTGTGATCCTAAAAGTGGAATTCTTACAATTCGTACAGAGGTTGCTTAATTGCAAACGGTAAATCAGGGACATTAAATTGTACTTGATTTACTATATTTGATAAAACTGACAAGATGATGAACCATATCCCCGTACCTAACAAGTGGTAAACCTACTAGTGGTAAAAACAAACTCATTTTCCGGAAAAATCATTTTGATTAAAACAAACTTAAGTGTTTTGAGATCTAAATGAGAAAATGGTTTGTGATAGGGGGAGTTCTGATTGTTTATGCCTAGTGAATGGCAATTTGATGCGATTCGATGTCAGTTGTCAAGTTTCTGTATAGTTTTGTTTTTCAATTGGGTCAAGAGTTTAGTTTGTTTTCAAATTTCCTAAAATGTGTTTGCATTTTAGGGGGAGTAAGAAATTTCTGAAAATCCAAAAACATTTGAAAATTTGAAAAAGCCAAAAACATGATAAAATCAAAAATGAGTTTTGTTGTATAAAAGAGGAAATGATAGTACATCAGTGGACTGTCACAACATGCTAAAGAAATGGAAAGTTATATTGTGATAAACAATCTCACTGATGATGTGTCAGTAGGTTTTTGCACATTTAGTAGATTGTGACGAGATATAAACCTAAATTTCAAACTTGCTTATATCGTGGGGAAACATCTCTCGGATATATGGGTAACCCCCGAAATCTCGTTTGAAAGATTCCTTTTTCTGATATACTAGGTCTTTATACTCAGTGATATCTGGGGTATTATTCCTGGACTTCTGCTGAATGGAAGTTCTGACCTAGTCCTCGAATAATACTTTCCGCAATGCTTAAATCATAAGCATCACCCTCAGCATATATGATAAGACAATAAAATTGCTTAGCAATGCTGTTGTAAAAAAGATCCTCTAAAGGGGACACACCCAAAAGTTGAGTCATGATCTCTCTGCTGAACGGTAGTTCTGACCTGAGCTCTCATGATTCTTCATAATTTATTCCCTTACAGATATCATTTGTGTCATAATTACCTGTAAGACTGAATATTGGGATCTGGATACGGGAGTATATTCTGAGGTGGGACACGCGATTAAGTTTAAGTTCTTAAGACATTAATATCGTATCTCAAAGCAGTTGAACTTTGTGTGAAAATTTAAGTGGACAAGTATACTGACAATCTAGGTGAATTGTTTAGAACTTAAAATGAAATGAAGCTTAACGGTGTTGGTGATATGTTTCATAAACTGATATGATCCTCTTACACAAACTCACAAAAATATTGTTTGTAAATATTTTATTTCTGCATTTTGTTGTTTCTTCAATGTGTGTTAGTTACTTTCTTTCAGAAAAATCAAAAAAGATTTTCAGTGTGTTTTAGCATAAATTTTGAAAAAAGTCAAAAAGATTTTCGACAACTGATGTTGGAAAGCTGATTTTCAAAATTCCGAGTGCTAAACATGATGACATTGTTGTGAGGGGGAAGTATGTCTTGAGCATAAAATGTGTTTTGTAAATCAACAAGTGGTTCATCAAAAAGGAAGTTGTTTATGAGAGAGAGTCAGTGTAGATGCATTAAATTGTTAAATTTAGAAAATTTACTTCTGGGTTAAGAATGTGCAGGTATAGTCAGGTTTCAATCTTGGATCTAAAGACAAAGAGCCAGGTTACAATACCTGAGGACTCTGATTGAAGAAAGCAAAGTTTCGATCCTGAAATTAAAGACTCTGCAGATAAAGCTTGAGCCAGGTATCTATCCTGGAACATGAAGAGCCAGACAATGATCCTGAAGTAGATGTTGCTGAAGAACTAAGGAATGCCAGCAAATCGAGAGTGGGAGTCTGAAGATATTCAAGCAGATATTGTTAGAGGAGAGTCTGTTGATGAAGATAGAGAGAGAGAAAAGCCCAGAGGCTGAGAAGTGAAGACACAACATTGTCGTGACTCGATAGTCGACTCGTCAACATCTGAGGGGGAGTCTGTTGATGCACTACATCTGTCGACTTCGTCTTGTATCGAGTCTTACATTGTATTGTATAGATTAGGGCGCGTTGTGTGAGAAAATAGGAGAATGTTTAGAGTTTAGAGGCTGATTCCACTTATGTGTACATAGGTGATTCCACTTATGTGTACAAGTGATTCCGCTTATGTGTACAAGTGATTCCGCTTATGTGTACAAGTGATTCCGCTCATGTGTACATGTACACATAAGCGAAATCAGATGGTCTATATATAGTGCCTCATAAGCGAAATCATTAAGTCAGATCTTGTAACTCATACCGAAGTGCTGCCGGTTTGAGAATTGAATGTAAACAGCATCAAATCAATACAAACAGTGAATTAAGAAGAGAATCAGCTGTTTCTAGCTTTGTTTCTTGTTTTCCGCACCTGAAACAGAGTTGAACACCTCTGAACGACTCATTTGGGTCAGATCACGATCCTTCAGTCGTATCCCGGTGTAGTATTCCAAATAATAATGTGCCAATATATTCTCAATATATTACTTCAAAACAATATATTTTCAAGTCTCACTTGGAAATATTTATAAACTTATTTTGTCCAAATTAATTCATTTCAAGAAATTACATATTTTTCCCAAAAATATTATATTCCTTAATAAACCCAAGAAAATATATTTTTATCTCCCGAAAATAATACATTTTCTCCTTGTCCAAAAATAATGATATATTTGATAATAGAAACCATACTTTCACTTCTTTTGTATCAAAATAACGTTTACCAAAAATATATTGTAATGTATTTTCCGGAATATCCCATAAGTTACGTTTCTGCGTTCGATTTCACAATGTTATGTGCGTAACTTAAATATTTATTCCTTGTGATTTTTGGTATTATTTTGGAGTTGTAAATGTCAAAGTATTTTGTTAAGTTATATTATTTTACCCTAAAATAATATAACTAGTTCACAAATTATACAAGTAATCACACAAGCGTCTTAGTATGAAATATATATTCTAAATATATATTTACCCGTTTTTATTTGCGAAAACCAACCTCCGATACTTTGTATTTCGTAACAAAATTTATGGCGAAGTTTATATTTGAAACACAAGTTACAAAATATACTTGTAACACTTGTTTAGAAAAATATTTTCTAAGTGTTGGAATTTTAGAAAAATTTCGCCAGAGTTTCCTTTGTAAATAGAGGTGTCCATGCTTACTAGCATATCATTTTCTTTTCAAAAATTCATTCAAACAATTTTCAATCAACAACATACAATCTCTATTTACCAAACTTGTCAAAAACACGCATAAACTATAAACTTATAAACTTGAAAATTTATAAAAGTATGTAGTAACTTACTAGCATACTTAGTAAGTCTTGTTACCTTTAAAAATGTGATTAGTTCCTTAAAAACTTCATTTTCAAAGAGTTTGAATGTTCACAACTTCCCATCATATTTTCTAAAAATATTTCTTTGTGAAATTTTCTTATTACACAAGTGTTTCTACACTTGTTTATCCACCAAAAATAAGGTTAGTTTATGTAAGATCCAAGTTTTAACGAAACTCATACTTTTTACTTGGTTCTTTTGAAAAACCACACATAGATCTTTAGATCTACAAGATTATAACCTACTTTTGTTCTTTGTTTTTCAAGAAAACATTTATTTACTCAAGTTCATAGTTTATATGTGGATGATTCCATCATCCTACACATTCTTACTTTCTCATCTTGCTAGATCATGTTTTTAATCATGATTTAGCAAGATCATATGATGATCCATATCATTTCTACTAGCAAAAAATAATCAACAAGCATCATAACACAAGAATATCATGATTTCTTAACGTTACTTCATCATTTTAACCATACTTTATCATCTAGTTAGTTTATGTTCAAGACTTTATCTTTATGATTCTTAGTGTTCTTAAGTTTAACATCATGAATCATACTTTAACCACCTTCATAGGATGTAAAATGAATGGATCTAAGAGACTTACCACTAGCTCAAGGCTAGGGGAGTTCAAGTGTAGAAAAGTGGTGGTTAAAAGAAGACGAGAGAGGTCCTTGAGCTTCCGAACACACCGAGCTTAGTTGTATGCACTTTGACACCTTTGTACACCCTTTAAATGGTAGAAGATGATTGAAAAATGTTGATGATGATGGTGGTATGGGGTCGGCCGAAACAAAGAAAGGAGGAAGAGAGAAGTGTGGGTGTCTAGTGATGAAGATGATATGAATGAAAGACTAGTGGTTTATAAATAGAAGTCTTCAACATCTATGGTCCATTAGTTAACATGTTCCCCTAGTACCATGCATTTCTAATAAACTAATCAAGAAATTAAGTGGGTGTGTCCCACTTTCACAACCGGTTTCGAGGGGGGGTATCTTGTTGGGTTTCAAGTATTTAGTTACAAGTTCTAGTTAGAGTTCAAATATTAAGTTAGTGTGTTATGAGTGTTATTAAATATATAGTGTGTTAGGGTGTTCGGGGACCCTAACTAGCTCAGAAAAATAAAAACAATGTGTTTGACAATATTTTTGTGTTCCGGGTAATGTCCGGTTGTTCGGTTGGGTGTTGTTCCGTTAAAGTGCTTAATTAATCTGTAATGTGTCTTTTATAATACTTTTTGTGTCACAATTAATTCCCAACACTTTGGAAAGTATCCAGGACCATTTTGTCAAGTTTTTGCACATTACTAGCATGATTAAATGCTGAATTTTTGTTATTATGTGCAGAATTCTGCATTTAGAGTGTGTTTTGGGCACTTCCCGGCACTATAACTATCACCTAGTGATGCAGTTTTATGGTCCTCACTTCCCTACACTCCATACTAGTGTAGTACCCTGTCTCTGGCTCATATTGGCCTCAAAAATATTGTCTGCCTAGGTGCTGGCATTGTCAGCATGTTTCTGAATTATCCGCTCACTGTGCTAGTTGTGCTTTGTGCATCAAGTTTGTCACTAAAGTTTATGTGTAATAAATGGAGTGACAATATAAATGTGATGCATATGTATGTATGTAACAGAAATCAGAAAGCAGTTTAATTAACAGTTGTAATCAAGCACAGTCATTAAGCACAAATTAAATATTAATTAACTGTACGGATGCATGCAAATTTGACAGTTGTCACACGATACCCACCGGGTGATGATAAGTACATGTCGGCCAAGCAGGGTGAGGGCCAGTGTATGTATGCATGCTTTGCAGGCGGGGCATAGGTGACTGGTGCTGGAGCTGATCGGTGCTGAGATTGCTGCTGAGCTGGTACGGATTGAAGCGGAGCAGCAGTAGTAGTGACAGCATAGTTCTTGTTGCTGGAGCTACTGTTGTTGTTCTTCCTCTTGCGACGAGAGGACTTCGATGACTGAACTGTGGCGGTTTCGACGGTTGGTGCGGCGGTAGCTTGGTGTAGGTTCTTGGTAGCTTTATCCCAAAATCCAGCTTTGGCTCGCTTGTCGTTGATCTCAGCGACAAGCAGGTAGGTTTCTTCGATTGTTGTTGGCTTTGAAGCATGCACAAAATATGCAACACAATCTGGCAGAGCGCGGTTGTACTTCTTGATTGTCATGTCGGCAGTCTTCACTTGGTCAGGACAGATAATACTGAGCTGCTTGAAGCGAGCAGTTAGAGCCGCATTGTCACCCTCCTTTTGCTTGATATGCCAGAATTCGTCCTCGAACTTTTGGCGCTCATGGGGAGGGCAGAACTCTTCAAGCATGACGTTCTTCAACTCGTCCCACGACAAGCCATAAGCTGCATCGTTTCCGCGTTTGTTTCTCTCGGCTGTCCACCAGTGTAAAGCGCGGGACTGGAAGACACCAGTAGCATTCAGAGTGCGGAGATCGTCAGGACAGCCACTCTGGCGCAGGGTGACCTCGATCAAATCAAACCATTGAAATAGGGTCGTAGGACCATCTTCGCCAGTAAATTCTTTCGGTCCACAAGCTTTAAACTGCTTGAAGCTAAAAGTAGCTTTGGGAGTATCAGTCCTTGACTCCTCAGAAGATTTGCTAGCATTCTCGTGTAGTTCACTCACGATCTGAGGGATAACCTTCGTCATTTGCTTAGTAATCATAGAGGCGAGGCGTTTGTCGGCCCGCTTTCGGCGAGCAGATTGGGTAGCGTGAGAACCGGATGACGACATTGTCTGCAACAGACATCGCTACAGGACTCAACACAATATAATTGAATCTCACCTCACATGCCTAGTACTACTAAAGCTCAAGAATACGTTCACAAAACACATATACATATAGACACGTAATCACAGATTCACATAAGCACCAAAAGCACATAAGCACAGAAGCATGTAGGCATGTAAAGCACGAAAACACATAACACAAGAGGCAGTCAGAATACAGAAACCTAACTATATGTTACACGTATTCCCTATCCTTCACAGCGCGTATAGCTGTTAATTACAGCGAAATGCGAGAATCGAGCAGCGATTGCGAATAATGACCAGCGATCTGTGGGCGATTGTGTAGTGTGTTGTGTGCGATGATCGAGAGCAAAAAGAGAACAAACCAAAACATATAAACACATAAAACACATAAGTTCCTCATAAAATCGACAAATATCAGAGTCAGCAGTAGCGAGCTCAGAATCGAAACACATAAAAATCGAGAATATATTGTCTGCGGCTGTTTAGACATCGACTACCCAAAGTGGTTCGACTATTCACAAGAGCCTTCAGTACACCCTTGACCTTCGGGACTGTACTCGTGCCTCGAATTTGGACGAATGGCACGCATCCTTCCAGTTAAGGTGTGACTTCAGGTCATTGGAGTCCATCGAGACCTTGGTGAGAGTTTTGTAAAACAAAATAGGGCGGAAATCAAGTCGTCAAGGTTCGGGTTTCACCCCTGACTTAACAACTTTGTTCCTGTTTTGATAAAAATAGAGACGAAAACCTGCGTCAAAGTACGGCTTTCACTCCTGATTCAACGCAAATTCTCGTGTTTATGGGTAAATATGAGGGTTGAACAAGCGATCTAGTCGAGAGTTTGCGGTTTTCACACCTAATCCTGACCTAATCACTCTTTCATTTTTGAAAAGTAAAGTGTTGTGATAGTGTAGTGCAATCGAGAATAGCGAGAATAGCGAGATATAGCAAGTAAGCTCGTACAAAATCCCTAAGGATATACACAAGTCGATCCGTTGGTACTTAGAATATAGACTAGGTCGTCTAAGACATCGACGCGGACTAGGTCGAGTCTTGCCTAATTCCCTATAGTTATGGCTCTGATACCAATCTGTCACACCCCAACCGATGGCGAAAACATCGGGGCATGGCACTGAGCGAAATAGATTATCCAGAAGTTTTCATAACAACTATAATTACCAATTATTTAAAGCATCACGTCCCATACCATGACATAAAAAGTAATTTAATTATTACAGACAAAATCTAGTCAAATTGTTCTGTTCCGACAACTCAGATTTCAATCACAGACAATTCATTTATTTGTTTCTAGACCCTTTCCTAGCCTCGATTTCACAGCAAGCCAAGCATCTAAACATTTTAAGCACCTGCCACATACGTTAAAGTAAAAGTCAATACACATAGTGTAAAGGTGAGCATACAAGTTTAATAGATATAATAGAGTTCGAAATCGTTACGCATAACCAACACGTACACAGTGTAAAATGAAGCACGTTAGTTATCGACATGAACCTATCGATACCAGTGACTGCGGGTTGACTGCCCAAGGCAGTTTGTAATACACACTCACCACTGTGAGCCATGTAACAAATTGTCCTTAACAACCCCTGAATGAACAGGTGCTGAGTCCAAAGTATAGTACTATCGTTGCTAAGGCAGGTAGACAACATTCCATGTGTAAACATAACAAACAAGCATTCATTAAGTCACGTATAACATGCGATAATGGTTAGTGTTAAAGTATTGCGTAGTGTGTTTGATGTGATTTAGAATAAGTAACGTATGTAACACCCAAAAGTGCGTAAAGCAAAAAGGGATCGAGTATACTCACAGCGTTTGATGGATTGAAGGGAGCGCTAGAGAGTGAGGTTAGCCTGATCAGAACGATAGCATAAACGATAAGCGGCGCGCAAAACGAAGCAAAGTATCAGTGGGTCGAATGGCAATCCGATCGGGTGGCAATCCGATCGGGTGGCCACTCGATTGGATTGTCATCTCGTTTGGGATGGATGTGTTTGTGTATGATGGCTTGTCTTTTGAAGTTTTCGTTGTAGCATTTTGAAAACAGAGAAGTTTCTCTACCTTTCAGGTCGGTCGATCGAACGGCTGTTCGATCAGACAGAAATCCGATTGGCGAGGTTTTTCAGGTTGAGAACAAGTTCACAACAGGACGGTCACTCGATCGGATGGCTATCCGATCGGGTGGCAATCCTTTCGGATTGAACTTGTTAAAAATTTATTTAAGTGTTGGAGTCAAAACATCACATGGTCGGGTGGCAATCCGATCGGGTGGCAATCTGATCGAATTGCAATCCGTTCAATGTTCAAGACCTCAATTGTTTGGAATAAAAGTTAAGTGTGGGACCCAAGGTACAAGCCGATCGGGTGGCTGTCCGGTCGGGTGGCAATCCGATCGGACGGCAATCCGTCCTAGATGACCTAGTCGTCTTCTTCCTTTGTCGTTCTGATAGTTTGTCGTTTTCTCGAAGTTGTATGATAACATGCTAAGCAACAGAAACCTCGTCAAGTCTTAGTGACCCGATCGGACAGGAACCACCCTAGTCCGACCAGTTAACTGTTCGAGATGGTGTTCCATGTTCAACCCGAAATCGGTAACCTCGTGGATAGAATCCAGATCTTGAACCAACACATCCACAAAGAAAGAGTAGAAGGTTAGAACAAGCTCCGGTTCCATCGGTTTTGAGTGCTTTGAGTGTAAAAGAGTTGAAAGAAAGTTGGATAACCATCTTTCAATCCTTTTCACCATGAATATGTTCAGATCTATGAAAGATCTTTGTTTATTCGTGTGGAAATCGTTCAGATCTAAGTTGTTCTTGGTGGATTGAAGCCAAAACATGAAGTTCATCAGAACACCATGATGACATCATCTTGGAACACCTCAAATCTAGTGATTTCACGGTCAAAAGTTAAGATTCAAAAGATAGAAAGGTGTAGGAATGTGTGTAGATCAAGAAAGTACAAGATTTAGGTTGAAAACTTACAAGAATCGCGAGAAATCTGAAGAAATAGCGGCTGGAGCGAGTAGGGTGAAGAGAGAGCTGTCAACATCAAATGATGTTGACATATGGGATATTTATAGGGTTTCCATAAATGGAAAGGGGGAAGAGGGTTGGTCGATCGAGTGGCAGCCCGTTCGGGTGGCAGCTCAATCGAGTGGCAAATCGATCGGGTGGCAGCCCGATCGGGTGGCAACTCGGTCGGCTGGCCACTCGATTCGAGTGCTCGGCGCGATGAGTTTTGCGATTTCGATTCGTGTGTTGAGCGTTGCGATGCGATAGAGTTTCCTATTCAAATTACTTTTAATCCCAACTACTATATCAACATACAATCATCCTTACTTAACGTTCGTTTAGCGTTTGCGATTGAGTTGCGATTGCGTTTTGATTAATCACCACATCATAAAACATAAATAACATGCATAAGTAACACATAAAGGGCACACACACATAAGAACCATAACCAGACGCGTAATTCGAGTTGAGAGTGCGATTGCGATAAGCGATAAAGCGATTAAGCATGCGATAAATATCGATAAATAGCGATTAAACCTCGATTATTAACAAATACTCCACATAATACAACTAACGTAAAAGCATAAAAGACTATCTACAAGTCAAAGAAGTCAAAATAGTAATTGAGCAAGGAGTGACAGATCGCAATTAGAAATCTTGTCTTCCTTTGACTTCAATCTTAACTTTGACTTTGACTTCGACTTTCGAAACACGGGGTGTTACATAAAGTTTTTATTAAGACATTTTCTTTTATAATAATTTGAAGATCATTTAATTTTTATATAAAATTTTGTTATTTCTTTTAGGTAATAAATAGATCACTTCAATTATAAATAACATGTATTTTTTTATTATAAACACTTAATATTCAAGAATTAAATTAATAATTTCTACTAGCATTGGGTTAAACATTTAGACAACTTAAACTTAAAAATATGTGGATTGTAACTTATTGGTTCGGTTCGGGTTTTTTTTTTTTTTTTTTTTTGTTATTGAAAATGGTTATCCAAAAACCGAACCGAAATTTTCGGTTATTAAAAATCTGAAAACCAAACCGTCGGTTTTTTTTTTCGGTTCGGTTTTTTCGGATCGGTTTTGTCGGTTATTTCGGTTTTCTGCTCACCCCTAGTTCTAGGCTATTTGTTGAAGAAGATCTGCTGGGGTTGGTTTATATAATATATAAAATATTTATATTATAATAAGTGGGTCCCAGAAAATATAAATATACTTATTAAATACTTAATTAGTTTATTTGTTTTATCATTAAGGGTATTTTTGTCATTTCATTGCCATTTAACTGAGAAAACTAACCTCTATCCACACCAGCGACTAGTCGAGTAACAACTAGTCAAACCACATGTAGCACCGGTATAATTTCCAAAAGTTTTTTTTTTTTTTTTTTTGCGTAAATAATTTCCAAAAGTTGGGTACTATAGGTGTTATTTTACAACCACAGGGACTATTCAGTCATTTTACTCTTAAATAAATATGTTACAACTATTATTAATGATGCAATAATTCATCAGGAGTCAAAATATACGAAAACGAAGCATAAAACTTATGTCTCTAGATAATAGGTCAACCTAACCATAGTGTTTTGTTCAGTTCACCTTGGTTTATTAATTTGGTGAGGGTTTGGTTATTCGGTTTCTCAAGTCTCAACCCAGCCCTACATGGAACCAACAACCATAGTTTATACACGAACATTGAAGCTAACTATTTAAAGTAATTAATGACTTAACGTTGAGTATCTTTCATGCTTAGATCGCACATACACGTAATGCCTTCTGTGACTCTCACTGTTGAATCCAACTTTAGTCACCTAGAAGTTTAACAAGCTCTGATAATTAAAAAAATAGAAACACTTAAGAACAATAACATATGAAACGGCCTTTGAGATATGATGCCGATTTTACATATAGACTCACTTCTTCATTTGGAGCAGTCCGTTTAAGTTGAAGCTGCTCACCATTGTCACAAATCAAAGGTCTTTGAAAAGCCGTCAAGCCACCTGATATGGTCAATCACCAAGTACTTGATATCTCAAAAAAAAATTAATCATTCGTAATAATGTAAGAAAACTATAAAGGCATTAATCATGTAACGATGAATAAGAAATCGAGTGGTGGAATAAACAATGCTATGTCATGATCTGTGTTAACTTGTTTTCAATCAAATGGATGGATGGTTCATATGACAACACACCTAGCAACACTACTAAATTACCCTTTGCCCAAGATTTGAACTTAGGTCTTCTCTAAAGGAGCGCTATGTTTCTTACCTAAAACGCAAATGTTAACTAATCTTAAATATAATTTAATATAACTTAATTATTAAAAACCAAAACCACCACCCAGAAAAGTTACAGACAACAAAACACAAGAGGAGGTAAATATATCATGTTCTGCTAAAAAAGAATCCACGTTTTCAATTGAGTAATTCACCGAACACATGACATTAAAAAAAAAAAAACACAACATGACATGCAACATGAAACAACGGCAACCTTGTGCTCGCAACACGTTTTTTAAACCATCCATGCAACATGAAACAACGGCAACCTTGACAACACACATGCAACATGAAACAACGGCAACCTTGAAATTTCGCAACACGTTTGTTATTAATGTGACAAACAAGTTAATTTTTTTCAAGTTTGTGTCTGCAAAAATTTCAAAATTTACAACCATAAAATACTAGTTTTGAAATCTTGTGATCCAAATATTGCCAAGGGTACATTTTGTTATCACGCTTGATCTTGTGATTCAATTATAAATACATAATTGGAAGGTAAATTTGTTCCTAAACACCACAACCTTCAATTATATAGTGAAAAGACAATACAATACCCCAAAATAAAAAAAATAAAAACAAGTCGTTTCATTCTTCTAGAGGTTGAACACATCTGAACATATAAACTACTCTAAAACCACATAAACAAAAGATAAAATCAAAGTCTTCTAGCACATATCTAACTAAACTATTTTGCTTTCTTGGGAGATTTAGTAGCCTTCGATGGAGACTTAGGTTCTTTAGCGGCAGTCTTCTTGGGCAAAAGAATAGGGTTAATGTTAGGCAAAACACCACCATGAGCAATCGTAACTCCAGCCAAAAGCTTTCCAAGCTCCTCATCATTCCTAATGGCCAACAACACATGTCTCGGGATTATTCTGTTCTTCTTGTTGTCCCTTGCCGCATTTCCAGCCAACTCCAACACCTACAAACAACAATACAATATAAACATCAGATCTGGAATACATTTGAACTTTAATTGGTTAGATCTAATAATAAAAATGAATGCTTACTTCGGCTGCTAGGTACTCAAGGACAGCAGCAAGGTAAACCGGTGCACCGGATCCAACACGTTGAGCATAACGACCTTTCTTCAAAAACCGGCCGATTCTACCGACTGGAAACTGAAGACCGGCTTTGACTGAACGGGTCACCGCCTTCTTCCTTGTTCCGCCGGCTTTCCTTCCTGCGGCTCCCTTCTTCACCTTTCCGGTTGACTCCATCTCTAAAATGCTCGGAAGAAAGAAATTATGGATGAATTTGTTTTGGGTTTAGAGTGATGGTGAAGTGAAAGCACGGAGGTTGTTTATATAGTGATGGGTAGTGGTTTAGGATCGTTAGATGGGTGTACTTGGGCATGTTGGATTACGATCCGTGTGAGTCAAATGGGTGAAGTCAATCGGCATCTGGATTACGATCCGTGTGAGAGGAAATGGACCAATGAGAATGCAGCACTGAGTTTTAATTTAATATTTATTTTATTGAATAAATGTATGGTTTATCTTTTCCCGCCTAAAGGATTTTTTTTTCTTGAATTTTTCAAATTTCATCTTCCAACCGGGAGATGTTCGTGACGGATTGTGCGCCCATTTACTTTAAGTTAAAAGGGTAAATTTACATTTTTCGTTTTTTATGTTTTTTATGTTTTTTCATGTTGCAATAGTTACTCTTTAATTATAAAACTTATAGTAAATTGCAATTTTACCCCTTGGGGTTTAAGCCAATTGGCACTCTGACCCCCTCTCTGAAAATAATTGCAATTTTAACCCCTAACGTTGTTGTTCTGTCGCATAATTACCCCCTGGCGTCAAAATTTGTTAACAGTCAACATAACTAAGTAATGGTCAAAGGGTATAAAGGTCATTTCCAACATACCTTTGTAGCTTATACAATACACCACCCTATACATTAACAAATCAAAGCACTATTACCCCCCCCCCCACCTTCCCACACCGATCCTCCACTCCTAGTCAGTAGCATCTTCTCCGGCCATCACCTTCGGCGATCTTCAGCTACAATCGTTCAGCGATCTTCAGAGCTCCGGCGACACCTTCTCCGACAATCATCACACCACCGACGACAATGTCGCTACTTTGTTGGCTGATCCGATACGTGATCCGCCACACGGCAGGTACAATCGCCCATTGTTAGTTAATCAGGGTCGGATTTGTGTCAGTGTTAGTTAATATCATGTTATAAACTGGGTTAGGGTAGGATTTGTGTCTGATTGAGTCTCATGTTAAACAGGGTATTAACAATTAGTCTGATTGAGTCTGATTTCCATGTTAATTTTGTGATGTTTGGTGTTTTTTTTACAGTTGACCTGACGATGAGCCTATCAAGCTCATCAGTGGTGGTCCACCTGGTGGTCTCCATGTTTGGTAGGCCCGTCCTCAGCTTCCATTATGCACCGGAGAGTTGAGCGGATGTTTACTCTAGTAGTTATTTAGGTTTTGTGTAATATGTAGGTTAACTTAAGTTAAATTAGATGTTAATGACGATGACTGATGATGATGTTAATCATGGTTATGATAAACATGCATTTTTGATGATAATGATGGTTGAACCTCCACTAAGCAGTTTATGATATATGCT
This sequence comes from Helianthus tuberosus, assembly GCA_030545235.1. Taxonomy (NCBI): domain Eukaryota; kingdom Viridiplantae; phylum Streptophyta; class Magnoliopsida; order Asterales; family Asteraceae; genus Helianthus; species Helianthus tuberosus. Next base: position 205,031,984 of record CM060395.1, on the reverse strand, counting down.
TGTAGCCAAACATTTTTTGCATTTTTTTATCTTAAGTGTTTGTATTTCACTTGTTACGAAAATCACTTGTTAAGCCAACAACTAATGTATAGTGATCAATGACTACAAAATAGATCTTGTAAACATAGTAGGTAGATTGGTCGATTTGTGCATTTTGAGCAGGTAGCTCTTGTAAACATAGCAGGAAATGACCTTTATACCCTTTTAACAGGTTAATGTTTCAACAGCTAAATGTTTCATGCTTTTAAACATAGCAGGTAGATTTGTGCATTTTGAGCATGTTTGAACAGGTTAAACGACCATTTGCAGCTGCAGCAGGTTTGAGTATATGTGTTTTGCATTTGCAGCAAGTTAATAATGTTAAGTGCTTTGCAGCAGGTATGTGTTTTGCATATTGCAGCAAGTTTATATTGCAGGTATGTGTTTGAGTATATGTGCTTTGTAGCAGGATATTTGAGATTGATGGATATATGCTTGTAACCAAACAACTAATGTTTACAGCTAATGTTTGAACCCCCACTAAGCAGTTTATGATATATGCTTGTAGCCAAACATGTAGATACATGAAATAGATGAATGAAATATGACCAATTCATATTAAGATGATTGTTGCAAGTTGTTTACAGTTCCAAAGTTTGATATAGGATAGTTTGATATAGGATAGTTTGATATAGGTTTGATTGTTGCAAGCTATTTAGAGTGCCAAACATGTTTCCAGTTCAAAGTTTCTGCATCCTTTAACTTTGGCTGGTCAAACCTTTTTGGCGGGAAGGGTTTTGGATACTACAGGGGGTAAGGTTTGCAACAATTATTTAACACCGGGGGGTAATATCACAGAGTACAACAAACCATAAGGGGTAATAAGAAAAGACAATTTAGTCATTTTACACCAGGGGGTAATATTACAGAGTTGAACAAACCATAGGGGGTAATATGAAAGGACAACATAGTCATTTCACATTCCAGTTAACAGATCTGTTAACTTATTTGACGGCAGGGGGTAATTATGCGACATAACAACAACGTTGGGGGGTAAAATTGCAATTATTTCCAGGGAGGGGGTCAGAGTGCCAATTGGCTTAAACCACAGGGGGTAAAATTACAGTTTACTCTAAAACTCATTACATCATACGTTTTTTAGCACTAACCTCATTAAAAATTATATTACCAGTTTTCCAATGTAACTCCATCACACGAACATGATAATATTACCAGTTTCCCGATGTAATATTTTGTACAACGTGGACTCGTGATACAACAAATTAGGATGTTTTTTCTTAACATTTCAAGGTTTTTCTTAACATTTCAAGGTTAATTGAAACTTCACTTGTTTAGACATTGATACCTAATTTCCACACAAAATTATCGATAACAAGCTACCTTGTTATCAACCTCACTTCTATCAACCTTCCATGGTTCATGTATTTTGATTTCCTTCAGTGTCAACAATTTCATTTTTTATTCCTATATCATGTTACCCGTTGACTGTGTATCTTGGACGGTACCTTCTTGCATCAACGCCATAATCTGGTCACAAGCATCTTCGATAGTGTTCATGATTCTTGTTGTTTTGAATCACTAGAATTGACTGTTGTTTCGATTGTTGTTGTAAAGAACACGTTGTTGCCCTAAATGTTGAATATTGCCTTAAACGTTGAATTTCAAACAGCCACATTGGGTTGTTAATCGTCGGCGATGAGCTATTCCGAGGATGGAACCGCTTTGGTACCAATGTTACGATCAATTTTAGAGAATAAAGAAAACTAGAGAGGAGCAGAGTTATCTCAACATCAATCGCTACCCATTTCATTAACAAACTAATGACTTGACCCAAACATTATCACACTATTAGGGTGAGGGGAGCGGTTACCTATTCCAAATAGGTAAACTCCCAATTCACCCAATCACATAGCGCCACGTTAATTCACCTAAAGTGTTTACCTAATGCTCAAAAACGTTGGCGGACCCCACCACACATACATCTCTCTCCCCCCTTCCCTCCCTCTCCCCAACTCGGTAAAGCTTCAATAAAAATGCCCCCCCCCCCCCCCGGTCGGTAAAGTTGGCTCGGTAAAAAGGTTGGCGGAGGAGGGGGTTCAGTATCGACCACTTTACCGCCCCCACTCCGTTCACCCTTACATTTTGAAATCACAACCAACAACCCAATTGAACCCTAAAATAGGTTTATTATTGTTGTATATTTAGTATAGAACAATGAATTTGAAATTTTAACAAATCTTGGAAACCGAATTGAAATTGCAAATTTTATGTTGAAACCTAGATTAATTCTCTGAATCGTATGAACTTATTTGCAGGTTACACGCAATGAGTTATCGGATTAGACAGAGGTTTGCTCTATATGGGATACGAATTTGAAGAACCTATGATGTTGATGATGAACGCACCAATGTGACGTAGTCTTTTTGAGTGTGTGTAACTGCTAGCTTCGGTTATGGAATTAACCGAAATTCGGTTATGGTTAATCGTTAATGAAGTCGGTTATGGTTTGGTTTTGATTAATTTTGGTTATTTAACCAATCAAGCTTTGAGACAAATGGGGGTGTGCATGGTTTGGACTTGACTTGGGTGTTTTTTTATACGATAACCAAGACTATATTTTTTGGTTAAACTACTGATTAGGGATTATATTTAAGAAGGTAATTTTCAACAAAAAAAATCACGACAATAACACCTCAATTTTTCATCAATATAAAGGGCATCAACATCAAGATTATTTTGTTACCAACATACTTTTATCTTAATAAAAAGCTTCTAAAGGGTTAATGTAAAACATAAATCCATTATATAAATTTAACATTACAAGTTCGGTTCGGTTTCGGCTATATCGGTTAACCAAAGCTTCATAACTGTAACCATAACCGATTGGTCGGTTAAACAAAGTTCCATAATCGTAACCGTTGGTTATGTTGGTTATCGGTCAACAGTGGTTCGATTATGTCGGTTATGGTCCGATTATCGGTTTTGATGGTTAATTTGCTCACCCCTATATTTTAGATCAAAACAGTAATTAATTAGGCCCAAGATAACTTTATGTAGATTAAGCCCAAGACTTATTAATTAAGCCCAAAAACAATAATTTGGATTACAAAATAATTAGTATTAATTACAATTCTCAAATAGCATTCGTGTTAAACTAGCCCGCAGTCCCACGTCACCTAACTTGATTAATTACTGACTTTATTATCTTGATCAACAAGTTGATCCAACACCCTAAAACCCATATCAATAACACTAAAATTACCAACATTCAATACTTATGCACGTAACATATGTAGTTAGAGGTGCACAAAAACCATACCCAGAACCGTACCCGGTAAAAAAACCCAGAACCAATTTTTTAATACCAGGTATAATCTATACTCGAAACCGAATTTGACCCTACTTGTAGGGTATAGATAAGGTATGCATTTTAATCTCAGTACCTGGAACCGAAACCCATGATACCCGATTAATACCTGAAACAGGACAAGAACCGAAACCGATTATCGATCTTTTAAATTTATTTTAGTGCAATTATTTTAATATTTTTTACATTACCTAATGCATATTGAATAATAATAAACAATAAGACGAGAAAATAAGGTAATAAAAACGCAATAAAGTTAAAAAAAGGTTGGGTGAATTTAATCTTTATATTCACTATTTTGTATTGTTATTTTGTGGTGATAAATTGGTAACTTTCTGAGTTGTAAATATAAGTTATTTGGCATCTATGTGCCATAGTGTTAAAACTCTTTGAGGGACTAAATGTGTTGATTTATCATTATACCTTCATCTTGATAATTATTTCAGGCCCTAAAATTCATTTTCATGTTTCAAGTGGGGTTTTTTTAATCCATATATGGGTTAGTTTTGAACCGCTTTACGACAATCATCATCCCAATATCACACTACCTTTGATGTCTAACATACTGAAAGAGGTTTATTTGGTTTTGAAACAAGAATGGTGGATTCATACGAGGGTTTTGGTCCCTATGTATCTAGGCATCAAAAGCTGATTTAAACTTTAAGAGCATTCACATCTAATCCACTAAAAATATACATACATTCCACTAAAAAACAACTCCTATATCAATATATTTTCACTAAAAACAAATACTTTTTCTCTCTCCTTTTCAATATATATTACATTTTCTCCCTCCTCCACTCACAACCACTTTCAATATATATTAAAAAAGTATAGGGGTGAACAGTGTCCCCCCAAATATACAGATGAACAGTAACATTTTCTCTCTCCTCCACTCACAACCACTTTTTATACTTCTTATATTTTAAAAACCCCCCACACAGATTTTGGTGGTTTGAATGAGAATGCTCTAAGCCGGTTAAATTAAAAATACAACATAATGGTACGTGTTGTATGAAAACTAATTTTTTTAATGGGCTTAAAGTTGATGAACGATGGACGTCAAATTTTAAGTTAAACAAACAAACGTACCTAGTAAAAAACGATGAAAAGTGTTTCAAATTATAATGAAATTGTTAAAAGTGCTTGGATGTGAACTTTGAATCAAGTTGAATTAAGGAAAAATTACACTTTTCGTCCTTTATGTTTGCATCAGATTGCAATGGATGACCTTTAACTTTAATAATTACAGTCACAGTCCTTTATTTGCAAAACACATTACACCTTACATCCTTTAGCCTTAACCTAGTTAAAAAAATTCAGTTAAGTTGGCATGTGCCTTGCACATGAGGGGTAAACTGGTAATTTATTCATTTATTTATCTAAAATAAATTTAAACAATAAAAGAAACCAGATTTAAAAAAAAATATATACAATATATATATCTATAAAAAACACAAACCATCTCTCTGTCTCTCTCCAACAAACCCCCACCACCACAGCCACCGCCACCCCTTCAGGTGGTGGTGACCGATGCTTTTGTTTTGTTCAGTGGTTCTTCAGGTGTTGGTGCCAACTCCAATTCTTGCAACAGTAATTCTTTGTCACCAAATTCTTCGTTTTGACTTTCGAATTCTTTGACCGGCAAAGATTCAACGTCTAGATCCCGCTCAAAGGTTGAACTTTCTGAACCATCAAAAGCTTTTTTTTCTTGTTTTACATTTTCGTTTGGTGTAATAAACTACAGATTCAGATCTGAGATGAAGATGGATTCCAATCAATGAATCTATGTTTAACAACAATCACCATAACAACAAGATCTCAAATCACCAACAAGTATGAAGATACCTTGTTGCCTCCATGTTTCCGTTGTTGACGGTGGCGGTGGAGAGAGAACAGAGAGTGCGGTGGAGAGAGAACAGAGAGGGCATAGAGAACGATGTGAGACGAATTCTTTGAGTTCTAATGGTTTGATTGAGTTAGGGTTACATGATTTGAGGGTTTTGAAGAGGTCTGGGGAGGATTTGGGGAAAAAGGTAGGTGTGGAACCACTGAAGTCTGAAACCGCGGTTACAATTTCTAGAACTAAGGCTTGTAGATCCGTGAATGGAGGACTACGTCGTTCAACCCCCACCACCTCCTTCACCTCGTCGCCGCCGGAACCGCCTCCCTCCCCACTCCATCGGAAGCGTCGTCCTCCCAACCGCCGGAACTGCCTCCCTCCCCACTCCACCACCACCGATTTGTCACCTGAAGTTTGAGATTTGCGGTGGTGATATGGTGAGAATCTTAGTTACAGGGGTTTAGGGAGGGAGAGAGTGAGAGTGAGAGTTGACTGTTTGGTACTTTGGTTTATAAACATATTTTTTTTCCTTTTCTGTTTAATATATTTTTTTAAGTAAAAAGGTACAATTACAAAACTACCCTTATTTCAATAAACTTAACTTAAAAATTTAACTAGGTTAAGGCTAAAGGACGTAAGGTGTAATGGGTTTTGCAAATAAAGGACTGTGACTGTAATTATTAAAGGTAAAGGTCATCCATTGCAACTACATACAAACATAAAGGACGAAAAGTGTAATTTTTCCTTGAATTAATAATTTAATATAGTCCAATTGACCAAATCTGCGAATTTGTAAATTGGATTATCAAATTGGTCAAAATGAATCTAAGTTCTTAACATGTTCAAATTATTAAGGCTACTCGGTATGGGGATCGGCTTTGGACCGTCCCCCACCTTCCCCCTGCGGTCGTTTGAGCCGGTCCTCCCCCTCTTGCCCACATGGTGAATCATCCTCCAAATGAGGAACATCACCATACGGTGTAGCCTAATGAAGGTGCTCAGGAACCATACATTTGATATGGAATGTAATATAACTCGTCTTAGGTTTGTAAAGTGACCATTATTAACAGGAATGCCTAGAAATGTTACGTTCAGATTGATTCAAGCATACCTCAAAGCCAATGAAGCTTGATCTTGTAACCAAACATGTGTAACAGCCACATAACATTACAAACAATATTAAGTGTTAATGCACAATAATCACGTTCATAAGTTAATTCCCAATATCATCAACAAAAATTAATTAATTTAATCTCACTTTATAATTCAACCAAAATCAAAAACTCATTATTTCAGTCCAAAGTCAAACGGATCATCGCCTGCCCTCTAAAACCTCCAACGAAAAATTGATTAATACGATTGAGATTAACAACCGAATCACCCTTCATTTCAAGATAAACAACACCAAAATTGGTTAAACAAATTATAGAACAAAAATATTTCATATACTTTGCACTAGATTCAGATACTTGATACCACAATATTAAAACTAAAAAGTAATAACCCTAACCCTATCAGATTCGAACATATAACAAAACAACAAATGCTCTAAGAGCTTGTAAACTTTGTGACCGCCTTTGTGCCTTCAGAAACAGCGTGTTTGGCCAATTCACCGGGAAGAACAAGCCTCACCGCCGTCTGAATCTCCCGTGACGTAATCGTCGGCTTCTTATTGTACCTTGCAAGCCTGGAACTCTCCTGAGCGAGTTTCTCGAAGATATCGTTGATGAAACTGTTCATGATTCCCATGGCCTTGCTGGAGATTCCGATGTCAGGATGAACCTGCTTCAACACCTTGAAGATGTAGATCTTGTACGTCTCCACGCTCTTCTTCGTTCTCTTCTTCTTCTTATCTGCAGAGGCGGCTCCGGCTTCTTTCGGCAGCTTTTTCCCGGCCTTTGGCTTCTTCTCCGCCGGTGCTTTCGCTTCCGCTGGCTTCTTCTCGGCGGGCTTCTTCTCTGCCTTTGGTGCCATTGTTTTCTTGAGGGAAATTGAAATTCTAGGGTTTGTAATGTAATTTGGGGGAAGTGTATGTGATTGAAAGAGATTAGGGGTATCGGTTATATATGAGAGGTGAATGGGTTTTAATTGGAGGGTTGGGTTGTTTTCCGGATCGATGACATGGCATGAGAATGGACGGTTGTGATTGTTCAGATGGTTGGATTATTACGTGGATCGGTGACTTAGGGGGGACGGGGTGGTTAACTAGTGATAAAATCTATCACTCACAAGCACCAATCAAGTTCCGCCATGTCATCAACCATTTTTTCCATCACTCACAACTTTTTTTAGGCGGGGTGGTCATCACTCACCACCACACCCAACAATTTCCCCCCAACCAACAAATACCCTCACATAAATAAATGTTTCGCCCCCTTTCTCTTTCATGAAATACACGTGTCAACATGCAGAGAGATGACACATGCAAGTGTCAAACACACAACCCCATGCAGCAGAACAAATGCAGAATGTTACAGAACTTCAACGCCGTGCTCGGTTCAACGCGTTTAATTTACAACGCGTGGTGGCTTGATCGGCGGCGGTGTGCCGTGATGAATCAACGCGTTGTGGGGTGGTATAACGCACCACCCCGTCCCCCCTTATAGCATTACACAACCATTAGTTTAGCTTAATTTTTTTATAGAGTTTGAAGCTTGATAGGTTATTTTTTTACTTTTACGTTTATAAATGATCTATGAGTTGAGATCCGATACAAAGCGTGTTAATTGTAAAAACAGTAAAGAACAGATTTAAGTTATCTAAATTTTTAATCAAGGGATAATATTAATTACACATAAGCCCGTTAGCCTAGTATTAGTTTTACAAATTAGTAGCTATAAGGACATTTTAGTAATTATAGTAACTATATTTAATAATATAATAAAATGAAAATTCATTTTACAGGTTATTAACTGTTCTTCAGATCCATTTGGGTTTTTTTTTTCTTCATCCGATCTTTGTGTTCCTTTGGGGTTTTCATCTCGATTCACGCAACAACACCACAGATCCATTTGGGTTTTCATCTCGTTTCACGAACCTAAAATACATTCACAAAACCCTAATTCTTCAATCTTCATCTTCTCCACTGCAACAAACCCTAACTTCACCAACTCGGTTTCACTGACCGAGTCGACTCAGTCGCCATAACCGAGTTTCAGAGCTGCAATCTTACCAACAGCCGACATTATCAATTTATCATTATCCGGTATGATTTTGCAATGTATCGGTTGATAATTGTTGTTTTTGTTCATTAATTTAAGTCAAAAGTGGATGATTCTTATTGTTCAAGATTGCTAGGGTCTGGTGATTTGAGGAAAAAAGGTTTGATGTGGGGAAAAAAGATTTGATAAAAAAAACAACAGCAAAAAAAAAAAAAAAAAGAGAGAGAGAGAGAAAAAGGTTGCCGAGATAATAATAAATAGTTGTTATATCTTTTTGATTTTGTTATGGGGTGACACGTTTGTGCAGGGGGCGTTTTTTAGGGTGGGTAATTTGGGGTTGCTACCCTCCCTCGGCTTATAGAGGGTCTTTTCTTTTGCTCCCTGTGTTTGTTTTTCTTTTACCCCTAACTTCCCTCGAGTTAGCGATTTATTGTGTTGTTTTTCTGTTTGCGTTTGACTTTGTGCATGGCCCGCGCGCGTAGAGGTAGAAACGTCAAGACTGTTGGACCGGCGTCAGCGTGTGATAGTGGGTTAAGGGCTTGCCCCCTTAAGCATTTCCACGAATGCAAGGATGGTAAACCGGGGTCTAGTGGGTTTTTTCGCCCTCTTGAATACATGCAAAGCACCCACCTTAAGACTGAAAACAGGAAGATTTATGTGAAGGAGGCTATCACTAAGGATTTTGACCTTTTTCTGGATGTGGGGGAAGTCCTAAGGGCAGGAGACAAATGGTTATGTGGGGAGTGCATGGTTTTGCATGCCCTTAGTAGAGGGTGCAAGCATGGTGATGAGATGGTGTTTTTTACTCCAATTTCGGGGGATGTGGACGATTCCATTGTTGGGATTAGGAAGCCATGTCAAGTGGTTGCCGACACTTTTACACTCTCCCCGGAAGGGGTGGTAACCGATGTTGCCCTTCTCGAACGTGTTTTTTCACTCCGTTTTCAAACCGTTAAATGCATCCCCCCAGTTGTCGACTGGCGTTCGCTCAGGTTTTAATGGGTGCCTTACGTAAAGTGGTGGCGTCTCCAGGCTCGGTTGAAAATCGGGTTCAATTGCTTTTGTTGCCGTGTTGTACACTGAGGGTTGTCAAGCCTTCTTCCAGGCAAGAGCGGAGATCAGGAAATAGAAAATCCCTGCAGTGCAGCAGCATCTTGCAGGCGCTTGCATTGTGGAAAGATGGGTCTGGTTTCATAGATCTGGTCTCTTCTCTCTTGAGTAGTGGGGGGGACGCTGTGGTGCCTAGGAGGGTTTCCGGAAGGGGCGAAGACAATAAAAAGAATCCCAATATCAAGCAATGCCTGCGGAAGGTCAGGGATGGGCATTTTACGGCAGCGGTCAAAGTTTTATGTTCCAGTTGGGTTGCCCCCTTTAGAGAATCAACCATGAAAGCTCTTATTGATAAACACCCGGTGGTGCCACCCCCATCACTGCCTTCCAACCCTATTGTCCAACCCACTATTATTGCAGCAGAGGATTGCGTGCTTAAATGTATCCAATCCTTCCCTAGAGGGACATCTTGTGGCAGAGATGGGATGCGGGCCCAACACTTGTTGGACGCTATTGGTTGTGAGGGTTCGGTAAGTTCCTCGGGTCTGCTCACAGCTATTACTGGAGTCGTCAACCTATGGCTTGAGGGGCTTTGCCCTAAGGTGTTGGCAGAGTTTGTGGCCTCAGCCCCCCTCACACCCTTATTGAAACCTGATATTGGTATTAGGCCTATCGCCGTGGGTGGCATCTGGCGTAGGTTGGTCTCTAAGGTGGCTATGAAGAAGGTTGGGAAGGATATGGCCCAGTATTTGGGGGATTTTCAATTTGGGGTTGGTACACCAAATGGGGAGGAGGCGGTGCTTCATAGTGCGAACAGGTTCCTGGACTCTTTTTATGAAGATGGGTCCATGGCCTTGCTTATGGTAGACTTCACCAATGCTTTCAACATGGTTGACCGCTCAGCGTTCCTCCAACAGGTCCACCAACGTTGCCCATCTATCTATCGGTGGGTCCAGTTGTCACACCCCGAAATTATCAGAGCTGGCGTGACTGGACTGGTATCTTCATTGCACAGCGAAAGCAAAATAAGCTAAGACTTCTAGAAATTGAGCGCCCACTAAGTACTCGATTCTCCAATGGTTCTCCTATTCCAACCGTGCCATAACTTTGAAAAGTAACCTGAGAAAGAAACATGCGAAAAATCAACATAAAGTTGAGCGAGTTCATAGTTTGTTTGTAAAAGATTTGAAATAAATCTTTTGAATAACCGGTTTGTGAAATAATATTGAGAAAAGGAATTTAGAAATCATTTTATTGCCAAGTTATATGGAAACTTTGTATTTGTAACGCATTATGTTCGTAAAACCATGTATTTGTAAACTCTCGTATTCGTAATGTTCATATAACCGTCAATGCCCACCCTGACTTTGACTCCATGCCCGCATAATCTTATGCTTTGAATTTATATAAAACATGGTATTTAATTTGTATAATTCAAGTATTTCTGTAAGTATGTATGTCCCTGGTATGTAGCAATAAGGAAAAAAAAAGAGATCACCAATGGGTTGCAAAGCCACTGGTATATGTGAAATGGTGCAGGAAGCACTCAAAATGGCTTATACCCTTGTCGATTTTCCTCGACTGTGTCGATTAACCTCGACTGTGTCGATTAACCTCGACTGTGTCGATTAACCTCGACTGGGACTCCGAAGCACTACTAGGTACTAGTTGTGACCATGAGTGGGGTTCGGCCGTACCCGTTAGATCTAACCCTCGTCCCTAATTAAGTATTAATGGAATTTCAATATCTAGTCTATGCTCACATGATCTAGTAGTAAACCTTCCTTAAGCTAACCATACCATGTATAAAATGTCTGAAATAATTGTAACATGTATTTTACCCCAGCCTCTAAGGCTGAACCTCCCCAGCCTCTAAGGCCAACGCCCAAGTCTCTCTATATTATCACCAGACGATCCCATCCCTAGTCATGAAAATCATTCACATTTCGATAATACGCATTTGTTTTGTAAAAACCGGTATATTTAGTATAATCCATTCGTAAACCATTTGAGTTCCTCGAAATCCATTCGTAATATGATTTATAAATATGAGTTTTCGTTCGTACAAAACTTTGTATGTTCTTGCAAAACGTGCATGTCTTTCCACCCCGAAAACATTTATAAAAAGGTAAAACCGTAAAAAGGTGGGGTTATGAACTCACATGAATTGGCTTGTGCAAAGCTAGCTAATTACGACTTTGTGATGTCGTTTCCAAGACGAGACCCGCTAGCGTGCATTCTACAATATTCCTAACACGGAATATCTTATAAGTTTCTAAATAAAAGCGGTAACTAAACTACGTGTCACCGAGCTCTACCGAATCGTTGACCGAACGATTCGACGGTAGTTATTAACTTGAAGGAAACGAGGAAGTTATACTCGTTAAGTTTCGCTTATTGCTGGTAACAATTAACAAGTCTTGGAAAGACTTAGTTCCCGAGAGATTTAAATATATAAATATTTATATAAAATATATAAATATATCGGTATAATAGTGTTAGTCGTCTCGAGATGTCGTACGTGTATGTATCGAGTATTCGTATGAAAATAATATATAACAACTCGTATTATCTGATGTGTCTCGTATGATAAGTATCGAAGTGTGCATATATGCCGTTTAGGCGTTTAAAAATAAATATAAAAAGTTATATTTATTTTATAAAAGAATCGTCGAGTTGTTGTGTTTGAAAATAAATATGACTATATTTATTTTAGAAAGAATTCGACTTGTTTGATATTTAAAAGTAAACATGTAAACTATATTTATTTTTATAAATCGAATTCGTGTTTGTTATTTGAAATAATACATAAACTGTATTTAGGAAAATGTCCGACTTTGATGTTTGAAATAAATAGTTAAATAAATTTATTTTATAAAAGAGCTTTTCCGAACTTGACATTCGTAATAATTACAAGTAATTATATCTCATGTTAATAAACATTCCCGAGTTTTGACGTTTGAATCAAATATAAGTGTTTAGATTTATTTGGTAAAAAGTTCGCCTTATCGGCGTTTTACAAGTCATACGGTGTCGTCGAAGAAAAGTTACACTTGTACACGTTTTCGTAAAATCGCTTGAATCCGATGGTTTGCGTTTTATAATAAAATACGGTATTTTTATGGATTTTCTCGAAAAACGGGCAGAGTTTCCTCTGTTTTTGGACGCCCCCGACAACACAAGTTATCGTTATTTAATCAAAATCAGCAATTTATTCAACAAACAAATAATATGTATATGATTCTTGTCAAATATATTAGAATGTAACTAATTTTTAATCGAATCGGTTCAAGCTCGTTCACGAAATAAATAAAGTTATAAGAATAACGAAATGTATTGTGCCGTAAAATCTTTACCATCTTCTTGTGTCGAAAGCCAAGCTGACCGAGTCAACCCGCTGAGTTGCCTGCGTCAACTGAGTTGACCGGTTGGACCGAGTTGACTCGAACCGCTTCAAAATCTAACCCGAATTGACCAGCTGACTTCACCGAGTCAACCGGGTTGACCGGCTGAGTTCACTTGCTGAGTTGACCCGAGTTGACTCGGGTTTGACCGAACCCGTTGAACATTTCTGACCCGAACCATGTCGTGACCCGACCCGAACCGAAGCAATATGCCATTGACCATATTTGACCGAACCAAACCGAAACCCGAAACTTGAATCAGAACTTGAAATCTGATGTGTGTCAAAAACCCGAACCAAAACTTGAAACAAATCAGAATATGAGCACGAAATTTAAACCAAATTTGAACTGACGAACCTGAACCGAGCTTCAACCTGAAACCGTCGTGGAAGTCCGAGCACCACCACGCCGCCACTGCCACTGCCGCCGCCGTGAGCGACGGCGCCGCTGTCGCTGCCTTCTTCTTCTTCTCCGATCTCTTCTCTCTCTCTTCGTGCTTCTCTCTCTCATCGCCTCTCTCTCTCCCGTTTCTGTCTCTCTGTCTCTGCGTCATCGTCGCCGAACGCCACCACCGCCGGTGGTCTTCGTCGAAGGAGCAACGAAGGGGAGGGAGGTAGGCGTTGGGGGTGTTGCCGGAGAACCAACAGCCGGAGGAGCTCGCCAGACAACGACTCTGGTCCCTGGCCAGAGAAGAGACAGAGGGTGGAAGGTTGTTGTTAACATCAATTTAGTGTGTATATGTGTACATATGGCTGCTGTGTTCTTGAATTTAGAGTTTCACACAGTTGAAGATGAAAGGTGGAAGCTGTGTTGGGTTTTCAAAGAGATGAGATCTCTGTGTTTTGATTATGTGAAGAGAAGATTGGAGAGGGTGACCTTTTATTCTCATTTGTGTGTGTATTGCCTCATGTGATTTTCTTTTGTTCTGTGAGTAAAGATCTACAGAGATCTCCATGAAGATCTAGGCAAAATATATGTAGTCTTAAAGGACACGCAAATAATATATTGAAGATTTGATCAAGATTTAGTTGGTAGGTTTAATTTGTGGGTGTTGGGTTTGGGCCCAAGGCCCACAAGCCCAATCCCACGTTCAGGTGGTCCGTAATTCCTACGACCCCGTTGTCAAAATCCGAACTCCGTTTAACGTCAAAAATTAAAATACACCAAAAATACGGTCGGTAGTCGTTGTTTGCACGCCCGTTCGTCGATTACGGTAATAATCGCGAAAATTTGTATTGTCGCCGTCTTTAATCCGTTTTTCGATCCGGTTTCGACTGTAGTCACTAAAATTTAATTACGAAGCTAAAAATATATTGTAAAAATTTAATATTTGTCGGCGTTGTCACTATTCTGTTCGGTTTCAATCCGTTGTCGCTTATCATTCAGCAGATTTTTCCGTAAACCACCGTTCGCGCACTGTAAAGTCGTATAGGCGTTCCTAGGCACTCCAAAGGCCTAATTAAGTTAATTTGCACTGTAAACACTATTTATTATCGCGTTAATCATCTGTTAATCACGTAATTAGGTGTCGTAAATCACCGGTTGTCACATTCTCCCCCTGTTACAGAAATTTCGTCCTCGAAATTTAGACTATGTTATCTCCTCAGAATTGTGTTGTTCGCATGTAAGTCCGCATAATAACAATGTGAATGACCACGTAATCGAAACAAGACTTATTCGAATCATGTGAATTTAATGACATTCCTCAACAATAAGAACCCAATGGTTTACAATAAATGTGTTTCAGCAAATCGATGTAAAAGGAAACAAGTCGTATAGGTACTGTCACTAATGTGACTAAGTTAACTGGGATTCAACAATGAAGAGGAACTTCAACCAATCGAATTCCATATGAACGTTCACAATAAGTAAATGAGTTCTAGAAGCAATAACATCCACTGGATGAACTTAGAATCAACAATCTCAAATGTACTAGTTTGCATGAAACGCTCGATCTTGATTAGCACAAGCTGCAAGTTATACCGACGCCACAAGGTGTCATAATGAATGAAACAAATTTAATAATAGGGGTGATCGAACAAGTATCACCTGTGTTATGCATGAAACGCTCAATCATGATTAGCCCAAGCTACAAGTTTGTACTGACACCACAAGGTGTCGTAGTGATTTAAATAATTCAATAATAGCGGTGATCAAGCAAATTCACCGTGTTTGAAATCAAATGAAAGCGTAATAAAGTGAATCTAAGAGTTTGTTTCAAATGACATCATAGAATTTTCAATTGAAATTTGAACATCAAAGAAATAATGTTTTCGATCGAAGATGAAGAAGCAATGAATATCGCAAAACATTCGATCGATGTTGAAAGGACCGTTAGGAGGTACACCGGAATATGAAATGAATTTTGCGTACCCTTGTCTTATCACACGATTGTGTTAAGACTGTTGTAATGTGATAAATCAAAGCGGATTTAATCTAAATCAATAAATAAATATTTAAATCCGTGCATGAGACGTGTAAACGAGTTTAGCGCAAGCTTCAAATAAGTGAAAATACCACCACAAGGTGTCGAAATCAACAAACAATTTAATGGAGTCGAATGCCAAACAAGTTTACTTCGACTCGAAATAAATGAAACACTTGTTAAAACGAATTTTGAATATGATGCTCCCAATACATCATATGATGCTCTGAAGTGAATATGTGTAATGGACAAGTTCAAACAATTGAACTTGGTTTCGGCGCAAGGTGACAATAAATACATGTATCGACAAGAAAACTTTCGGCATGGTCACAACGAAAACCATGTTTGTAACTTGAAAATAAGAGAAATTTCAAGAAAATGTGTTGACTTGATAACAAAGGAGCCAACAATCACAATAATGCGGGTCATTCGAATCACAAATCAATAATTAGGTTTAGCGAAACGATGTTTGAATTTTGACAAGACGCTTATTCGAAACGAAACCACATGCGTAACAAACGATGCATGCGTAACACAATCATTTTCAAGAAATGAAGCAATGAGTATTCGCTATAATGAAAGAAACGATCGTGATACAATGACCGTTAAGAGGAGTAGAGATACGAAAATCTACTCAGTAAATGTGAAAGTCGAAATTTCAATAAAAGAAATTTTGAGGACTTTACATAGGGTTTCATGTGATGTCCGGTTGTTAGGTGACATTACCATGGAATGTCGAACATAGCGTATTCGTCGTTAATAAGATAGGGGAATACGAAGGCATGCGTCTTTTCCTTAGCATGACTCGTGTCGTTTGCAGGACCGCGTGCCAAACTGCCGCTTCCTCGAAAGTCGTATGTGACGTACTTCAACCTCCGTTGATGTATAGCTTAAGTTTCACGTATACCTGTGCACTAGCGTTTCGTTCCGCGTAGAATGTGATGTACTCCGACATCAGTTGACGTAAAATTTGAGTTTCATGTATTCTCGTGCACTAGCGTTTCGTTCCGCGTAGAATGTGATTGTAACAACTCTCATCAAAAGTCCTAATTATTATTTTATTTTGCCCAATAGGAAACCCTAATTAAGACACCCAAGTGATTCTGCATAAACCCTAAAATTTTCAGAACAATCGGAATCAGGATCAGGGCCCCTAAAACTTAGGGGGGTAAACCCTAGTTGTTATTATCTTAACAGTTTTACACGTATAATGAAAATTGATGAACGACCAACTCAGCAAGCCTACTGGGACACAAGCCCTAGGGTAGATTGGTTTCTGTCGCGCCACGCGACAGGTGCATGTGTCCCTGTCGCGACACGCAGGGGGGGCAAATTTGGGGTATAAATAGAGGGTGTTGGGACTTGATTTCTGGCACTGGAGTGACGTTAGAATTCGTTATATACTTCGAGTTATAGTCTGTTTACTACAATTAACACACACGATTCACGAAGTGCTGCCGCAATACAGGGTAATAACTCGATCGCTGCTACGATTCAATGTCCGATCGATTAAACTATCCAATGGATGTTTAAGTGCTGCCCACATTAGGGTTAATGCTTTGTCATTTGTCGTTAATTCGATGGATGTTTAAGTATCGCACTTTGTCATTCATTGTGAAGGTTTTAATCTCGTGAGTTATCGTAAATGCAGTATTAGTTACTGACCTAGTTTGTGTGCATATTATTTAAATTAGGTTACACGGCTAATCAGTAGGCTTAAGCTTTGCCCGTATTAAATCTGCAATGTGAGTCATTCTCTTTTTATCAAATTACTTTCAAAACCCTATTTATTTCAAAGGTTATAATTACAGGGATTAAGTCTTTGTAATCACCAAACGTACAGCCGGTATGTGGGGTTTTGTATACATTACTTGATAATCTTCACCATTGGACAACGAGTTAGCCAAGGGGTGATATGACCATAGTCACAGACACCATTAGACAACGGGGTCAATGGATGGTCGAGTGACAAATACTGTGGGTAGTTGGTTGATATCAGAAACATTGTAATCACTCTTAATACTGTAAATTATAACAAAAGTGTCGTTTTAACAAAAGAATGATTCACTCAGTATTTCCCGCTGACAAAACCTTTTTCAAACATGTTTCAGGTGATCTGTTATGATCCAGGAAAAGTGCCGCGAAGCACTACAAGCTTGAGGAAGTGGCTCAATATAAAATAAAGAAACATGTTTTATAAAATAAAGATTTCTTAGTGAAATCACTGTATTGTAAATTACCGGGGTTTTCTCCCGAGTTGTGAAATAAAATAATCGGGTATTTTCAGTTTTAAAGAGATCCTGTTAAAAGTCTTCCGCTGTCACATTAATTAAATACCACGGGTTCCTGTTCCGCAGCTCCTAACCAGGTCAAACCAGGGCTGAGGCCGTGACAGGAAAAGGTGGTACCAGAGCCACTGTTTCAAGCCACTGATTTAAGTCAATTAAGTATTTAGAAAATATTTAATTTTACTAATTGTCATTTTGTGATTATGTGATTTATTATTTGATTAATTGTTTACAGTATGGGTAAACAAAGACTTTCGGATATCTATCGTAAATTAGATACTACACCGAGAGAAAAAGGGTCATCATCCTCAAAACACTCTGCAAGTTCTGAGGAAGGAATATTTGTCCGTAAAGCCCAATATGAGGAACCACTTTCCCCTGATAAAAGAAGTTTAATTATTAGGAAAAGCCAAGAAAAACTAAAGAAATCCAAAGAAGGGAAGAGTAATCAGGAAACTCAGAAAATAGGCAGTAACCCACCATGGGAAGATAAATTAGATGAAAAATGGGCAGATCTTTATATGTTAGCTACGGTAGCAGTCAATGCTAACATATAATTATATTGACTCAGTTTTAGCAACCATAGTATCCACCAGACTACCTAGTAAATAAATGAATTTTCAATAAAAACCTAGTATGTTTTTATTTCAGTTGTCTCTGTATTACATTAGTTTTACGGTGTGCAATAATACTTGAGTTTTTATTTTATTATAAAATTTTAACTTAGCATTTTGTGTGCATTTTGCATATATGCTACACAGCATGAATGAGTTATCTGAAGCCCTTCAGAATCTCAATTTGTATCCGGTGAAAATAGAAGTTTCTCGAGACTTTACTGGTTACATCGCTGATGTAGAAGAGCCAATGGAATTTTGTGCTCCACCTCCGGAAAAACCAAAGCCTAAAAGGAAAAGAGTTGTAGGATGGAGACGTGTCCGTAGAAGAAAACCAGCAACTAGGAGAATTCCCAAAATAGAAAATCCTTTGGATAAAAGGAAGGGGTAGAAATTGAGAAAAATGCTAGACCAGTAGAAATGGAAACTGGGGAAAATTCTAAGCAAGTAGTAAGAGAAATCGGGGAGAGTTCTAGGCAGACAGAGGAGTTGCCATTATTCCAGGAATTGGATCGCATTCTGTCCAGCTGCGATATCCTTAGGCCAATTAATAATAATCTTTACCCTTATCCAGCTGAAACTCAACTCCCGATTAACCTAGAGCCAGCCATTCCAGACCCTCTGATCCACACCCAACCTCTGGGACAAATGGATGAGTGGTGGACTAATGATTGGCAGTTCCAAAACCTTCTCAACAACCCTTATACCTTTTTCCCACAATTCGACCCAGAACCTATGCCAAATCCGCCCCTGAGTAATGAAAACCTAGCCGAACTCCGTCATTTCGGCAAAGAACTGATGGATGTAGGTAATAGGATCCGGGGAATAGGAGAGCAGATCTCATGAAATACAATGAGAGGGAGCATCGTTACTAAGGGAATAGTTGAAGAGGGATAGTGCAATAGGAAAACTGGGATTGTATAATAATAATAATAATATAAATGTGTAAAATAACTCTAAATAAAACTTGTGTAAAATAAAGTGTGTACGGATGCCTAAAATAAATAAATATAATATAGAAATGGATGTTTCATATACATGTGATATATTGTATGATTGTCTGCATATATCTATTATCTATCTTGTGCTAATAATTCATATATATATTAAATATCAGATGGAACCTGCTAATAATGAACCAGTTAACGAAGTAAATCAATCTGAGCACAATCAGGAAGATCAATTTATGACTAGGTAAGATATCGAAAATATCGTTGCCCAAGGGATAGCCAATGCTATTCCAGCCATCCTTGCTGCTGCTCATAAACCTGTTGAACCTCAACAAATCACTCCTAGTAAACGTACTCAGGAAGATAACTTCAGTAATAGCATAAACGGAGGAAGCAATTATCTTAACAATGATAATAATCCACGGCAGACCCCACTTCCTAAGAAAATGAAAGCTGCAACGCCTGGTTACAAAGAATTTCTTGCTTGTAAACCCACAGAATTTGCAGGCAATGAAGGGGCAACTGCAACACTGCGTTGGTTAGAGAAAACCGAAGCAGTGCTTATGATAAGTAAATGTGCCCAGGAAGATAAAGTTATGTATGCGTCGCATCTTTTCAAAGAAGGGGCGCTAGAATGGTGAAATACGGTACTTCAAGCCAAAGGAAGAAAGATGGCTTATGCCATGAGTTGGGAGGAATTTAAACAATTAATAGAAAGAAAATTCTGTCCCGAATATGAAAAGGAACAAATGGCAAATAAATTCCTGAATCATCGAATGGTGGGAGTAGACTGTCGAGGGTATACTTCGACATTCTTTGAGTATGTAAGAGTAGTACCAACACTGGCCTCGCCAGAACCGGTACTTATTTCCCGCTATGTTTGGGGACTGATTGGCGAAATCCGTAATGTCGTTAAAGCTGCGAGACCTCGCACTATTGACGATGCGGTAGAATTAGCTAATACCCTAACTGATGAACTGGTACGAACCAGAGAAGAAGACCGAAAGAAAGAATTAGCTCAGAAAATTACCCAAGGATTTCGTGTGGGTAATTTCAAGAGACGAGGAACAGGGCAATCCTCAACTCCTCCTTTCTGCAGAAATTGCAAAAGGAAACATTTTGGAAGATGCAATGTAACCTGCAACTTTTGCAAAGCTATAGGGCATAGGGAAGAAAATTGCAGAAAGAAATCCACAATTTGCTATAACTGTGGAGAAACATGACATTTTAAGCCAGAATGTCCAATATTGATCAAACCAGCAGACAACAAAGCCAAACTGGCCGACGGAGCTACCAAGAAGAATGCACGAGCATTCCAGTTAACTACTCAGGAGGCAGAACTCATTCCAGATGTGATAGCTGGTACGTTCTTAGTCCATAACGTCTATGCAAAAGTATTATTTGACTCTGGTGCAAACCAAAGTTTTATAAATACTTCATTCTGCCAAGCACTTAATTTACCTTTAACCCAACTTAGGCAGATTTTTACAGTCGAAACAGCAGATGGAAATCCTGTTAAAATAGATAAAGTTTTGCAAGAAGGAAAGATAGAACTTTTAGGTCATAAATTTTCTGTAAAACTATTACCTATGAATTTAGCTGGATTCGATGTAGTGCTAGGAATGAATTGGTTAGTAGCCAACCATGCTCGAATTCTTTGTGACAAGAATTCCGTGGAAATACATACACCCACCGGGGAGGTAATTTCCATTTCAGGAGATAAACCACGAAAGCCATTAAAATTCATTTCAATAATAAAGTTGGCTAGTTATTCAAGAAAACAAGCAATGGTGTATATGATTTCAGTAATCAGTAATACAAAAGGAAAGGAACTTAAAGAAATCTCAGTAGTATCGGAATATTCGGATGTATTCCCAGAAGAACTACCTGGATTACCACCTGATAGGGAATTAGAGTTTAGGATTCATTTAATTCCCAGAACTATACCAATAGCTAAGGCACCTTATCGATTAGCACCCACATAAATGCTAGAATTGAAAAAGCAGTTAGATGAATTACTAAGCAAAGGATTTATACAACCTAGTTCATCCCCTTGGGGAGCACCAGTGTTGTTTGTAAAGAAAAAGGATGGTTCAATGAGAATGTGTATCGACTATAGAGAATTGAATAAGGTTACAATTAAGAATCGATACCCATTACCTAGGATCGATGATCTTTTTGATCAACTCCAGGGAGCTAGATATTTTTCTAAGATTGACTTACGCTCTGGATATCATCAGTTGAAAGTACAAGAAGAGGACATATCTAAAACTGCTTTCAGAACTAGGTATGGTCATTACGAGTTTACAATCATGCCTTCGGACTAACGAATGCACCTGCAGCATTCATGGACATGATGAATAGGATCTGTAAACCGTATTTGGATAAATTTGTAATTGTCTTCATCGATGATATACTTATTTATTCCAAAAGTCAGGATGGGCATTGTCAGCACTTGCATGCACTCTTAACCTTATTAAGAAAAGAAAAGCTTTACGCCAAATTCTCGAAGTGTGAATTTTGGCTACAGGAAGTGCAATTTTTAGGACACATGGTGAATCACGAAGGTATTCATGTAGATCCTGCTAAGATAGAAGCAATCACTAAATGGAAGGCTCCACAAACAGCAATGGAAGTTAGAAGCTTTTTAGGATTAGCTGGATACAATAGACGCTTTATTAAGGATTTTTCTAAGATAGCAGTACCCTTAACTAAGTTAACCTGTTGTCACACCCCGATTTCCACGTGTCACCGGTGGGCCCGGTGGGGGAGTATCGTGACGTGGTTGGCAACGTAATAGTCAAACAACACAATATTTAATATGCACAGCGGAAGCAAATTTAAAGATATAATACAACCGAATAAATTATTGTAATATCAAGTATCACAACATTCAGATGTTTATCCACAGAACGGATCGAAATAAAATATGAGATAATAGTTCAACAGACTTCAGGCATCCTAAGCTTGCGAGACTTTTATTGATGCTAAGGAGACAATCCAGCCAATATCGTTTAGTACCTGCATTCAGTCTTTTTGGGAAAATACGTCAGTTTACACTGGTAAATACAATCAACTGACTCATTTTGAAAAATGATTTAAAATTGGTTTGGATGCACATGGCATAAACATTTTTATAACTTGGGAGAATTATTTAATATTATAATCTTGTGAACGAATTACATGTTACTTGTGCGTTCAGTAGCCCGGATCTTGTCCGGGTTAAAGATCAATAGACACACCACATCATAGAGTTATACACTGACAGGTGTACGCCTACACCCCGTGCTCTGGTCGTGGCCATCTCGTAAGATGATGCCAAGGATATCCGGGACATGGTCATTAACCCCCCAAAGGCTTTAAGTAATCAAAATTGTTTAAACGAGCATATCAAATTAGTCAACTACCCACTCAATTGTGGAGATTTGATGCTCGATCAAGCGGTATGCTATATACCGTAACCCAAGCCCGTATAGGGAAAATAAGTTAAAAGTATTACCTAAGCAATGTATAAATCACAATAAGCAAAATGCACGTAGCTTTTACTGGTTCTCCTAATCTGGAACGAAGGTTTAATATAACCTATTAGAATCCTAACGGGTCTTTAATTAAGCTTAAGCTTAGACCGGCTAGTTTCAAAGATACGGTTTGTACGCACGATTAAGCGAAGACCGAATAGAATGTGATTTAGACCCGACAAGTTCAGAGACTTGTTTAATATGGGTTTATTATTCACATTCTGGATTTTGAGATAAAACCGTTAAGGTTTGACCCGTTTCGGCTCATTTATGTAAACTTGTTACATAAACCGAACCGTACGCGTAATAAGCGTGACGGGTATTCATGAGAGCTATATACAGGTTTCCTAACTTAATTATGTCTCAAATATATTGTGACATCAGTAAGATGTCTTTCATTATGCCCGAAACGTGTTTAAACACAAACTAGGCCACGTAGGGGTAGTTTGGTCATTTTAAAGGTTGTAAAAGGGTTTAAGTGTTTAACTGAGTTACAGGTCTGATGTAATCAGTAAACATACTCAATTTAATAAGTTATAACAGTAGGATAAAGCACATATGTGAAATTTATCCATTATAACCAAACTATGCCCCGTAGGGGTATTTTGGTAATTTCACATAAGCCGAAAAGCTCAAAACTGAGGTCTGAGTTTATCAACCTTTGCTTACTATTAAAATATTATAATTTGCCTCAAATATCAGTAGGTATCACCTTGGTATGTTTAAAATAGGTTTAGTACATACTATGCGTTAAAAACGCTAAATAAGGCGATTAAAGGCCATTTCCGGGTTTGATACTTAAATCTGATATTTTTATATTTCCAGAAGGCTTAAAATAATTTATTTATCATATGTGATCAGTAGCAAAAGGTTTGGAGTCGTTTAGATATGTAGAACTCATTTTATGGCCCGAAAGGGCAAAACCGACAAGTACCGGATTAAGCCTACGACTATGAGTTATGCTCAGCCTAAAATTAATTAAAAATATTTAAAAATCCCAAAATAATATAATACATCATTGGGTAAAATATTTGGTATCAAAAAGTATGTTTAACTAGGCTATACGTTAATTACGCCATTTTATTAACATAAAGCATCGTAATTACGCTAATGAGCATAACTCTTATTCTACACCTCAAACTGATGTCAAACTTTGCATACAAGCCTATATATCAGTAATTAAGGTTTCTACACTTTTACATTTCCAAAAATCACGTTTTAAGGTAATAAGGGCATAATGGTCAACATATGAGCAATTAACGGAAACATGCATATTAATTGGATAACTAATGAACCAAGGTGTATAATCACAGAGGGTTGTACTAACATGTAACCTAGTCTAATTAAAGCTCTAAGGCATTTCTAAAACATGCCTAAACGGGTCAGATCTGAAAGTCAAAGCGAAAGTCAAACTATGTGACTTTCGGTTCCGAACCGGGTATTTACAGGAATTTGTCGGGTTGAACATGTTTAGACATGTTCTTATTCTTATTACCAAGTTATAACAATGATCCAACAGGTTGTATATGATCTATAATGTTAATTATGCATAAATGGCATTTTAAGGATCCTGTTGACTTTTTATTAGTATGTTTGACCCAACGTTTGACCTGTCTAGAGTTGGAATCAGGGGAAACCCTTTTGAGGTTTTATTACCCACATAAATACCAACTTATACCTACTTTTAATTCAAGATATTACTGAGCCATTGTTGACTAATCTGGAAGTCAAACCGTATTTACGATGGTTTGACTTTTAGCTAATTAACCAAGCTAAACACAATTAAAGAAGGACTAGAAGACTTACAAGAGTCCTATGCACGAGATATGATCAGTTGGACCTGCTTGAGAGCTCCAGAATTGATCAGATAGCTTGAAGAAGATGTGAAGAACAAAGGTGCAAGTTCAAGCCTTTTTATAGTGAAATTCTCCCCATAAATCCTTGACACATAGGTCTATAATCCACCACAATCGATCAACACTTGTTCCTAGTGTTTAGGGGGTGCTTTAGGGGTCAAGAGATGTGGAAAAACGGTTAAAGGTCGCGCACAATAGGCTATGACAGACATCAGCCATTTTTCTCGGTACTGGGGGTCGGACGCGGCCCGCCTCACGTTTAGCCGGACTTAACGCGGGCCGCCTGGGCCTGGTGAACAGATTTTAAATTTTCTATTGTTTTGCAGTTTGACCTTTGGCTTCACGAAAGGGCAACCAAGGTTATTTCTTGCATTTTGACCCTCTTATAATTACCCACAAGGGCTTTAGGACCTATACCCACTTTTCCAAGCCCCTGGACACTTCCGGTTAACCCGAAAAGCCTAAATTTCAACGTTAACGCTTTAAACCCTTCGCACACGAATTTGATCATAACTTTCTCATACGATAACGAAACTTTACGAAATTTAAACCGTGTATTCTTGTGAGCATAATTAACCGTTACAAAGCTTCGGGTTTGTCAAAAGGTCACTCAGAGGTATAACTTAAACATGTTGACACATTTAACCCCTGTAGTTTGTAATCTCTCACATTTAGCTTCGTATGATCCATGATTTATTCGTTTGACGTTATTAACATCATGTAGGGTTAATGTACATTATATTTATTCACAGTTGACACTTAGAATACGTATATTCACATACTTTCCATGTTTGTCAACTTTAGTCCTTCTATAATATTTCTTTCACACGTTTAAACATTTGACACGTGTCTACACATTATAGGACGTGAATTTTCGAGGTGTTACATCCTCACCCCCTTAAAATAAATCTCGACCCGAGATTTACTGAAATAAGTAAGGGTACTTTTCTTTCATCATGGATTCAACCTCCCACGTGTATTCGGGACCTCTACGGGCATCCCATTTGACCTTTACAATAGGTACATGCTTCCTACGAAGCTTCTTCACCTGTCGATCTTCAATCGACAAAGGTTTTTCCACAAATTTCAAGCTCTCGTCTATATGCACATCTGTGTGTGGTATAACCAGTGATTCGTCAGTGAAACACTTTTTCAGATTGCAGATGTGGAACACATTGTGAATTCCACTGAGCTTTTCTGGTAAGTTTAACTTATAGGCAACTGACCCGACACGTTCGATAACCTCGAAAGGTCCTATGTATCTCGGGCTTAGCTTGCCTTTCTTACCAAACCGCATCACTCCCTTCCAGGGTGACACTTTAAGTAGGACTTTGTCACCTACTTCGAAGTGAAAATCTTTACGCTTTGGATCAGCGTAACTCTTCTGCCTATCTCGGGCAGCTTTGAGACGGTCGCGAATCTGGACAATCTTGTCCGTCGTCTCGAACACAATCTCTGGTCCTGACAATTGGACATCTCCAACTTCCGCCCAACAAACTGGCGATCTACACTTTCTACCGCATAATGCCTCGAAGGGCGCAGCCTTTATGCTGGTATGGTAGCTATTTTTGTAGGAGAATTCAATCAATGGTAGGTTCTTATCCCAACTACCACCCAAATCGATCGCACATGCACGTAGCATGTCTTCCAGCGTTTGAATAGTACGCTCACTCTGACCGTCAGTCTGAGGATGATAAGCCGTACTGAAATTCAAACGCGTGCCCAAAGTTTGTTGGAAACTCTTCCAAAAATGTGACGTGTATCTAGTATCTCGGTCAGAGATAATAGACACAGGTATGCCATGTAAGGCTACAATCTTATCAACGTATAACTGGGCTAACATGTCGGAGCTATAAGTCTCCTTGATGGGTAGGAAATGTGCTGACTTAGTCAGTCTGTCAACTATAACCCATATTGTATCATTGCCTTTCCTTGTCTTAGGTAACTTGGTAATAAAATCCATAGTTACCATTTCCCACTTCCACGTAGGAAGTTCAGGCTGTTGTAGCAAACCTGATGGTTTCTGATGCTCGGCTTTGACTTGCGCACATGGTGGCTACAGACTTTTTCAAGCCTATCCACCAATAATTTGCCTTTAGATCCTGGTACATCTTATCAGCTCCAGGATGAACGGAGTATTTGGAACTATGGGCTTCCTGGAGGATGACATCTCGAAGTCCTCCATAAATTGGAACCCATATTCGTCCATTCAATCTTAGAATTCTGTCCTTGCTAAGAGTTAACTGCTCCTCAGTTACTCCTAGCTTTTCATTAGGATAGTTAGCTTCCAACACAGCTTTCTTCTGTGCAGCTAACAACCTTTCCATCAAATTATTCCTTATTTCCATGCGCTTGGCATTGATTCGGATGGGTTTAACCCTTTCCTTTCTGCTCAAGGCGTCAGCGACTACATTCGCCTTGCCGGGATGGTATTTGATTTCACAATCATAATCATTCAAAGTCTCCATCCAACGGCGTTGCCTCATGTTTAACTCTTTCTGATTGAACAGTTGCTGGAGGCTCTTGTGATCAGAATAGATCACAAACTTGATTCCATATAGGTAATGCCTCCACAGTTTTAGTGCGAACACAACGGCACCCAACTCCAAGTCGTGGGTGGTGTAATTCTTTTCATGCACCTTTAACTGTCGTGATGCATAGGCAATAACCTTGCCTTTCTGCATAAGCACACACCCCATCCCGGTGTGTGATGCATCACAATAAACTACGAATTCTTCAGTGCCTTCAGGTAATGTCAGCACAGGAGCGTTGCTCAACTTCTGCTTGAGAATATCGAAAGCTTCTTGCTGCTTAGGGCCCCAAACGAACTTTACTTTCTTCTTAGTCAAGGAAGTCAGGGGTGCAGCAATCCTTGAAAAATTTTCAATGAAACGCCTGTAATATCCTGCCAATCCCAGGAAGCTACGAATCTCTGTAGGCGTCTTTGGTTCTTGCCAGTTCATAACTGCTTCAACCTTAGCGGGATCCACCTGGATACCACGCTCACTGACCACATGTCCAAGAAATTGGACTTCTCGTAGCCAAAATTCACACTTGGAGAATTTGGCATAGAGTTTCTCTTGATGTAAAAGTTTGAGAATACATCGAAGATGTTTCTCATGGTCAGCTTGGTTCTTTGAATAAATAAGGATGTCATCGATGAAGACGATGACGAATTTATCTAAGTGCGGCTTGCAGACGCGATTCATGAGATCCATGAATGCGGCCGGTGCATTAGTGAGCCCAAAAGGCATCACTAGGAACTCGTAATGACCATAACAAGTCCTAAATGCAGTTTTATGTACGTCTTCATCTCTAACCTTCAGTTGATGGTAGCCTGACCTCAAGTCAATCTTCGAGAAATAACTGGCTCCTTGTAACTGATCGAACAAATCGTCGATCCTTGGCAAAGGATATCTATTCTTTATCGTGACCTTATTAAGCTCACGATAGTCGATGCACAGACGCATCGATCCATCCTTCTTCTTGACAAATAGGACTGGCGCTCCCCAAGGCGACGAGCTAGGTTTTATGAAACCCTTGGCTAGCAGTTCGTCTAGCTGTGTCCTTAATTCTTTCATTTCCGTTGGAGCCAACCTATAGGGTGCTCTGGCAACTGGTGCTGCTCCGGGGATGATATCAATCCTGGATTCCACTTGCCTATCTGGTGGCAAACCAGAGTTCTTCCAGAAAAACTTCTAGGAATTCAGAGATGACAGGGATGTCTTCTATCTTCGGTTTGGGCTCATCAATAATCACTTGTGCCATGTAGATGACACAACCCTTCTTTAAACATTTGGAAGCCTTGAGCATAGTCGCTTGCTCAGGCAGCCCATACTGGGTATCTCCCCGAATGGTAAGTGAATCACCAGACGGAGTCTTTATCACCACCTGCTTCTTGTTACAGACTATTTGGGCCTGGTTATGAGATAACCAGTCCATACCCAGAACTATGTCAAAACCGGCCAACTTAAAGGGAAGTAGAGACAGAGGAAAAGAATGGTTCTTAATGGATATAACACATCCATCTAACACGGTTGAGACGGTTTCTATGGTACCATCTGCTAACTCTACCTCATAGTTTAAGCTCAAGGTTTTGACAGGTAAATTCAACAATTTACAAAACTTATGATCTACGAAAGACTTATTTGCGCCAGAATCAAAAAGTACTCTTGCAAAGACATCATTTACAAGGAAAGTACCTGTTATGACATTATCGTCTTGCACAGCTTCTTTCGCGTCCATTCTGAAGACTCTCACATTCGTCTTCTTGGCCTCTTCAGGCTTCTTGTTGTACTTAGGGCAGTTGGTCTTAATGTGGCCCTTTTCATTGCATCAGTAGCACGTTGTGTCCTTTATCTTCTTGCAATCCAAGGTTTTGTGATCCGTGGACTTGCAAATACCACAAGCATAGGTTTTGGGCTGAGTCTGAGAATTCGAAGCGAGTCTGCACTTTCCAAAGTGTTGTTTCTTGCAAGTTTTGCACGTGGGCTTCTCACCAGCTTGATGCCCATCTTTTCTCGACTCAGAACCCTTCTTGTTGTCACCACTCCCACGGTGCTTCTTGTTCGATCTGCGTGAACCATCATCTTCACGCTTTCTCTTTTCGGCATCTTTGTTCCTCAGCGATCTTTGCCTGACCGCATCCAAAGTGAGGGACAGAGAAATGTCAGTTACCGATCTAAAAGTAGTCGGTCGAGATGCCTTAACGCTTGCCTTGATCTCGGGGGCTAAACCACCGATAAAACGAGCTATCCGTTTTGGTTCCGGGGTTACTAAATAAGGAACCAACCGAGACATAGTATTGAAGCTCGTTAGGTAAGCTTGACAGTCGAGGTTTGTCATCACCAAGGATAGAAAGTTAGATTCTATCTTCTCCACCTCATGTTGAGGGCAGTAATTTTCCCTGATAAGGGCATCAAATTGATCCCACGACATATTGTACAATGGGACTTTCCTGGTGGCTTGAATCAGAGATCTCCACCATGCTAAAGCTTCACCCTTGAAAGACTGCGACACAAACTTGACCACGTCTTTTTCAGCGCATCCGCTGATGTCTACCACCGTGTCCATCTCGTCTAGCCATGTCATACAATCGATGGCTCCTTTCTCCCCATTAAAATCCCGGGGCTTGCAAGACACGAAGTACTTATAGGAGCATCCCTTGTTACGGGGTTCTTGATGCAGCACTATCTGCTGAGATGGGACACTTTGATGGTTGGTGGACTGACGATCATCACCATCTTTCTTGGGTATAACCTTTTTGGGAGGAGGCTTGCTATGCGCCTCAGAATGAGTTTTGAGCTTTGAGTGTGGTGCAGAGTGGGTCCTACTTCGAGTCCCACTATAATCATCATATTGCCGCTCCAAAGCTTGTGTAACAGCGCCGTCTATGATCGCTTTCAACTCAGCACCCGTTAAAGTAATCTGGGCGTTATCATTTTGCTCCACTGGATGGCTATTTATCTCATCTGAGTCAGCCATTTTAATTGAACTGTTGCAGAAAACAAGGACAATATTTTATTTGGGAGTTATTATGGAATTACCTCTCAGGGTAACTCATTAACCATGGTAAACAGAGACCATATTTGGTTAATTTATTAATCATATTTATTTAGGATTTTATTAAAATTTTATCCTAATTATAAAACAATAACATTTTTATTTGCGGCACAAAAGGCCTAGTCACATGGACATTTTATTTAATCTATGATTTCAGAGAATCAAAACATTAAGGTATACTGGCACCATAGGCCTAGTCACAAGGACATTTATAAATTATATGCTAGGATTTCAGAGAATCAAAGCATTGAAGGTTTGAACCTAGTTCATTACCTTTATCTGACAGGGAGTCATAGCTACCACTGTATTTTGGCTCATATAGAAATGAGCAAGGCTCGTAGGCACTATATTACCACGTATGGTTAAAATATGATCATCTTAATTGATGATGTAAACCCAGGATTCAGAGATCATTAAACTGGGTTAGGAACCTTCTAAAGAATTCCTTTAATAACATATGTGATTTCCAACGAATCACTTCTGCCAGGATTGTTAACATGTTTTCAGATGTTAACAGGGATTTGAATCTTTTTAACAGGTCTTACCATCATGGTCAGGTCTTTATAATGACACTCAGACTAGGTTTCACACTTAAGATTCTTAATTAATATTTAAATAGGCAGATTATTTTCAAAAGGAATGATTTAGATTTATTTATTTCATATATAAATTATTTATGCACATAAGGCAAACATGAAATTTATAAAACAAACGTTCCATTAATTATACATATTACATGCTGCCCTAAACGGGTCTTTTCAAATAACAATCTTACCCACGCAGGGGTTTAATTATACAAACATGCCCACGCAGGGGTCTTACAGAAAGACATGCCCACACAGGGGCTAACACATAAGTCCACGCAGGGACTAAAACAAACCACATAATAGTCCACGTAGGGACTTTAAACAAAAATATACCCTCGTAGGGGTTTATAGAATGATAGGCCCTCGCAGGGGCTTAAAGCAAACAAACAAACATACATACCCACGTAGGGGCTTATACATCAAGATATACCCACGCAGGGGCTCAACAACAGTTGGAAGGATTCAATGATCCTTCTTGTTCTTCCCTTTGATCAAGCCCACTAATCCTTGGAACAAGCTCTGCCTCTCCTGGCGGTCGCGGCGATATTCCCGCTCAACCTGATCCAGTCTCTGAAGAATTTCCTCCCTTTCTGGGGGAGAAAATCATGGCGGCTGCAACTGCGTCCGAATGATAGGCCTGGGAGGTATTGGGTACCCATGAGTTGGGTAGCCTACTCCCCATGGGTCTCCATAGGGTCCTTCCGGGTTCAAGGCGTTGTAATTTGCCGCTACCATATAAGGATCGGCCTCCGCGTAACCATAGTTGTGATGAGTCGGTGGTTCAAACGGGTTGTATGGCATGGAACCCGTGTATGCTGGTATTAGGTTATCGAAACCCATCGGCGGTGGCTGTGGTACAGTTGGTTGTGAAGGTCCACCCATTTGTGGGTCCTCCTGATGTGGCGGATAGTGGCTGCCACTGGATTGACGTGGGGAACTGAAATGGAAGTCCCCTGCTCGTGACGACATGCAGGCACCGGTTCTCCTACGCCTTGGCGGTTGAGGAGGTGCCGGCTGCACTGGCGGCGGTGGAGGCGGTGGTGTAACTGCCACAAATCGGGGATCCCCAGAGGAATCTTGATGATTCTGCTGCGGCTGCGGCTGTTCAGGAGACGAATGGTGAGGAGGTGTGTAATACCACTCGTGCCTGGTGAACATCGCCTGAAAGCTATCCGGACCAACATAGGGTGATCCGTGGAACGAAGATCCATCGGAGATCTCGATGGGATGATTTGGAGTGCCACTTGCTGGTTCGACGGGGTCAGTATCCTCGTCCATGTCGTCCGCATTATCACCGGAGAAGTGATCATCTGGCCCCAGTGGGTTGAAACCCATGGGTTCTTATAAGTAATTGGCCGGATTAAATTGGCCTCGGAAGATGGGTGTGGGGTCACCAAACGAATTATGCGACACAGATCGCTGAAGTGGTATGTAGGATGGTTGCGGGTTGTTGGGCTCGTAAGGGTTTTGAACTGGCGGTGTCGAACTGTGTGAGACCGACCGTCTAGCCGGCTCAAATAGGTTTCTTCTGTTTTGACGTGGATCGTCACTCTCCGTGGTAGACGGAGCTCGAACATTCGAAGGTCCCGCCTCATGGTCATTGGGAGCGGTGACTGGCCCCTTTCCACGCCCTCTTCTGCGGAAGAATCTCGGCGGCATTTTTGTTAAGCCTGTCAATAAAGCATGAGATAACAAAACCAAAAATATATGCAAATTAAAGGACATCACAACAAAGTGGAATTTTTCCTATGTTATATGTCTAGACTCGGAAGTTTAGAAATGTGCAATTGTGTTATTGAGATTAAACACAAAAGGCTAGTGTTTAATTCACTCAATGTTGGCTCTGATACCAACCTGTCACACCCCGATTTCCACGTGTCACCGGTGGGCCCGGTGGGGGAGTATCGTGAAGTGGTTGGCAACATAATAGTCAAACAACACAATATTTAATATGCACAGCGGAAGCAAATTTAAAGATATAATACAACCGAATAAATTATTGTAATATCAAGTATCACAACGTTCGGATGTTTATCCACAGAACGGATCGAAATAAAATATGAGATAATAGTTCAACAGACTTCAGGCATCCTAAGCTTGCGAGACTTTTATTGATGCTAAGGAGACAATCCAGCCAATATCGTTTAGTACCTGCATTCAGTCTTTTTGGGAAAATACGTCAGTTTACACTGATAAATACAATCAACTGACTCATTTTGAAAAATGATTTAAAATTGGTTTGGAT
Source organism: Helianthus tuberosus (assembly GCA_030545235.1). Taxonomy (NCBI): domain Eukaryota; kingdom Viridiplantae; phylum Streptophyta; class Magnoliopsida; order Asterales; family Asteraceae; genus Helianthus; species Helianthus tuberosus. The sequence goes on along the minus strand of CM060395.1, from coordinate 204,999,114 downwards.
GCACATGGCATAAACATTTTTATAACTTGGGAGAATTATTTAATATTATAATCTTGTGAACGAATTACATGTTACTTGTGCGTTCAGTAGCCCGGATCTTGTCCGGGTTAAAGATCAATAGACACACCACATCATAGAGTTATACACTGACAGGTGTACGCCTACACCCCGTGCTCTGGTCGTGGCCATCTCGTAAGATGATGCCAAGGATATCCGGGACATGGTCATTAACCCCCCAAAGGATTTAAGTAATCAAAACTGTTTAAACGAGCCGATCAAATTAGTCAACTACCCACTCAATTGTGGAGATTTGATGCTCGATCAAGCGGTATGCTATATACCGTAACCCAAGCCCGTATAGGGAAAATAAGTTAAAAGTATTTACCTGAGCAATGTATAAATCACAATAAGCAAAATGCACGTAGCTTTTACTGGTTCTCCTAATCTGGAACGAAGGTTTAATATAACCTATTAGAATCCTAACGGGTCTTTAATTAAGCTTAAGCTTAGACCGGCTAGTTTCAAAGATACGGTTTGTACGCACGATTAAGCGAAGACCGGATAGAATGTGATTTAGACCCGACAAGTTCAGAGACTTGTTTAATATGGGTTTATTATTCACATTCTGGATTTTGAGATAAAACCGTTAAGGTTTGACCCGATTCGGCTCATTTATGTAAACTTGTTACATAAACCAAACCGTACCCGTAATAAGCGTGACGGGTATTCATGAGAGCTATATACAGGTTTCCTAAGTTAATTATGTCTCAAATATATTGTGACATCAGTAAGATGTCTTTCATTATGCCCGAAACGTGTTTAAACACAAACTAGGCCCCGTAGGGGTAGTTTGGTCATTTTAAAGGTTGTAAAAGGGTTTATGTTGGGATTGAACCCTACCAGAGGAACAGATAATGTAAAGCCAAAACCAGGTCACAACAGTGGATTCACAATAAGCAATAGTTTACATTAAGCTTTCCCCTTGACAGTGATTATCTATCAGCTGATGAACCTTAAGTACTGCTCAACAGAACAACTGATGAACCAAACGCTGATGTAATCCTAAAGACTGCTGAAGACAAACTCTGTTCGCTCTATCTACTGCTGTCTCTTAAGTGCTGCTAAAGACACAAACACTGCTCATTCAAGGACTGATCACCTTTGAAGAAAGCACTGATGTTGTTGTTGAGCATCAGTGCTTAGGCTACAACAGTGGAACGTGAAGCAGTAGTTTCCTCATGTTTTGTATTTTATTTACTATAAGTTGTTAGACATCAGTAGTTTGTATAAGGACAGTGTCTACAGGTTGTTAGGTTGTTAGATGTCACTTTCATGGTGACGTCAGCTGAGACACATCAGTGGTTTGGTTTGCCTATAAATATAACAGTACTCTGTACTGTTATATTTGATTCGTTTTGAGAGAGTTCTTCTCCTCAATTCAATCCTTTCATCTTGTGCAACCAGCCTTGAGGTATCTGGCTGAGGGGGAGTTTAGTTTGTAAGCTTTCACTGTAATCTTTTTCTTTGATTTGTAATCTTTTGACTCTATGAGAAGTAAATATTTATCAAACTATTTTCTCCTTTGTTTGTGTTTACAAAGTTTGTTTTCATTTCCGCTGCACTTAACATGTTTTCATATTCATTGATCATTCAATTTACACAAACAAACACAATCATGAGAGCCTCCGATCCTAACAATTGCTATCAGAGCCTGGACAGTCAAAATTCGATCTAACAATCAATTTGACATAACAGTTCGGCTCAAAATTTATTGATACTAAGGTTGGTTGTATTTAGTTGAAAAACAGAGTATCGAGTAATTCATGTTCAAAATGGTTATTCAAAAACTCTGTATATCAACCAAGATGTCATATGACACACAAATTTCACACAGCAAGTGATTTCATGCACAAGTCACTCATAGTTTTCAGATCTGCAAACAGGTCTGTTAAACTATAGAATTATTTCGTCTTTTCAAAATTGATTTCACCTGTTGTTATGATATTTGTGATGTTTTCATTAAAAACTAAAGTATAAACCTCGGATTAACAAACACCTATGTTAAAACATTAGTGTGTTTGATTTTCTCTAAATAGGGGAATTAAAACTTTAGTTATTTAGATCTTATGTGTAGAAAAACAGGTTGAGATCCTCAAAAGGAACAAATCAACTTTGTCTAAATACACTAAGAAAAACAGGGGTCAACATAGTCCGTATCATAAGTAGTGTGAGATTGGTTGAAAAACATGTGCAAACATGACCGTTTCTCTCAAAACATTACTGCAAAATGATTTTGGACTAAGACTTCTCTCAAAAGGCTCCCTCCCAGAAAGTAATTCATTACTTATAAATGGGAAGGGTAATAAGGGATGAAGAAAATTCACAAAAACTCAAAAGTGTGTTTATCTCAAAACTTTTGAAGTCAAAAGAAAAGAGTATAAACATAAAACACTTGAGAGTCAAAGCTTGGGGTAATAATGGTCATTAAGCAATTGGTTGTGCTCACTGGTTCAGGAAAGTTCAGGGATAACAGTATTCCCAGTGATTGAACTTACAAAAAGGACTAGACAAATGTTCAAAAATTTATCCATGTGTTCTCATGTTTGCATTCAACTGACAAGAAAATGGTACCAAACAGTGGTCAAAATGTATTCAAAATTTCCTACCACTGCTGACAAACTACTGACCATTTTCATAAATTTGAGAATGATATGATTATATATTTTATTGAAAATTTACCAGATTCTTTTGATGCTGTTCTCAGAAAATCCTTTAACTATTTTTTATATAGAGGATTTTCTCGATTAACCAGGATATATTGTTCATTTTTTTTGGGAATAATATATTTTGAACTTTTGCTTGTTTTTTATAGCAATAGTTTCAATTCCCTGTCAGGATATAGTACCTTATTCTTGTTGGTATTATTATCCTCATGAATGGGTCAAAAGGAAATGGTACATATGTTAAGATCATGTCATACTCAGGTTTGTTCCTAAATTTTTATCAAAAGTTGATTGCAAACTGTGCTTGAATTACTAAGGTACTCATGTTTTAATTAAATATTAAACGAAAATGAGTTGCCTTAGCAAAAAGTGTTCATCATCTGGGGTACTAAACCACTGTCCTTCAAAATTGACATGTGGCAAAACCTTGAATGAAAATTCTCAAACTGTTGCTGGAATATTTGTCCTTCAGATCTGTACCATTTACCCTAACCACTGCTTTGTCCCAACGTCTGATCTCTAAACACTGTCCACTGCTGAAAGTTAACCACTGATCCCTCATTTTCTTGACAAAGACTGATGTTCAAAATCAGTGTCTTATCCACTGATATGCTATCCACTGATAGTAAAAATCATCCACTGTCCTCATTATTACCGTTGTAACCACTGATGCTTGATTCATCAGTGGCTCTTAAAACAACTGTTCTTCACCTTTCATCCATTTCATCAGTGTTTGACACGTGGTCAGTTTTTAGTCCTCAGATCATAATAACCGCTGCCACATCAGCGATCACTTTTTCCCTAAATAAAACCCTGCCCTAAACCCCAAACAGGGTTTTACACTGTCGAATTGAATTCCAAAATTCTTTTCACAAAGCAGTTTCCAACCCTTCTTCTCAAAATCTTCAAAAACGTTCTTCGTTCTTCTCCGCAAAAATGACAAAATCAAAGTCAAAATCAAAATAAAAACCTAAATCACCACCACCTTCAAAAGAGGTCGCTCAAACGGCCGAAGAATCCATCGATATACCATACAAACAATCTCACAACTATCTGGGTTTACTCACAAAACCCAAAGACAACCACACCTTCGACTCCATCATTGACACATTATCTGCATCAAAGTACAAAACTTTGTTAACGGCAGATGCTCCCATCTATCTACAAACCCAGAACGGGTTTTGGAAAAAGGCGACTCTTGAAAAACAAGACAACAAAGTCATAGCCATAAACTCCTCAATACAGGGTAAAGTGATTCAAATCACTCCGCAAACAATTTCAGAAGTCTTCACACTCAACGATCAAAATGGTAAAACTTCTTTTGACAAAAGTGAGTTAAAAGCTGATTTTCTGAAAAGGGGTTATGCAGAACAATCAAAGGTAGATACCCTACAAAAGGGTTATTTCCCATCTACACCCAGATTTTTGTTTCACACACTTTTGATGTGTGTTTCGAATAAAACAACATCATTTAACGAAATACCATTGAAGATTCAATGCCTGGGATATGCCATTTTGAATAATAAAGATTATAACTATTCCCAGGAGATCTTCAATGACTTGGTAAAAAATGTTGATAGCAAATCATTTTTACTTTTTCCAAGATTTCTAAGCTATTATTTTAAACAAAAATTTGAAAAGGAAAAGGAAAATGAAAATTTGCTCAAACAAGGTGCTTTTTGTCAAATAAAAAGTTTAACAATTGAAACATTTTCAAGAATGATGGCACCAATAAAATTAAAAGCAAAGGTGCCTGAGCAGACTTTAGAAACTGCCACTGATCCTCAGGTAACTTCTGCTGAGCCCACTGCTCCAGGTGATCAGAGCTGCACAACCACTGCTCTGAAACCCACACCTGACATCACCAAAAAGACCAAAAGAAAAACATCCAGAAAACCCACCAAACCCAAAACAAAGGCAACTCTGGAAGATGAGATCCCAGAGGAAATGCCTGTGACAACACAAAAGTCACCACAAACCACTGCTGCTACTTCCTCACAGCAGTTGGTAGAAAGATCTCCACCTTTGCCTAAAACTCCTCCTGCATCCTCATAAAAGGATCAGGTTGTAATCACAGGGACACCAAATTATGAAGCTCTGGATCCACTTGGCTCCATCTTCCACAGTCCTGATCCCAAGGACATGTCTCTTTCAACTCCCATCCCCTCACCAATCATAATGCCACAATCCATGTTACCTCTGTTGCATGCAGTTGACATAGCTCAGACAAAAACCAGTTCCTCTCTATCACCTGTCACTGAGAGTATACTCCCACAAGTGACTGGGTCTGAAGCTACTGTCTCTGTTATCCCAGCAACAGTTGAGGAGGTTACACCCCCTGAGTTACAAGTAACTCTCGGTGGTAGTTCAAGTGGAGCAGTAACTACAACTGATGGATCAACAGATCTTCAGTTGGACAGTTGTTTCATCAGTAAGACTCCCTTGAAGGCAATTTCTTCAATAGCACCATCGATAACCACCAGTGAGTTGGTTCAAACCACTGGTACCATCAAAGGTCTATCAAGTGCTGAAGAAAGAAGTCCTCAGTACCAAGAACAAGGGGCATCAATGGATGATTTTTGGAACACAGTTCCTAAGTCACACATTGATATAACCACTACTGGTGGGGATTCAGATGATCCTACTAAAGTAGGTGATGATTCAAAATATCAGGAATTGACGGGCAGAGTTGACAAACTTGAAGAATCAGTTGCTGAGATAAAGGATATGGTGCAAGAGATTCTAAAAGCTCAGAAAGCACAATCCACTGCAGTTCCACCTCAAGCACCTGCTCCATCACAAGCACTTGCTATAAATGAGCTCTGGAATCTGTTTCTACCCATGCTTGAGAGACAAAAACAAGTGGCTGATCAGCAGCATGAAATGCGTGTACAAAAGCTGACCAATATGGTGGAATCAAGGTTCAAAGATACTCAAGCCGATATCAAGGCTATAAAAGCCAGCATCCAAAGCACCACTGGCAAGGCACCCTCTACTTTACTATTCGTTGATGACCTCCCTGCAGATAATGCCAAAAAGGGGGAGATATTGAAACAAGCGAAGAAGAAGGGAATAGAACATGGCCTGTATGTTGAACCTGAGCAAGCAAAGCAAACATCTAAACCATCTCCCACAAAATCTCAAACAGCTGATACAGCAGTAGTTACAAAAACTGCTGTCAGTAGCCAAACAGCTGCCATATCATCAACACACACACTTTCAACACACACCACTCAATCACAAACCACAACCACTGTTCCACCACCATCATCATCTACAATCACATCACCACCACTGCCTCCTGTCATAAAACAGAAGACAACATATGTTACAACATCTGTTGTAATGACAGCAGCGGTTGAAACACCAGTTGTTTCAACAGTTGTTTGTCAGACACTCCCCATCATTCAAACCACTGATTCACCCAAAACATCATCTGCCCCTTCTTCATTAAAAAGGAGAAGACATCTCATAACAGATGATGATTCACCACCACCATCACAAACTATCTCACCACTTCCATCCCCTGCTCAAAAGCAGAAGACAACTGCTGACATATCAGCAGTTGTAATGACAATAGATGTTGAGACACCAGTTGTTTCAACAGCTGTTAGTCAGCCATTCACCACTGCTCTTACCTCTCCTACATCACAACCAAAGCTCTTTAACAGAAAAAGAAAGCCAATCACTGCCGATGAGGGTATACATGATCCTAATGCTGCACAACATCCACTGGAACTTGAAGCTATCAAAAATGAGATGAGGCAATTCTATACAGAAGAAGATCCTTCAAAAAGGAGATTCTCCTCACTCATAGGCTACATGCCACCAGAGGATATGGATGATTACCTCAAAATCAAGGCAAGGCAGGCTAAAGCAAGAGCTAAATTTGAGAGTGAACGTGAACATCTAAGCGAAGAAGGCATTGCTAAAAGACTGGATTTCTTCCTCAAAAAGGTAAAGCAGATGGAAGAGTGTGCACAAGAACTAGACAAAGAAAAGGCTGAACAACGCAAAGAGTTGAGAAAACAATATCTAGCCTACATTATGAAAGAAAAATTCTATCCTGCTGAAGAAAAACAGTTTGAAGAATGGCCAATAATCGCTCTAAAGCATGAGGCTGATAGAATTGACAGAATTAAGAATGATCCTACAAAGAAGAAAAATGCTCCAAACTGGAACAAATTCAAAAAGCTCATTGCTGACTTCACTGCTGAGTATAAAAGAAAGAAAAAGGAGCTGGTGGATGCAAAAATGGATACTGCTGAAGCCATATCAAAATGGTCAAAACAACAGACTGATGAAGCCTATGAAAGGCTGAAGAAAAGAAAGATAACTGTTTCAGGCACTTCTAAGAAGCAAGAACAAATGATGAACCTTGAACAGAAGATAGGAAACCTCAAAACACTGTTCCGGTCTACTTTTGTGGCAAATCAAGAAGAGGGAGAACAGCTGACTGAAGAAGAGGTTATAGAAAAGGAAGCAGAGTACTTCAATGATACCATCACGAAAATGGGTCTAAAAGAAGAAACTTCAACAAAGCTTCAAAGCCTTTTTAAGGCATTAAACAAACCTGCATCACCAAACACTTCAACAGACATGTCAGAGATTGAAAGGCAAGAGCAAATTGAAAAAGAAACTGCAGAAGACATAGCTGCAGCAAACAAAGTCATTGAACAAGCCTTCAAAAGAATGTCTGAAAGTCTGCAAGTGTTCACAAGGCCAACATCTTCAACCTCATCTTCAAATAAATCTCTCCCAAGAAACCCATTGGGTTCGAAAGTACTAAAGTGGATGTCTAACCAAAAGACCCACGTATTGACGATAGTCAGATCCAATGGCGATGTGAAGTATATATCAAGGAAAGAAGCACTAGGCCTTAGTGTTGAAGATTTGCAGGATCTCCTTGAACTTACACTGTGCCGGGATGAAGATGATACAAGTTCCAGAGACTTTGAAGCAGATTTTAAAAGAGAAGCAAAGGAACTTTTGATGAGGAATAAAGATCCAGAATAATGACAGGTTTTGGCATTATCTTTTCCAGGGGGAGATTGTTGGGATTGAATCCTACCAGAGGAACAAATAATGTAAAGCCAAAACCAGGTCACAACAGTGGATTCACAATAAGCAGTAGTTTACATTAAGCTTTCCCCTTGACAGTGATTATCTATCAGCTGATGAACCTTAAGTACTGCTCAACAGAACAACTGATGAACCAAACGCTGATGTAATCCTAAAGACTGCTGAAGACAAACTCTGTTCGCTCTATCTACTGCTGTCTCTTAAGTGCTGCTGAAGACACAAACACTGCTCATTCAAGGACTGATCACCTTTGAAGAAAGCACTGATGTTGTTGTTGAGCATCAGTGCTTAGGCTACAACAGTGGAACGTGAAGCAGTAGTTTCCTCATGTTTTGTATTTTATTTACTATCAGTTGTTAGACATCAGTAGTTTGTATAAGGACAGTGTCTACAGGTTGTTAGGTTGTTAGATGTCACTTTCATGGTGACGTCAGCTGAGACACATCAGTGGTTTGGTTTGCCTATAAATATAACAGTACTCTGTACTGTTATATTTGATTCGTTTTGAGAGAGTTCTTCTCCTCAATTCAATCCTTTCATCTTGTGCAACCAGCCTTGAGGTATCTGGCTGAGGGGGAGTTTAGTTTGTAAGCTTTCACTGTAATCTTTTGCTTTGATTTGTAATCTTTTGACTCTATGAGAAGCAAATATTTATCAAACTATTTTCTCCTTTGTTTGTGTTTACAAAGTTTGTTTTCATTTCCGCTGCACTTAACATGTTTTCATATTCATTGATCATTCAATTTACACAAACAAACACAATCATGAGAGCCTCCGATCCTAACAGTTTAAGTGTTTAACTGAGTTACAGGTCTGATGTAATCAGTAAACATACTCAATTTAATAAGTTATAACAGTAGGATAAAGCACATATGTGAAATTTATCCATTATAACCAAACTATGCCCCGTAGGGGTATTTTGGTAATTTCACATAAGCCGAAAAGCTCAAAACTGAGGTCTGAGTTTATCAACCTTTGCTTACTGTTAAAATATTATAATTTGCCTCAAATATCAGTAGGTATCACCCTTGGTATGTTTAAAATAGGTTTAGTACATACTATGCGTTAAAAACGCTAAATAAGGCGATTAAAGGCCATTTCCGGGTTTGATACTTAAATCTGATATTTTTATATTTCCAGAAGGCTTAAAATAATTTATTTATCATATGTGATTAGTAGCAAAAGGTTTGGAGTCGTTTAGATATGTAGAACTCATTTTATGGCCCGAAAGGGCAAAACCGACAAGTACCGGATTAAGCCTACGACTATGAGTTATGCTCAGCCTAAAATTAATTAAAAATCCCAAAATAATATAATACATCAGTGGGTAAAAGATTTGGTATCAAAAAGTATGTTTAACTAGGCTATACGTTAATTATGCCATTTTATTAACATAAAGCATCGTAATTACGCTAATGAGCATAACTCTTATTCTACACCTCAAACTGATGTCAAACTTTGCATACAAGCCTATATATCAGTAATTAAGGTTTCTACACTTTTACATTTCCAAAAATCATGTTTTAAGGAAATAAGGGCATAATGGTCAACATATGAGCAATTAACGGAAACATGCATATTAATTGGATAACTAATGAACCAAGGTGTATAATCATAGAGGGTTGTACTAACATGTAACCTAGTCCAATTAAAGCTCTGAGGCATTTCTAAAACATGCCTAAACGGGTCAGATCTGAAAGTCAAAGCGAAAGTCAAACTATGTGACTTTCGGTTCCGAACCGGGTATTTACAGGAATTTGTCGGGTTGAACATGTTTAGACATGTTCTTATACTTATTACCAAGTTATAACAATGATCCAACAGGTTATATATGATCTATAATGTTAATTATGCATAAATGGCATTTTAAGGATCCTGTTGACTTTTTATTAGTATGTTTGACCCGACGTTTGACCTGTCTAGAGTTGGAATCAGGGGAAACCCTTTTGAGGTTTTATTACCCACATAAATACCAACTTATACCTACTTTTAATTCGAGATATTACTGAGCCATTGTTGACTAATCTCGAAGTCAAACCGTATTTACGACGGTTTGACTTTTAGCTAATTAACCAAGCTAAACACAATTAAAGAAGGACTAGAAGACTTACAAGAGTCCTATGCACGAGATATGATCAGTTGGACCTGCTTGAGAGCTCCAGAATTGATCAGATATCTTGAAGAAGATGTGAAGAACAAAGGTGCAAGTTCAAGCCTTTTTATAGTGAAATTCTCACCATAAATCCTTGACACATAGGTCTATAACCCACCACAATCGATCAACACTTGTTCCTAGTGTTTAGGGGGTGCTTTAGGGGTCAAGAGATGTGGAAAAACGGTTAAAGGTCGCGCACAATAGGCTATGGCAGACATCAGCCATTTTTCTCGGTACTGGGGGTCGGACGCGGCCCGCCTCACGTTTAGCCGGACTTAACGCGGGCCGCCTGGGCCTGGTGAACAGATTTTAAATTTTCTATTGTTTTGCAGTTTGACCTTTGGCTTCACGAAAGGGCAACCAAGGTTATTTCTTGCATTTTGACCCTCTTATAATTACCCACAAGGGCTTTAGGACCTATACCCACTTTGCCAAGCCCCTGGACACTTCCGGTTAACCCGAAAAGCCTAAATTTCAACGTTAACGCTTTAAACCCTTCGCACACGAATTTGATCATAACTTTCTCATACGATAACGACACTTTACGAAATTTAAACCGTGTATTCTTGTGAGCATAATTAACCGTTACAAAGCTTCGGGTTTGTCAAAAGGTCACTCAGAGGTATAACTTAAACATGTTGACACATTTAACCCCTGTAGTTTGTAATCTCTCACATTTAGCTTCGTATGATCCATGATTTATTCGTTTGACGTTATAAACATCATGTAGGGTTAATGTACATTATATTTATTCACAGTTGACACTTAGAATACGTATATTCACATACTTTCCATGTTTGTCAACTTTAGTCCTTCTATAATATTTCTTTCACACGTTTAAACATTTGACACGTGTCTACACATTATAGGACGTGAATTTTCGAGGTGTTACACCTGTAAAGTAGTTAAGTTTGAATGGGGACCCAGACAAGAAGAAGCCTTTAGGATTTTAAAACAAAAGTTAACCAATGCTCCAATCTTAGCCTTACCAGAAGGAACGGAAGATTTTGAAGTATATTGTGATGCTTCAAAGCTAGGATTAGGATGTGTGCTGATGCAACGCAAAAAGGTAATTGCATATGCATCAAGGCAATTAAAAAAGCACGAGGAGAATTATACGACCCATGACTTAGAATTAGGAGCCATAATTTTTGCCCTTAAGATGTGGAGACATTATATGTATGGAAGTAAGTTTACTGTCTATACGGATCATAAAAGTTTAAGATATATATTCGGGCAAAAAGAGTTAAATATGAGGCAAAGAAGATGGATGGAAATTTTAAGTGACTACGACTGTAATATTCAGTATCACGAAGGAAAGGCAAATGTAGTTGCAGATGCCTTAAGTCGTAAATATCATGAGAAACAACGACGAATTCGTGCTCTCAGATTAAATCTACAGTTAGATTTAATGGAACAACTGAAGAATGTTCAAGAAACAACAATCAAGGATGATGCTGAAGGAATGAAAGGACGATTAAAGGAATTAGAGCAAGGAAATGATGGAATTTGGAGATTCCATAAGAAAAGGATTTGGGTACCTAAGCAAGGAGAATTAAGAAATAATATTTTAGAGGAAGCCCATAAATCTAGGTATACCATGCACCCTGGTAACAATAAAATGTACCAAGATTTAAGAAATAATTTCTGGTGGATAGGAATAAAGAAGGATATAGCTAAATATGTTTCTAAGTGTCTTACTTGCTCACAAGTTAAGGCAGAGCACCAGAAACCTTCAGGTCTACTTCAACAACTAGAAATGCCTGTATGAAAATGGGAACTTATAACAATGGACTTTGTTACTAAGCTACCCAAAACCAGAAAAGGTAATGATGCAATTTGGGTAATTGTGGATCGATTAACCAAATCAGCTCATTTTCTACCTATGAAGGAAACCTTTAGCATGGAAAGGTTAGCCAAGTTGTACGTAGACGAAGTAGTATCCTTACATGGAGTTCCACTCTCCATTATATCGGATAGAGATAGTCGTTTCACTTCCCATTTTTGGACAAGTTTCCAAAAAGCAATGGGAACACGACTAAATTTAAGTACGACATATCATCCTCAAACCGACGGATAAAGTGAGAGGACAATACAAACTATGGAAGACATGCTCCGAGCATGTGTAATAGATTTTGGTGGAAACTGGGACGATCATTTACCTTTAATTGAATTCTCCTATAACAATAGTTATAATGGAAGCATCGAAGCTGCCCCATTCGAAGCACTGTATGGATGCAAGTACGGAACTCCAGTTTGTTGGGCAGAAATAGGAGAAAGTCAATTATCAGGTCCTGAGATTGTACAAGAAACTACCGAAAAGATCACTCAAATCAAGGAACGACTGAAGACCGCTCGAGATCGCCAAAAGAGCTATGCTGAAAATCGACCCAAACCATTAGAGTTCCAAGTTGGAGACAAAGTACTTTTGAAAGTATCTCCTTGGAAAGGAGTAGTGCGGTTCGGTAAGAAAGGAAAGCTAAGTCCACGATACGTAGGACCATTTTCAGTGATCCAACGTATAGGACCAGTTGCCTATCGCTTACAATTACCAGAAGAGTTAGCTAGAGTACATGATGTATTTCATGTATCCAATCTCAAGAAATGTCTAGCTGACAAATCCCTGGTGGTACCTCTTCAGGACATAGAGGTAAATCAGAAGTTGAAGTTCACAGAGAAACCGCTTCAAATAGAAGACAGAAAGATCAAATTTCTCAAACACAAACGACTAGTGCTAGTTAAAGTCGGATGGGATTTCAAGAGAGGACCCGAGTACACTTGGGAGCTGGAATCGGAGATGAAGCGAAAGTATCCACATTTATTCCAGTAAATCTCGAGGACGAGATTTTTATTAAGGTGGGGAGGATGTAACAACTCTCATCAAAAGTTCTAATTATTATTTTATTTTGTCCAATAGGAAACCCTAATTAAGACACCCAAGTGATTCTGCATAAACCCTAAAATTTTCAGAACAATCGGAATCAGGATCAGGGCCCCTAAAACTCAGGGGGGGTAAACCCTAGTTGTTATTATCTTAACAGTTTTACATGTATAATGAAAATTGACGAACGACCAACTCAGCAAGCCTACTGGGACACAAGGCTACCCTAGGGTAGATTGGTGTCTGTCGCGCCACACGACAGGTGCATGTGTCCCTGTCGCGACACGTATGGGGGGGGGCAAATTTGGGGTATAAATAGAGGGTGTTGGGACAAGATTTCTGGCACTGGAGCAACGTTAGAATTCGTTATATACTTCGACTTATAGTCTGTTTACTACAATTAACACACACGATTCACGAAGTGCTGCCGCAATACAGGGTAATAACTCGATCGCTGCTACGATTCAATGTCCGATCGATTAAACTATCCAATGGATGTTTAAGTGCTGCCCACATTAGGGTTAATGCTTTGTCATTTGTCGTTAATTTTATGGATGTTTAAGTATCGCACTTTGTCATTCATTGTGAAGGTTTTAATCTCGTGAGTTATCGTAAATGCTGTATTAGTTACTGACCTAGTTTGTGTGCATATTATTTAAATTAGTTTACACGGCTAATCAGTAGGCTTAAGCTTTGCCCGTATTAAATCTGCAATGTGAGTCATTCTCTTTTTATCAAATTACTTTCAAAACCCCATTTATTTCAAAGGTTATAATTACAGGGATTAAGTCTTTGTAATCACCAAACGTACAGCCGGTATGTGGGGTTTTGTATACATTACTTAATAATCTTCACCATTGGACAAAGAGTTAGCCAAGGGGTGATATGACCATAGTCACAGACACCATTAGACAACGGGGTCAATGGATGGTTGAGTGACAAATACTGTGGGTAGTTGGTTGATATCAGAAACATTGTAATCGCTCTTAATACTGTAAAGTTTTAACAAAATGAATGATTCACTCAGTATTTCCCGCTGACAAAACCTTTTTCAAACATGTTTCAGGTGATCTGTTATGATCCAGGAAAAGTGCCGCGAAGCACTACAAGCTTGAGGAAGTGGCTCAATATAAAATAAAGAAACATGTTTTATAAAATAAAGATTTCTTAGTGAAATCACTGTATTGTAAATTACCGGGGTTTTCTCCCGAGTTGTGAAATAAAATAATCAGGCATTTTCAGTTTTAAAGAGATCCTGTTAAAAGTCTTCCGCTGTCACATTAATTAAATACCATGGGTTCCTGTTCCGCAGCTCCTAACCAGGTCAAACCAGGGCTGGGGCCGTGACAGTGATGTACTCTGACATCCGTTGATGTAAAATTTGAGTTTCATGTATTCTCGTGCACTAGCGTTTCGTTATGCGTAGGTTGCCTGCTCGGGAAGTTAAAATATCATAGACAATATGGATAATAGTGCGTGCCCGAGTTAATATTCGCGGTTCCTACGTGATGACCTTTAATGAACTTCAACCTAAGTTTCCGAAGGTCTTTAAATGCATGTTTCCTAAACTCTCAGAGTTTTGTGCACTGTATGTAATTTTTTTTATGCACCATGTATGAAACATCACAATAGCGTATGTTTGAAAACAAAGTTTTGACTGTTTGTTTTTCGGCAACGGTTGGAGACCATATTCGAGTACTATGCGTTCTGTATGCATTCAAGTTTTAATATTCTAAGTTCCCAGAGGAAAGTGAGGTTAGAGCCTAGGTATGACAACAGAAACCTAATTCGCTGTAACCTATAGCTCTGATACCAATCTGTCACACCGCGAAATTATCAGAGCTGGCGTGACTGGACTGGTATCTTCATTGCACAGCGGAAGCAAAATAAGCTAAGACTTGTAGAAATTGAACGCCCACTAAGTACTCGATTCTCCAATGGTTCTCCTATTCCAACCGTGCCATAACTTTGAAAAGTAACCTGAGAAAGAAACATGCGAAAAATCAACATAAAGTTGAGCGAGTTCATAGTTTGTTTGTAAAAGATTTGAAATAAATCTTTTGAATAACCGGTTTGTGAAATAATATTGAGAAAACGAATTTAGAAATCATTTTCTTGCCAAGTTATATGGAAACTTTGTATTTGTAACGCATTATGTTTGTAAAACCATGTACTTGTAAACTCTCGTATTCGTAATGTTCATATAACTGTCAATGCCCACCCTGACTTTGACTCCATGCCCGCATAATCCTATGCTTTGAATTTTTATAAAACATGGTATTTAATTTGTATAATTCAAGTATTTCTGTAAGTATGTATGTCCCTGGTATGTAGCAATAAGGAAAAAAAAGAGATCACCAATGGGTTGCAAAGCCACTAGTATGTGTGAAATGGTGCAGGAAGCACTCAAAATGGCTTATACCCTTGTCGATTTTCCTCAACTGTGTCGATTAACCTCGGCTGGGACTCCGAAGCACTACTAGGTACTAGTTGTGACCATGAGTGGGGTTCGGCCGTACCCGTTAGATCTAACCCTCATCCCTAATTAAGTATTAATGGAATTTCAATATCTAGTCTATGCTCACATGATCTAGTAGTAAACCTTCCTTAAGCTAACCATACCATGTATAAAATGTCTGAAATAATTGTAACATGTATTTTACCCCAGCCTCTAAGGCTGAACCTCCCCAGCCTCTAAGGCCAACGCCCGAGTCTCTCTATATTATCACCAGACGATCCCATCCCTAGTCATGAAAATCATTCACATTTCGATAATACGCATTTGTTTTGTAAAAACTGGTATATTTAGTATAATCCATTCGTAAACCATTTGAGTTCCTCGAAATCCATTCGTAATATGATTTAGAAATATGAGTTTTTGTTCGTACAAAACTTTGTATGTTCTTGCAAAACGTGCATGTCTTTCCACCCCGAAAACATTTATAAAAAGGTAAAACCGTAAAAATGTGGGGTTATGAACTCACCTGAATTGCCTTGTGCAAAGCTAGCTAATTACGACTTTGTGATGTCGTTTCCAAGACGAGACCCGCTAGCGTGCATTCTACAATATTCCTAACACGGAATATCTTATAAGTTTCTAAATAAAAGCGGTAACTAAACTACGTGTCACCGAGCTCTACCGAATCGTTGACCGAACGATTCGACGGTAGTTATTAACTTGAAGGAAACGAGGAAGTTATACTCGTTAAGTTTCGCTTATTGCTGGTAACAATTAACAAGTCTTGGAAAGACTTAGTTCCCGAGAGATTTAAATATATCGGTATAATAGTGTTAGTCGTCTCGAGATGTCGTACGTGTATGTGTCGAGTATTCGTATGAAAATAATATATAACAACTCGTATTATCTGATGTGTCTCGTATGATAAGTATCGAAGTGTGCGTATATGCCGTTTAGGCGTTTAAAAATAAATATAAAAAGTTATATTTATTTTATAAAAGAATCGTCGAGTTGTCGTGTTTGAAAATAAATATGACTATATTTATTTTAGAAAGAATTCGACTTGTTTGATATTTAAAAATAAACATGTAAATTATATTTATTTTTATAAATCGAATTCGTGTTTGTTATTTGAAATAATACATAAACTGTATTTAGGAAAATGTCCGACTTTGATGTTTGAAATAAATAGTTAAATAAATTTATTTTATAAAAGAGTTTTTCCGAACTTGACATTCGTAATAATTACAAGTGATTATATCTCATGTTAATAAATAATAAACATTCCCGAGTTTTGACGTTTGAATCAAATATAAGTGTTTAGATTTATTTGGTAAAAAGTTCGCCTTATCGGCGTTTTACAAGTCATACGGTGTCGTCGAAGAAAAGTTACACTTGTACACGTTTTCGTAAAATCGCTTGAATTCGATGGTTTGCGTTTTATAATAAAATACGGTATTTTTATGGATTTTCTCGAAAAACGAGCAGAGTTTCCTCTGTTTTTGAACGCCCCCGACAACACAAGTTGTCGTTATTTAATCAAAATCAGCAATTTATTCAACAAACAAACAATATGTATATGATTCTTGTCAAATGTATTAGAATGTAACTAATTTTTAATCGAATCGGTTCAAGCTCGTTCACGAAATAAATAAAGTTATAAGAATAACGAAATGTATTGTGCCGTAAAATCTTTACCATCTTCTTGTGTCGAAAGCCGAGCTGACCGAGTCAACCCGCTGAGTTGACTGAGACAACTGAGTTGACCGGTTGGACCGAGTTGACTCGAACCGCTTCAAAATCTAACCCGAATTGACCAGCTGACTTCATCGAGTCAACCGGGTTGACCGGCTGAGTTCACTTGCTGATGTAACAATCCTAAAATTTTTATAAAATATATAAAAACTTATGTTATTAAAAGAATGCATCATGGGTAAATTGACCAATGGAAATATGAGGTATTTTGGGCAAACATAGGAACCATTTAATAATTAAATTTGAACCTACTCTGTTTTTAATGAAACTTGGTTCAAAATGTAGATAAAATTATTCTCGTTCTAAAGGCATATTTATTATTTTATAAAAATGTCATATTTTAGAAGTTATAAGCACCAACTAAGTAAAACAGTTAAATTAATTATAATATATATAATAACAAAATAAATCTATAACTTTCTAAAATTAATCTACGTATGCATGAAAGAAAAATCAACTTTTAAATTAGGTGCATGAAAAATAAAAGTGGTAAGGTCAGTAGTGAACACGTGTAAGGATGAGAACCAAATTGACATAAATGTATGGCTTGCTTTACGTGGCTTTCTTGAAAGACAACAGATCAAAAATTGGCGTGAAGCCAAAGCTATTCTAATAACTATAAATAGAACATGGTAGGCATTCTATACAATTGTCCATTCCTTCATCCCACTCGATATCAATATATATATATATTTTTTTAGTATTACACCCCATAATAATAATAAAGCTCTGTCCCGTTTTAAGTATTGTAGCCCCTGATCACTGATACCCTGTCCAAGTGACGTAGGGCCCCGTAACGTATGTCAAGGCTATGCCTAAATTCGTTGGGGTTCTGTCTCGTGACGTAGGGATAAAGTAGAATTGGGTCACTATACTTAATATGAGTGCACTATATATTTTATCAAATAACTCAGGAGTGATACCCAAAATATAACAACCATCCCGAATATTTTTATGACACCCTAATATATTTTAAAATATCCCAAACTGTTCCAAACTACACCCATATGCGAAAACTGGCCTCAAATATATTAGATAGTATTAAAAATAAAATAAAAATCTGAAACATAAGTTGAGGCGGGCCGCGTAGGACCCACCCCAACCTTACGCGGGCGGTATGAGAGTTGAAACCTGATCTCGTTCATTTCTTTAGTTCAGGCGGGCCGCGTAAGGTCACACCGTTAGTTTACGCAGGCCGTGAGTGACCTAAAGTGTGGCGCAGCCCGGTGCCGACACGTGTCGACATTGTGGCAAGGCTAGATCATGACCAGGACAAGCTACACGTTGACCCAGCATTGACGCGGGCCGCATAAGCCTTGCCTGTTCTTTACGCGGGCCGCGTGGAAACCAGTTTCAGCACCTATATAAAGAACGCATTGGCTGTCCATTTCAATTCGTTCACAATTCATTCTCAATCTCAAATTCGGTAGTAGAGTGATTATACTCGGGTATTATACCCCTAATTAGCGAGGTTCTGCTCCGTTGTAAGTATTATAACCCCAGTTTCGTAATAGATACGCTGCCCGATTGATTTAGGGTTCCGTAATAACTGTCGTGGTTCTGCCCGATGTAGTTATTGGAATACCGTCTCGGGGAGGGTATCATTAATATTTTCAAAGGGTTATGATACTAATCCATGTGCATTTGTGTAAATTATAGATTATTCCCAGGAAACCCTTACGCGACGTCTAAGATAGCAATGTGAGTTGATCCGCTTTTTGTAAACCTTTTTATGAACTGTTTTACAAAACCTTACATATCTTTCCCTGCGAATAAACATATTAAGTATTTGTAAGAATACAATTATAGTGGGTATGTTGGGGTTTTGTATACAAAATTTGTTACCACCTAGTCAAGGAGTAACATTTCCACAAGTTGAGTATGGCAGTACCACTGATGTTAATTGTGATGTCTTGTAAACAAATATAATCGTGGGATCGCCCTCAATATTGTTCACTGTGACTTTTTATTTAACTTAATTAAACTGGGATTCACTCACCAGTATTTCTTGCTGATAAAATATTTTTAAACACGTGTTTCAGGTAACTTAGTGTGAAGCACATAAAAGCCAGCTGGAGAGCACTGAAGGCTTAGAAAAGTGGCTATAAAAGTTACCTAAATAAAGAAGATATTTTATTTCAATTAAAATAAAGTTTATCCCTGTAAACATGTTGTAATAAGAAACTTGGGTTTTTCCCATGTGATTATTAAAATAAAATAAGGTGGTTTTACTCTGATAAAATATTTCCTAACTACGGTCCTGATGAAATTTCCGCTGCCAAATTAATAAACACCGATACCACCGAAACTGGCTCACGGCCGCCCGTTCCCGGGAACTAGGGATCGAGGGTTGTGACAGAAGGTGGTATCAGAGCCTAGCCACTGGTTCAAGCCAAAGAAGTAGGGCTGTAAACGAACCAAACGTTCAGCGAACAGTTCGTGAACTGTTCGGCGGGAAGTTCGTTTATGTTCGTTCGTTTAATAAACGAACGAACATGAACAAGAAATTCCGTTCGATTAGTTAAATGAACGAACATGAACAGAGGTCTCGTTCGTTCGATTGTGTTCGTGAACGTTCGGTAAGGTGTTCGTGAACATTCGTTGATTTGCGTTCGTTTATGTTCGTATGTTTGTGTTTTAATTGAAGATCTTTGTACTTTCTTATATTTTATTTGTATTTTTTATATTATTAAACTTTTATTTATTTTATTTCCCTAACAATTAAACTAGGAAACTCACTTTCACCTTGTTTATGCATCATTTCCCTTTCATTTCTCATTATTTACATCCACGAATATGATCGACATCCGTTCCACAATAAGGGATTCAAGTTCGAGTGCTACTCTCTGGGCCATCTATCTTTATCGTTCGTCGCATTCGCCAAATTTATTTGTGTTCGTTTGTGTTCGTGAACCGTTCGCGAACACACTCATTTCCTTAATGAACGAGCACGAACAGAAAATCTCGTTCGGTAAGTGTTCATGAACCGTTCGTGAACACATTTATTTCCTTAACGAACGAACACGAACAAGGCCTTGTTCGTGTTCGTTCGGTTCGTTTACAGCCCTACAAAGAAGTGTTCTGCTGACACTTAAATTTTAATTCTGTGTTAGGAAATAACTTATGTGATTATGTGTTTTATATTATTTGACTATTTGTTAGTCTACAGTATGGGTAAGCAAAGAATTTCGGACATCTATCGTCAACTAGATAGTTCACCAAAAGATAAGGGAATCTCATTTCAACCAAATCCCTCAGGATACTCAGCAGATATTGAGGAGGGAATATTTATTCGTAAGGCACAGTCTAAGAAACCATTTACCTCTAAGAAAAGAAATTGGATTATTAGCAAAAGTCAAGAGAAAATAAAGAAGTCATAACCAAAGGGAGCGATAATTAATCAGGAAATAAATATACAAATTCAGGAAACAGGCAATAACCTACCAAGGAAAGATGAATTAAATGAACAATGGGTAAATCTCCATATGTTAGCCATTACAGCAGTAAATGCTAACTTATATTAAATAGTTGAACGGCCAAACCAGTACCAGTACCCATGCCGCTTATGAGCTAGAAACTTTAAAATGAACTTTGCCTATTAGATAACAACCTAGTAGAGACAAGGAGATAGAATAAACTTTACATAAAGGCATGTTGAGCATAATACTCCTATAACATAGATAGACTAAAATAAACTTTGCATGATCCCTAGTTTATTTTGAATTCCAGTTGTAGTTTGTAATAAATACATATTGAAATATATGGAATAAAACTTTAAAACTTTGTAGTTTTAATAATATTGTTTCAAAATAATTTATATTCCAATAAATAAAACCAAAGCTATTAAATTAACCGAAAGGATTTTAAGAGATAATAAAATCTTTAAAAGATTGCTTTAGTGGATCTAGCCAAAGTAAGTTTTGAAACCCAGGTGTACCAATTTCTCACTCTATTTTATCATTTCTGGTTTATAACTAGTTAACCATAAGACCTCATACTTTCATATTTTTATGAAATAATTGATGTCGGGATTACTTGTAAAAGTTTCTATTGAAATACTTAGTAATAAAATAGATGGTTAAATGAATATGACGGGTTCAATAAAATCATTTAAAGTTTTTAAGAGATTTGGGTTGGTTGGATTATGTAGAAAGACCTAACTAAACGTTGAAAACATTTCTACAAATCTTTAAAGTATGTCCAAAATAGGTCTTATGCCCGAAAATAATTAATATAAGATTATAAGATTAATCAGCCATATTAGTTATATAATTGTGTATCCTAAATTATAAAGAAAAATATTCTAGTCAGCTGGCTGATGTATAATAGTTAAATAATACAATATTGGTAAATGAGTGGAGTTGATAAATTGGATGTTAAACTTACCCTAAGTAGTTGCGAAGTTTTTGATTTTGGTTTTTATATTAACACATGGTTTGTTGGTTTACCTAAAACCATAAATTAATTATTTTATTACGATGTTCTTTCTCAAAGTAATTTATTAAACTTAAATTAATTTTGTAGTACATATTTGGAGTATCTTCAATGAAAAACTTGGGGGAAATATTCATTTTTCAAACAGGTGTTAAAGTTTGAACAAAAATAGAAATCCACTAGTACATATGGGTATCTATACTACACGGTTTTCGGTTGAAAAATAATTAAAAAAAATAAATTCAAATATTCGACTCGTACAGTAAGTCAAATACATTTTTTTTTACTTATATATTACACTTATAATTTTATAGTCATAATATTTGAGTTCATCCGTGCCTTTTATATTATTAGTATAATGATAAAACATTTTACAATGATATATGAATAGTATATTTTACTATAAGATAGTACAGTAAGTAAAAGATATAGTTTATGTCTAAAATTTTAATAAAATATCATGGTGTAATAAATTCTAATAAGTATAATATAGTATATAAAAGCGTATATGCACTTATGTTATAAGTCCGTCGCGGGTTTATTAAAATGTAGCAAGGCTATTAGATCTTTTTACTATAATATGTATACAAATCCTATCTTCTCATAAGTATAAGTATATTATACTATATGAAAATAATATACTGTATATTTTAATCCTTGCACATTTAGTTTTGGTAGAAAAAAAAAATCCTAAGTTCTTGTAACTTTTTCTGCACTCATTGGGAGTGCAGGACTGGGTTTGAAATCTGGGATTGATTCTTATAAAGGAAAAGGTAGAAATGTGATAATTGGAATAGATATATAGATGGTTACTTAAAGAGAAATTATTAAGGTAATATAAATGGTGAGTCTGGTATAATTTAACCCATTAGTTAAAAATGAAAATTTTCTTACGAGTCCAGAAAATTTATATTTTGAGTAATTTATTTCCCTAGACTTTTAATCCCAAAATATTATATTTGACAGAAATTTATTTCAATATATTATTTTTATAAAAATGATATAATAAAGTTATGGAAATAAGCTTGATGATTGGTACCATTGAATGTATAGTTATTATTTTATATATATGTATATATTCCGTAAGTTTAATATTAACTAAAGGTTTGAAATCTTATACACATATATGCATATACCCAATAGAATTTCTTGATGGTATACCCAATATAATATCTTCTGTGAGATAAACATAAGAGAAAATATCATTGGTAATTCATATGAAAACATGAAGCTATTATAAGAATAAACCATGAAATCTAATATGTTTTAAAATGTCATCTGTCTCAATGAAATATTCCTTGTAACTAAATCTAAGATTATATATGCATAAATAAAGTTAGCTGTAAGCATACTTATTACATTGAACCTAGCTATAGTATCAAGGAAGACAATGATATATTTGAAACTCCATTCTCCAACCAACAGAAAACCACAACCATAATAATATATATGCTTAAATGAAAGAGTTGGGATATTGATATTCACTGATAACAACCAGGATAGTATTTAGACTTGAACCTAAGGAAAGTGCCTTAGTATAAAGCTTTGAGATAAGCTGATTACTTGCATAGATAAAGTGTGATGGTTATTGGTATGCCGTGAGGATGATGACTAGAACGGTGCCTGTATGATAAATAAGCGATAACAACTGGCCACTGTTATTTCTTGTTTATTGATACTACTCGGTTCTAGAATATGATCCATCATGAGAATACTGATTTCCTTGTTTCTTGATGCAAACTATAATAAACTATGTACTTTCAAAATGCTGAATTGAGAGAAGTCTATTTATGGGAAAAATCATGATAATTACCTCTCCGGTAAAACTGAGCATGGTGCGGTAGACTCTCCAGCTTGTCCGGGTGAGATAGGGTTACCTCTCCGGCGAGACCGGGTGAGATGGGGTTACCTCTCCGACAAGACCGGGTGAGATGGGGTATGTGTTATGGTAATGGAATTCCCTAAATAGTACCATGACCTAATGTCTGACTCGTGAATCTGTTAAATACATTGACATTATGGATAGTATCCATATTACAGTATGTGAAATATATGATTATATAGACATGTATGTCTATGAGGAAATCCAAACACTATATTGATTGGCAATTAGGAATTTACCATGAACAAGTGTGTCAATGATAATTTTAGACTTATTTATTAGGAATCTCCTGTATAGGTCTAAAATTTCGATATCAAACATTATTTCGTTTGATCATCCGTCTCTAAATTCGTGCGACAAGATAAACAACAGGAACTCTATAAGTTGGGACGCCATCGAAAGTATAATAATTCCCTTGCGATTACTGACGCATTATGAAACCTATAACTAAAAGTTGTGTTAAAACACAAAATGTCTAAAACTTACGCTAATAGTAAGTTTACCTTCATTCGGAATTCTTGAGAAGATAAGAATCTCAAAACATAGAGAATAATTCTGGTCAAAGTAAGGTGGGATTCAAAACAATGACCAGAATATACATAGCACCTAGGATCGGTGACAAACTAAAAAGTATTTCTTTATATTTTAGTGAATCTCGAGGACGAGATTTAAAATAAGGTGGGGAGAATGTAACAATCCTAAAATTTTTATAAAATATATAAAAACTTATGTTATTAAAAGAATGCATCATGGGTAAATTGACCAATGGAAATAAGAGGTATTTTGGGCAAACATAGGAACCATTTAATAATTAAATTTGAACCTACTCTGTTTTTAATGAAACTTGGTTCAAAATGTAGATAAAATTATTCTCGTTCTAAAGGCATATTTATTATTTTATAAAAATGTCATATTTTAGAAATTATAAGCACCAACTAAGTAAAGCAGTTAAATTAATTATAATATATATATTAAATACAATAACAAAATAAATCTATAACTTTCTAAAATTAATCTACGTATGCATGAAAGAAAAATCAACTTTTAAATTAGGTGCATGAAAAATAAAAGTGGTAAGGTCAGTAGTGAACACGTGTAAGGATGAGAACCAAATTGACATAAATGTATGGCTTGCTTTACGTGGCTTTCTTGAAAGACAACAGATCAAAAATTAGCGTGAAGCCAAAGCTATTCTAATAACTATAAATAGAACATGGTAGGCATTCTATACAATTGTCCATTCCTTCATCCCACTCGATATCAATATATAATATATATATATATATATTTTTTTAGTATTACACCCCATAATAATAATAAAGCTCTGTCCCGTTTTAAGTATTGTAGCCCCTGATCACTGATACCCTGTCCAAGTGACGTAGGGCCCCGTAACGTATGTCAAGGCTATGCCTAAATTCGTTGGGGTTCTGTCTCGTGACGTAGGGATAAAGTAGAATTGAGTCACTATACTTAATATGAGTGCACTATATATTTTATCAAATAACTCAGGAGTGATACCCAAAATATAACAACCCTCCCGAATATTTTTATGACACCCTAATATATTTTAAAATATCCCAAACTGTTCCAAACTACACCCATATGCGAAAACTGGCCTCAAATATATTAGATAGTATTAAAAATAAAATAAAAATCTGAAACATAAGTTGAGGCGGGCCGCGTAGGACCCACCCCAACCTTACGCGGGCGGTATGAGAGTTGAAACCTGATCTCGTTCATTTCTTTAGTTCAGGCGGGCCGCGTAAGGTCACACCGTTAGTTTACGCAGGCCGCGAGTGACCTAAAGTGTGGCGCAGCCCGGTGCCGACACGTGTCGACATCGTGGCAAGGCTAGATCATGACCAGGACAAGCTACGCGTTGACCCAGCATTGACGCGGGCCGCGTAAGCCTTGCCTGTTCTTTACGCGGGCCGCGTGGGAACCAGTTTCAGCACCTATATAAAGAACGCATCGGCTGTCCATTTCTATTCGTTCACAATTCATTCTCAATCTCAAATTCGGTAGTAGAGTGATTATACTCGGGTATTATACCCCTAATTAGCGAGGTTCTGCTCCGTTGTAAGTATTATAGCAATGTGAGTTGATCCGCTTTTTGTAAACCTTTTTATGAACTGTTTTACAAAACCTTACATATCTTTCCCTGCGAATAAACATATTGAGTATTTGTAAGAATACAATTATAGTGGGTATGTTGGGGTTTTGTATACAAAATTTGTTACCACCTGGTCAAGGAGTAACATTTCCACAAGTTGAGTATGACAGTACCACTGATGTTAATTGTGATATCTTGTAAACAAATATAATTGCGGGATCGCCCTCAATATTGTTCACTGTGACTTTTTATTTAACTTAATTAAACTGGGATTCACTCACCAGTATTTCTTGCTGATAAAATATTTTTAAACACGTGTTTCAGGTAACTTAGTGTGAAGCACATAAAAGCCAGCTGTAGAGCACTGAAGGCTTAGAAAAGTGGCTATAAAAGTTACCTAAATAAAGAAGATATTTTATTTCAATTAAGATAAAGTTTATCCCTGTAAACATGTTGTAATAAGAAACTTGGGTTTTTCCCATGTGATTATTAAAATAAAATAAGGTGGTTTTACTCTGATAAAATATTTCCTAATTACGGTCCTGATGAAATTTCCGCTGCCAAATTAATAAACACCGATACCACCGAAACTGGCTCACGGCCGCCCGTTCCCGGGAACTAGGGATCGGGGGTTGTGACAGCTGAGTTGACCCGAGTTGACTCGGGTTTGACCGAACCCGTTGAACATTTCTGACCCGAACCATGTCGTGACCCGACCCGAACCGAAGCAATCTGCCATTGACCATATTTGACCGAACCAAACCGAAACCCGAAACTTGAATCAGAACTTGAAATCTGATGTGTGTCTAAAACCCGAACCAAAACTTGAAACAAATCAGAATATGAGCACGAAATTTAAACCAAACTTGAACTGACGAACCTGAACCGAGCTTCAACCTGAAACCGTCGTGGAAGTCTGAGCACCACTGCCGCCGCCGTGAGCGGCGGCGCCGCTGCCGCTGCCTTCTTCTTCTCCGGTCTCTTCTCTCTCTCTTCGTGCTTCTCTCTCTCATCGCCTCTCTCTCTCTCCCGTTTCTGTCTCTCTGTCTCTGCGTCATTGCCGCCGAACGCCACCACCTCCGGTGGTCTTCGTCGAAGGAGCAACGAGGGGGAGGGAGGTAGGCGATGGGGGTGTTGCCGGAGAACCAACAGCCGGAGGAGCTCGCCGGACAACGGCTCTGGTCGCTGGCCAGAGAAGAGACAGAGGGTGGAAGGTTGTTGTTAACATCAATTTAGTGTGTATATGTGTACATATGGCTGCTGTGTTCTTGAATTTAGAGTTTCACACAGTTGAAGATGAAATGTGGAAGCTGTGTTGGGTTTTCAAAGAGATGAGATCTCTGTGTTTTGATTATGTGAAGAGAAGATTGGAGAGGGTGACCTTTTATCCTCATTTGTGTGTGTATTGCCTCATGTGATTTTCTTTTGTTCTGTGAGTAAAGATCTACATAGATCTCCATGAAGATCTAGGCAAAATATATGTAGTCTTAAAGGACAGGCAAATAATATATTGAAGATTTGATCAAGATTTAGTTGGTAGGTTTAATTTGTGGGTGTTGGGTTTGGGCCCAAGGCCCACAAGCCCAATCCCGCGTTCAGGTGGTCCGTAATTCCTACGAACCCGTTGTCAAAACCCGAACTTCGTTTAACGTCAAAAATTAAAATACACCAAAAATACGGTCGGTAGTCGTTGTTTGCACGCCCGTTCGTCGATTACGGTAATAATCGCGAAAATTTGTATGGTTGCCGTCTTTAATCCGTTTTTCGATCCGGTTTCGACTGTAGTCACTAAAATTTAATTACGAAGCTAAAAATATATCGTAAAAATTTAATATTTGTCGGCGTTGTCACTATTCTGTTCGGTTTCAATCCGTTGTCGCTTATCATTCATCAGATTTTTTCGTAAACCACCGTCCGCGCACTGTAAAGTCGTATAGGCGTTCCTAGGCACTCCAAAGGCCTAATTAAGTTAATTTGCGCTGTAAACACTATTTATTATCGCGTTAATCATCTGTTAATCATGTAATTAGGTGCCGTAAATCACCGGTTGTCACACCAGTTCCTGTACGCCCAACCCGCTAGGTTGTATGTTGGCAGCGAGTGTATTGGGGCCACCACTGGAGTGCAACAGGGAGATCCCTTGGGGCCCCTTCTCTTTGCCCTAGCCTTACACCCCCTTATTCTCCGTGTCCAGGAGCACTGTAACCTCCCCTTTCATGCTTGGTATTTGGTTGATGGCACGATTATAGGTAATGCAATGGAAGTTGCTAAAGCCTTGGACATCATCAACATGGAGGGACCATCCATAGGGCTCCATCTCAATATTAAGAAAACGGAAGTGTACTGGCCATCATGTGACGGTCTCAAGGTGCAGGACGGGCTCCATCTCAATATTAGCAGGGCGGCGGGCATCGACAGCGGTTGACCTTATGAAACTCATGCCCTGCCTACAGGACCCCCAGTGCGAGCTTCTTCTTTTAAGGTCATGCATGGGGGTAGCTAAGTTGCTGTTTGGGTTGCGGACCTGCCAACCCCACTTGATGGAAAATGCGGTATCCTGTTTTGACGATGGTCTCCGAGAGTCTATTGAAGACATTGTTGTTTGCGGGGGGTCCTACTTTGGTGACCTTCAGTGGCGTTTGGCATCTTTGCCGGTGCGTCTGGGTGGTTTGGGCCTCCTCTCAGCTCGGGATGTTGGAGTTTATGCTTTTGTGGCGTCTAGAGCTCAGTCGTGTGTATTACAAGACCATATCCTTCGGAACAGTGGGGTTGTTAAGCTTGACGTAGACTACCAACAGGCGCTTGAGTATTTAAGGGTCTCTCTTCCAGACTTTGACATTGGCGGTTTCTCTAATATGGACACCCCCCCCCAAAGCCACAAAAAACTTTGGCGAATGCTCTATTTGACAAAATCGCTCGGAGTCTGGGAGAAACATTTGATCTGTCTCCCCGCCAGAAGGCGGTGATTGAGTGCTTGAAAGGCCCCCATGCGTAAGACTTTTTAACTGTTATCCCGATCGAGGGGCTGGGGCAATGCATGTCGGCTGTTGAGTATAGGGCTATCCTCAAATACCGGCTGATGATCCCTATGTATCCAGAAGACGAAACCTGCCTAATCTGCCATAAAGCCTGCATGGATAAATACGGGGAGCATGTTGTTCATTGCAAGGAGCTCCCTGGTTTCAAATATCGGCATGACTGAGTGAGGGATGTTTTGAGGGACATTTTGAGGAGAGCGGGGATTTCTGCTAAGTAGGAGGCCCCTGTGAATTTCCTTACAGACCCCATGGAAGGGAGATCTACATTGAGACCAGCGGATCTGCTAGTATTTGGCTGGGTGGGAGGGAAACATGCTTGTGTGGATCTCACAGGAGTCTCCCCCTTAGCTGGTTTAAGGGAAATCGGGTTTGTAGCAGGACAAGCTATAAGGAAAGCAGAATAAAAAAGGTGGATAAACACGCTAAAGCATGTGCTGATAACCAACATGCAATTGTCCCCTTCGCCTTCGACACCTTTGGATCCCTTGCTCCAGAAGCTATCCGTTTGTTGACTAGGTTCCAAAAGGTTGTCCACAGCAGTGGCTCATCAACAGGGGGCAGGGTTTGTCTTTAATAGGCTAGGGTTTGCTATTCAGAAAGGAGTAGCGGCGCAACTTGTTGCTCGCTTACCTGTGATATTGATGTAAAGTGCATTTAGATGTGAATAAAAACCACAATCCCTTGAATATCTCCTGATTTTCATTATCACCTCTACTATGTTTATGAAGGAACAAAATTATCCACAAGGTGAGATCCCCATTGATAAAAATAGTTGCAAATCAATTGCCCTAGATGATTTCTAGTAGTGGGATTTTGTTTTTAATCATCCATCTAAGCTTTTTTGATCTTTCCATTGACCAAAGAGGAAAAACTTAAAAAGGAAGAAACATTGTGTTGTTAATCATTTTAAAAGGATGAAGGAATCATGATATTAGTGATGGTTGAACACATACTTTTAATCAGTACATTAATTTGGACAATTATATAATGTGCAAAATCAACCCATCAATTATATAAACCAGCACATCTTTTGCATTTACTTGTACTAGTGGGAAACCCGCGCGTTGCGGCGGGGTCGTCAATACAAGGCCGTGAACAAAATTCAAACCTTAAATGATAAGTTTTTAACGGGCTCATGGGACAGTTAAATTATAGCATGCTAGATATTCTAACACAACAAAATGTTTGGAAAAAAGGGGTATTGATTTGGGCCGGTCCGAAATTTTATACCCTTGATGACATGTTTGACGTCATTAGGGAAGAGACAATAGACCTCCATATCTACCTAAAGTCTAATTATGTCAAATGCCTCATGAATTTAAAGTCTACCATGAAAGGTCTCAAATGAAACCATAAATGAATGTGAAGCAAAAGCACATTTTCAATGGCATTTACAGAACCGTACTTGTGTTCTCCCCAGTTCCCACCCAAATATATATATATATATATATATATATATTTGAGTATACAAGAAGCTAAAATCCTATTCTACTCATACAACTCAATAATAAACGAGATCATGTCCTCGCTATATCTACCAGTCAAGATAATAAAAAAAAACGATTTTGACCCGTGTTACAGATGATTTTTCAAGAAACCGAATTAAGATGCGAACAAAATGTATATGTAACTGATTTAACTTGCTCACAGCAACAACACTAAGAAGAGAAGTTTTGTCAGCAACATTCTAGAGCCCAATCAAAGAAAGTTCCCTTTCCCGCTTGAAAAATAGGCTGTAACATTTTAAATAATTATAAACTACGAAAGCATATTAAATAAAAAAAACCAAACTAACCTTTCCGACATCATTCCTCCCTAAGTCAACCAGCATGATATGTTCCGCACATTGCTTTTCATCACTTAACAGGATCTTCTCCAACTGTTTGTCCTCATCCGGAGTCCTTCCTCTTCTTACGGTCCCGACTAAAGGTCGATTAACAACCATATTCTGTCAAAAAAAGAATATATGGTTCATAAATCTTTTTGATAATTTACAATAATAGAAGTAAACTGAAATTATAGATTTCACACGAGTCAAAATTTATGGGAAGGTTCTTTTGGATGGATCATCCTCTGTGTAAAATTGAGTCATTTCATCTTGAACTGCAAGCAGTTCTAGAGGGAAAGTTACTGTCAATGGGTTGATCTTTGTTGTTGGAGGTGTGACGAATGGTTTGGGTGAAGTTTGAACGAATGGAGTAGCTGATAACGGAATTGGTGCGGGTATATCTTTTTCTTCCTTCTCTTCTTCATGCACCATGAATTTTATCTTTCTTGTGTAAAAAGATTTTGGAGAAGGAGGAGTTAGGGAAGAAAAAGGTGCTATGAGTGTAAGGGTTGATTGTGATGGTAATTGAAATTGGGTAGAATCAGTGGATTGACTAACAACTGTTGAAACAACTGGTGTCTCAACAGCTGTTGTCTTAACATATGCTGAAACATTTGTTGCATCAACAATTGTTTCAGTAGAGGTTGACAGTGGTGATGAGGATTTTGTATTCTGCTTTTTGACAGGTGGTTTTTCTGGTGAGAGTTTTGTTTTAGGTGTATCAGAATCTGATTTCTTAGGTTCAGCAGTGGTTTTAAGTTTCGCAGCAGTGGTTGGTTTTTCTGGTGGTGATATTGGTTTAGGAGATATGACAATAGGAGATTCGTTGTGTTTGTGTGATTTTCTTCTATTTGAAGTTCCAATGTTGAGCACTTCATCTTCCTATTTTCTATGCTTCCTCTTCTCCTTTCGTTCAATCTCCTTATCTGTCTGTTTGTTAACGGAATTATGAATTCCCTTTTTCTTACCAGTATCAGATTTTCCAGGAGATTTTGCAGAAGTTTGCTTGGCAGGCTTTGGATTTTGTTTTGGCTGATTCCTTGGTGTTGGTTTGCCAAAGTTTTTCATGGAATCCTTTTCCCTCTTTTCAGCATCATCTTCATCGTCTTTTTCAAACACAGGTGCAAGGGTAGTACCAGTTAACTTTCCAATGCATTCTTTTATGCCCTTGATGTCAGCCTGTGTGTCGTTGTATCTTGCTTCAACCATAACTCTAATTAGCTTTATGTGGGAATTAAGTTGAATCTCAGCCAGTTCCCTTTGAGCTGCACGAATGGGTTGTACCGAATTCCAAAGCTCTTGGCATAACTGCTGATGAGAAGGTCGACTTTTGAAAGCATCCACCAACTGCTTCAATTGATATTTCATATCAGCAACAGTTGTTTCCAAGTTAGATATCCTGTCCGTCAAATCCTGGTATTTTAATCCATCACCTAACTTAATAGGATCATCTGAATTCCCACCAGAGGTGGTTGTATATGCTTTTGAAAGATGAGGTATCTCCAAATTTTTATTAGCAGATGCCCATTGTTCTTGGTTCTGGGGACTTCCCTCTACATCAGTGGTTACCTTAGTGATCTCACCCGTGGTTAACTTGAACTCACCAGTGGATACCTTGATAGACACAGCAGTGGTTGCCTTCAAGGGAGTCTGACTGATGAAATTACTGTCCAAATATAAATCAGTGGATTTGACATTTGTAGTAGCTGCTCCACTTAAAATACCATAAAGAATTTGCTGAAATTCAAGAGGTGTAGCCTCCTCAACTATTTCTGGGTTAGGTAATTAAAAAGGTTCAGACATAGCTATTGTTGAAGTTAAACTCTCAGTAAAGTGTTCGTGGGAGGGATTGCTATCAGTCTGAATGTCAATAGCTTGAAGCAGTGTTACAAACTTTGGTGGAATGGAAGATGAATGGATTGTTGTCGAAAAAGACATTGCCGCGGGAGAAGGACTTTTAATTATACTCTCATATGAGGGTATGACATCATATTGTGGTGTGCCTGTGAATACAACATGTTCCTTTTGCGAGGAATCATGAGGAGTTTGGTTTATGGGTTGAGATCTTTCCACATGTTGTGAGGAAGTAGCAACAGTGGTTTGTAGTGACATCTGTGTTGTCACGGGGTTAACCTCTGGGATCTCATCTTCCAGAGGACCCACTTTGCTGGTTTCGGTGGGCTTTTTGGATTTTGTTTTGGTCTTTTTGAGTTTTGTTGGTGGGGGTTTCACAGCAGTGGTTGTAATGCTATGATCACCAAGAGCAGTGGGCTCAGCAACAGACATTTGAGGAGCAGTTGTGGACTCATCTAAAATTTCCTCATTCCCCTCTGCTTCAGTTTTGAAAACATCTGACTCTTAATCATAAGGCGAATAAAAGTTTCAGATGTTAGACTATTCATTTTAATAGCTTCACCTTTTTCAAAAGCTTTTTGGAAACATGTTTTTGCAGGTAGTAGCTTAATAGTCTAGGAAACATAAGAAAACCAGCAGTTTTCCCCTTTTTAATAGCAGCAGTTTTCCCCTTTTTAATAGCAGCAGTTTTGCCCTTTTTAATGTTTTTTAAATTTGCAATCAAATCAACAAATTCCACACGAAAAAGGGCAATTACAAAGCAATGGCAGGTAGTCGGGCAACAAGTTGCGCCGCCACCCCCTTTTGAATAGAAAAACCAATTCTACTAAATAAAAAGTTTGAAACCTTTAGCGACGAAGAATTACTATTAACGACTTTTTGAACCCGATTCAAAAGTCGCACAGCGTCAGGAGCGAGACCACCAAAGGTATTAAACGCAAACGGGACAAACACATGTTGATTCTCTAGGCAGACTTTCTCATGTTTTGCCACTTTGCTTGCCTCTTCCTTGAGCACCGCTTGCCCTACGACAAAGCCCTTGTCCTTGAGCCCGACAAGGGGGGAGACTCCAGTTAGATCTACACAAGTGTGTTTCCCCCTTCCC
Organism: Helianthus tuberosus; assembly: GCA_030545235.1. Taxonomy (NCBI): domain Eukaryota; kingdom Viridiplantae; phylum Streptophyta; class Magnoliopsida; order Asterales; family Asteraceae; genus Helianthus; species Helianthus tuberosus. Next base: position 204,965,806 of record CM060395.1, on the reverse strand, counting down.
ATCCAAACACAAGGATGTCCGCCGGGCATAAAGTGGACCTCCCCTCTAAGGGGTCAGTCAGGAAAAAAAAATCAACAAACAGTGCTTGGGAGTAGTTAAAATCAGTATTTGTCAAAATTGCATACCCCAATGACTGAATTTTCAAAGGTATTTCATTAAAAAAGTAGTTTTATTTGAGAGACAGATTAAGAGAGTATGGAATAGGAATTTCATTGGTGGTGGAAAATTACCTTTAAACATAGTTGCCTGATTCAAGTGTCCATCATATCCCTTCCCAATCAAGTATGTTTGAATCTCATTTTTCGGCAAAAAGGTCTTACCTGCCAAGTCGTTTACCTCAAATGTTGTTGATATGGTACTGGGGGTAATAACAACCGATTCACCTCCGACTTTTGAAGTTATACTTACGGCCACATTGTTTTGTTCTTCAATATTCGCATTAGCCCAAAAATCGCGAAGCATCTCTTGGTAAATGGGTGCGTCAGCGGTAAGAATGACCTTATATTTTGATGATGTAAGAACATCAATCATTGAATGATATAGAGTATTGTTCTCGGTTTTCTCAAAAATAGGCAGGTAGTTATGCGAATTTTTCGTCATCAAAGTCATGATCGGAATTGAAAGTTGCGAGAGGTTGACGAAGAAGTGTTGAAGAAGAAGGTGGAAACTGCTCTGCTGAATTTTAAACTTGAGATGAAAGTAAAACCTCTGTTTGGGGATGAAACAGGGGTTTATAAAGTGAAAAGGTGAATGCTGACGTGTCAAAAGTTACAAAGATCTGATGGCTAACATCTGTCCACGTCACAACCTCTGCTCTTATAATGGATGACAGTTGTTTGAAAACCATTGTTGGCCAACAACAGATGTTAGGCAACATTAGTAACTCAGCAGTCCTCAGATTAAACAGAACCTATGAGAACAGACAATACCCTTCAGCAGTGTTTGGAAACCACTGTTGGGCAACAACAGATCTTATGCAACAATAGTAAGTCAGTAGTCCTTTAATATAAACGAATAAATTGATATTAAATATCAGCAGCCATTTAATGCAAAACATTTAAAAAATAAATTTTCATGGGAAAACTATAAAATTAAATATCAAGAAACTGAAAGGACAAATTTTAAACCTCTGCCATAATTTTTTTTTAAAACCTCTTAATTTAAAGACCAACAATAATCTACATGGCAAACAAAGGCTACTACCACTTCATCGGACACAAATGTTGTAAACAGTGGTAAATCAATAGTTGAGCAATAACAGATGTTCAGAACTGTTGAGCAGTGGTAAATCAACAGTGGTAAAAAACCTCTTCATTTAAAGACGTTTTACAAACATATGTTGAGCAATAACAGATGTTCAGAACTTCTATTGTGTTAATCGTTGACAATTCTTTGAAAACTGCTGTTGGGAATAACAGATGTTCACAACAATAGCAACTCAACAGTCGTTACAAAAAACAGAAATTACGAGAACAGACAATACCTTTAAACAGTGGATGAATCTTTTGCCAAACAGATGTTTTAAAAACAGCTGTTTTCAACAGACTTTTAAATATTTTTGTCTATTTTTTAAGAATGTTCATAACTTCTATTGTGTTAATGGTTGAATATTCTTTGGAAACTGCGGTTGGGAATAACAGATGTTGGCAACAGTAGCAACTCAACATTTACAATAGCAGGTATCAACACTAACAACTGTTGATGCTCAAATTAGTAAAAATAAAATGATCTACAAAGATTAATAGAATTAAAATTTACATATCACATATGACGATAGATCAACAATTACATTGAGAACTGAACAACGAAATTTAATAATCTTCAGCTCTTGAACAGTAGCCCTATCCTCATATACTTGATCCTCAACTTGCTTGATAAAGCGATACTTTAAATCATAACAACCTACAGAAGGATATGATGACATTTTTAACTTGTATATTTCTTCAACTCTGATGTAAAAGAAGGATATAATGGTAGTAAAACGTGATGAAAAGCTTCTGCACTGTTTTTGAAGTCTGAAGTGCAGAAAGACATCACCATCAGGTTTCTTGACACTTGGTCTCTCGTAAACAGACCAAGATGCAGTCCATCAAAACACCTCTTCAGCTCTTGAACAGTAGCCCTATCCTCATATACTTGATCCTCAACTTGCTTGATAAAGCGATACTTTAAATCATAAGAACCTACACAAGGGTATAATGACATTTTTAACTCTTGAATGTGGAGGCAAATTCATATATGTTATTTAACTTGTATATTTCTTCAAGTCTCATGTAAAAGAAAGATATAATAATCGTAGTAAAAAGCTAAATATCAAGAAACTGAAAGAAAAAAAAAAAAAAAAAAAAAAAAAAAACAGGTTCTCATAATTACCATTAACTTCTTCATTTATCATAAAGAAGTACTCCACTTTCTACACTTCAGACTTCAAAAACAGTGGAAAAGAACTCCCCACTGCTCGCTCGAAAAAAAAAAGCTGAAATATTTAAACACCTTAAAATAAATATTATCAACAGTTTAAAAGAATCCACAAACCTAAAATAACCCGCAACTGATTGTTTGAATTTTAAACAACTCTGATTAGGCTGAAATATAAACAGAGAATTAGAACAGATCAGTTCAAATTTTAAGATTCAAAATCAGAGAAAAAAGCATACCCTCAACGATGTTGCAACAATGATGTTGGAAAAATTTCATGAAGTACAAAAAGCTGTAATCGCAGATGAACAGACTGAATATGCAAAGCCGAGGTCAAAGGCGAGTGTGTGAAACAGAGCTTCAATGAAACAACGATGTTGGAACAATGGTATTGGAACAAAGAACTGTAATCGAAGATTAACCGGCTCAATCATGAGAGCTATGCATTTGAGTAAGAGATATATGATCTCAAATATAAAGGAGAGAGATAAATTGAAATTTGAATGTGGAGTCAAATTCATATATGTTATTTATAGGGAGGCAGATTTATATGCAGTTTGAATTTTGAATTTGGAGCCAGGATTTTGATTTTAAATTTTGAATATGGGCAGAGGTTTGAAGTGGTTTTATAAACAGTTGCCCATTTGTAGATGTGGGCAGATGTTTAAATTGATTTCAAAATGATTTCTAGATGTGGGCCAGACCTTTGAAAATTAAAGTGATTTTATATATTAAGGATATTAAGGATTATGATGCGATAATGACATAAGAAAAGCCTTGTTGGACAGTCTCTCCTGCTGACACATCAGCTTTTCTTATGTCATTGGGATTTCTCCTTTTATAGAAAGTATAGATTTTTCAAATTAGTGTTTTTGAAAATTTTGGTTTTCTCACTCCTAATCTTATTGGATAATTTATAATTAAAAAAATGAATTTTAATAATTCTAACTATTAGCCGTTGTTCGTCAATGGTCTCAATTTTAAAAATAACCGGTAGTGATCCCAACTTTTCACATATTGTAAACCAATAGATCTTTAATAACGTAACCTTAATTTATTTTTATCCCCTTTTTTTATGTTAGCAAAGGCTCATTGGTTTACAAAATGTGAAAAGATGAGACCACCACTAGGCGTAACCCGTGCGATGCGGCTGCAACAAATTACAATATCAACCTGTCACACCCCGGTATTTCAACATCACCCGGTGGGTACGTGAGAGTTGTATGTTACTTAGTCAGCTTGATTTTCTTTTGTTAATGGGGTTGTGATATTTGTACAAGCTTTAGTGACATCGTCATTAATGTATTTGTAGCATTAGTTCTATTTGACACGTTTTTGAAGTTCGGTAATGAATATTTGCTGATCGTTTGGTTCTGTATACGTAAATCTTGGCATTGTTGATAATAGTTTAAGGTTGGCGGCTAAGATGGCTTTTTAAAAGCAACCATTCCTCCTTACATCTCAGCCTACATTTACAGTTGTATATGATATCAATTATTAACATGAATATGCATCATATTGTTGTACTCTTAGCATTTGCTTTATTTGGCTCTGGTATGGTGTACAATATGCCTTTGTGTTTGTTTAAGTGGTTTATTTGTGTAGGCTCTTGGCCCTGCCTACACGTGTTCTTGACATGTGTTTAACTTTCCCACTTCTTCAAATTTTGTTATATCATCGTCGCATGTCCACGTCTTTATATGCAGACTTTGTTGTTGGCACATGTTTGTCTGTTGTAAGGGATTTGAAGGCAATGACGACGAAAGATGTCTGGTCGTCATTGTTATGGCATGACGAATGTCTTTCATTCGCAACCACAATAAAAACCTTTTTATGAGCCTCATGGCAAAATGAAATGAAGGTATAATGCGCAATGTCTTTCCTAGCATGGCACTTCGTTGCAGCTACGGAAGAGATTTGTATAAGCCTATTGGAAACATTTCAAGTTCAATTCACCTAGGCTAACTTCTGAGCCATTTATGATGGAATAAAAAATGATATTCGTTTTGCTTTTAAAATACTCTTTTTTACTTTCTTTATAGTCTTGGACATGACAATAGGAAATCCGGCTAAACTTCTAGCACGACTACAAAAATTACTAATGGTGTTATCGCTTATGATCAACAGGTAATCGAGAGGTGTTAAAAATGTTAAAGGATTTAACATTAACAATTTAATACCTTACACTTATATATTATTTCTAATACCACTATTGTAATAACAGTTCTAATTAAGTTTCTAACTAGCAATAACACCTGCGCGCGTTGCAGCGCGGGTACGTCACAAACATTGAATAGATTAGTCAAATGTTATGGATGCGTTAATCATATGAAAACGCGTGTTTAGACGTTTCCCGATTGAACTCAATGTAAGCTATATAAGCATTGCGATTGGATCAAAACATAAAGTAAATCAAATTTATATCATACAATTATAATGTATTATATGTGACCGACTCATATATATGTATTATATGTGACCCGACTCATACATAGAAAACGTAACACATGTAACGGGAAAGTTTACACGTATAATCAAAAGAGATTAATTAGAACCTTGTGAAAAAGGGAAAAAAGAAACCCCGATTTGACTCCACTCGATTCAAAACAAATTTTACCAAACATTCATAAAATAAACACGAAAACATATTATATTGACCTGACTCGTTTCCCAAAAAAGTTTATGTCGAAACATACACCAGCTTGAATGTATACCGAAACGTACATAAAAATGGTTTTTTTATACGAAAACGTATTATATTTGACCTATCTCATTTTTAGAAAAAGTTTACTTCGAAACGTATAGCAAATCGAATTCATGCCGACAAATACATAAAAATATACACGTAAAAATAGTTCTTTTAAAGTAAATGGGGTATTGGGTAAACTCGAAACAAATCATTAGTAAAAAACTTAATAGGTTAAATACGTTCGTAAAATCGTGGCAAGTAGCACAAATGCCACACCACTACCAATGACCACCAATATCAGGAAAGCTCGTAAAAATAAAATAAATAAAAAAGGAATAAATAACACCGAATGAAAAAACAGACGTAAAATTGTTGAACCACGGACGCCCATTGCGTCATGTTAATGCGAGAAATTAGACCGTAACGTAAAAACGTAGAAAAGAATAACTAAGTCGATCTAGGACCCGCACGTTGCGATGAACTTCTCAAACGGAGAAAAATAGACAAAAAAACATTGAACCCCACACGCACATTGCGACGTATTGACTCGCAAATTTAGAATGAAACATAAAACGAAAAATTTGCGAAAGATAAAAGTATGAGGGACTAAAGTTGAACATAAAAAAATTGTTTATGTTAAATTGCAAAAGATTAAAAAGCTTTGGGTAAAAGTAAAAAAAAAAAAAACTCAACAGGGTTAAAATGTAAAAGGTAAAAGACTTTTGGATTTAAAGTAATAAAATTCAATTTTTTTTTTAAAAGCACCCTATGCATAATGTACAACCATATGAAGCAACATGTTGCTTATTTATAACTAGTAATAAGGCCACGCGCGTTGCGGCGTGCGTACATCGCAAACATCAAATAGATTAGCGCAACCGTTATGTAATGTGTCAACCATATAAAAACGTGTGTTTTGACGTATCCGATATAATCAATGTAACTTATATAAGCATTTAAATAAAATAACAAAATCCAAACCGGGTTGGTTCATTTAGTGGGGTTCCACCTAATTACTACACAACCCTTACATTTTCATTAAGACTTAGTGGCATCAATGCGCATAGTGACTCGTATGTCAAATCATAAACCAACTAAAAACGTACATAAAAATAAGCACGAAAACGTATTATATTTGACCATGTTCATTAACATGAATATATATTGACATGTACATATAAAAATGAGCATGTGAGAAAATAAAGTGTTTACATCAAAACGTATAACAACCTAAAACATACATAAAATAGGCATGAAAACGTATTATATTAGACCCGACTCATTTTTAGGAAAACTTTAGGTCGAAACGTAAATGTGTATCGTGGCGTAACTTTACGTCCAATGCAGATACATGAATATGCACCGAAATGTCCATAAAAATAAGCACGTGAGGAAATAATTTTTTTTTTAAGTTAAAGAATGAAAATAAGGTGCTCGCGCGTTGCGGCGTAACATTTAAGGGCACATTATCGTTCGTTAAGCGCGTTGGCACGGTGACATTAACGTGTTTAAGCACACGAAAGAAACGTATAAAGATACGGTACGATTAAACGAAATGTATTAAGTTGTGACGAACCAACTATCCGTTTCGAATTTATAGCAACATGTAAACGTGATATAAACTAAAAACACAAAGGGAAAAAAAGAAAAAAAAAAAAAACGAAGAAAGTAAAATTGAAAAGTTAGAAATTTAGACGATAGATTTGTTATTGTGTAAATTTTAGGAGGAAAACAAATTAGTTAAAAAATGAGGGAGCAAAAATGGAAAATTTTGAGGTAGCCAAAATGAAAATTACATTAAAGGACCTTTTAGAAATCCATTCCAGTCAATTCATTGACTGCAACTCATCTACTTCTAGTTGGGATCTTAAAAAAGTTCAATATTCCAAGTTTTAACGTTTGTATAGGATAGCTCTTTTAATGCTTGGAAAAATTAAAGGATAAAAGTGTAATTTTGAGTAGATTGTCGGTGGCCTTTGCCACCGACTTTCTACTTTAAGTATATAGGGTAATGTGGTAATATGTTTGTTTGTTACATGTTAACTGGGCTTATTGGACTGCTTGTGGCAGGTTATTGGGCTGAGGAGAGTTGAAGGGCTGAAGCTGGGCTGAAGCCGGGTTGTTATAACAACCCGGATATATCTCAACTGGGCAATATTAAAAGGGCTTCTCATCTCAGTCTTTTAGTCTTGGATATAATACAGAGAGATCATAATCAACATTAGTAGTTCTTACCAAGATTTCTACTTTCTCTATAAGACTCCAGAATACTCTGGGTCTTCATCTTGTTCTCTCACTTAGGGTTTACACTTTATTATTAGATCTGTTAGATTTCTTGTTGAGATCTTGTTTTCGTTTGTCAGATCTATCGTAGTAAGTGGCAGATCATTGTGTTAATAATCTGCATGTAAGATTGTGTGAGAGTTTATTTTATGTTTGATTGATTCTGTGTAAGAGTTTATTTTCTTTGTAATAATAAAGACTTTCTTGGTTGATCCATGTGTTTTGACAAGAGGCTATCGGATCTTACTAACAGGGTCGGTCGCAGATCTTCGTCACAGGCAATTGGAGCTACAGTCTAAAATTGATGCGTTATGTAAAGTTGTAGAAGTCCAATTATGTTAGCTTCATCACTAAATGAAGAGTGATGATCATCAATTACAATTACAGCTCACCATACATCCATCATTGCACCATCAAGAATCTGGAAGTAAGAAAAACTGGTGCTTTATTGAGTTTTCAAGATTTACAATATAGGTGAAAACATGGGTGGGTCAGCCGGTTTGGCTAATGAGTCAAAAGGGGTTTGGGTTGACACACACTACAAGAAATAGGAGCAATAGGGGTTTGGGATGTACATGTTTTTTTTTGGTAATGTTCAAAACTGCGGGTCTGGTTGACAATTATTTCCCTTCTTAGTTTTTTTTTTTTAAATTGAATCTTTAATTATGATTATATAAAAATAATTTATCACAGTAATACTTTGAATACTTGAAGAAAAATGACTTATGAGGTTGAATGTATTAAATATCAGCTTTGGGTAATCGTGAACCAATTTGGCCCGTTCCTATTCAACTATCTTGTTTTTTGACCCGTTTGACCTGTTCGAGATAATTCGCAACCCAAATCGACCTATACATACGTACATGCTATACATAGGTACATGGGTCGAACTTACCACCTCTAATTTACAATGCATGACAAAGTGGTCGGATTAACATCATCATTTAAATTTCGCAGTATAATACCAAGTATTTTTACTCGATACCATGACCAATAAGTTATTTGATAGGCTTACTTCTTTCTGGTACCTGTAGGGGATCTCGGTCAAACGTTTGACTCATTACGAATCAAACCCAGCAAAAGGACAGACTGTGCTTTTTGTTGGAGACCTTTCTTATGCCGATGCATACCCGTTGCATGATAACAATAGGTGCGATTCATGGGGAAGGTTTGTAGAAAGAAGTGTCGCGTACCAACCATGGATTTGGAGTGCTGGGAATCATGAAATCGATTTTCTTCCTGAATATGTAACTACACTGATTGATTTGATTCCTAGACGATTATCTTTTGGTTACTTGTAAATTTTAATTTCCATTTTGATTTTGTAGGGTGAAGGTGAACCATTTAAGCCATATACACATCGGTATTGTGTGCCATATGAAGCATTCGGGAGTACATCTCGTCTTTGGTACTCAATTAAACGAGCTTCTGCTTACATTATCGTGATGTCATCCTACTCGGCTTATGGTATGTTTGGATGTGTGTTTTAAAACTGATTTTACTATAACAAACAAATTTTTATAAAGTTGATTATCAAATTCTTGATATTTCATGTTAGCTTTGGATCGTATCGTACTTAATTTCAGTGAAGGAAAGAAGCCCGCTACTATCAACCGGTAAGTTTTCTACCAAATACTTATGAAATCAAGTTGTTATAATTAGATAATCAGCCGTTATGATTTATGTAATTAGTTCATATATATGACCAATATCACATTCTTGTGAAAAAAGGTAATTTTTCCATAGGTACAAATCTTGAAGCACCATGTACAAATGAACACGACGTTATCATTTTGTTTAGTTTAGATTTTGACATTATCTGATTGTTTTCGATTCTGTTCATTGTTTGTTTCAGGCGGTCATCTATGATTGCTATCGCCATAGTGCTACTTCTTGTTTCAGCCTTGGAGTCATCATCTTTATTAATTTATTAATATACAACAATTTAATGTATATAACTGATGAAAAATAAAACCTATAATTGGTTAATTGATCTTTGAATGTTTATTTGTATATAACTGATGAAAAATAAAACAATTTAATGTATATAAGATTTACAATGGCAAAGTTTACAACGTCCACTTAGGTACGTATTGATCTTTGAATGTTTATTTGTTGTGTCAAACATTAGAACTTTCTAAATAAAAAGAAATAAGAGTTAAATTGAATCTATCCAAACGTACAACTGAAGAAACACATAACTAATATAGGACTAATCAGTTTGGTTTATGTTCCTATCATAGTGGTTAATCTTCTTTATGGCTTTCTGAGCTCCTTAATGTCTGGGTTAGGGGTGTTCATCGAATCGAATTTTCGAATTATTCGAATCGAATTAATCGAATAATTTTTTTTTCTCTTGAATTCGAATTCGATTCGAATTCAAATAAGACACATACTATTCAATTCGAATTCGAATAAAAACTTCAATTCGTATTCGAATAAAAATTCGAATTCGAATCGAACTCGAATAAATTCACTACCATAAACATTTAAAAAACTATTAAAATGAATTCGAATCGAGCCGGAGATAATTTAGTTTAAACTCATTGCCGGAAAAAACAGAATTGCTGGGAATCTTGCTTATTGTTAAACTATATAGTAACGGATCAATTACACAGATACATTATTCTATATATTTAAAGCTATACAAATATAATATCCCCATCAACTTGACAACAAATCAATCAATAGACTACAACAAATTTCAACTAAATCAACCAGTAGTCCCCAATCCTTTGAGGCTAAACAGATTGTTAAACCAAGTTCCCGAACTCATCCGGCCAGCGACAATCACCGACGACAGGGGATTCATGGGGTTCGTCCAGTAACCTCCTCCGATATTATCCGGCGACTGACATCGCTAGTGTGTATAGATATCATTGACCGCTACTTCACACAACGGTTCCGATCAGAGAATATGCGACTTCTTGTCACTGGAGCCGACTTTCGAGAAGCCTGTGTGGCGAGTTGCTTGCCCAGAGCCTTTCCTCTAGTGGATTATCTGGCGGTTTGTTCGGTACAGGCCATTTAGGAGTATCAATCTGAAAGATGAGTAATTGAGAGTAAACGTTTGGGAATCTATTATGGGTGAATTGAGGGAGTGAATTTGAAGCCTGTTTATAGGGGAAAGGTATTGATGAGCGGGAAGTTTTGAAAATTTTAAAGTTTTTGGGGGAAGAAGGAGCTGACGAGGTGAGGCGTTGGATTGGATTCTAATCAGAAGGTTGTTAATGTTGCAGCTTCATGGATTGCTATCCGTGTGGTGTTCTTTTGACCAATCAGAAAACATTACTCTCAAGATAAGAAACACATATATGAGTTTATTCTTATATAGTTGTACATTATGCTTATTAACTTGTAAAACTCTTAAGTTTTCAATATTTCAACATTCTCTCTCTTATATCCATTATATATATAGTAATAGTAATAATAGATTATATATATTATATATATAAAAATAAAAATACATGTATAATTCTTATTCGAATTTCGAATCGAATTTAAAATTGTAAATTCGTATTCGATTCGTATTCGATTCGTATTCGATTAACTTGACTCGAATCGAATTCGAATTCGAATTCTTGCGACTCGAAACGAATTCTTGATAATCGAATCGAATTCGAATCGAATTTCCAATTTTTCGAATCGAAACGAATTCTGAACACCCCTAGTCTGGGTTATCCTGCAAAACAGAACACCGTTACTCGTTAAGAGGGGAATGTGGGGGTTTCCCTCTTAACCGGGCTCCGGCATGAGAATAAGCGACTGCTTTTGAGGAGATAATTAAGTATTAAGAGTGAGAGTAGAGGGAATGGAATGGACAACCTGTGAAGTGAGGTCTCTATTTATAGCCGGAGAGATGTAAGAGGGTGTGGGCTGATGGGCCTTGGGCCAGGAGGCGACAACTTGGAGGATATGCTCTTTATCTCACTGGTGTCGACCGTTAGTGGCTTCCGGAAGTTTGTTTGTGCTGGCGCACTGTGATTGGAGCCACGTGTCAAGGTTGTCGGCCTGGCCGCCCTTCTGCCATCAGCAGGTAAGTGGAGATCGTGGGGCAGTTGTCTTTGCCCTGTGATTGGTGCCACGTCGGCGTCCTTAAGTACTTTTTGCCTCCTGCATGTCAGATGATCATGGAGCACGATTGAGCAGGGCCAGAAGGACGCTGATTGGCTCTTTTCTTCTGCCACTTGTACCTTGTGTACTACCTGAAACAGCCTTGCGCTGCTGCCCTGCGCGAGTCTTGCTGGGCACGTAACTATCTCGCGCTGGGTTTGGATGACTGAGTGTTCTCTTTAAAATGCTAAGTGTCATAATTGGAGCTTCCTATTGCCTAGACCTCGCGCCTGTTTAATGAAGCGTGTTGTAGCTCGCGCGAGGTTGTCGATAAGATAGTTGTTGAATAAGGAGTATGGTCCTGCGCGCAACCTTGACAAAGGTTTGCGCGGCTTTTTGGGACCATACCCCTTCAAGTCCCCCCAGTCCAGTGCTGCACCATGCGCGAGGCAAGTGGTTGGAGCTCTGGACTTAAAAAAGAGAGTTTGCAAAGAATGCTTGTTTTTTGACTGGTAGGCGCGCGCGTGCAAATGTTTGACAGTTGTTACGGCGCGGCTACATCTGGCCTGTGATGATTCTTTGCTTTGTGTCGATATGGCGCGCATGCCTTGAGTAACTATGCACATTGCATGACCTGGTTAACTTTTTCATTACGTTTGTAGTGATTTTGGGCGGGAAATCCCTCGAAATTTGAAATCTGACAAGTTGGTGAGAAACGTCGTTGATGGTGACGTTTGAGTTGACCACTTACACGGCTGTCTTCAAGTTGTCTCTGGTTGGTCATTCCGTCAGGAGAGTGAGCTCCACGCGCGCGTGGTAACCGTCACTCCGGGATTCTCGCCTTACGTGTCGTCTTCTGATTGGTCACGTGAGCGGCGATCTCGGCACGTTTACCCATCGCATTAAATGCGATGGGTATATATATCCGATGAGGATTGAGAGCAAATCACTTTTCATCTTCTGCTGTCTTCTCTTTCCTATTTGCTCTCGAATTCCCTTTGAAACTTCAATCATTTGAAGATCATTGCAGCAGATCTTCAAGTCTGTTTCCAGAATCTTCAAGGTTTCTTTGTTGATAACCCATGGCTGAAGAACATCAAGAGGATATTCCCGGTGAAGAAGGTCCTGTTCCTGTCCTCAGGTGGGAGATAGGTATGTTTGAGCAGATTGTTCGAAGTTTCCGGTTTCCACCGGAATGGGATGCCAAATACCCTGGTCAGAACCAGACGGCCGCTGATGCACCACCGGGTTATATTACGTTATTTGAGGATTTCTTTCATCAGGGCAACTTTCGGTTGCCGGCGAAGAATTTTTTGGCCCATATTCTTCAATTTTATGGGTTCCACATCTCGCAGATGAGTCCACCAGGGATGGTGAGAGTTCGACATTTCGAGTTTTTATGTCGATCTCATGATATTGAGCCGACGGTTGAGAGGTTCAGGGCATTTTACCAGCTCATCCGGAATATGGGCTTCTATTACTTTGCTAGTCGGGGCGCCGCGAAGAAGATACTCCTTAATCCTCCCAAGAGTTTCCATGATTGGAAACCGAAGTTCTTCTATATTCGCGAGGAAGTGATCCCGATCGCGATGACCTTCCGTGCCTGGTCTGAACCCATTGTGAAGGAAGATTTGGCGATCCCCAAGAATGATGCGTGGTATCTGAAGCTTACTGCAACCCCAAACCGGGTGTTTGGTGAAAATGTTCTAGTAGCGGCGGGGATGAGTGACCAATGGGCCGCGGACAGCAAGGAGGTTCCGGTTTTGAAGTTCGAAGATAGAGGTTAGTGATTCTTAATCTTTGATTTCTTGTTTTGCATCTTGTGTTTATTTATGTAATTTCACGTGTAGAGGCGCATCTGTATCAAGCTGCGTTCCCCACCTTTGGTGGTTCCATGGGCGTGCGCCCGCTCCAGGCTGGAGAAGAATATCGGTATGAACAGATTAAGGGTAATTTCATGTACCCAGTTGCTGATGCATTCGCCGCTCCACCTACTGCAACCGAAGGTGCGCGAATACCTAAACCATGTCCCTTGCGTTCTTTGACTTCTGCTGGGAAAGAGATTGTCTATCTTTCCAGCGAGGAGTCTGTGGGATCATCGAGTGGAGAGCTAAGTTAGTGGTCTACCATCTTTGCAGGTGTGCTGCGCGATTTGGGTATCGACCCTGAAGAGAAGAAGAAGAAACCCTCGAGGAAGAAGAAGGTGATCAACCTTGATCCTGACGTGATCAGCAAGAAAGGTGGGAGTAGCCGCGCAGGTGCTGGTGTTGCTGAGAAAGGTACTCTCCGCCTTCGTCAGAGTAACTTGGAAGATTATGTTATTACCAGTGATTCATTTGAAGGCTTGTCTCGTATAGGCGAGAAGAAGTCAGGAGGGGTTGGCTTCAAGAGTTTAGGAAGCGCGGGTTCTCGCAACCCGGATGCTGGCGCTACTCCCTCGTCTGTCGCCCATGACGAAGAGGAGGAAGAAGGCGTAGAGGAGGAAGAACCTGCTGTGAAGTTGATCCGGAAAAGGAGTAGAGAGGCTGCGCTTGGTGCGTCTGTGATACCAAAACCTGGTGAAGTCCCCCTGCTCGGAAAAAGGAGCAACCTGCGCTCTCTTTACAAATTTTCTCCTGGTTAGCTTCTTGGATCTTACTCTTTTTCCTTGTCTACTTTCTTTTAACATTTTACTCTTGCAGAGGCTAAGAAGATAACCCCTGAAAAGAAGGGAGTTGTCATCACAGAGTCCTCAGAGCCGGTGCTTAAAAGACCTAAGGTTACCATCAAATCCTTCAAGACTACTGGGACGGAGTCTGAGAAGGATAGACAGGCTGCTGAAAAGGAGAAAGCGAAGGCTGCTGAGGAAACGAAGAGGAAGAAAGCCGAGGATGAGAAAAAGAAGAAGGCTGAGGATGAGGAGAAGAAGGCTGCTGCAAGAGAGAAGGAGAAGGAGAAGAAAAAGGCTCCTGAAGAGCCTATTGATGATGCTCTCAAGTATACCGGTGCCGCTGCTATCACTGCTCATGATAAGGCGCAGGGTCCGGAGGTTGTGAGCGTCACGGGGCTTGACCGGCCTCATGAAGAGAAGAGGAAGGAACCCGGGGTGGATAAGCCTACCCACCCTGCGCGGCCTGATGCCTCCTATCGCTTCAAGGGAACTACTGGGGGATCAGGTCCATATGTTTCTGGTGGCGCGAGTTCTGGTGGCGCTGGGGGTTATAACCCACAAGTTATCGGGGCGAAGGATACCCTTGGTGACATCTATTATAAAACTTATACTGAAGAGGAACGTGGTGATGCCCCCCACCAAGCTCCCTAGGGTTTGAAGCAGAAAGACACCTTTCAAGAGTTCGGCCCTTGCCGCGATTGGTTTTTAAACTCCATTCCTCCTGGTGAGGTTAATCGGCAGAGGGCGAAGACTCATGATGGGCTGTATCGTACTTATGTGATTGGGGAGGCCAATACTCGCGCCACCAACCACCAAATCGTTCGCGAATGGCGAACGATGGTTAGGGAGCGGGCCGATTGAGAGAAATACCGTGAGCGCCTTGTGAGGCAAGTTAAGGAGTTTGAGAAGGCTAATGCCAAGTTTGAGGACGAGAAATCCAAGTTTGAGGCTGATAGGAAAGCGGAGGACTGGGGGCGCGAGGCCCTGAAAAACAAGCTTCAAGCTGCCGAGGATCTGTTGGCGAAGGAGAAGGCAGAATTTAAGCGGATATGTGAGAAGGATAATGAGCGCGCGTTCGCGGCTCGTAACAAGATTGTCGACCTTGAGGGCAAAAATGCAACGCTGTCAAAGAAGGTCGAAGATCTTGCGGCTGAGAAGGAGCGCATTGAGGTTCTAACGTTTTAACTCTTCTTTTCCACTTTGCTTTCTATTGTGGGGATTCTCAAGTTTTATTTTTACCTTGTGTAGGCTGAATTTAAAACGCAGGTATCCAGTAAGGATAAAGATTTGACTGCCAAGGATGTCGAAATCGCAGAGCTTAAGCGTCGCCTGTAGGAGCAGGTTGATAAGAGTGAATCTTTAGAAATTGATCTCGAAGCTGAGAAGGGTAAGCTCGCCACTGCGGAGGAGGCTAGACAGAAGGCCGAGGAGGCGCGTGCCATAAGCTCTTCTGCCTTAAATGTAGCACAAAATAATTATGCTGAGGTCCAGGGTATTGTGGACACGTTGTCCTCGGATGCTGAATGGTTGCGCGGCAGAGGAATAGTTCTGGTATTGTTTGCTTTTTAACTTGGGTGTTATTTACTTAATTCAGTTTCTGATTTGTTCATTCTGGTGTAGATGGCCAACTCGATTTTGAACGCTGGAGAACTGGACGGGACTGTCGCTGCTCTCATAGATGCTTCTCGCGCGGTTGGTCATCGCGGAGGTTATATGGAGTGTGCGCAGCATGTCGAAGAAGTGTTTGGTCAAGAGTTTGATACTAGTCATTGTTCGGTGACCACTGAAGCTGATGCCGAGTTGGCTCGTGCTGAAAACGCTTGCAATCATCTAGTCTTGCCTGTAATGGACTTGGTTGCGAAGGCTCTAGAGCATGATGACTGGTGCAGACGTCTGAAGGGCATTCTCGACCCACCAGAGCATGTTGAACTATCTGACGAAGAGGAAACGGCGGGCAATGATGGTGATGGTGAAGGTGATGATGGTGGCGACAAGCACGATGATGATGACGATACTGGTGATGGTTTTGAGTAGGTAGTATTGACAGGATTTCTGCCTTGTAATTTTTCTTTTATCTTTGCAATGTTAGTAGTTGCGCGGTTGCGCTTGTTTTAGGTCAAATGAATGACATTTTGTTTTTATGTAACTGTTGCGCGGTCGCGCTTGTTTAAATATGATGCTTGTTTACTCTTTC
Organism: Helianthus tuberosus; assembly: GCA_030545235.1. NCBI lineage: Eukaryota > Viridiplantae > Streptophyta > Magnoliopsida > Asterales > Asteraceae > Helianthus > Helianthus tuberosus. The sequence continues at coordinate 204,949,519 of CM060395.1, read as the reverse complement.
CCGTTACAATTATTGCACTGTTGTTAGAAACTTTGGTTAAGTTAGTGCGAATAAATGTAAGTGTGGCTCTTGTGTGAGTGTAACTGCCCGGTCTCGCGCTATGTTCGCGGAGGACCTTGGGGGCGTAACTCAAGAGCTCGTAATTTACTGGAGTGTTTTCGTGCTAATCAGAAGTTTAACATGCATTTGTAATGAAAGAGTCTTCGTGATAAAGGAAACATGTCGTATGTTTTCATTACTTGGGAAACAGGCGCTTAGGCCAACATACATTGCATATAAGTAACATGAGGGGCGTTTAGCCAACATAGAAAATTAAAAAGGCGCGGGGCCAACATTTTGTGAGGGGAGGCGCATGGCCTAGAATGGCTACATATAGCACTTGCGCAGTTGTTGCGCATTCCACGTGCGCGTGATGATGTGTCCATCCAGGGTGCGCAATTTGTATGCCCCTTTTCCTAGCACTTCGTGAACCAAGTATGGGCCTTCCCATTTGGGTGCTAGTTTTCCTGGGCGTTCAGCGTTTGAAGCTTCGTTGTCTCGGAAAACGTATTCTCCTGGGGTGAAGGTACAAATGCGGACTCTTGCATTGTAGTACCTTTCCAGTTGTGTCTTGTATTTCGCTTCTTTAATATGCGCAATCTCGCGTCTTTCTTCCAGTAAGTCTAAATCGAGACGGCGCTCTGCCTCATTATCAACCGTGTTGACTGCTGTCAAGCGCGGTGAGGGGAGTCCAACCTCCGCCGGGATAACTGCCTCCGAGCCGTATACTAGGCTGACAGGAGTTTCGCCGGTGCGTGTCTTCGGCATGGTTCGATGAGCCCACAGGATGCTTGGGAGCTCATCTACCCAGCCTCTTCTCTTTGTGCCCAGTCGGGCTTTTATCCCTTCGACGATACTTTTGTTAACGCTTTCCACTTGACCGTTGCCTTGAGGGTGCGCAACGGAGGAGAAGGTATGCTCGATCTTCATTTCCTTCATCCAATTTTGAAGGTCCTCAGAAGCAAAATTGGTACCGTTGTCTGTAACGATTTTGAGTGGAAGACCAAACCTGCAGATGATGTGCTCCCAAATAAACTTGCGCACCATCATTGCAGTGGTTGATGCGAGAGCTTTGGCCTCCACCCACTTAGTAAAATAATCAACAGCCACGATTATGAACTTGACGGTGCCAGGAACTTCTGGGAAGGGTCCCACCATATCAATTCCCCACTGTTGGAAATGCCAAGCAGTGGATACAGGGATAAGTCGTTCTTTGGGCGCAGGGTTTTTGGAGAATGCCGCCGACAAGAGTCGCATTTGCGCAGCTCCTTCAGGGCGTCGACGTGCATCCCTGGCCAATAATATCCAGCGTTCATAATCTTCGTGACAACCATGCGAGGTCCAGCATGGATGCCACAGATCCCCTCGTGAATCTCCCTGATCAAGTAATTCGCATCTTGGGGGTCCACGCAGCGCAACAGTGGCCCCAAGAAGGACTTGCGGTATAAGATACCACCATTCATTTCATAATGCAGAGCTTTGTTTTGAATCTTTCTTGCCTCTGCCTTGCTCTCAGGGAGTATTCCCTCTTGCAAATACTGAATTATAGGGGTCATCCAAGATGGTTGCCCTATTTCGATCACATTTACCTGGCGCAACAGAACTGATGGATTCTTGAGCACTTCAATCCTTACATCTTTGGCGAGATGTTGAAAGGAGGTTGAAGCGAGCTTGCTCAAAGCGTCTGCTGGTTTGTTCTCAGAACGATTAATGTGTATTACCTTGTATGACTTGAATTTTTGAAGCAGTTCTTTCGCTTGATCTAAATACAAGGCCATAACTTCGCCTCTTGCATCATAGATTCCGTTTATTTGACTGGCGATCAAAAGTGAGTCAACATGCGCTTGAAGATTTTTAGCTCCCATCTTTATGGCGAGGCGTAAGCCTGCCAGAAATGCCTCGTATTCCGCCTCGTTGTTGGTGTTCTTAAAATCCAACCTGATGGCGTAAGTAAATTCATGATTGTCGGGGCTCACAAGGCGCAATCCAGCTCCCGCGCCATCCTCGTTTGATGCCCCATCAGTGTACAACATCCATAACTCATTCGTCAAGTCTTTCACGGGAGTCTCAACAAGCTCACAATCTTTGATTTTATCAACTGGGACTTCCATGATGAAGTCCGCTAGAACTTGACCTTTGATGGCTGGGCGCGGCTTGTACAGAATGTTGTGGCCCCCCAGCTCGATCGCCCACTTTGCTAGCCGCCCAGACGTCTCTGGTTTTTGCAATATCGTTCCGATGTGAAAATTGGTAAGTACTGTGATTACGTGCCCCGTAAAGTATCTACGCAACCTTCTGGAAGCATGAAGTAATACAAGTACCAATTTTTCCATTGTTGAATATCTCATTTCTGGGTCGGTGAGTACCCTGCTGACGTAATAAATTGGAGTTTGGACTCTATTTCTTTACACCAGTAATACCGATCCGACTGCCTTGTCTGATGATGACAAGTACAAGATGAGCGGTTCCTTTTAGAACGGTGTAGTCACGGTAGGGAGCTCGATCAAACACTCCTTCATTTGTTGAAAAGCAGCCTCTGCTTCAGGCGTCCACCTGAATTCTTGCTTCTTCACGCAATTGCGCAGAGTGCTGATAAAAGGATATGACTTCGCGGCGTGGTTTGACAGAAAACGGTTAAGTGCGGCTAGGCGGCTGGCCAACCTTTGCACCTCTTTGATTGTTCGAGGTGATGGCATACGTTCTGTTGCCTGGACCTTTTCTGGATTCACCTTAAATCTGCCATTGGTGACTATGAAGCCTAAAAATTTCCCTTCTTCCATACCAAAAGAACATTTGGCTGGATTCAGTTTCATGTTCACGCTGCGCAACGAGTTGAATGTTTTTTCAATGTCTTTCAACATTTGATCCTCTTCAGGACTTTTGATCACCAGATCGTCGATGTAAACCTCGATATGCTTCCCAATATCTCCAGCGAAGGTCTTATCCATCAGGCGTTGATATGTCGCGCCACTATTTTTTAGGCCGAAGGGCATCTTTGTATAGGAAAAGGTCCCAAGATCGGTCCGAAAAGTTGTCTTGTCTTCGTCCTCAAGCTTCATCTAAACCTGATGATACCCCTTGTAGCAATCCAAGAAGCATTTCCATCTGTACGGTGCGAGAGAGTCTATCTTTTTGTCGATCTCAGGCAAAGAGTAACAATCTTTCGGACACGCCTTGTTGAGATTGGTATAATCAACGCACATTCCCCAACCTCCGCTAGACTTCTCCACCATCACTGGGTTCGCTACCCAACTTTGATAACGCACTTCTCGCAAGATCCCTGCCTTTAGCAACTCACATACCTGCTCGTTCATTGCTTTAGTTTTATCCGCCCCTAGGCTGCGTCTTCTTTGCACTTTTGGCTCAACGGAGGGATAAGTGTTTAGACAGTGCTCGGTGATGTCGCGCGGGACTCCGGTCATGTCAGCCGAAGTCCAGGCGAAGATATCCATATTCCTGAACAGGAGTTGTTTGAGATGCGTTTGGATGTTTGGTGAGATTGCGTGGCCTATCGTCACCGTTTGCTCCGGGTATTTGCGGTTTAACACCCATTTCTCTGGTTCACTTGTTGAAACCTTCGCCGCTTTGGTTGGGCGAATCTCCTCTGTCGACATTACTTCTTTCTTGGTATAGATAATTGCCACCCCCGTCTTAGTTGGAAACCCTATCGCTGAGTGGGGCGTGGAAGTTATCATGCTCAGCTCGCCTTGCGTCTCTCTCCCGATCAACACATCATGTCTTGACTTAACAGGCATCACCATGAAGTTTACAGTTGTTGTTCTTGAATGCTTCTCGTCAGAAAGCGTGATGGGGAAGCTGATTTGGCCAAGCGGGAAAACCATTTCGTTGCAAAATCCTGACAGGGGGTAGTCAACTGGCTCGAGTCTCGCTTTGTCTTCATCGTCGAACTGATTAAAGCACTGCTCATAGATGATATCGGCTGTACTTCCCGGGTCAATGAAAACGTACTCAGTTTCATAATGGTCGATAATACCGGTGATGACGATGGGTCGTGTGGCGCGAGAACCCCCGCGCACCACCGGGAAAATGACCTGCTGCTCTTGCCATGAAGGTTCATAAGGTCGCTTGCCTTTTTCTCTTGCGCTGTACCTTGGTCCGTTGACCATATGGGTTTCTAGGTTGCGGACCTTCTTGTGACTCCCTTCGTCGTGGCGTTGGAGGTGTCGAGTTTCTTTGCGCACGTTCTTCACCAGGTGACTCAGCTTTCCGCTTTTCAGCGCTTTCTCGATCTCTTGACGCAAGCTGTAACAATCGTCAGTCAGGTGACCCGTATCCTTGTGGAAATCACAATACAAGTTGGGATCTTGCCCCTTTTTGTTCGTCATAGGCCTTGGAGCCTTAAAATCATGGTTCTCCGTCATTAGCACCTATTTTGGTGTTTTTATGAGCGGAGTCCAGTGCTTCTCTCGGTTATCATCCCTGACTGCTTTACGATAACCGATGCGATCAATAGTGTCTCGTGCGTCTTCTCTGTAGCGAGACCGTTCTTCGTAACGAGGTCGTTCACCGTAACCGCTGGAGTGGTTGGCTTTCCACCCAGGGTTTTTACCTTTGTTCCGTCTGTTGTCGTCGCGCGAATGGCCCCCCTTAGAAAATCGATCTTCAGTACGATAATTCTTGTTTCCGGTGAGTGACTCTTCAGTTTGCGCGACTATTTTCGCGGCTTCCATGAGCGTATCCCATTCTTTGGGCATTCCATCTTTCCCAGTGATAGTTCTGATGAGACTATCACAGCGAATGACTTTCTTGAAATGGCAGCGCATGAGTTGTTCACTTACGCCACCGATTTCCAAGCACTCTTTGTTGAAACGAGTGATGAAATCCTCCAAACCCTCGTTATATCTGCGCCAGATGTCCTCTACCTCGGCTGTGTCGCGCTGGTAACGTCTCTGCTGACTGAAGTGACTCAAAAACTGTGTCCTGAAATCCACCCATGATTTGATCTTTCCCGGAGGAAGGCTGTCGAACCAGGCGCGAGCAGCCCCTGTAAGCGTTTGAATAAACAGATGGCACCACATAGGCATATTCCATCCTCCCATGCAACCCACGCTTGTGAAAACTCTGACGTGATCATCGGGATCAGTCAACCCGTTAAACTTTCCAACTGTTGGAGGTAATTTCTCTCTTTTAAGCGGCGCCAACGCGATCTTTGGAATGAACTTTGAATGTTCTACAGCCTCAGCTGGTCGATAGGCGAGGCGAAAGTCTTGCTCTGCCTCTTCGGTGTACCCGACGTGTTGTCGTGGTCTATAATTTTCATGGTTCCTTTGTAAACGATTGAAGACTGAAGATCCTTCATCGTCTTGCCAAGTTGGATCATCCGGGTCAGTTTCTTCCCATTCATTATTCATGTTGCGCGGCGTGAGCCGGCTATGAACTGGGCCTCTTTGGATGTTTGACGGATAGTCGTAATAGCTTTTTGTTTCCCCCCGTGTATCGCGCGTGTCCTGCACGCTCAGTCTTCTGGTAGGGGGAGGTCGGTTAGCTCTTCCTTGGATGTTTTGCTGCGGGGGTATCTGGCGCGCCCCCTGACTCTGCCCTTGGGGGGTAACCAAGGACGGTTCTGCCGTTAAGACTGCTTGTTGTGCAATCAGAGATTGATACGCCGCGTTATTGGTGGCAATATTCTTGGTGTACCACGAGGCCGGAGTTTCGCCTTCGGGTAGCCCTAATAGCGCCGAAACGTTCTGAGGTGGAGCTGGGTTTGACGGTCCAGCGCCATGGTTTCCTGGGGTTACCGTTTGAGTGATGCGGGTGATGCTCCCGCGCGGTCCCCCCGTGTTGGTTACTTCGATTTCGCCAATTTCTTCAATATGTTGGGGTTGGACGTTTTGATTGCCCTCGCCCAACACCGTATTAGAGTTTGCTCCAAAGCCAAACTCGGGAATGATTCCTTGACCAGCCATGATCGAAGGAAGAAAAACAACGAAAACTCAGAAAAAAGAAGATGAAGGTGTTTGTAGAAAATCGGTGGGCGCCAATGAAGAAACACAGAACTAATTATAGGACTAATCAGTTTGGTTTATGTTCCTATCATAGTGGTTAATCTTCTTTATGGCTTTCTGAGCTCCTTAATGTCTGGGTTATCCTGCAAAACATAACACCGTTACTCGTTAAGAGGGGAATGTGGGGGTTTCCCTCTTAACCGGGCTCCGGCGTGAGAATAAGCGAATGCTTTTGAGGAGATAATTAAGTATTAAGAGTGAGAGTAGAGGGAATGGAATGGACAACCTGTGAAGTGAGGTCTCTATTTATAGCCGGAGAGATGTAAGAGGCTGTGGGCTGATGGGCCTTGGGCCAGGAGGCGACAACTTGGAGGATATGCTCTTTGTCTCACTGGTGTCGACCGTTAGTGGCTTCCGGAAGTTCGTTTGTGCTGGCGCACTGTGATTGGAGCCACGTGTCAAGGTTGTCGGCCTGGCCGCCCTTCTGCCATCAGCAGGTAAGTGGAGATCGTGGGGCAGTTGTCTTTGCCCTGTGATTGGTGCCACGTCGGCGTCCTTAAGTACTTTTTGCCTCCTGCATGTCAGATGATCATGGAGCACGATTGAGCAGGGCCAGAAGGACGCTGATTGGCTCTTTTCTTCTGCCACTTGTACCTTGTGTACTACCTGAAACAGCCTTGCGCTGCTGCCCTGCGCGAGTCTTGCTGGGTACGTAACTATCTCGCGCTGGGTTTGGATGATTGAGTGTTCTCTTTAAAATGCTAAGTGTTATAATTGGAGCTTCCTATTGCCTAGACCCCGCGCCTGTTTAATGAAGCGTGTTGTAGCTCGCGCGAGGTTGTCTATAAGATAGTTGTTGAATAAGGAGTATGGTCCTGCGCGCAACCTTGACAAAGGTTTGCGCGGCTTTTTGTGACCATACCCCTTCAACAACATAGTCTAGGGGTGAGCATGGTGCGGTTCGGTTCGGTTATTACCTATAACCGAAACCATAACCATAACCGCACACTGCGGTTATCAAAAAATCATAACCGTTCGGTTTCGGTTAATGCGGTTTCAGTTAATCGGTTATTGCGGTTAATGTGGTTTCGGTTCGGTTATAGGTCGGTTATTATTAGGGTAAGCTATAATGGGCCAATAAGGTTGGGTCATGGTTAGTGTAAAATGTAATGGGCCAATAAGGTTGGGTCATGGTTAAAAGTTAAAACATTCAAATACTTCACCAAAGATACATATAGATTAGGCCATGGTTAAGCATTTAAATACAAACTTAAAGACTTATGGTGCTACGGATTTGGCTATGTTTAAAATATCCGGTTCGCTTTGGTTATTTGCGGTTATGAAAATAAGAATAACCATAACCGAACCGCAAAAATCGGTTATTAAAAATATAAATAACCAACCCTTCGGTTATTTCGGTTATCGGTTATTTCGGTTCGGTTTTTTCGGTTATTTCGGTTACGGTTCGGTTAATTCAGTTATATGCTCACCCCTACATACTATCGCATATAGTTCGATCTACAAACCACATTTGCCTAACTTCATATGTAGATAATATTCTACAGTTTTACTACTTATGATTATCTATTTATCAATAAATTGCAATTAAAAAAACAACACCAAAAAAAGGATGTTGTAGAGTTGGTTGGTAAAGAGGGTTTGTGTAAAATTCATATTTAGAGAATCCATGGTTTATGTGTTATTTGGTTTTAACATAATAAGAACTCTTGTGTTGTTCTTATCTTCATGAACACAATGGATGAAGAAAGAGAAAAGATGGGAACATATGTTTTTCTATTGGATATATTAAATAAGAGTAAATCAAATATTATGTTTCTTTTGAACAATTATCCATCAAAGATGCAGATTAAAAGCCTAAAACTCCTGTGATATATCTCAATATTAGTGACAAATTACAGAAAATACGACAGAACCATGTCTCGAAAGCAATGAACATAAGATTACGGCCGTTTGTAAAACTGATTACAAAAAAGAAGCTCCCGCCGCAACACGCAGGTTAACCCACTAGTTGTATATAAAATAAATACTAGTATTAAGCACCCCCGTGGAGCGAACATCAACGTCACACTACTATCAGCGATAACCAACACTGAAGTTGCAGCGTGTTAACGCGAAAAAATTAAATCGAAACGTAAAACATATAAAAAATAACTAAGTCGATCTAGGACCCAAGCGTTACGATTAACCTATGAAACGGATAAAAATAGACGACGTAGAAACATTTAGCCACACATGCACGTTGCGCCGTGTTAACTCGTAAGATTATTTATAGTATTTAAATGAAATAATAATTTGTCTTTAGTGGTACAAGCCACTAAGCATTATGTTACATTTAACCACACACGCACGTTGCTCCGTGTTAACTCGCAAGATTATTTATAGTATTTAAATGAAATAACAATTTGTCTTTAGTGGTACAAGCCACTAAGCATTATGTTACAAATAACAATGCCAAGAATTGTTGCAAATTAATATATATATATATATATATAGGCCGTTTAACGTACAATAGGGCTTATCGTACATTACGTACGCGATAACCACAGCCGTCAGATCTTCATCTCCCATGCGATTTCATACCTCCATGCGAACTATACGAACTGTGCGAATTCAATCTTCCACATGCGATTTTCTCCATCTACACACCCCATGCCATTTTTCACATTACCTCATGCTAACCATTTTTTCACATGCGATATTCAATCTTCCACATGCGATTCTACACACCCCATGCCATTTTTCACATTACCCCATGCTAGCCATTTTTTCACATGCGATATTCAATCTTCCATGCGATTCTACACACCCCATGCCATTTTTCACATTATCCCATGCTGCCATTTTTTCACATGCGATATTCAATCTTCCACATGCGATTCTACACACCCCATGCCATTTTTCACATTACCCCATGCTGCCATTTTTTTCACATGCGATATTCAACATTCCACATGCGATTTTGTCCATCTACACACCCCATGCCATTTTTCACACTACCCCAAGCTAACCATTTTTTTTCACATGCGATATGTATTGAATTCGCACCATATCCGCACCTGATCGAACAGATGGGATGATCGCGTACGTATCGTACGATAAGCGCATTTGTACCATACTCTTTACCTATATATATATATATATATATATATATATATATATAAATATATATAATGTGACAACTATTATTAATGATGCAATAATTCATTAGGAGTCAAAATATAAGAAAGTCAGACTGCAACAAAACTCATAACTGAAAACGAAGCATAAAACTTTGGTCTCTAGATAATAGGTTAACCTTGTTGGATATTTATGTCTGGTTCGATAAGTCAACGCTGCCGACCGGGTCTTGACCCGTAAGAGTTACACCGCGGGCAACGAACTAAAAATCCACTTAACTAATTTAACTGGTAATTACGAACGATACGCGGGTATTAAACTGAGAGACGGGTACATGGACCGGGTGAGACAAGACTCCTCTATGCCACTTGTCGCGCATGCACTCTTGCATCGCCACTTGTCGCGCACCTAAATCTCGGCCAATGGCATTACATGCAAGGAACCTCCACCACTTGGCCTACATGCAAAGAACCTCCAACACTTGGCATGCATGCAAGGATCTCCAAGTCTTATATAATGGAGTGTTGGGTCTGGCATTTGAGAGTTGGAAAAACAAGCAAAGTTCTCATAACACACACACACACCGCCGGCCAGAACCGCCGCCAGCCAGAATCGCCAGGTGTCGATAGTTCGTACAATTAGCACTTGTTCGTTGAACCACGGTGTCTCAACCGGTTATTCACTAACCGAAGGTATATCTAAACCCCCTATGGTTGATGTTCTATTTCGTGTTTGCATGTTGGTGATCTTGTTCCATTACGGGTGTTCGTTGGTATAAAAGTGTTCCATGTTATTTTGCTACATACGCTTCCGTTGCTTAAAAATGTATATATAATTTTAACTAGTTAAAATTTATTTTAAACAACATATATATACATGTACTCTTAATTGTCAAAAGTGTTTTGACTAATCTTTGTAACAAATAAACACATACATGTATAAATTATGAGTTGTTTGGGTATGTGAGAGTTGTATGTTACTTAGTCAGCTTGATTTTCTTTGGTTAATGGGGTTGTGATTTTTGTACGAGCTTTAGTGGCATCGTCATTAATATATTTGTAGCATTAGTTCTATTTGACGTGTTTGTGAAGTTAGGTAATGAATTTTTGCTGATCGTTTGGTTCTGTATACCTAAATCTTGCCATTGATGATAATAGTTTAAGGTTGGCGGCTAAGTTGGCTTTTTAAAAGCAACCACGCCTCCTTACATCTGAGCCAATGTTTATAGTTGTATATGATATCAATTATGAACATGAATATGCATCATATTGTTATTCTCTTTGCATTATTGCTTTATTTGGCTCTGGTATGATGTACGATATGCCTTTGTGTTTGTTTAATCAGATTATTTGTGTAGGCTCTTGGCCCTACCTACACGTGTTCTTGACATGTATTTAACTTTCCCACTTCTTCAAATTTTGTTATATCATCGTCGCATGTCCACATCTTTATATGCAAACTTTGTTGTTGGTACGTGTTTGTCTATTGTAAGGGGTTTGAAGGCAATGATGATGAAAGATGTCTGGTCATTATTGTTATGGCATGACGAATGTCTTTCATTCGCAACCACAATAAAAACCTTTTTTATGAGCCTCATGGCAAAATGAAATGAAGGTATAATGTGCAATGTCTTTCCTAGCATGGCACTTCGTCGCAGCTACGGAAGAGATTTGTATAAGCCTATTGGAAACATTTCAGGTTCAATTCACCTAGGTTAACTTCTGAGCCATTTATGATGGAATAAAAAATGATATTCGTTTTGCTTTTAAAATACTCTTTTTTTTTTTTTTTTTTAACTTTATAGCCTTGAACATGACAATGGGAAACCGGGCTAAAATTCTAGCACGACTACAAAAATTTCTAATGGTGTTATCGCTTATGATCAACAGGTAATTGAAAGGCTAGCGGATCTTACTAATAGGGTTGGTGGCAGATCTTCGTCACAGGCAATTGGAGCTGCAGTCTAAAATTGATGCGTTATATTAATTTATACTAATAGCGGATCTTACTAATAGGGTTGTTCGGTTCACCTTGGTTTATTAATTTGGTGAGGGTTTGGTTATTCGGTTTCTCAAGTCTCAACCCAGCCCTACATGGAACCAACAACCATAGTTTATACACGAACATTGAAGCATACTGTTTAAAGTAATTAATGACTTAACGTTGAGTATCTTTCATGCTTAGATCGCACATACACGTAAGACTGAAGGGAGTGGGGTGTCTCCCCCTCCCACGTCGCCTGAAGCCGCCCCAAACACCGCCCCCATCGGCGTTCTAGGGGGCGTCCCCCTTTCCCCCATCCTCTGCAAGACGCCTGCTTCCTCACACAAATCAATATTTGACCGTTGTGGCTGTGTAACACAACTCAATTTGGCACAAAATTTCAGGAGACTCCCCCCTCCAACTTTTCAAACAACCAATTAAAAAACCTCAACTTTTCAAACAACCAATCATATCTTTCTTGGCATTTTGAGTTGCCCCAAACTCCACGCCCCTTTTTTTGCTCAAAATCCTCTGATCTGACGTGGCGCCACGTGTCGCAAGACGCCCCCTCTAAAGGACGCCCCACTCCCTTCGGTCTAATGCCTTCTGTGACTCTCATTGTTGAATCCAACTTTAGTCACCTAGAAGTTTAACAAGCTCTGATAATTAAAAAAATAGAAACACTTAAGAACAATAACATATGAAACGGCCTCTGAGATATGATGCCGATTTTACATATAGACTCACTTCTTCATTTGGAGCAGTCCGTTTAAGTTGAAGCTGCTCACCATTGTCACAAATCAAAGGTCTTTGAAAAGCCGTCAAGCCACCTGATATGGTCAATCACCAAGTACTTGATATCTCAAAAAAAATTAATCATTCGTAATAATGTAAGAAAACTATAAAGGCATTAATCATGTAACGATGAATAAGAAATCGAGTGGTGGAATAAACAACTACTATATCAACATACAATCATCCTTACTTAACGTTCGTTTAGCGTTTGCGATTGAGTTGCGATTGCGTTTTGATTAATCACCACATCATAAAACATAAATAACATGCACAAGTAACACATAAAGGGCACACACACATAAGAACCATAACCAGACGCGTAATTCGAGTTGAGAGTGCGATTGCGATAAGCGATAAAGCGATTAAGCATGCGATAAATATCGATAAATAGCGATTAAACCTCGATTATTAACAAATACTCCACATAATACAACTAACGTAAAAGCATAAAAGACTATCTACAAGTCAAAGAAGTCAAAATAGTAATTGAGCAAGGAGTGACAGATCGCAATTAGAAATCTTGTCTTCCTTTGACTTCAATCTTAACTTTGACTTCGACTTTCGAAACACGGGGTGTTACATAAAGTTTTTATTAAGACATTTTCTTTTATAATAATTTGAAGATCATTTAATTTTTATATAAAATTTTGTTATTTCTTTTAGGTAATAAATAGATCACTTCAATTATAAATAACATGTAATTTTTTATCCGACCATTTCAAAAATTCATCCCCAAAACTGACTCATTCAAAATGTACTGCTACTCGCATGGCGTGCCGGGTACGTGAACCTTTCATTTTTTTTAATCTTGGTTCATATTTAATCATCATTACCACTGATTAGTGTTTATTTTAAAGCCCAAATGGACGTTGTATTAATTAGGTTCAAATCTCATTCAATTATGTTTTGTTCTCTCTCTTGTTTTTGCTTTGTAGAAGATGGCCTTGAGGTTTTTGATGGTTCTGAATGCTTCACATGCTTACAACTACTCAGGTACAGTTTCTCCAAGATGGAGTTAGATTTATAGATTATTAATTAATTTTCAGAGTTTGGTTGGGTCCATTGAAGATTTTATTTCGAAACTAGTGCTCGTACCAACTTGTATATCGTGTTTTGATGTAAAAATTTAAGTCTTTCACATACGGTGAAAGCTTTCAAACTTCTACATAATAATGATATATGAGCACAATTTAAAAATAAGTTAGATGGTTTACAATTTTTTTTCATTGATAACCAAACACCTAATGTTTTTTTTTCAGTTTCATGCCTTGCATCTCACAATTTATATGTTCCACCTTCATCAAGATTCAAGCTTAAAACACACACATTGAACATTATGATAAGAAAACTAAAGTTGGGAAACGTATGCTAAAAATCTTCATAAATCTTGCCAACAAATACGGTATACCTTTACATTTCTTTGTTTATGCTTTATGTTCTTAGTAATTAGTTATTATAAGCCTAACATGTATATGCTTGGACTTATAATTTGGTTTGAATCATTTGATCAGAAAAGATGGCAAAGAAGGTTTAGTAGTGATGAAGATCAAGAGAACCGATGTTGTTTATCTACATTCATGGTGTTGCATCAATATGGAGTTGTGTTCTTCATGGGATGGAGTAGTGTTTTCTTCATTTGGGGTATAGAAAGTTAGGAAACTACAGTCATTTGTAGTTGGATAGTTTGTACAATTTTATTGTAATATATTTTATGATTTTTAGAAATTTGTAGATACTTGGTTCTATTTGTGGTTGTAACTCTTTTTGTAGCAAATTTCCGTATCCAATCCTAGCATATATGTAGCAAATTTCATAGCTAAATTGCAACAAATTTGTGGCAAAAATAGTAGCAAAGTCTTAGCAAATTGTCATCGCCAAAGCGTAGCTAGCATCCATAGCGAAAAAAGCTCCGTAACTAATAATCCGTAGCCAAAAAATGGTAGCAAAGTTCCGTAACTAAAAAACCGTAGCTAAAATCCATAGCAAAAAAACTCCGTAGCAAAAAAATGGTAGCAAAGTTCCGTAGCTAAAAAACCATAGCAAACTTTTTCGTAGCGAATCTGTAGCTAAAATAGCGACGTCACTTTTTGTAGCTAAACCCGTCGCAAATATAATTCTTGTAGCGAAAGTTCGTAGCAAATAAATTCGCGACGAGACTTGTAGCTACGGACCAAATCCGTGGCAAATCCGTAGCAAAATGGGTGTTAGCTACGGATTTGCTACGGATTTGACCGTAGCAAATACCTATTTTTGTAGTAGTGCCGAAACCCGAAACATACGGGCCGGGTATACCCGAAGCCCGACGGGTATGGGCCAGGTATGGGATTAAAGATATAAAAATATTCGGGTACGGTTACGGGTATGGGATTTAGCGTTACCTGCCCGATACCCGGCCCGTTTACCCGAATAATACCCGAAAAACATATTATTTTAAATTTAATTTTACATTTATATAAACTTTAGTACATATACTTATTCATATTATTTTGCTTTGTTGTTTGTCTTCGAGACTTTAACATACAAACACAAGCTTTTATGTTTAGCTATGTTGTTTCTATGCAGATTAAAAATGTGTGTTAGTTTTGGAATTTTCTAAACACATTTCAAGTTGTTAGGGAAATTATTTGGGTTCTGATTAATGCTACTATTTTTCATGTTTGGTATTCAATTAAATGCAAATTATATAAACTGACATTATGTGTTCCAAAGTAGCAGTACATTAATTAGTTAATTATGCACATATATGTTTCAAATATGCATTTGAATATGATATGTTTGTATGTTATTGGTCATATTTTACTTTGTTGTAGTTGTTAAAGTAGTAAATTATATAAACATTAGAGTAAAAAAATGCAAATGAGAGTTTCAATGATATTTTTAACAAATTAATGGGTATGCCCGTTACCCGTGGGTATACCCGATACCCAATGGGTAACTACCCGATGGGTAAATACCCGACATATACCCGACGGGTAACGGACCGGGTACGGGCCAAAGAATTACAACCGGGTACGGGCTTGGGATTACTAATACCCGGCCTAAACCCGGCCCATTGCCATTCCTAGTGTGGAGACAAGTGATTATATAAGATGTGTATAGTTATTTAGTAATATATTAATAATATATATATAACTTTTATTTTTAATGTAAAAAGAGATTTTGGTCATTTCAAAAAGTTAACTGAGAAATTCAAACGAAGTTAAAAATTTGGACTCAAAGGGTTATAAAAAAAAGCATTTAGGGACTTAGGGCATTAAACATTTTGATTTTAGAATTAAGTAGTTAATACCACTAAAACAAAGAGACTCAAAAAGTAATTTTCTCTTTTTTAACTAAAACTTGCATAAATTATAGAGAAAAATGCTTGGATAGTCCCTGTGATTTGCTCATTTTTCACCCTTAATCCCTAAGTTTCTAAAATTACACCAATAGTCCCTAAGTTTTCCAATTTCGTTCCCGGATAGTCACTAGCGGGAAAGGGGTTAGTTTTTGTTGTTAAGTGGTTGCGAAATTACTAACATACCCTTACTGTTAAATTCATAACTAAAAAATTAAAATAAATATAATTAATATTTAAAGATTTATGTGGAATCCACCACCCACCCCACCACTTCATCTTTCCTAGCCTTCACCACCACCACCACCACCACCATCTCCATCTTTCACTACCACCACCATCCACCATCCACCTTTCACCACCACTACCATAAATCCTCACAAAATGAACCACACAAACTATATCTAAATGAAGCTAGGGCTGTAAACGAATCGAACGAACACGAACACGAACAAGGCCTTGTTCGTGTTCGTTCGTTAAGGAAATAAATGTGTTCACGAACGGCTCATGAACACTTACCGAATGAGATGTTATGTTCGTGTTCGTTCATTAAGGAAATGAGAGTGTTCGCGAACGGTTCATGAACACAAATAAATTTGGCGAACGCGACAAAGGATAAAGGTAGATGGCCCAGAGAGTAGCACTGGAACTTGAATCCTTTATTGTGGAACGGAGGTCAATCATATTCACCGATGTAAACAATGAGAAAGGAAAGGAAAATGATGTATAAACAATGTGAAAGAGGGTTCCTAGTTTAATTGTTAGGGTAATAAGATAAATAAAGTTTAATAATATAAAAAGTATAGATAAAATATATGAAAGTACAAAAATCTTTAATTAAAACAGAAACATACGAACATAAACGAACGAATGTTCACGAACATCTTACCAAACGTTCACGAACACAACCGAACGGACGAGATCTCTGTTCATGTTCGTTCATTTAACTAATCGAACGGAATTTCTTGTTCTTGTTCATGTTCGTTCGTTTATTAAACAAACGAACATAAACGAACTTCCCGCCGAACGGTTCACGAACTGTTCGCTGAACGTTCGATTCGTTTACAGCCCTAAATGAAGCTAATTATGTCGATTACAGACTCACTGGAGCTGACTGAATTCCGATCTCCGATGTAACGCAGAAAGTTTCACTCAGCGTTTTCCGAAATCCTGAATAAAATTCCCGATTTGAAGCAAAATTTCAATAAAAATAGATTCAAATACAACACTTGTGGCAGTTAAAGTTGACGGGGATGTCGTCGGTGAGTTGAAGTTCATGGCCGGTGTTGTCGAGTGGGAGTAAGAATATATCAAAGGCGTATCTTGATCGGCCTAAAGTGGTGAATATTATTGTGGTTGCAGGGGTCGATGTTATGGATTTGGTGATTATGAAGATGGAGAAAATGATCAGATGAATGAGTTTCATGATGATTGGGGTCAACGTGTGATACTGGGAATTGGGAGGCAGTGACTTTTTTTATTTTTTGTTTTTTAATTCATGGCTTTTCTTCATATCAGTAATTCAATATGGACGTTTCTGGCCGGGAAGAAAAAAAAGGTATGTTGCAAAGGATGCTTGATTTTTACGAGGACATGTGGTCGTTCGAGAAGGTGGAGATGGTAGTGGTGGTGGTGAAGAGTGGGGAAGATGAAGTGAGTAGGGGTAGGTTGTGTGTCTCACATCAATTATTTAATATTAATTATATTTATTTTTAACTTTTCTCTAAATTATAATATCAGAAAAAGATCTTACATAGTTAGGGGGTGTTTGGGGTTTCTTTTAACTTATGACCTATTAACTTTTTATAAGTTATAAGTTATAAGTCAGAAATTCTAACTTATTAGTTTCTCCTTTTCAAGCTATAAAACTCTTCTCAACCCTTATACAAACATTATCAAAAAGACTTATTAACTTTTTATAAGTCAATAAGTTAAAAGTAGCTCCAAAATAAGCTAACCCAAACACCCACTTAGTTTTTGTCAGAAAAAATCAATTTTTACATCCATAGAATTCTGGTTTCTTAATCTTGCGAACCAAATGTTTCAAAGGGTGAATTTTGTCATCACCTTTGATCTTGCAAAACAATTATAAATACATAAAACTGTTAAGATCTCAATTTGACTAAATCTGAAGGTAAATGTTGTTACCAAACACTAAAAATTAGCCAACAAACCTTCAATTTCACAGTAAAAATTGCTGAACACAAAACGTAACTTTAAGAAAATCCGTCGATACCTTCAAGGGGGGCAGGGTACAATTAGTCGATATTTGATTGGTTCTCATTGTGTGGTATGTATACTGGCTGGATGGAAGGGGATAGTGCTTTTTGTATGTATAAGGGGAGTGGGGGTGGGCACGTGATGGCCAAATACCACAAGTGATAGCATGCAACATTCCATCGCCACCAACTAATTCTACGCGTGATAGCATGCAACATTTCAATTTCCGTGATTTTTTTCACGCCGAGATAAATGGAAGATGTGAGTGAGTGTGAGGGTTTATTGTTGGTTGTTGTGAGTGATGACCATTGCCACTAAAAAGGTTGTTAGTGATGGAATAATGTTTGATGACATTGCGGAACTTGATTGCATGTTGTGAGTGATGACCACCCCCACCCCCAAAGTCTATGGGGTATGGGGCGTGGGTTGGGTACAAATGCCCACGTCACCACCCCGGGTGGGCTTGGGTTTGGCCGTGGCCCCTCGGGCAGGGGTTTCAGCCCGGGCATTGGGCGGGGCTAACCACATAGCATGGCGGAACCTCATTGACCAAAAGCACTATCCCTTTGAAATTTACTTTTTTTTTCACGCCACCCAACCCACGCCCCACCATACCCCTTTGAAATTGGCTTTTGATCTTGGGTGCCCCATAGTCCACGTGTCGCACCATACCCCCAACCCACGCCCCATCATACCCACGATCTAAGAGGATGAGTATAAGAAGGTGATACACTTGATGTGTATAGTTTGATAGAAAATAGAATTATGCTTTTGTGTAGTTTGTTTGTTTGGTTGGCTGTTTTGTTTTTCGCTTAGAAATTCACAAAAATAAATTTAACACAATAAACACCAAAAAAAGAAACAAGGGGTTTCATTCATCTGACCATATGAATTACACTAAAACAACATATCTAACTAAACTATTTTGCTTTCTTGGGAGATTTGGTAGCTTTCGATGGAGACTTGGGTTCTTTAGCAGCAGTCTTCTTGGGCAAAAGAATAGGGTTAATGTTAGGCAAAACACCACCATGAGCGATCGTAACTCCAGCCAAAAGCTTTCCAAGCTCCTCATCATTCCTAATGGCCAACAACACATGTCTTGGGATTATTCTGTTCTTCTTGTTGTCCCTTGCCGCATTTCCAGCCAACTCCAACACCTGCAACCAAGAATACAATATAAACAACAGATCTGGATTAAATATATTTCAACTTTAATAAAAAAGAATACTTACTTCTGCTGCTAGGTACTCGAGGACAGCAGCAAGGTAAACCGGTGCACCGGATCCAACACGTTGAGCATAACGACCTTTCTTCAAAAACCGGCCGATTCTACCGACTGGGAACTGAAGACCGGCTTTGACTGAACGGGTCACCGCCTTCTTCCTTGGACCGCCGGCTTTCCTTCCTGCGGCTCCCTTCTTCGCCTTTCCGGTTGACTCCATTTGTTTGTTTCACTAAAATGCTTTGAAGAAAGAAATTATTGATGAATTTGTTTTGGGTTTTGAGTGATGGTGAAGTGAAATCGTGGAGGTTGTTTATATAGTGATGGGGTAGTGGTTTAGGATCGTTAGATGGGTGTACTTACTGGGCATGTTGGATTACGATCCGTGTGAGTCAAATGGGTGAAGTCACTCGGCATCTGGATTACGATCCGTGTGAGAGGAAATGGACCAATGAGAATGCAGCACAGAGTTTTAAGTTAATATTTATTTTATTGAAATAAATGTATGGTTTATCTTTTCCCGCCTAAAGGATTTTTTTGGGCTTGGTTATCCACACATCCCCTCATTTTATTTGCACATCCCTTGAACCCTATAGGAAGTGTATAGGGCAATACGGTTCCTCTGGGTCCAAGCGTATTGAGCAATACAATTCCTATATGTGTATTTGAAGTACAAACTTTTCAGAAGATGATCAACTAATGATTAGGGGATCAGGAGAAGCGTATAGGGTCATACGCTCCCTGAAGGAATTTTTTTTTCAAAAGACCAGAGGAATCATATAGGTCTATACATTTCCTGGAGGATTTTTATTATTATTATTTTTTTTTTTTTGCAATAGCAGCATATTATTATTAGTATATTTTTGAACTTTAATTTTTTTAAAGTAATTAAGTTGGTTTTTTTGTTATAAATTTATAAAAGACGTAGTAAAATTAAGCAATCCAAACAAACTAAACATATCCAAATTAAACAAATATTACAAATACTTAAAATTAAATTCAATTGTTCGTACAATACTGCATCATATAATAATAACATAAACCACTATCGTCATCAATCCTCGTCAGACTCAACGAGCTCATCCTCCGTAAAGTTCGGGCCACGCCTAGTAGAGGGTGACGGGTTGTGTCGCGTATATGATGTGCCTGGAGCCTATAAAAAATTTAAACAAAATACTCATTACATAACATGAAAATTGTTCATAGAAAATGAAATAAAAACAAAATAACATACCTGCATGGAAAGGTCAGACAAATGAAAGAACGACATAGTCTGGCCAAACTGAGAAAAATGTGGCATGGAGAGGTCGGGTTGAGTATAGGACGGGTCGTAAGCCTATAAGAATTTAAACAATATACCCATTACATAACATTAAATTGCTCATAGATAAATCATATAGGGAATCACCCATGCCAGTCATCAGCCACCCCAATGTCATCATGCATCATGCAGTGTCAGAAGCTGCATCTGCTCATTCTGGTTACGCAAAATCCTATCGAGAAGACAATTGGTTGACCGAGGCAACCTAATCGCACGATAAACTCTTTGTGGATACTAATGATACCCTTCTTCATGCTGAGGCGAGACCTCCACATCATCCTGCCCGCCCTCCTGCTCAGCCTATAATTAAATGGGCTCTAGTTGGATCTTGGAACAAATGTTATTAATGTACGCCTCTAGTTGTTTATATATATATATATATATAGGGTCAGGATTTAGAGAGAACGGTGAAAAGTGTGAGAACGGTGAGAACGATTTTGGCGGTGACATGTGGCATTGATGTTAAATTACACTAAGGGGTAATATTGTCAAAAGAACTCACTCACATAAACTGGGTGTTCAAATAAAACGCCATAAAAACACCCAATTTAGAAAAACGCCAAACACTCAAAAGCTATTTTTTTAAGCTATAATTTACAACAACTCAAAAAAACCATTTTTTTGAACGCCATAAAACACTCAAAAGCTATTTTTTGAGCTATAATTTACATCAGCTCAAAAAAACAATTTTTTTGAGCCAGCTCCTAGTTAAAACGCCATAACAAAAAAAAAACTATATTTTCAGGGTCCAAAGTGTAACTTATAGTGTGAACAAGTGTAAACAAGTGTGAACACAACTATTTAATTAGTTTCATCATACAAAACGCCATAACAAAAAAAAACTATATTTTCAGGGTCTAAAGTGTAACTTATAGTGTGAACAAGTGTAAAAGTGTGAAAACAAGTATTTAATTAGTTTCCATACAAAACGTCATAACAAATACAAGCTATATTTTCAGGGTCTAAAGTGTAACTTATAGTGTGAACAAGTGTAAACAAGTGTGAACACAAGTTTCATCATACAAAACGCCATAACAAATACAAAACGCCATAACAAAAAAAAGCTATATTTTCAGAGTCTAAAGTGTAACTTATAGTGTGAACAAGTGTAAACAAGTGTGAACACATGTATTTAATTAGTTCACGCCATAAAACCCAGTTAATTTTTTTCGAAAAGTATATCAATAGTATACTCATTGGAAAGATAAAAAAACGCTAAGTTTTATGGTGTAATTTTTTTCGAAAAATAATCACGTATAAAAAGTTATAGTGTGAACAAGTGCTAGTTTTTTTGAGCTATAATTTACAACAACTCAAAAAAACCATTTTTTTGAGCCAACTCCCAGTTAAAACGCCATAACCCAATTTTTTTGAGCTATAATTTACAACAGCTCAAAAAAACCATTTTTTTGAGCCAACTCCTAGTTAAAATGCCATAACCAAAAAGCTATTTTTTTGAGCTATAAATTACAACAGCTCAAAAAAACTATTTTTTTAGCCAGCTCCCAGTTAAAAGGTGGGTGATAAGCAGTTGTATCCGTATCAAGCCTACCATCTCTTCTCACGAAAGTCTTTCCATCCCGTCTCCGTTTGAAATATCTGTGGCCCTGCTTCAAAGTCCATCCACACACTCCAGCTGCCTCCTTTTGAGCTTGTCAAGCAGCCGTTGAACACAGACTGAGACTCTCCCGCCCCCTCGACAGCAATTCCTGCACTTGACGTCGGATCTCCTCATTCCCAAATGGGGATAAGTGAGAAGCCGCTTTGCAGGGTAGACTCACTCCTACGCCATAACAAAAAAACTATTTTTTTGAGCCATAAGCCTAAATTAATATTTTTTGAGCTCAGAAAAATCTTAATTTGTACTGTAAAAACGCCATAAAACAGCCAGTTCAGAAAAACGCCATGAAAAAACTCAGTTGAAAACGCCATAAAACACTCAGTTCAGAAAAACGCCATGAAAATACCTAGTTAAAACGCCATAAAAACACCTAGTTCAGAAAAACGTCATGAAAATACCTTGTCTAAAACGCCATAAAACACACAGTTCGGAAAAACGCCATAAAACCCAGTTAATTTTTTTCGAAAAGTATATCAATAGTATACTCGTTGGAAAGATAAAAAAACGCTGAGTTTTATGGTGTAATTTTTTTCGAAAAATAATCACGTATAAAAAAGTTATTGTCGTTTAAATATGATGGAGGAAAATGACATGTGATTAACATGTGCATCTTTGTTTGGATCTTCCTATTTTACCTCTCCTGGTAGTTCCAAGACCCCTATTATTTACAAAAATGTCACCGCATCAATCTCAGCCACAAACCACTAAGATCTTGTGGCTGAGAATCGTTCTCACCGTTCTCACACTTTGAGGTGTTCTCTCCTGATCCTGTTCCTATATATATATATATATATATATATATATATTTTAAAACATAATTCGAGCCAGCCGAGTTGAACCGAACTGAGCGGACCTTTGCTCATTCTCGGTTCGTTTTAGACCGAAGCGATCCGAACCAAGCGCTTTTTTCAATCGAGTTGAATTGAACAAGCAAATTCCGAACATTTTTCGATCGAGCATCGAACGAGTCTCGAGCAATTTGATCAACCCTAGATAGGTGTATATGTATATAGGTATAAGTTCAGTATCGGATTAGAGGACCAGGGGAACCGTATTGCCCTATACGCTTCCTATACTTTACTGACAGGGGAACCATATTGCCCTATACGCTTCCTATTCGACTCACAAACCTCTGGGAATCATATTGCCCCATACGCTTCCTATTGGGGTCATTTTCAGACCTTTTCAGTTTTGAACTACGTGCATGTCAATAGGAAGCGTATTGCCCAATACGATTCCTATTGGTGTCGCATTTAATGCTTCAAACCCTATGTGAAGCATATTGGGTTATACGGTTTCTATTGAGGGATGTACAAAAATTTTAGGGTATGTGTAAATACCATCACCCTTTTTTCTCTTGAATTTTTCAAATTTCATCTTCCAACCGGGAGATGTTCGTGATGCGGGCCCATTAACTTTAAGTTAAAAGGGTAATTACATTTTTTGTTTTTTTATGTTTTTTTATGTCGAAATAGTTAGGGGCTGTTTGGCAACCCTCTTAATGAATCATTAAGAGGTTCCCCTCTTATTCGGACAGAGGTGTATGTGTTTGGTTGGAAAAATACTAGCCTCTTAATGGCAAACCTCTTAATGATTCAGTGCTGAATCATTCTGCTAAAGAACTTGCTGAATGAAAAAAAAGACAATTGTTGCCCTTTCCCTTCTCTTCTCTGTATAAACAAGAAACCCTACCTTTCACCTCTCATCAGCCAAGACCTCCGCCCCCACCCCTCTCCTCACCACCGAACGCATCCCGCCGCCCTCCTCCTCCCTCTCCTCACCACCGAACAGCCGCCTCCTCCGTCACCGGAGAACTCACAACCGTAAGAAGCTCCGGCGGAATCACCCTCGCTCTTCTCTCTCTCCTCGACACAGTCACCGGAGAACTCACAACCGTAAGAAGCTCCGGCGGCCTCCACCACAGGACCGGAAGAAGCTCCAGCGGCGGCAAATCGTTGGCCGGTGATGGCAGATTTGAGTTTACAGGTGAATCGTTTGATTCGTTCATATAAAGATTTGGGTTTGATTCGAATCATGAAGTCTTTGATTCTTGGGTCTTTTTCGTCGTACAAGGGTTTTGTATTTGTTCTTGAATTTGATGGTTCATCAATCTGTTGTATATTATTGTTTTTGTATGAATTTGTTGATTTTCTCATATGGGTTTTGTATTTTGTGATATAAATTGCAAAAACAGTAGACATTTTTATGTTTTTATTTTTTATTTTTAGTTTGTTTAGAGGCGTAAAAATGTAATTTCACACGGTCATTCACATGTGCAACCAAACAGCACTTTACTGGTTCAGCACTTACTGGTTCAGAGCCTCTTACCCATTTAGACCTCTTATTCATTCAGCACTTATTGATTCAGATGTTGCCAAACAGCCCCTTACTCTTTTAGTTGTAAAACTCATTACATCATACATTCTTTAGCATTAACTTGCTTAAAAATTATATTACCAGTTTTCCAAAGTAACAACATCACACGAACATGATAATGTTGTTTCATACCGAACCATCTCATAATTATATTACCAGTTTCCCCATGTAATATTTTGTACAACGTGGACTCATCATACAACAAAGGAGGATGTTTTTTGTTGACATTTTCAAGCTTAATTGAAACTTCTTCACTTGTTTGGACATTGTTACCTAATTTCCTTCTTAAATATAAACTATCATCCTTATATGGTTCATGTATTTGATTTTCTTTGGTGGCAACAATTTCATTTTTTATATTTAAGAAGGAAATTTAAAAAAAAAAATTACGACAATAACACCTCAATTTGTCATCGATATAAAAGGCATCCACATCAAGATTATTTTGTTACCAGCATACTTTTATCTTAATAAAAAACTTCTATGGGGTTAATGTAAAACATAAATCCATTATATAAATTTAACACTACAAGTTCGGTTCGATTTCGATTATATAAGATAACCAAAGCTTCATAACCGTAACAATAACCGATTGGTCAGTTAAACAAATTTCCAAAACCATAACTGTTGGTTATGTCTGTTATCGGTTAACAGTGATTTGATTAAAAGAACCCAAATACGTTTTTTTTAAGACCAGGTATAATCTATACCTGAAACCGAATTTGACCCTACCTGTAGGGTATATATATGGTATGCATTTTGATCTCAATAGCTGGAATCGGAACCCATCATACCTGATT
Source organism: Helianthus tuberosus (assembly GCA_030545235.1). Classification (NCBI taxonomy): domain Eukaryota; kingdom Viridiplantae; phylum Streptophyta; class Magnoliopsida; order Asterales; family Asteraceae; genus Helianthus; species Helianthus tuberosus. The sequence goes on along the minus strand of CM060395.1, from coordinate 204,924,701 downwards.
AATACCCGAAATAGGACAAGAACCGATCCTGATTTTTTTAAATTTATGTTAGTGCAATTATTTTAATTTTTTTACATTACACAATGCATATTGAATAATAATAAACAATAAGACGGGAAAATAGGGTAATGAAAAGCAATAAAGTAAAAACCCTGAAAATATGGTACTAAAAAACTCGGAAACATGGTATAAAAAACCTGAAAATAGGGTAATTTAAGACCCGGTTTCTTAAGAACTGGAACTGAACCCTACCTGTAACCGGGCACATAGGATTTGGTTTTCTGGTCAAATAACCGGAACCGAACCGGTTACAGCGATAACCAGTTCCAACACTTATAATGAGAAATCGAAACTGGTTCCATAACCGAAACCAATTATTAAAAATACCCGATTTGTGCACCTCTATATGTAGTTATGTACGCATCTACGTATAACTTTAATTGATTTTTTACAACTTTAACACGTTGATCCACTATTTCAACAATTAGCCTTCACTTCAACACATTATGCATATCTCTTAACACGTTTATTCTATATTAAAATTGATGCACATTTTAGATTGATGCAACACCATGAAATTTAGTGTATTATTATCATGAAGAAATGAAAAGGTTGGGTGAATTTAATCTTTGAATTCACTATTTTGTATTGTTATTTTGTGGTGATAAATTGGTAACTTTCTGAGTTGTAAATATAAGTTATTTGGCATCTATGTGCCATAGTGTTAAACTCTTTGAGGGATTAAATGTGTTGATTTATCATTATACCTTCATCTTGATAATTATTTCAGGCCCTAAAATTCATTTTCATGTTTCATTTCAAGTGGGGTTTTTTTAATCCGTATATGGGTTAGTTTTGAACCGCTTTACGACAATCATCATCCCAATATCACACTACCTTTGATGTCTAACATACTGAAAGAGGTTTATTTGGTTTTGAAACAAGAATGGTGGATTCATACGAGGGTTTTGGTCCCTATGTATCTAGGCATCAAAAGCTGATTTAAACTTTAAGCCGGTTAAATTAAAAATACAACATAATGGAACGTGTTGTATTAAAACTATTTTTTTTGAATGGACTTAAAGTTGATGAACGATGGACGTCAATTTTTAAATTAAACAAACATACCTAGTAAAAAAAAACGATGAAAAGTGTTCCAAATTATAATGAAATTGTTAAAAGTGGTTGGATAGTGTTCCAAATTATAATGAAATTGTTAAAAGTGCTTGGATGTGAACTTTGAAGCAAGATGAATTAATAATTTAACATAGTCCAATTGACCAAATCTGCGAATTTGTAAATTGGATTATCAAATTGGTCAAAATGAATCTAAATTCTTAACATGTTCAAATTATTAAAGCTACTCGGTATGGGGATCGGCTTTGGACCGTCCTCCACCGGCGCTGCTCCACCAATTTCGCCCCCCCCCCTCCAGTGGCGTCCTCCCCCTATACATCGCCCACACCTATACATACAACTAATATATATACATATTAGGCGCATCCCCTCATTTCCTTAGTTTCATTCCCATTGCCACATCCTTACACCCATCCTACGTGACGTTTACATGGCAGATTATCCTTCAAATGAGGACCATCACCATACCGTATAGCCTAATGAAGGTGCTCAGGAACCATACATTTGATATGGAATGTAATATAACTCGTCTTAGGTTTGTAAAGTGACCATTATTAACAGGAATGCCTAGAAATGTTTCGTTTAGATTGATTCAAGCATACCTCAAAACCAATGAAGCTTGATCTTGCAACCAAACATGTGTAATAGCCACATAACATTACAAACAATATTAAGTGTTTATACACAATAATCACATTCATAAGTTAATTCCCAATATCATCAATAAAAATTAATTAATTTAATCTCAGTTTATAATTCAACCAAAATAAAAAATTCATTATTTCAGTCCAAAGTCAAACGGATTATCGCCTGCCCTCTAAAATTTCCAACGAAAAATTGATTAATACGATTGAGATTAACAACCGATTCACCCTTCATTTCAAGATAAACAACACCCAAATTGGTTAAACAAATTATAGAACAAAAATATTTCATATACTTTGCACTAGATTCAGAAACTTGATACCACAATATCAAAATCTAAAAAGTAATAACCCTAACGCTATCAGATTCCAACACATTACAAAACAACAAATGCTCTAAGAGCTTGTAAATTTCGTAACCGCCTTTGTGCCTTCAGAAACAGCGTGTTTGGCCAATTCACCGGGAAGAACAAGCCTCACCGCCGTCTGAATCTCCCGTGACGTAATCGTCGGCTTCTTGTTGTACCTTGCAAGCCTGGAACTCTCCTGAGCGAGTTTCTCGAATATATCGTTGATGAAACTGTTCATGATTCCCATGGCCTTGCTGGAGATTCCGATGTCAGGATGAACCTGCTTCAACACCTTGAAGATGTAGATCTTGTACGTCTCCACGCTCTTCTTCGTTCTCTTCTTCTTCTTATCTGCAGAAGCGGCTCCGCCTTCTTTCGGCAGTTTTTTCCCAGCCTTTGGCTTCTTCTCCGCCGGTGCTTTCTCTTCCGCTGGCTTCTTCTCGGCGGGCTTCTTCTCTGCCTTTGGTGCCATTGTTTTCTTGAGGGAAATTGAAATTTCTAGGGTTTGTAATTTGGGGGAAGTGTGTGTGATTGAAAGAGTTTAGGGGTGTTGGTTATATATGAGAGGTGAATGGGTTTTAATTGGAGGGTTGGGTTGGTACGCGGATCGGTGACGTGGCATGAGAATGGACGGTTGTGATTGTTCAGATGGTTGGATTGTTACGTGGATCGGTGACGTTTTTTTTTTTTTTTTGAAATTTGATTATTATTATTATTATCATTCCAAGCATCATGACAAATTACACAACCATTAGTTTAGCTTTTTTTTTTTTTTTTTACTTAAATAGAGTTTGAAGCTTGATAGGTTATTTTTTTTACTTTGACATTTATAAATGATCTAATGAGTTGAGATCCGATACAAAGCGTGTTAATTGTAAAAACGGTAAAGAACAGATTTAAGTTATCTAAATTTTTAATCAAGGGATAATATTAATTACACATAAGCCCGTTAGCTTAGTATTAGTTTTACAAATTAGTAGTTATAAGGACATTTAACTATATTTAATAATATAATAAAATGAAAATTCATTTTAAACCACAATCCCTTGAATATCCCCTGATTTTCATTATCACCTCTACTATGTTTATGAAGGAACAAAATTATCCACAAGGTGAGATCCCCATTCATAAAAATAGTTGCAACTCAATTGTCGTAGATGCTTTCTAGTAGTGAGATTTTGTTTTTAATCATCCATGTAAACTTTTTGGATATTTCCATTGATCAAAGAGGAAAAAGGAAAAACTTAAAAAACAAGAAACATTGTGTTGTTAATCATTTTAAAAGGATGAAGGAATCATGATATTAGTGATGATTGAACACATACTCTATGTCACCTAAATGTGATGCATAATGAGATGGAGCAAACTTTCCATCCACCCAATCATATTGTCCCATATCATTTTCTCTTATTCTCCTTTCTTGCCCAAAAAACATAGGTGGTAGTTTCCCCCAAACCATTAAAAAAAACAAAGCATTATTGGTTGAATACTGGTGGGCCCCACCCAACATTCATGTCCAACATTCACCTTTTCCCTTCCTTCATGCGGCAACCATCCCCTGATTCCTCTACACCCCGCGCGGCAAATCATGGTGGCGGCGGTGTTTGCCGATTCGGCAAAGGGGTTGCCGCGACCACCCCGTACACCCTAACAAACTACTAGGTTTTGTCATCAACCGAACAGTTTTAAATCAAGAACTCAAATCACATGCAAATAGTTTAAATAAACCAACATATCAAATTGTTTGTAAAACGTTGTCAATGTAAAAAAAAAAAAAAACAAATTCAAATATGAATAAAACTGAGAAAAGTACTTAACCCTACGAACCATCAACCTATAGGAAGTCAGAAAGAGCCTAGCCGTTCATACTCCTCATGCTCCAGTCTTGATATCCGTGCAACAACCCTTTTTCTATGCGTCACAACCCTCAGCTGTAGCGAACTCCAATCCCCCCCCCCCCCAAAAAAAAAGTTACGTACTGCCCTCCTTAGTCGCTATCATTTTAGGGGCTGTTTGGCAACTTCTGAATGCTTAAGTGTTGAACCAGTAATAGGTCTGAATCAGTAAGTGGTCTCAACCATTAGGGGTAAGTATAATGCTTAACCGTTTAGAGGCAAATGTCTGACCAATTCAGATTATAGGTATTAACCATTCAGACTCAGGATAATGTTAACCATTCGGATATCTGCTTGCAAAACAAACAGTCTAAACCATTAAGTGATGAACCAGTAAAAAGCCTGAACTATTAAAAGTGTCTTTAAAAGCTAAACAAAGAGCCCCAAATTCTTTTTTCTACAAGTCAACCGACCTTGTTTTTGTAGTCGACATATGCTCCAAAATAAATTCCTATCTAACTTAATTGATCTAACCTTGAACTCTTGAAGTCTCGAATTGTTACGGGGCCGCCAAATCACACTTTGGACCAAAAACTACTGAACATTAACTCAGCCCACTAATTGCTTCCATTGTATTTCCCAACCGAATTTAGCTCCAAGCCTTTTGTCTTACTTTAGCAATTGATACACCAACTATCCAACCAATTTCTCTTCTACTCTCTTTAATTCCATCACCAAGCCACTTTAATTAATTCTTAAAGCCATGATTTATTTAATTCATTAAGTATTAATCCCTGCATATCCAACGAAAAGTAAATGTGATATATAGATTTTGAATTCACAATTCTCTATTCTTTTATCTTCACAATCATTTGAGATTAAAATAGTTATCATTTGAGACTAAAATAGTTACGGTTAGTTTTTTCCTTTTAAATCAATTAGGACCTTTTTAACTCATTTTTCTTATTGTATGTAAAAGAATAAAAGTCCGTCTAAGTAATATACTTTATACCAATATCAATGCATTTAAATTATAATTAATAATCAATAATGTGTACCTAAAATGCATTGTTTAGTCTTCTTCCTTGAATCATTTCAACAAGTGTGGTAAACTAAATTTAAAGGCTTGAACCAACTAAGACGTGTTGAATCATATGAAAAGATGTATATGTATTTTTGGACCATTTTTATTTTGTTTATTATATAAACAGGCTCAATAAAGCCCAAACCGTGAAATCAAACCGGAACTAAACTGTTCGTAATGATTTGGTTTGGTTCAATTTTAATTTTCAACGATTCGGTTTTGGTTTTCAATAATTATAAACCGTTACTAACGATTCGGGTCTCGGTTTGACACAAAACCGTCAAACCTGAACCGTGAACACCCCTGTTAAAAAGGAAAGATTATCAAGGTAAGCTTTTAATTGCAAGTTCAAACAACCAAAGGGTTGATGATCGTGATAACTAGAATACGTGGTAAGGGTCAAGCAATATGATTTAGTAGAGAAGAAAGATGACATGTAATAAAGGGGTAAGGGTCAAGGAATAGGCATCTTCCAAAGCTGAATCACCCTCTGACCGTCGACCACATTCCAACCAGAGAGCTGTGGTGGAAATAGGTAATCTGCTTGTCGCTCAAATGGACTAGCGATCAAGAGACCTAATGGTAACCTTGGCCCATTAATAGGACAGTGGGCCCGTGGATCTTGGCCCAATCAACCTTTGCCCACCTAGAATTGGTCTAAACTACCTTACTGGGCGGCCCACAGACTTGGCCTGCTCCCTGGTCTATTCCGCCCTACCCCTACCCAACCCAACCGAATTAGGCCACACCATAATACTACACACATTATACTATACTATGCTACACCTATAGGCCTATACGGGACCTATACGGAACATATACTAAACTGTATGATGCTACACCTACAGGCTTATACGAGGCCAATATGAGACCTATACTATACTACACGTATACTACACCTATAGGCCTATACGAGACTTATACTACACTATACGATACGAAACTATACTAGGCCTATACAAGACTTATACTACAATATATGACACGATATGATACTACGCCTATAGATCTATACGAGGTCTATACAAGACCTATACTACACTATACGATACGATACCTAACAATGTTTTTTTTTATTTGAAATAAAATTACTTGTTTTTTTATTAAGCTTTGCTAAAACGATGAACACAAATTGTTTGAAAAAAAAAGCCCCTTATATACGCCCTATATAGGCCTATACGAGGCATATAAGAGGCAAGGGTCTTATACGAGACCTATACAAGGGGTTCTATACACAACGTATATACAACGTATATACAACGTATATACAACGTATATACAACGTATATACAACGTATATAGACCTCATGGGGGCGTGTTAATAGATTTACCCGAAATGAAATTATATCTTTCCTTTCACTATGTTTCTTTTATCTCCTGAATTCCATTTCTCTTCTTTTTTTCTTTTCTTTAGTTAACTCGGGAACACAAAATGAAACTCAAAACACAAAGGTAAAACTTATTCAAAGATGATGTTGGCGCATTCATGCATTAAGGTGTGTTTAAACCACATAAACTTTAATTATTTTTGAATCTCCACTTACACAATGGAGATTAAGTGCGAGTAAAAGATGATTTTTGATGCAACTGGATATTCTGTAGAAGACGATTTAATCTTCCAGATTCCTATTTAGTTAACATAAGAGTAAATTTGACAGCCCCTTTAATTGACAATAGAAAAATTATTGATAATTTGGTTTACATGAAAAAGAATCACAAATTTTTTATAAAGGAACTCATGAAGAGCTTCAAGTATTTTGAGGGAAAGCTTGATTGTAATTATGAAGCAGAAATTAAAGAATTAGAAGAGATAGAAACTAGAGAGAAAGCTGAAGCTGCTTCACACACAAAAAAAAAAAAAAAAAAAAACCACTACAAATACGGGGTTGAGTCGTATCCCGTGCTACCCACCCCTCTTAATACATTAGCTCCGCCCATGATAGCATAAAAAACTTTTTGTTTGCATGTCACAGGATTTCAATGCAAAACTATCGGATTTTGGTTTAGCGATAGCAAGGCTCTCAGGTGACGTCAACCAAAGTAATGGTTACACATGGGCAGTGGCGAAACTTGAGATTTCCGACCGGGGGGTCGAAAATGTTAGTGCATTTATGTCTATAGCCTTCGTCAATCCGAGCAGTAGCGAGAAACAGAAGAAAACGAGTCGTTATATTAGTGATAGCTAGACAAAAAGGCAATGTGGCATAATTGTAATAATGAGAAATCTCATTAAATGCCTTGGACTATAAATAGGAGCTTTATGTTTAGATTAGAGACTTTTGCTACATTTGTCATTTGGAGCTTTCTAGATCTAGAGAGAGAATCTAGAGAGAGAAAGTGATTCAAGGTGCTGTACGATTTCAAATTTCTAATAGAATCACGTTTATATTACGTCACGTGTGTTAGGTCGCGTTCGTGTACGGATTCCGCACGTTTCACGTTCGTTTCGCAATCGTTTCGGAGTCAAAACCGGTCCTTCAAGTGGTATCAGAGCAGGAGCTCGATTGCACTAATCTATCACACATTTCCGCGCAGAAAATCATCAGATTTCAGATCCGAATTGCATCACTTCTTCATCTTTTTCATATTTTTCACGTTTTTCACTGAAAATCGTCAAATTGAACGGGTTTTTATGGTCCAAATCGTCTGATTTTTTGATATGTTGTGCGAAAACACCTGATCTACAACCCTACCAAGTTTCAGATCCTAATTCCTAGCCGTTTAGGAGAAATCTGAGTTTTTAGGTCCGATTTCGTGATTAACTGCCTTAGTTCGCTTGAATCAGTCATATTCCAGTATTTCGCTTGAAAGTAATGAATGGTTTCGCTTGAAAAGTACAATATAATCAGGTTTCGCTTGAAATATCTGTTGGTTTCGCTTGAAAAAGTACTTTAAAACTGGGTTTCGCTTGACCGAACTGTACCCTATCGCTTGAAAATCGAGTCTCTCGCTTGAACTTTTATCATATCGCTTGAAACACATAGCAATTTGAAGCGAGACACACCCTTTCGCTTGATATATTTGAGTTCGCTTGAAAATATGTGTACCGCTTGAACATTTATATCTTGTGTGAAATCATAACTGTGTGTGTTAGTTCATGTGATACAAAGTATTGACAGCCTAAAATTAATAAGATTCAACTCAGTGATCACGTGTTTTGTCAGTCATTTAAAAGGCAAATTATATCAAGTCGTTTGTTTGTTTCAAATTGTTCATTAAAAGGTGTTGTTGAATCAGTTTGCATGTGACCTGCCGTGTATCAGTCACGTGAAATGTTTCTATCGATTCTCGAGATATAGTGTCAACCATTATAGTTGAGGTCCAATTAGATTGTTTTGAAATTGGTGTTGTCGGTTTATGATGGTTGCACATGTGATGTTGTTGGCACAAGTTACATTTCATTGATCCATGTGATTCATTAAAGTGATAATAAATCTTGGCTCATGTGACTTTGATTTTATCGATACAATGAAAATTGAGTGATTGACATTGTCTGCCATTTACATTGATTGAATTCATGTGATTGTAAGAGAGTGTTGGTTATCATTGTCTATTTTGAGGTCCAATCAAACTATGTTGTTGGTTTAGTGGATTTATCAGCCCAAGATACAAAGAATTTGGTCAAATTTGTTGTCGGCTTAGTAGAGTGTGTTGTCGGCTTGTTATATTCAAGGGTCAAAAGAATAGTGTTGTTTGTGTCAAAAGTGATCAGCCCAATCAGCATTTGTTCTAATAGTTGCGGCCCAAGTAATTCAATTTGTTTGGAAGGTTCATTAATCCATCCTCAAGCCCATATTACGTGGCCCACACAATCAGTTTTCATTCGATCAAGTTTTCTTCGACACGAGTCCTAGACCAATTTCGCTCTCACACTTTTACGTATACAGTTTGTTTAAACTGATTGTTTGTTTGTTTTCAGGTGATTAAAAGGTGCTGATATTCGAAGAGCTAAAATTCAAGGATCACATCATGGCTGAAGAATTCTACAACACGTTTTTCAACGCGTTCACATCCGAATCGTCCGAGATTACCACTGTTACACCAAAAACTATCACGAAAGCAATCAATGAGAACATCAAGCATGATAATTTCTACGGAACACATTCAAAGCCACCAACTTTGGAAAGCATTGAGGATTATATATGGTGGAAGGAACGGTTTCTTAACTGGGCGAAAGCATATGCGCATGAAAGCTGGTTCTGTTTAGAGTTTGGATATGAAAGACCGAAGGATGATAAAGGTGAAGAGATTCCATTCAAGAAATTACCTAAAGAAGACAAAGCAGAATATGCAGCTGAACAAAGGATGATTGCTTTGATCCAGACGGCAATTAGAAATGATATTTTTGCATTGCTAAACCATGACGGGTCGTCAAAATCTGTTTGGGAAGCTTTACGTGTTAAAGCTGAGGGGGTAAACAGATTAGAAAGAACAAAATTGCATTGCTTAAAAAAGAATTCAATCTGTTTGATAGTCTAAAAGGAGAGACAGTGAGACAAATGATTGAGAGATTTTGTCATCTTAAAATTGAACTTGAGAGATTTGAGATAGTGAAAACAAGAGAGGAAATTATAGATAAAGTGATTGAAGCGTTACCACGAGCTGATCAGTGGCAAACGTTTGTGTTTATTTTGAAAAATGATGCTTTATATGACACAATTTCTCTTGATGCATTGTTTGAAAAGATAGAGAGTCATGATCTGGAACTGCAAAAGCAAAGCAAGATGACTAATTCTTCACATCAACAGAATGTTGGTCTATACTACAAAGGCAGTGTACCTTCGGAGAAAGGTGTTGGTTCACCAAAGACAGCATTCAGTGGTGAGAAGATGAAAGAACCTCAAACAACTTCAACAAGTCATCATTCTGGATATCATTCATCTTCAAAATCAAATTCTGATGAAGCTGAGGAGATTCTATGCAACATCGCTCTCAAACTGAAGAATTCTCCGTCGATGAGCATCAATGCAGCTAAGCAGCAAATGAGTTTCCTTGCATCTGTTCTGGAGTCATATGAAGGTCTTGTACCTGGAAAAATTGGAAATTCCGAATTGACCAAAGAAGACTACGACCAGATTGATCCGGAAGAGATGGAGCTAATTGACATTCGTTGGTGCTTAGCAAGTTGCATCCGAAGAGCGCAGAGGTATATGGAGATTACTGGGAAACAATCTCTTGGAGGTGCATCAACAAAGCTTGGATTTGACAAATCCAAAGTGACTTGCTTCAAATGTAAGCAGAAAGGTCATTTCAAGAGAGAATGCACTAATTCTGCAGTTGGTGGAAATGAACATCCGTTCAACGATGATTACTACAGAAAGGCAATCTACCATCGAAGCAGAGAAGAGCCAAAGATGATTGAAGATAAACCCAAATCGAGAGCTTGTTTTGTAATTCAAGATAATGAAGGTTTTGATTGGTCTGAGATATGTCCAGAAGAAGATCGTTTGGAGAATGTTCGAAAAACAGCTCATGGCAAAGCTATAACAGAGGAAAGAAAGTTTGTTTTTGTTGCTGAGATTCAAGATAAAAACAAAGACAAAGATACAACTGAGATCAAAGTGAAAACCAGAGAAGAGATTCTGAAAGAAAAGACCTACAAAGAAAGAAATATTGTGTTGAATAGAATGGATGACATGCAAGAAGAGTATGAGAGTGCAGTGAGCAACAGAAGATGGGATAAGAAGAGAGAGTGTTACTTCAACAGAGAAGGTGAACCAGTTGTTCCAAAGAAAGACATAATCTTTGATGATGTTCTTCTCATTATTCCTTTGAGAGCCGAATATTATAGAAATGTGATGAAAGATGATACATATGCTAAAAGGCATGAAAAGGAGATCAGATATGCCATGACATCGTGTCTGAGAAAAAGGGATGAAGAGAGAATGAAAAAGAATGTTGAAGAAATGGTGAACAATCTGAAGAAAGTTGCTGAAGAGGTTAAAGCAGAAGCTGTTGAAGTTGAGGTTGAGAAGCAAATCAAAAGTGAAGAAGTTGTTGTGAATGAAGGGGTTGAGAAAGTTGTTACTAAAGAACAGCAGATTGGAGAAGAAGTAAAGAATGAGAATTTGGAAACTGATAATGTTGGTGATGAAGTTGGTATTGAAGAAAAGCAAGATGATGCTGATCAGAAGCAAACTGAGGCAACTGCATCAAACACCGAAGTGCCAATCACTGAGGTACATTCTGATTCTGAAATCTTGAAAACTGTTGAACAGTGCAAGAAATGCATGGAACCGTGCAGAGCTTGTACTGAAAAAGATGAGCAATTCAGAACAAGAGATCTTGAATTCACTAAAACTGAAAACATTTTTAAAGAAAAATGTAAAGAAATGCTAGAAAAAGAAAAAGTTTTAAAGGAAAATGATGAAAAACATCTAGAAAAATGTAAAAAGTTAGAAACAGAAAATGAAGTTTTGAAAGAAAATGTTTCTAAAATGACAGAAGAATGTTTACAAAAAGAAATTGCTTGTCAAGAAATGAAGAAAGAATATGACTCAATGAAATTAGCATATCATATTACGAAAGAGTCATACGAAAAAGTAAAAGATGAAATGAAATATGCTCAATCAAGAATGAATTATCTTTCTGAAACAACTAAAGAACTTAAACGAATGTATTCCATAAAACAAGATGTTGTTAATTCTTATATTGAGGATGTTGCTATGCTAAAGCGACAGATTGCTGATTTAGAACAGGATAACAACAAGTTGAAAAGTTATCACGTGTCGTCATATGTGCTTGAACGTATTTTCAATATAAAACCGGGAGATGGTGAGTCTGAGCAAAACAAGAAAGGCATTGGCTCAGAGTTTCATCAAGTTCCACCACCGGAAAAGTTTGCATTTTATGATGAGGAAAAGGTTGAAAAAGCTTTCAACATGGTAGACCAATTGCCAGACAACATTGACATAACCTATTCCAAATCTGATGATTCTCATGATTCAGAGGTGGTAGGTAAAGTCGTTGAAAGAAGAGTCGGTTGATATAGGTAAATCTGAATCACAGGATGAAGATGAAGGAAATCTTCATGATAGTTATCTGAAAAACACAAAATCCGAGAAAAGTTTGAATGATGATTCAAAAGGATTGGTTTATACCATGATTGGATCAGACAAATTGTTCTTAGATGTTGTATTCCCGATTCAGAATGTGATTTCAGAAAAGGTTGATAAAGTTTTCAAAATGGTTGAGATTGAGAAGTCTGAGATTTCAAAGTTTGTTGATAAGAGTTTTAAAGGTTCGTATAACAAACCTGGTTTTAAAAAGAAAAACATGAAGGCTGGGTTAGGTTATAAGAAGAAACAAAATCGAAACAAAAATGAAATGCCAATTTATCAGGCAAAAATGAGTTTTGTTCAGGGAAACAGTTTAGCTGAAGAAAAAGAACTTAAAATTGGACGACAGTCTAATGCTGAGTTTGATGCACAAAAGAAAAAGCAACAACCACAGGTCAAAGATGTGTCCATGAGAACATGTTTCAAATGTGATCAAAAAGGACATCTTGCACGCAAATGTCCAAATCTAAAACCTGTGGATGTTGATAAAAAGAAGATTGATGTTGAGAAACAAAAATCTGAGAATGTGAGACAAAGGTTAACCAGATTTGACTCGAAACAAACTTGGAGGTACAACACAAACAAGTTTGCTTCGAATCAAAACTGGAAATCAAACCAGAGCAGGTTTGATTTAAGACAGACCTGGAATTCTCACACACCCAGATTTAGAACACAAAGTTGGCAAAAATCAGTTGATATTACAAAGCCTCAAGAGTTTTGGAAACCAAGAGTTGTTGTTCAAAATCAAAATGTTCAAAAAGATTCACATTTTTACAAACGTGGAACACCAAAAGGTCAAACATGGAGTGTTAAGAAACATGTTGATTTGGTAAAAGATGAGAAAGTTGAAGTTAAAATTGAGAAAGTTTTTTGTGAAAAATGACAAAGAATTTCCAGCATTGAATGAAAATTATTGTGTTGAAATGCCTAAGGTTCAACAGACCTGGGCTAAATTGTTCAAGTAATTCAGTTAGTTGAATGTGCAGGTGCTCAAGAATACCAAAGATTGTAAAATTGGAATTTGGAGCAGCCTGGCACAACAAGAGGAGGAGGTTGTTGCTGGACCCTGGTTTGGTTGAACAGGGAGTTTATATGTTTTATGTACATAAATAAACAATATTTCAAAAATCCTAAAAATTGAAAAATTTGAAAAACCAAAAATATGTTTGTTTTTAATTTTTGTCAAATATTCAAAAATACAAAAATATGTGTAGATTGAATACACCGAAACCCTCACGGCTGAACAAACATGATTACTTTCACCAGATTGAAAAACGATTTTCAAACTGTAAAAATCAATGTGTTGTAAATCATGGGGGTACGTTATATTTTCTGCAAATCAGAGCACTTTAAGCAGAAAATGGATGGCGAGACAAAGCTATCAGTATTGGTTGTCAAATTTTCTTTAAATGGTTTTGCATTTTAGGGGGAGAAAAATTTGTCAGAAAATACAAAAACATTTGAAAATTTGAAAAAGTCAAAAACATGATAAAATTCAAAAATTGAGTTTTTGCGTAAAAAGAGGAAATGATAATACATCAGTAGACAGTTACAGTATGCTAAAGAATTGTAATGATTAAATAGTGTTAAACAGTCTCACTGATGATATGCCGATAGATTTTTATACATTTAGTAAACTTTTTCGGGATATAAACCTAAATTCAAACTTGCTTATTTCGTGGGGAACACTACTTGGATATATAGGTAACCCCTGAAATCTTGTTTGAAGGATCCCTCTTTCTGAGATACTAGGTCTTTATGCTTAGTGATATCTGGGGTATTATCTTGGGACTTCTGATTTTGCGGAAGCAATGGCCTAGTCCCCGGAGAATACTTTCCGCATGCTTGAAATATAGCGCAGCCCTCAGCAAATTGACGAAACAATAAAATTGATAGTCATTGCTGTTGTAATACAAAAGATCCTCTAAAGGGGACACACCAAAAGTCGAGCCGTCATCTCTCTGCTGAACGAAAGTTCTGACCTGAGCTCTCACGGTTTCGTACTATAATTTATTCCCCTTACAGATATCATCTAGGTATACTCACCTGTAAGACTGAATATTGGGATCTGGATACGGGAGTATATTCAAGAGGTGGGACACATGAATGGGTTTAAGTTCTTAATACACCTATTCCGTATCCTGAATCAGTTGAAATTTGTATGAAAATTTAAGTGGATCAGTATATCGACAATCTAAGTGAATTGTTTAATTCTTAATGTGTAACTAAGCTCAACGATACTTGTGACTTGTCAAAAACTGATATGATCCTCTGACGCATACTCAAACAAAAATATTGTCTGTAAATATGTTTGTACATATTTCTTTACTGCTTTATATTTTCAGAAAAATACAAAAAGATTTTTGATTCTGCTTTATTTTCGACAACCGATGTTTGAAATGCTGAGTTTCAAAATCTAAGTAAGCTGATTGTGTTTCTGAAAATAAAACAAGTTCATTAATTTGAAACTTGATTTAAAAAATTCAAAAATCAAAAAACAGTTTGTGATATCTCCAAGGTCATTAGTTTGGACTTGGATGATTAACTGTGAGGGATTTTGGATACTTAACACTGCCAAATCTGTAAATATTGTTGATAGGGGGAGTGTTTTAGAAAATTGAATAGAACCAGATTAAGATTTCTGGAAAATTGAATGTTCAAAACGTTTGTACTTATAAATGTTTGAGAATTGCAGATGTTGTACTAGACTACGATCCCGGAAGCTGAGTCTAAGGGGGAGTCTGAAGACGAGCTTGTATACGGAAAGCAAGGTGTCGATCCCAAAGCACGGAAGTTTGATGAAAGGGGGAGCTTGATGAAGAAAAGAGTCTACAGAAAGGAGAAGCTGAAGCTGAAGACAGATCCACCGGGATTCTGTTCAAGAAGACTAAAAGAGAAAAAAGAAGACGCTACGAGATTGACTCAATGATCGAGATTGACTGCGGCAATATCCAAGGGGGAGTCTGTTAATGCATTTATGTCTATAGCCTTCGTTAATCCGAGCAGTAGCGAGAAACAGAAGAAAACGAGTCGTTATATTAGTGATAGCTAGACAAAAAGGCAAGGTGGCATAATTGTAATAATGAGAAATCTCATTAAATGCCTTGGACTATAAATAGGAGCTTTATGTTTAGATTAGAGACTTTTGCTACATTTGTCATTTGGAGCTTTCTAGATCTAGAGAGAGAATCTAGAGAGAGAAAGTGATTCAAGGTGCTGTACGATTTCAAATTTCTAATAGAATCACGTTTATATTACGTCACGTGTGTTAGGTCGCGTTCGTGTACGGATTCCGCACGTTTCACGTTCGTTTCGCAATCGTTTCGGAGTCAAAACCGGTCCTACAGAAAACGTATATACTTAAAAAATTCTATACGAAAACTACATACCAGACACTACTGAGCGAAAAGTTCAACCCCCCCCCCCCCCGGCGGCGGCCCCTACAAAGCTGCGCCCTTGCACATGGGTATGCTGCTCCAGAATACATTGTCGCAGGTCCTTACTCTTAACTCTTAGGACGTAAGGGGTGCATGCCCATTGAGATTAGGCAAACTTTCCCCCACCCAATCATGTTGTGCCATGTAATTTCCCTCTCATTCTTGCCTGTTGCCTAAAAAAACATAAAGGGTGCATGCCTAAAATAAGACTAGGCAAACTAATTTAAAAAAAATAAAAAAAAACATGTGATTGGTTGATTTGGGCATGGGCCCCACCACTTACCCTCTCCCTCTTCTTTGCCGCATGCGGCACCTTCTCCCTGAAATCTCCTTTGCATCATCTTTGCCGATCGGCAATATTCCTTTGGCGGTGGACTCCCGTGCAGCAAAAGGGGTTGCCGATCTTGCTTGCCAAGACCACCCCGGACGCCCTTAGTGCATCAAAACTTGTTCTTAACATGATTAAGAAAGCACATAATCACTCATGTTCTGACAAACAGGTAATTTAACTTCAAAAAGTCAAGTGTACAGCTTTGGGGTTGTGTTGCTAGAATTGCTCTCGTGTCGTCGTGCTGTCGATAAAGAAAAAATGGACATCGAGCTAGATCTTGTCGAATGGACAAAACCGTACTTAGAAGACAACCGAAAGTTGTTTAGGATTATGGACACTAGATTAGGACAGTACCCTCAGAAAGGTGCCTTCATTGCAGCTACACTTGCTTCACGGTGTCTTAACATAAAACCTAAATCCAGACCGCGAATGTCTGTAATCTTAGCCAATCTAGAAGAGCTTCAAGCCCCTAAAACGATTCATAAGAATCGCCGTACGGTTTCTATTCCGGTTCCTAGATCACTTGTGATTGTCGTTCAATTAGCATTATTTGTTTTAGAAAAGAGAATGTGTGTGGAATGTGGATCAAAAGGGTTCATCATATGAAAGAGAAACAAAAATGGAAATAACCATAACCAGTTAAGAATGAAAATGTAATATCAATTGAATCAATAGTCCAACATTCTTAAGTAAAACAATATGAATAAGTAAAATATCATGTACATGTGACTACAAAAGAAAAGGAAATCAAATGTGATTTGTACCATCAAGCATGTGCGGATAATATCTCGTCTGGATTAACGCTAGCCGCTATACCTCATTCTTTATATATACCTGTTTTCAAGCACGAGTAGTTCCTGTAAGGAAAAAAAAAACAGAGTACAAGTAAAGATTAACTGATATAGTCCACCAACGCCACCACCATTCAGATATAAGCGCCAAGTTCATCGTTCTAAGGCAGCCCATCCCCCAACCCCCCATAATTCTTCGGCATCAACACCTTGTGCCAAGCGACCCAGTTAATCTTGTGATAATCATCGATCGTTTTATTGGAGCTTTGAACATGGAAAGAAAATACAATGGTAAGAAACCCTAAACAACGGAACTCCAGGAGAGAATGTGTGTAAAATATATAATGTTACCATTGACACAATATAGCTACAATATAAATTTGATTAAGACTTAACATATAAGGCCATCAGAAGCAATTGTTACAAACTATGTGTCACTGGCAGATTATATTGCATAACATACATAATTCATAAACTTTGCACTCTGGACAAACACATTCAATCAAATCTAGATTGAGTCATAAAACACCTAACATTTTCAAACCCTAAGAGCTTGTAAATTTCGTCACCGCCTTTGTGCCTTCAGAAACAGCGTGTTTTGCCAATTCACCAGGAAGAACAAGCCTCACAGCAGTCTGGATCTCCCGTGAGGTGATGGTGGGCTTCTTGTTGTACCTTGCAAGCCTGGAACTCTCCTGAGCGAGTTTCTCGAAGATGTCGTTGATGAAACTGTTCATGATTCCCATGGCCTTGCTGGAGATTCCGATGTCAGGATGGACCTGCTTCAACACCTTGAAGATGTAGATCTTGTACGTCTCCACACTCTTCTTCGTTCTCTTCTTCTTCTTATCTGCAGAGGCGGCTCCGGCTTCTTTCGGCAGTTTCTTCCCGGCCTTTGGCTTCTTCTCCGCCGGTGCTTTCTCTTCCGCTGGCTTCTTCTCGGCGGGCTTCTTCTCTGCCTTTGGTGCCATTGATTTTGAGGGAAATTGAAATTCTAGGGTTTGTAATGTAATTTGGGGGAAGTGTGTGTGATTGAAAGAGGTTACGGGTGTTGGTTTGTTATATACGAGAGGTAAGTGTGTTTTTATTGGAGGGTTGGGTTGTTTTTCAGATCGATGACATGGCATGAGAATGGACGGCTGTTATTGTTCAGATCGTTGGGTTATTACGTGGATCGGTGACGTATTTTGCTTTTTGAAAATCATTTCACTACCATTTAAGTTAAAATCTCAATTTATTCTACAAAGGCTTCTAATTGTAAGAAGTGTAAGAAGGATTTATAGAGTGACAAGTGTCCAATAACCTAAAACTAAACCAACTACATCATCACCAAAAACCTAAACACCCACCCCCCCCCCCCCCCCGCAAAAAAAACAAAAAAAAAACTATACCTCACCAAAAAAACCCCTAAAAAACCTAACCCCCCCCCCACACACACACGCACACCTCCACCCCCCCAAAAACCTAACCCCCCCCCCCCCCCCCCCAAAAAAAAACCTAAAAAAAATATATAAAAAAACTAAACACCCACCCCCATCCCCACCCCCACCCAAAAACCTAAATCCCCACCCCCTCGGCAAAATATATATATATTTTTGGTGGGTGAGGGGGGGGGGGGGTGGGGGGGAGGGTTTGGTGGTGGTGAATGTTTAAGGGTTTTTTTTTTTAGTGGGTTTTTTTGTGTAGTGGGTTTTTTTTAGGTTATTGGACACTTGTCACTCTATAAATCCTTCTTACACTTCTTACAATTAGGATCCTTTGTATTTGATCCTAATTCTTAGTTAAAAAAAATAAAGAGTTTGATTGTTAATTTTTTTAGAGTTAAATGTTATTTTAATCTCTGTGGTTGTGGGTCTAAAAAGGTTGCACCGCTGTCAATTTAGTCCACTTTGTTAACTTCATCCATTTTCTCTGTTAACGAGAATGACAATTCAATTATTTTATATGGCCGAATTGTACTTACTGAATGGTGTTATATACTTGCTGAATGGTGTTATATACTTACTGAATGGTGTTAATCTGTTATATACTTGCTGAATGGTGTTATATACTTGCTGAATGATGTTATATACTTGCTGAATGGTGTTATATACTTACTGAATGGTGTTAATCTGTTATATATTTGCTGAATGGTGTTATATACTTGCTGAATGGTGTTATATACTTGCTGAATGGTGTTATATACTTGCTGAATGGTGTTTATATAGATCTTTTTAAAAAAATCCAGTTCCTATAATTAAGGTGGCGGTTATGGGAAGTTTTTAATTAATTGAATTAATGATAAAATTACTTGTTTACCCTTTTGAATTAATTTAGATTTAGGATACATGTCATCTCCACAATATGTCTCACCTTTCTCACAATTTTAACCTTTTTTTACAATAGTCTTACCATATATAGGGTCAGGATTTAGAGAGAACGGTGAAAAGTGTGAGAACGGTGAGAACGATTTTGGTGGTGACATGTGGCATTGATCCTAAATTACACTAAGGGGTAATATTGTCAAAAAACTCACTCACATGAACTGGGTGTTCCAATAAAACGCCATAAAAACACACAATTAAGAAAAACGCCATGAAAATACCCAGTTAAAAACGCCATAAAACACCCAGTTCAGAAAAACGCCATGAAAAAACTCAGTTGAAAGCGCCATAGAACACTTAGTTCAGAAAAACGCCATGAAAATACCTAGTTAAAACGCCATAAAAACACCTAGTTCAGAAAAAAGCCATGAAAATACATAGTCTAAAACGCCATAAAACACCCAGTTCAGAAAAAGGCCATAAACCTAGTTAATTTTTTTCGAAAAGTATATCAATAGTATACTCGTTGGAAAGATAAAAAGACGCTGAGTTTTATGGTGTAATTTTTTTTCGAAAAATAATCACGTATAAAAAAGTTATTGGCGTTTAAATATGATGGGGAAAAATGGCATGTGATTAGCATGTGCACCTTTGTTTGAATCTTCCTATTTTACCCTTTCTGGTAGTTCCAAAGCCCCTATTATTTACAAAAATGTCACCGCATCAATCTCAGCCACAAACCACTAAGATCTTGTGGCTGAGAATCATTCTCACTGTTCTCACACTTTGAGGCGTTCTCTCCTGATCCTTTTCCTATATATATATATATATATATATATACCAGCAGGATGCTCGCGCGATACAGCGGGAGCGACACATCGCATTGCGGTACTCGCTTTTGATAGTTTTGTTATTCATTTAATATTTATTGTAGCATCGTTGTGACAGATATACATCAAAATTGAAGTAATCGGGTGATCCATTTCATTGGGTTGTGTATGGTTCGGTCGGTTCGGTTAATCACTTCGGTTTATTCGTTTAGATTGATTTTTTTTGTTTGGTTCATTTAATTCCAGATAATAGCAATAACCAAATTTGGGCTAAAATTTAGCTTAGAAATATATGAATTGAGGTATAAATACATGACATGAAAGTATAAATATATGAACCGGAGATATAAATTATGAAATATATGAACTAGAGGTATAAACGCTAGAAATATATGAAAATATGAATGATTCGGTTCGGTTCAGCTAGTTTTGGTTAAATGAGAGTACAAAAAAAATTGATAACCAGTTTTTTGCTAGTTCGTTTTTAGTTAATTCAATTTTTGGTTATTTTCGGTTTGGTTTAGGTTAACGATTTAGTTTTTACTCACCGATAACCGGTTTTGGTTAATAGCCGATAGGTGTGCGCGATACGACGGGGAACACATATATTGCCATGGTGTGCATTGTTCGGTTGGTTAGATTATTATCCTCAACCGAAATCGAGGCCATCGATTAGTCTATTTTATTAAGCAATCCGTCTTCAGTTAATCGGTTTGGTTTATTCATTTAGATTAACGGTTTTTGGTTTTATTCATTTACTTTCGCGTAATAGCCAAAACCAAACTTAATCTATTTTTTATTAGAAATACTTGAAATTTAGGTATAAATACATTTAATGAATGTATAGGTACATAAAATGTAGGTATAAATATATAAAATGGGGTTATAAATATGAAATATATGAAATACATGAACTGAAGGTATAAAGCTAGAAATATATGAAAATATGAATGGTTCGATTTAGTTAATTTTGGTTAAACGAGGGTATACGAAAATTGATAACCGTTTTTGGTCAATCCGGGTTTCAGTTAATAAGTTATTTCTTTTTGGTTGATTTTGGTTTGGTTTCGGTTAACGATTCAGTTATTACTTACCCCTTAGACACTATTAATAACGTAACATATCATTTTTTTTAATTAAAAACTATAACAATACTATACTCAAATGAAAGAGAATAAAATACTCGTTTATATGTTGTAATTTAAAAAAAAATATTAACGTACCAAAAAGTTATGAACATTTAAAAATCGAGGGAGACTTATAAGGTGATAAAGCGTAACTACTAACTAATTATCTAGAATTTTGTTTTACAAGCTATATGTCACACCCCAACCGATGGCGGAAACATCGGGGTGCGAGCACTAAGCGTTCAGATTGCTCATGAGACTTCATAACACTAGATATTGCAATAGAAGTTAAATTGATTTTCATAGCATTTGTCTAAAACATCAACCACAAATAACAAGTACCAAATCATAACAACGTTGTTCAAATTGTTTAAATGACTAAATTAACTAGGCGACGTTTCTAGGCATCTCCTAGCTTGATTTCCATATGTTCCGAAGCGACCTATCATCTTGCAACATGTATTAAAATATCAATACAAAAGTATTGGCGAGTATACAAGTTTGATAATAGAATAGTAGATTAAACAACTCATATCCACAATGTAAGCAATAAAATAGTTTCAACCGTGCTAGTGTCACAGTCCATGCAGTGATAGCCCAAGTATCCCGATGCTTTAGTGTTTACCCATGTGACACCCCGTTGAAACGTTCTCACTTATACTAGCTTGACAGTGACTGCCTTAACTTTCGGGATGAAAGTTCTTAAAACTTGGGGATAATGTGACACTTCGGGTTTTCCCGAGCAACCTCATTGTTTAGCTTTATGTGTACATATACTAGTAAATGAAGATTTACGAATTATCTTGAAGTATTATGTGATGCTTGTATTAAACTGTGTGTATGTAATATATATATATATATATATATATATATATATATATATATATATATATATATATATATAAGTATTAGTAAACCGAGACCATGACTCGAGACCCCTTGGTCTCGAGTGAACAGTAAAGAAGTGGGCCGGTTGGGCCTTGCACATCTCGAAAAGCCCACTCGGAAACCTTTAGAGTGCACCTCTTGTTATATATAAACCTAAACTCTCACACTTTCTCCTTTACACTCTCTCTCACTTCATCCTCACTCTCACTCTCTCCCTCCTCTCATCTTTCTCTCACTAAAACCCTAAAAAAAAACCTCAACAAAATCATCTCCTCCTCCTTCTCGGATCAAACCGGCTACCGCAAGGGATTCTCGGAATTGCTTGTAACCCTCCCTTGGAAGTTCTTTCATCAATCCTTCACACCTTCACACTTTGGAGTTCTAGCCGGTTAGTGTTTTATTGTTGTTATGATCCTTAGGTGATGTCTTTGGTACAAAGTGTGTCTTGAATGATTCACATGGATGATGAGATGCTTCTTTGATAATAATATGTGTATTTGAATGATAAATGAAGTAGATTGTTGTTTAAAATGATGGAGGATATGTGAATCGTGATTGCCTTAATAATTTCTTGCCATGTTGATATGAAACTTGTTAAGTTTTGTTGCCATGATGATTCGAATAATGATTGTTTAACATGTCTTTCATAAAGTGACTATGGTGTGTATGCAAAGATTAATCTGTTTTAGTATTAGAATAAGGAGATTTAATCCATTTTAATGAATGATAAACATAGGACATATGAATGAATGAAACAGTGGCAAGCATGTTGAATGTGATGAACTGTTTGAATGTGTGGTGGACATTTAAAAATTTGCTATGTTTAATCCATTTAGAATTAGGGTAAGACAAGAAAACATGTTTATGAAATCCTATTGGATGGTACACAAATTCATGAAATGGCAATCCTATTGGATAGTACAATCGGACAGGTTCTAGAAGGTTGGTCATCAGACGTGCAAGTCGAGACCATCGGTCTCGACTCGAGACTACCAAACCTTAACTCAAGACTATGGTGGTTGCGACTCGAGATCAGGTCCAAGCAACTCAACACAGACTTCAGGGACTCGAGACCATCAAGGTCTCGACTCGAGATCTTCTAATTTCGACTCGAGACTGGACTAGAGACCCCTGAGGTTGCGACTCATGCCAGCATCACTCGAGACCAAAACGTGATAACTCGAGATCTCCTGGTTGCGACTCGAGACCGTGTGTTCTCGAGTCGAGACCACCTTGTCTCGACTGGGCTGCCTACTTTGGTTATTGGGCCACAATGTGTTATGATTGGACTATGTGTTTTACTGGACTAACGTGTTAACTGTTATTGTTTAACCGTGTAATTATTAGGGCAGGCCCAATAACTTAAATGATAACTGTATGCATTCTATGTGTTAGATACATGTAGGATATACGTGATTACTTGTACCCCCAAACCTGACCTATACTGGTAACCATGTTAGGACGTGGTGACCAGCAAGCTTGACCAAGTAAGCTAATCTGCCGAGCAACCCAAGGTGAGTTCACACACTAAAAGCATGCGTCCCAGGGAGGGACACGAATAAAATCAAGAATAACTCTTAAACTACTATTTCTGGGGGAAAAGGCGTTTGGGTATTGTTTATAAATCACAACTAGCAAAACTAAACGAATCTCTATCATATAAAGTCCCTGCTTACAGTACCGATTAATCGCCGGGGGCGAACGGGTTATTAGTTGATAGCGCTATTAGGTTTGACAACCTCACACCGTGACCGGGGGAGATCGGGCGTGAACTAGTAGACCTTGCATCTTGGTCAATGACGATAGACATTGACCTGGGGCACAAAAATCTTCTCGTCAACAGTTTCGGTAACATCAGTTTAGTAGCTTTCATATGGGGTAGCTCCCCATGCCGTGATTATAAATGTTTTATCCAAACTACCTACGTTTTCGAAAAGTTAAAACTGGACACCTCGTGAACTCGCCAACATTTTTGTTGACACCCTACTGCATGCTTTGCAGGTACCCAGTAACTCAGGAGCTTGCGGCTTGGGGAGGTGTAGTGGTCGTCTAAACCCGTGTGTTGGGTTCTAAATAAATCTTGAACTATGAACTTTGTTTAAATTGTTTTGCCTACGCTTCCGCGACTTACTTAAACTGTTATTTGAAGTTAAACTTTTGAACTTAAGACTATGATGCATTACTAACTATTATGGTTGGTGATTATTCTCACTAATTACTAATGTTCGGTGTAATTGGTGGCTGGATCCTGGTCAGTCACGCCTCCAAGCGGTGGTACTCCGCATGTGGATTTTGGGGGTGTGACAACCCAAGACTCAAGGTAAACTAGAATCCTCCTAACAATACCCCCTGAGAATAATGGGAGAGGTGCACCCCCTATAGCGCTACTATTGTTAAGGCGGAACTACACACCCTGGATTAAACGTCACATAGCACAAAATAGAATACTAGAATGCACAAGTTTTCACATACACATAGGATAGAGTTTAGCTTGCGAAAGTATTCAAGTTTTGTAGTTTATAGAATACATGTTACATCCCAAAGTTTAAAGGAAAAAGGGATCGAGTATACTCACAGTGATTGCTTAACGGTATAAACCGTTATTGGATCAAAGGGAGCTCTTTTATAATTAGCCTGATTAAATTACAACAGATAAGAGTCGGGTAGAATAACGAGATCACGCAAAGTGTCAGAATCAGTCACTGGATCGGATGGCTGTCCGATCACCATCCGATTGCCAGTCGATCGGGTGGCTTAGTGTAAGAGTGGAACGGGTGGCTGTCCGATCGGATGGCCATCCGATCGGGTTGCCACTTAATTCAAGACCCATAAGGTGAGGGGGATAGGGTGGCTGCCCGATCGGACGGCTATCCAATCGGGTTGTCACCCGATCCAAGTATTAAGTGCTTTGGTTCCTCTTGTCGGGTGGCTGCTCGATCGGGTGGCTATCCGATCGAGTTTCCACTCGCTTAAGGGTTCCAAGTTTCAAGTTTGAAGGGTCACGAGGCTAGTGTCACCCGATCGGGTGGCTGTTCGATCGGATGGCTATCCGATCGGGTCGCCGCTCGATCAAGTGATCCTTGTCTCGTTCCTAACTTGTAAAATTTCTAAGTTTCAAGATTAACGATGACGACGCGGTATGCATTGGGACAATGGTAAACTTATCGGCACACGGCCGTTCTGATCGGGTGGGAATCACCCCATTCCGATCAGTTAACTGTCTGCGATAGTGTTCATGTCAGAATTCATATTCCGGCCGTCATTCTCCGGTAGAAATCCATCTCTAAGCCGACTCCAGACTATTAATCAAGTCTACAGCCTGTTCGGAGCTGGATTCACCCGTATAAAGTGAAAGTTTGAATAAAAGACGAAAATAACACAAGTTTTATTATGAAAAATCCTAGATCTAGCTTAGATTTGATGAAAAATACATGGAATCCCTTAGATCTCGGCTAGATCTTACCAAGAATGACCTCATATAACAATTTGTACAACCGCCATGATGACATCATCCTTAAGGTCTCAGATCTGAGAGATTTCACGGAGAAACGTGTGATTTCCAAGGTGAATCACGTAGAGAATGAAGTGTAGATCAAGAAAGTACAAGGATCTAGCTTAAAACGTACTGAAATCGACGGGAAAATGGAGATTTGTAGTGTGCGTGCGTCTGGTCGAACAAGGCTGTCACATCAGGGAATAAAGTGATGTGACAGGCCTATTTATAGTGTGGAGGAGAGTGGGAAAGGGTGAAGGTGTGCATGGATCGGGTGGCCACTCGATCGGGTGGTCATCCGATCGGGTGGTCATCCGATCGGGTGGTCATCCGATCGGGTGGTCATCCGATCGAGTGGTCATCCGATCGGGTGGCCATCCGATCGGATTGCCACTCTGGACAATCCATCCTTCCCGTGATCCTGTTCTCGCGTGTAAGATTAAGCGTTGCGTATTATTTGGTAATAGAAGACTAGATTACATTATAATCACCAAAGGTCTTTCAAAGGTTAATATATTCCGCCAGTGACATGACTCTAGTCTCTCGTTTCACCAAGAATCAAGTTTCACGAGTCTCAAGAGTGAGGCACCAAATATAGATTTAGACATTCCAATCATAGATTTAGACATTCAAGCGTAGAATTAGGCATTCCAACATAGATTAGGCATTCCAAATATAGTTTTAGGCATTCCAAATATAGATTTTAGGCATTCCAAGCATATGGAATTAGACACTCCAAACATTATAGATTACCAACTCATCAAAATGTCACACTTAAAATAGTACAGGGGCCAGACTTGCCAATATGATAAAGTTCAGGGACTAAATTTGACAACTGCCTAAGGTTTAGGGACGCTGGGCGTTACAGTCTCCCCTCCTTTAGGAGATTTCGTCCCCGAAATCTTAGAAGAAGACTGCTCGAAGAGCTGCGGATACTTGGCCTTTTCAATTCCCAAGTGAATTCGGCGCCACGCTTTCCTTCCCATCGAACCTTAACAATGGGAGTTTTGCTGCGCCTCAGACGCTTGACAGCTTGATCCATGATTTCGACCGGTTTCTCCACAATGCACAGCTTCATTTATTTGCAAGTCCTCAAGGGAAACCTGAAGTTCCTCGTCGGCTTGGCATTTACGTAGATTAGATACGTGGAACACTGGATGCACATTGTTTAGTTCTTGTGGCAAGTCGAGTCTGTACGCCACCTTGCCAATACTTTCGAGTATCTTGAAAGGGCCCACATAGCCAGGAGCGAGCTTTCCTTTCTTTCCAAAATGGACTACTCCCTTCCAGGGAGATACCTTGAGGAGAACTCGGTCACCAACATCAAATTCCAGAGGCCTACGCCTAACATCAGCATAGCTCTTTTGTCTGCTCCTAGCCTTGATCAAGTTATCACGGATCTGAATAATCTTATCCATTGTCTCTTGAATTATTTCCGGGCCAGTAAATTGCTTGTCACCAATCTCGTGCCAGCTGAGAGGAGATCAGCACTTGCGGCCGTACAGAGCTTCGAAAGGAGCCATCTAAATACTGGAACGATAGCTGTTGTTGTACGAGAACTCAATCAATGGTAAATGTACATCCCAGTTACCACCAAAGTCGATGACACAAGAACGGAGCATATCCTCTAGTGTCTGAATAGTACGCTCGGTCTGTCCGTCCGTTTGAGGATGAAAGGCCGTGCTAAGATTCAAGTGAGTACCCATAGCGGATTGGAAGGTTTGCCAAAGACGTGAAGTAAAACGACCATCGTGGTCCGAGATTATGTCAAGAGGTATGCCATGACAGCATATAATCTCATCAGTATAAATTCGAGCAAGTTTCTCCACCCTGTAATCTTCACGAATAGGAAGAAAATGGGCGGATTTGGTCAAACGATCAACTATCACCCAGATACTATCGTGACCAGAAGGTGTTCGAGGTAACGTAGTAATAAAGTCCATAGCGATACTATCCCATTTCCAGACTGGGATTTTGGGTTGTTCTAAGAGTCCTGAAGGGCATTGATGTTCAGCCTTTACTTTCGTACAAGTAAGGCACTTAGAAACATATACAGCAATGTCCCTTTTCATGCCAGGCCACCAATATGTTGTACGCA
The DNA here is from genome assembly GCA_030545235.1 of Helianthus tuberosus. Lineage (NCBI taxonomy): Eukaryota > Viridiplantae > Streptophyta > Magnoliopsida > Asterales > Asteraceae > Helianthus > Helianthus tuberosus. The sequence continues at coordinate 204,897,295 of CM060395.1, read as the reverse complement.
GATCATGGTACATCTTATCAGCGCCCGGATGAATGGAGTAATGGGATTTATGGGCCTCCTTCATAATGAGCTCACGGAGATTATCGCGATCCGGCACCCAGATGCGATTGAGGTAATACTGCAGTCCGTTAGGTTTAGTTTCAAGCTGATCAATCCTGGCGCCGTGGACCTCTTCTTCTAGACTTCCTTCATTTGCTAGAGATGTGAATAGCATTCAAATGAGTTTTACGACTAAGGGCATCGGCCACTACATTTGCCTTGCCAGGATGGTAGCGAATTTCGCAGTCGTAGTCGTTAAGCAATTCCACCCAACGTCTCTGTTGCATGTTCAGCTCTTTTTGGTCGAAGATATGTTGATGACTTCTATGGTCAGTGAAAACCACGCACTTAGTACCATACAAGTAGTGTCACCATATCTTTAACGCAAACACAGCTGCACCAAGCTCCAGATCGTGAGTAGTATAGTTTTTCTCATGCATCTTGAGTTGACGAGAAGCATAAGCAATAACCTTGTCCCGCTGCATGAGCACACAGCCCAATCCACGGTTTGAGGCATCGCAATATACCACGAAATCGTCATTCCCATCAGGGAGAGTAAGAACAGGGGCATTACACAAAAGAGTCTTAAGAGTTTGAAAGGATTTCTCTTGTTCGGGTCCCCCAAAAAAAAGGTTTCTCCTTTTGAGTTAACGAAGTAAGGGGAACAACAATTTTAGAAAAGTCCGAAATGAATCGGCGGTAATAACCAGCCAATCCTAGAAAAGAACGAATTTCGGATGCGGATTTGGGCGTACTCCAATTCTTCACGGCTTCGATTTTAGATGGGTCAACATGAATGCCCTGCCTACTAACAACATGACCAAGAAATTGTACTTCATCAATCCAAAACTCACACTTAGAAAATTTAGCATATAGGCGTTCACCACGTAAGAGTTCAAGCATCAAGTGTAAGTGTCGAGCATGATCAGCTTTAGTCTTAGAATAAATCAAGATATCATCAATAAAGACTATAACAAAACGATCCAAATAGGGTTTGCACACACGATTCATGAGGTCCATGAACACAGCGGGTGTGTTGGGTAGCCCAAAAGGCATAACCACGAACTCGTAGTGTCCATATCGAGTACGAAAAGCGGTTTTTGGAATATCATATTCGAGGACACGCAACTGATGATATCCAGATCGAAGATCGATTTTAGAGAAACAGGACGTGCCTTGTAGTTGGTCGAACAAATCATCAATACGAGGTAACGGGTAACGATTCTTCACGGTAAGCTTATTTAGCTCTCGATAGTCGATACACATACGAAATGAACCATCTTTCTTCTTGACAAATAAAACAGGAGCACCCCATGAAGAGGCACTTGGACGAATAAAACCATTGTCGAGTAGTTCCTGTAGCTGACTGGATAACTCTTGCATCTCGGAAGGTGCAAGACGGTAAGGAGCCTTAGCGACCGGGGTCGCGCCATGTATGAGATCAATGTGGAAGTCAACGGTTCTAGGAGGAGGAAGACCAGGAAGATCTTCAGGAAAGACATCAGTGAAGTCACACACCACTGGAACATCGCTTATGTTCTTCCCTTTGCCCTTTTGTTCCACCACGTGGGCCAAGAAGGCAAAGTTCCGTTTACGTAAACATCTGCTTGCTTGTATGCATGACATCAACCTTAGTCCCTTTGAAGGTCGGTCTCCATAGACGTTCAAAGTATCACCAGAAGGAAGAGTAAGACGAACAAGCTTATCATGACAAACAATCTCGACATGGTTCTTACGCAACCAATCCATACCGATAATGACATCAAAACTACCCAAACGCATGGGTATGAGATCAATAGAGAATACGTGATCGTTAAGAGTCAGAGAACAATCACACAAAATAGAATTAACAAGAATCGACTTACCATTGGCGACCTCAACAGAGAACGACTCAGGTAACTTAGAGCGTGTACAGTTTATCAAAGACTCAAATTCCACGGACACAAAGCTTTTATCGGCACCAGTATCAAATAGGATCGAAGCGTAAAGGTTATTAACGAGAAACATACCATTCACCACATCATTGTTGTTGCGAGCCTGATTAGCATTGAGATTGAATGCTCATCCATGAGCGGCTGCTTGTTGTTCTTGGTTCAGCTAGGGGCAACGATTACGCAGATGAGTAGTATCTCCACACTAGAAACATGCACGAACAACATTGACCGGCTTGGGATTCTGTAGAGGAGCTGGAAGAGCTGCTTGAACTGCCTGAGCTGGGGCTTGCTGAGCTGGCTGTGCAGGGTTAGCTTGACGACAATACGGGGTCGTGTGACCGTAGCGGTTGCAGTTGGTGCACAGACGACATGCAGAAGTAGTAGGGTGATGAAAATTGCAAGTTGTACACTTAGGGTAAGACCCTGTGTATTGTTTCTTAACTTCTAGAACAACAGGGTTAGCAGCAGCAGTAGCAGGAGCAGGTTTAGCAGCAGGATTTGCAGCAGGAACAATAGCATTGCATCCTGAACCTTGAGATTTCCTTCTCTTGTTCTTGCTGCCATTTGACTGCTGCGTGACTTGATTTGCAGTCTTAGAGGTAGCAGGAGTAGCAAACTGTTTATCACGCACACGGTTGTTGTTCAAACTTGCTGCCAGACGATAGACTTCTTCAATAGTATCGAGTTGAGCTGCTTCGATTGAATCTCTCATGGCAGGTGGTAGACCATTGATGTACTTGGTTATCATCCGCTTGGGAGTAGAAACCAAGTGAGGAACGATCAAACTCAACTGCTTTAATCGGGTAGTATAAGCCAGGCTATCATCACTGATATTCGCTAATTTACACATATTTTAGTCCCCCGTTTTACTCCTATTTTATGCGTTTTCGGCCGTAAAACCGTCATTCGGATGCTTAATCATCTATACTTTTGTTTACAGGCCTAAAACAGCATTCCAGACAAGATGATAGCGAAAACGAGGACTTTTCGGACAAAACGACGAAGCTGCGAACATTCTGTTAAGGAAACTGACCTGGGCGTGTGGAACGGTCGTGCGACCTGATGCACGACCGTGCATCTCCGACCAAACCAACTCAGCCCGGAAATGAACGAACGTGCAACTCGGCATGCAAGGCACACAAGGCCAGCCCGGTGACGCACGGTCGTGCCATAAGCTGCACCCCGTGCGGATCCGATGATCAGCCAGAACTTCGGTGATGAACGGTCAGTGCGACTAGGCATGCAACAAGAACCCGGCATTGAACGACCGTGCCATTTGAAGAACGGTCGTGCGATATCGAATATGGTCAAAGATCTGATGACGTCATGCAGTATGGTACACCCTACTCCAATAATTGCTTAAAGTGCACGGTCGTGCAACAGGAAGAACGACCGTGCGACATCGAAAAAATATAAAAACCTGCAGAAACATTCTGCTCGGAACTCTGGAATTTTGGAGAGCAATTCAGGCGATTTTCAGGCTCCGGAGGCATTAGCTTTCACCCGGATTCAAGCCACATTGTCTCGTTTAGCTCGATTACTATCCGGATTCTTAATCTTATGCTTGTTTATGGTTTGGTTTTCTAATCTTTCCATGATTTTGTTAATCTTTCAAGCATTTAGATTAATGTTTATGTATTATTGTAGCCTTTGGGCAAAAACACAACAATCCCTTGCTTGATTATAACCATTAGTATGTTAATCTTTGTTTGTAATGACATTTGGAAGTATTTTCTATGTTAATCTTTGATGATTAGTTTGCAACCTTGTTATTGATATTGATTTCTTGATTATAAGTAATTGTGTTGGATGATTGGTATTTGGTTAGTTAAGATAGTTGAAAAATGAAGCTTAATTAATCTTGTATTAGTAAACTTTGAACTTGGATAACTAGTTTAGCTTGGTTTAAATGTGTGCATCATGATACTAGAAATGGTTAGTGATTTAATAAAATGTAATTATTGTTAATCAAGAAAGCTTGCCGTCACGTAAGGACCTAAACGGGTTAGATGGTGTCGTTATGAATTCTTGCCATGATTTGTTAACTTAGTTAGTAGTTTAGGCCAAAATTGCTATCTTGGTGAATTTATGTGCATGATTTGTAAAATGAACTCGGTTGTGATTTAATCTAGTTTATGCTTGTCTCGGTGGTTGCATTGTGTTTATCGGTGTCGCTTTCCTTGATTAAGTGCGGTTAGAAAACTCCTAACGGATGACTAACTTGTTTTTAAGAGATTTTCATAGACATTTATCAATTGCACGTTAAAGAACAATTTTAGGTGGTTAAAGTGTGTTTATCGTTTTAACTTTCCGAATGATTGTCATGTTAGGATTCCCGAAAGGGATACTAATTGTCTTAAAATGGAAAATTGACCGAATGCTTCTAGTGCCAAAACCGATTTAGTTGACATGCTTTGGTTGTGTATTAAGCAAGGCTATTTATCTATTATCTATTATGTTTTTATATGTATTTGTTTATGCTTACTTTAGTTTAATTAAAATCAAACAAACCTATGTTTTTACCGGTAGTTTAGTGACAAAGGTCTAGTATTATTTCTCCGCCCATTTCCTTGGATCGATACTTGGTTCTTACATATACTTTACTACATATATGACGGGGTACACTTGCCTCTTTCGTGTGTGTTTTGATGTTAAAGTAATATAATCACTTTTAAAAATTTAAAACCGAATCGTGTGTAATTTCATTGCAAAATTATGTATATATACGCATACGTCAAGTTTTTGGCGCCGCTGCCGGGGAAATGGCGAGTTTTAGGAACGACCCGAGTCATTGTGTTATCGGTGTATATACTTGTTAATATTTGTGTATACTTTCTTGTTTATTTATTTATTTATTTATTTGTTAATATTTCTTGCTTTTATTTCATTTATTCGTTTTCCAAGTCATTTTTGTACACTTGTAAATTTTTGTTCCATTTATTTATTTAATCCGGATTTATTATTTATTTATTCTTTGAGTTTTCGGCTCCTAAAAACCATTTTTACACTAGCCGATTTGATTATTTTTATTGTTGTAATTTTTATAAAATTTCGGGCCCATTTTTGATTTTTTATAAAATTTTCAGCCCATTTAAAATAATATTATGTTTCTTTTCAGCCAAAAAAAAAAAGATAAAAAGATAAAAAAAAATTGGTTGCGCCTATTTCCAGGAAAACTTCATTCACGTTGGACAGGACCATACACAGTAAAAGAGGTATTTTCTTATGGGACTGTCGCAATAGAGAACGCGGACGACGTTATTTTCAAAGTGAATGGGCACCGCTTGAAGCTTTACGTTACCGGGCCGATCGAGTCGGCGGTGGAGGTTATCGAACTCCACGCCCCGCACACATCATAAGTGTGGGGACATGAGTCTTGCTATCGACTCGCTGACAAAAATTTAGCATGAGTCTTGCTATCGACTCGCCGAAATTAAAAAATTTTAGCATGAGTCTTGCTATCGACTCGCCGACAAAAAATTAGCATGAGTCTTGCTATCGACTCGCCGACAAAAATTTAGCATGAGTCTTGCTATCGAATCGCGGACAAAAATTTAGCATGAGTCTTGCTATCGACTCGCCGACAAAAATTTAGCATGAGTTTACGCTACTGACTCGGTGATTAAAAATGTAGCAAGAGCGTCTTTGGCGCTATAAGGGTAAAATCGTCTATTTTTGTGCTTTTGTAGTTTTAGCGTAATTTAGGTGTGTTTGGTAGTTTACGTTAGTTTGTATTATTTTTATACGTGCCGAGCGAAGGTTCTATGTTGGGATATTGTTAAAACAGTTTGCGTGTTGAAAAAATGGCGAAAAACGGCCAAAACAGTTGCTGGAAATGGCTTCTGCAGAAAAAACTGATCTGCAGCTGTTGCACGACCGTGCCATGCGTCGCACGACCGTGCGTTTACGGGCTGGCCTGCACTAGGAGTCGCATCCCCGGTGCATCTCCGAGAACAGCGTGCAGGGTTTGAACAATGTCGGTCATGCACGACCGTGCGAGCTGTCGCACGACCGTGCGAGAGGCAGGGACAGTTTTGTCATTTGTACATTATAAAAAACCCCATCTGTTGTCATTTCCCTCATTCGTGAAACCTAACTGCAGACAGCCGTTCCAGAGCGATTTCGCCTCAAATCGCACGGTTTCACACATCTCTTCGCACGGTACGTTCTTTCTTGTCTTTTTTTCTGTTTCTTCCGTTCTAGGCCTAGGCATTTTAGATTTTTTTTCTAGGATTTTAGGGTTCTCTTCATAAATGCAAACGAAACCCTAATCCTTGCAAGAATGATGCGAATTATCTAGATCATAGTTTATGTTGCGACTAGATTCTCCCTTGTGTTTTGTTTTGCTTTGCTTTGCTTTGTGACATCATTACAGATTTTAGAAGCAAATCTTGGACCGGAGCACACCACAGAAGCAGCTTTGGAGACTCGTTTAATCTAAATCATCTTCAGGGGAGTATTATTCTCCTTTATCTCTATATTTCGGGTTTCGCATTGGGGACAATGCGAAGTTCAAGAGTGGGGAGGGGTTTAACTTTGTTGACTTTGTTTATCCTATGCAAAAAAAAAAAAAAAAAAAAAAAAATCAGAAAAATCATTTAAAAATATGAGTATTTTGTATATATTTTAGCAAATAAACCGGTTGGTTGTGTTTTAGAAAGCTTCGGACATGATTAAAACTCGACAAGCAAAATAAATTTTGAAAAGAAAACCGGAAAGTGTGACAAACAAAGAAAGACTTGCATGATAGTTTTCACACTTTTACCCATTCCTTCCGTTACGTGAGCATGTTTGAGCCTTGAAATTGTTAGATATTTGTTCATTTCGGAGTAGGAGTGAGCCGGATGTCATGTGTAATTTAGAACTTTGTAGGATCGTTTGCGGACCCGAACGAGTCGTTCAGAAGAGATAAAACAGTTTCAGATGCGGAAACTAAGAAACTGACAATGAAACAGCTTGTTTATCACTTTAATCCTCTTGTGTATTGATATAACAGTGTTTACAGTCGAAAAGTATACCGGCAGCACTTCGGTATCACTCTGAGACAAATGTTACAAATGTTTTAGCTTGAAGGCTATTTATAGGGTGTTGATTTAGCTTGAAATGACACATGCCATTTTCAAGGTAAATCATGATTTAGCTTGAAATGACACATGCCACTTTCAAGGTAAATCACCACTTTCAAGCTAAATTACCTTAAACACATTCTAAAACGTATAACATATCTAACATTTTAGTCCTAGACTCGATACAAGACGAAGTCGACAGACGCATGCACCAACAAACTTGTCACTAGTATGCTTGTTAAGACCATGAACTTGCGGAATTGTGTAGAAATGATAGAGGCACTTAGATTACCCCTTTATTGTTAGCCTTGTTCTTTGTGTTGTGTTTCCCGTATACCTCACGTTACCTTTAGGTTGAACCATGTCGAGCCTTCCCGTTTACCTTTGTTTACCCAACATAATCGCCCACTTAGCCAAATTTAGCCTTCTTATGTTTCAAACCTTTAGTGTTGAAACTCGGTCAAAATAATCGTTTTAACTAGCGCTTGTTGTAGTTTTTGATTCATTGTATAAATCCATTAGTTTGCAAAAAAAAAAAAAAAAAAAAAAAAACCCTAAAATAGGGTGAAGTAGACAAAAATCGAGCAATTTTGAATGCTAAAATGTTAAAATTTCGTTGATGAGCTCGATTTCGCAAAAGTCGCCTTTTTAAGGCGTTTGTATGTATAGTTGTATTGTTTGTTGCTAGTTAAACGCTACTACCGAGTTTTAACCATTTTCGCCACTTTAAATATCCATTTCCATACCCTTCGCCCAAGCCTAACGTTATAACCAGTAAAGACCTCTTGATTTACACTTTTTCGCATGTTAGTTGGTGGAGACGAGATCTTATGACAAGCTTATGATATTACACATTTCATTGACGAGGCGTTGAGTGTTTGCACGTACACATTTTATGTATGTTTCATAAATAAAACCGAGTGTGTGTGAACATTGTGAGCTGTGTGAAGATTAACATGTTGAGTCAATTAAATGTGAAGTCACGGCTTTTTGGTTGTCGCTATATAATTGCATATGATTGTTGGGTTTGAATCTTTTGATGTTGTCTTTCGAAAAACCGGCTAACCGTTTATCGTTGTTTTCAATAAAATAGTGTGTAAATTATCGTTCTTGTTTATTTCTATCTTTTATTGCATTTTAGTTTAGATTGCTTGAGGACAAGCAAGGTTCAAGTGTGGGGAGATTTGATATTCGCTAATTTACACATATTTTAGTCCCCCGTTTTACTCCTATTTTATGCGTTTTCGGCCGTAAAACCGTCATTCGGATGCTTAATCATCTATACTTTTGTTTACAGGCCTAAAACAACATTCCAGACAAGATGATAGCGAAAACGAGGACTTTCCGGACAAAACGACGAAGCTGCGAACATTCTGTTAAGGAAACTGACCTGGGCGTGTGGAACGGTCGTGCGACCTGATGCACGACCGTGCATCTCCGACCAAACCAACTCAGCCCGGAAATGAACGAACGTGCAACTCGGCATGCAAGGCACACAAGGCCAGCCCGGTGACGCACGGTCGTGCCATAATCTGCACCCCGTGCGGATCCGATGATCAGCCAGAACTTCGGTGATGAACGATCAGTGCGACTAGGCGTGCAACAAGAACCCGGCGTTGAACGACCATGCCATTTGAAGAACGGTCGTGCGATATCGAATCTGGTCAAAGATCTGACGACGTCATGCAGTATGGTACACCCTACTCCAATAATTGCTTAAAGTGCACGGTCGTGCAACAGGAAGAACGACCATGCGACATCGAAAAAAATATAAAAACCTGCAGAAACATTCTGCTCGGAACTCTGGAATTTTGGAGAGCAATTCAGGCGATTTTCAGGCTCCGGAGGCATTAGCTTTCACCCGGATTCAAGCCACAATGTCTCGTTTAGCTCGATTACTATCCAGATTCTTAATCTTATGCTTGTTTATGGTTTGGTTTTCTAATCTTTCCATGATTTTGTTAATCTTTCAAGCATTTAGATTAATGTTTATGTATTATTGTAGCTTTTGGCAAAAACACAACAATCCCTTGCTTGATTATAACCATTAGTATGTTAATCTTTGTTTGTAATGACATTTGGAAGTATTTTCTATGTTAATCTTTGATGATTAGTTTGCAACCTTGTTATTGATATTGATTTCTTGATTATAAGTAATTGTGTTGGATGATTGGTATTTGGTTAGTTAAGATAGTTGAAAAATGAAGCTTAATTAATCTTGTATTAGTAAACTTTGAACTTGGTTAACTAGTTTAGCTTGGTTTAAATGTGTGCATCATGATACTAGAAATGGTTAGTGATTTAATAAAATGTAATTATTGTTAATCAAGAAAGCTTGCCGTCACGTAAGGACCTAAACGGGTTAGATGGTGTCGTTATGAATTCTTGCCATGATTTGTTAACTTAGTTAGTAGTTTAGGCCAAAATTGCTATCTTGGTGAATTTATGTGCATGATTTGTAAAATGAACTCGGTTGTGATTTAATCTAGTTTATGCTTGTCTCGGTGGTTGCATTGTGTTTATCGGTGTCGCTTTCCTTGATTAAGTGCGGTTAGAAAACTCCTAACGGATGACTAACTTATTTTTAAGAGATTTTCATAGACATTTATCAATTGCACGTTAAAGAACAATTTTAGGTGGTTAAAGTGTGTTTATCGTTTTAACTTTCCGAATGATTGTCATGTTAGGATTCCCGAAAGGGATACTAATTGTCTTAAAATGGAAAATTGACCGAATGCTTCTAGTGCCAAAACCGACTTAGTTGACATGCTTTGGTTGTGTATTAAGCAAGGCTATTTATCTATTATCTATTATGTTTTTATATGTATTTGTTTATGCTTACTTTAGTTTAATTAAAATCAAACAAACCTATGTTTTTACCGGTAGTTTAGTGACAAAGGTCTAGTATTATTTCTCCGCCCATTTCCTTGGATCGATACTTGGTTCTTACATATACTTTACTACATATATGACGGGGTACACTTGCCTCTTTCGTGTGTGTTTTGATGTTAAAGTAATAATCACTTTTATAAATTTAAAACCGAATCGTGTGTAATTTCATTGCAAAATTATGTATATATACGCACACGTCAATCACCAACCTGCTTCAGATGCCAAAACTCTTCTTCAAGCTTCAATTGTTCATGAGGAGGGCAGAACTCGAGCATCATGAGTTCTCACACCTTAGCCCATGGAAGAGCATAGGCTTCTTCATTAGAACAGATGTTTCTCTCATTCGACCACCACTCCAATGCTCTGCCTTGGAACATTCCAGTCATACTCCTAGTCTTTAGATGATCTGGGCACTCGCTGTTAATGAAGGTAACTTCGATGCTGTCGAACCACTCGAGCATAGCAGTCACCCCATCACTGCCCGTGAAAGGCTTAGGATTGCAAGAGGTGAAATGTTTATAGTTAAACTTAGTAGACTTTTGCTTTTCGGCCTTTGAGTCCACAGAGGATGGAGGAGTGTTTGATCCTTGGAGCTCAGAGACGATCTTTGGCACGACTCGAGCAATCTGGTCGGCCATGAAGGACATCATCTTTTTCTGAGACTTCTCCCTAGATCTCTTGAGAGTGTCAGATAACTTTCGAGAAGACATCTAAAAGATCCAACAAAAGGATCGTATAAATCTAGAGTAACATAGACTAACATAGATTCACGCGTGGTAGACTAAGACTCAAGACTTCACAAGGTTCTCATAGATACCGCAAACCCACGACCTTCACATGGCGCGTTGTACGGAGCTTGGCAATAAGTCAGAAATGCTTATATATAGGAAGTACCAGCGGCGTATCCACCACGTTTCTGGAACATCGCTTCTACTCCGTACTTGGCGTCACGTTACGTGTCGCAATTGCCAAACAACACATTCACCATTATCACAATACACACGTAGACTGATAGATTTCAATAGATTTAACATCTCAACCCACGACCTTCGTATGGCATGTTGTACGAAGCTTGGCAGTATGTCAGAAGGGCTTATATATAGGAAGTACCAGCGGTGTATCCACCACGCTTCAGACACAATGCTTTTACCTCGTACTTGATGTCATGTTACGTGTCGTAATACACTCCTCTTTTTTATCACAGATTTACATAGATTTCAATAGATTACAATAGATTTCAAATAGATTTGCAACAAACTTAATAGATTTCAATAGACTTTAATAGATCTTAATAGATTTCAATAGACTTTCCATAGACTTCAATAGATTCACATAGATTAGTGTTAACAATTCACCACTACGAAATCTCGCATGGCACGTGCTACGAAAGTTCGGCGACATGACAGAAGCACTTATATATAGGAAGTACCAGCGGCGTATCCACCATGCTTCGATCATGTCACGTTCCCCTCGTCATCGGTGTCATACTTCGCCAATCACAATATTTGACAAATCAATTAGATAGCACAGATTGACCCAACTGATCCACATAGATTGTCCAAATATCATAGATTTATCCAAATAGAATTCACAACTTCAATCCGAGCCTACAAAATTACAAACTTCACTTAGCGCGTGGTACGAAGACTCGGTAACATGCCAGAAACACTTATATATAGGAAGTACCAGCGGCGTATCCACCATGTTTCGGACATGCCACTTTCCCCCTCGTCGTTGGCGCTAGGCTACGTTTCGTAATTTGTTTCTCAATCCACACATACGTAGTTTACACATAGATTTTACTAGAGTACATGATTGATTTCACAAAAGGTTCACACAGGATACGCAAATAGTCCTTCCATAGTGTTAGATTTCAACAACAGACGCTAAGTTTCGCATGGCACTTGGTACGAAAGTTGGTAACATGCCAGAAACACTTATATATAGGAAGTACCAGCGGCGTATCCACCATGTTTTGGACACGTCACTTTTCCCTCGTACTCCATGCCATGTTACATCTAGTGCCTTATAATCACAATATCACATAGATTGCTTATATCGTAGGTAAACCTTGTAAATTTAGTTTGATCCTGAAGGATTTATTGTTTTTAGATTGCGGACATGCGTGTGATTCGTGTAAAAGTATACCAAAATGAACAACAGATCGAGTTTAAAACCACATACATAAAATCGGAATAATCATAAAAGATAGGCTTTATAAAACATAGGATTGTTCCGGGTAGAGGAACGGCGACTAACCAAAGTGATTCGAACCCCTTTCGAATTGAGGTAACGTGTCCTGACTTACTTAGACAAATACGTCATCGATGTTAGGCCTACGATATTCGTCCTTTTGGTCATTCCGCGTTCCTAATTGATCGGAAGTCACGAGACTTTTGGCGAGACATAAAATTCAATGAGTGGGACTAGTTATCAAGGTCTGAGTTTCACTTCTATCTTGACAACATCGTACCCTAAATAGCGTTGGTACTTATCCGCAGACAAGACCTACTAGAATAGTTGGGAGATTTACCATCAAGGTTCAGATGTCACTCCTGTCTTGGGGCAAAATTCGTGCAAAATACAAACACCGATTAACAACGTTTTCATAGTATAAAGTGTATGCCTTAGGAAAGGCATGTAAGTTTAACAGAATGTATGCTGCTAGGAAGCAGATACGGTAGAATGCATAAGTCTTAAACAACAGATAAGAAGCAAGATTTCCTAGAACTATAGACTAGGGCAAGTATTCCTACTTATCCTAATTCCCTATAGTTATGGCTCTGATACCAATCTGTCACACCCCAACCGATGGCGGAAACATCGGGGTGCGAGCACTAAGCGTTCAAATTGCTCATGAGACTTCATAACACTAGATATTGCAATAGAAGTTAAATTGATTTTCATAGCATTTGTCTAAAACATCACCCACAAATAACAAGTACCAAATCATAACAACGTTGTTCAAATTGTTCAAATGACTAAATTAACTAGGCGACGTTTCTAGGCATCTCCTAGCTTGATTTCCATGTGTTCCGAAGCGACCTATCATCCTGCAACATGTATTAAAATATCAATACAAAAGTATTGGCGAGTATACAAGTTTGATAATAGAATAATAGATTAAACAACTCATATCCACAATGTAAGCAATAAAATAGTTTCAGCAGTGCTAGTGTCGCAGTCCATGCAGTGATAGCCCAAGTATCCCGATGCTTTAGTGTTTACCCAAGACTCAAGGTAAACTAGAATCCTCCTAACAATACCCCCTGAGAATAATGGGAGAGGTGCACCCCCTATAACGCTACTATTGTTAAGGCGGAACTACACACCCTGGATTAAACGTCACATAGCACAAAATAGAATACTAGAATGCACAAGTTTTCACATACACATAGGATAGAGTTTAGCTTGTGAAAGTATTCAAGTTTCGTAGTTTATAGAATACATGTTACATCCCAAAGTTTAAAGCAAAAAGAGATCGAGTATACTCACAGTGATTGCTTAACGGTATAGACCGTTATTGGATCAAAGGGAGCTCTTTTAGAATTAGCCTGATTAAATTACAACAGATAAGAGTCGGGTAGAATAACGAGATCACGCAAAGTGTTAGAATCAGTCACTGGATCGGATGGCTATCCGATCGGATTGCCAGTCAATCGGGTGGCTTAGTGTGAGAGTGGAACGGGTGGCTGTCCGATCGGATGGCCATCCGATCGGGTTGCCACTTAATTCAAGACCCATAAGGTGAGGGGGATAGGGTGGCTGCCCGATCGGACGGCTATCCGATCGGGTTGTCACCCGATCCAAGTATTAAGTGCTTTGGTTCCTATGGTCGGGTGGCTATCCGATCGAGTTGCCACTCGCTCAAGGGTTCCAAGTTTCAAGTTTGAAGGTCACGAGGCTAGTGTCACCCGATCGGGTGGCTGTTCGATCAGATGGCTATCCGATCGGGTCGCCGCTCGATCAAGTGATCCTTGTCTCGTTCCTAACTTGTAAAATTTCTAAGTTTCAAGATTAACGATGACGACGCAGTATGTATTAGGACAATGGTAAACTTATTGGCACACGGCCGTTCTGATCGGGTGGGAACCACCCCATTCCGATCAGTTAACTGTCTGCGATAGTGTTCATGTCAGAATTCATATTCCGGCCGTCATTCTCTGGTAGAAATCCATCTCTAAGCCGACTCCAGACTATTAATCAAGTCTACAGCATGTTCGGAGCCGGATTCACCCGTATAAAGTGAAAGTTTGAAGAAAAAGATGAAAATAACACAAGTTTTATTATGAAAAATCCTAGATCTAGCTTAGATTTGATGAAAAATACATGGAATCCCTTAGATCTCGGCTAGATCTTACCAAGAATGACCTTATATAACGATTTGTACAACCGCCATGATGACATCATCCTTAAGGTCTCAGATCTGAGAGATTTCACGGTGAAACGTGTGATTTCCAAGGTGAATCACGTAGAGAATGAAGTGTAGATCAAGAAAGTACAAGGATCTAGCTTAAAACGTACCGAAATCGACGGGAAAATGGAGATTTGTAGTGAGCGTGCGTCTGGTCGAACAAGGCTGTCACATCAGGGAATAAAGTGATGTGACAGGCCTATTTATAGTGTGGAGGAGAGTGGGAAAGGGTGAAGGTGTGCATGGATCGGGTGGTCATCCGATCGGATTGCCACTCTGGCCAATCCATCCTTCCCGTGATCCTGTTCTCGCGTGTAAGATTAAACGTTGCGTATTATTTAGTAATAGAAGACTAGATTACATTATAATCACCAAAAGTCTTTCAAAGGTTAATAGATTCCGCCAGTGACACGACTCCAGTCTCTCGTTTCACCAAGAATCAAGTTTCACGAGTCTCAAGAGTCAGGCACCAAATATAGATTTAGACATTCCAATCATAGATTTAGACATTCAAGCGTAGAATTAGGCATTCCAACATAGATTTAGGCATTCCAAATATAGTTTTAGGCATTCCAAATATAGATTTTAGGCATTCCAAGCATATGGAATTAGACACTCCAAACATTATAGATTACCAACTCATCAAAATGTCACACTTAAAATAGTACAGGGGCCAGACTTGCCAATATGATAAAGTTCAGGGACTAAATCTGACAACTGCCTAAGGTTTAGGGATGCTGGGAGTTACACTATAAGGTTACGTGATTATGTTCCAATACGTAATTACGTACTGGAACATAATCAATGAATACCTATATCATGTACTATATGTGCAAACATTAACAAATTCTAAAATGTATAACATATCTATAATCAAGTATCATGTATGCAAAAGTAGTAACAAATACTCAGTGTAATTAATAATGTCATATGTGCAAAGCAGTAACAAATGTTCGATGTAGTAATCACGTACCATGTGTGTAAAGCAGTAACAAATGCTCAATGTAACATTCCATCTATAATCACGTAACGACTTATATTAGAGATCTAATCATGTAATAGTATAAAAACAATTAAGTTCTCGTTATATTGAACCCATAATGTCGCAACCCCCGATCCCTGATCCCCGGGAACGGGCGGACGCGAGCTCAGAGTTTCGGTGGTATCAGTGTTTATTAAATCTCGCAGCGGAATTTACATCAGGACCGTAGTTAGGAAATGTTTATCAGAGTAAAACCACCATATTTGATATTAATAATAACATGGGCAAAACCCAAGTTTTTTATTACAATACATTTATAGGGACAAACCCTATTTTATTGAATTTAAAACATTGTTTATTAGATAACTTTTATAGCCATTTATTTTCCAAGCCGTCAGTGCTCTCGAGCTGGCTTTTTCCCAGTTGGCTTTCACATTGTGTTACCTGAAACATGTTTTAAAATATTTTGTCAGCGGGAAATACTGGTGAGTGAATCCCAGTTTAATTAAGAAACATTTTATTAATTAACACAGTATTGAGAGCGATCACATTGTTTATTTCTACCCAATTACTCAATCAGTATTGTCAATCCTTGACCTGTGGGACATATTACTCATTGGCTAAGTCGTTGTCCAATGGTAACGTATTGTCATTCCGACTTACTACTCGCAAGTAATAAATTTTGTATACAAAACCCCAAATACTGCAAAACCCCAAATACCGGCAGTAATTGAAGAACTACAAAGACTCAATCACCGCTTAATCACATTGTAAAACATTTAAGGTTTTGTAAAGTATTAAAAAAACATTAACAAAAAGAGGATAAACTCACATTGCTATCTTAGATTTCTCGTAAGGGTTTCCTGGATATAATCTATAATTTATACGAATGTACATTGGTTAGTATCATAACCCTTTGAAATTATTAATAATACCTTCCCCGAGACGGCATTCCAACAACTACGTCGGGCAGAACCACGACAGTTGTTACGGAACCCTAAATCAATCGGGCAGCGTAACTATTACGAAACTGGGGTTATAATACTTACAACGGAGCAAAACCTCGCTAATTTAGGGGTATAATACCTAAATATTATGTCTATGCTTTCAGAATTCGAGATTGAGATTTTAGAATGAGCGACGGAAAACGAAAACTGATGCCTGCTATATATAGTGCTGATATCTGTCTTTCACGCGGCCCGCGTAAGGTAAGGCTAAGCCTTACGCGGCCCGCGTCAACACGCGGCCAACCTATAGCTTTGCCTGATCACCAAGTAGACTCGACACGATATCGACACGTGTCGGCTCAGAGATGCGCCACCATTTGGAACACGCACGGCCCGCGTAAACTAATGAAGGGTCTTTACGCGGCCCGTATGAACTAAAGGGATCAGCGGAGTCAAAGTCTGGTTTTGATACGGCCCGCGTAAGCTTGAGGTGAGGTCCTATGCGGCCTGCCTCAGCTTACTATTTCTTATTTTTGATTTATTTTATAAGCTATAACGTATTTCGGGCTCGGTTTTCACATACGGGGTGTAATATAATACATATGGGGACATTTAAAGATATACTGGGGTGTCAGAAATATTATGAGAACATTGGTTTTACCGAGGGTTGTTACATTCTCCCCACCTTGTTTTTAGAGCTCGTCCTCAAGATCTACTGGAACAAATGCGGATATTTCCTCTTCATTTCTGACTCGAGCTCCCATGTGTACTCAGGTCCTCTTTTGGATTCCCACTTTACTTTGACTAGAACTAGTCTCTTGTGTTTGAGATTCTTTACTTTTCTATCTTCAATTTGTAGAGGTCTTTCTACAAATTTGAGTTGTTCATTTACCTCTATATCCTTAAGAGGTACTATCAGTGATTCATCAGCTAAACACTTTTTGAGATTAGATACATGAAACACATCATGTATTCCTACCATTTCCTCTGGCAATTGTAGCTGATAGGCTACATGTCCTATTCTTCTGATAATCTTAAAAGGTCCAACATACCTGGGACTTAGCTTTCCCCGTTTGATGAATCTTACTACTCCTTTCCAAGGAGAGACTTTTAATAATACTTTATCTCCTACTTGAAATTCCAATGGCTTGCGTCGGTTATTAGCATAACTCTTTTGTCGATCCCGTGCTGCTTTCAGTCTTTCCTTGACTTGAATAATCTTGTCGGTTGTTTCTTGTACAATCTCAGGTCCGGATAGTTGTTGTTCCACAATTTCTGCCCAACAGACTGGGGTGTGGCACTTTCGTCCATAAAGTGCTTCAAAGGGTGCAACATTGCTACTTGTGTGATAACTATTATTATAAGAAAATTCTATTAAAGGTAAGTGATCGTCCCAATTACCTCCGAAATCAATTACACAAGCTCTAAGCATGTCTTCCATTGTCTGGATTGTTCTTTCGCTTTGTCCGTCCGTTTGAGGATGATAAGCTGTGCTTAATTTTAACTTGGTTCCCATTGCCTTTTGGAAACTTGACCAAAAATGAGATGTAAAGCGGATATCCCTATCAGAAACAATTGATAATGGAATACCATGTAAAGAAACAATTTCATTTACATACAATTTAGATAATTGTTCCATACTAATTGTTTCCTTCATTGGTAGAAAATGAGTTGACTTGGTTAGTCTATCTACAATCACCCAGATTGTATCATTTCCTTTCTTGGTTTTAGGTAATTTAGTAACAAAATCCATTGTTATCAATTCCCATTTCCATACCGGCATTTCTAATTGCTGTAACAAACCTGAGGGTTTCTGGTGTTCGGCTTTGACTTGTGAACAAGTTAAACATTTAGAAACATAGGTTGCTATGTCCTTCTTCATTCCTATCCACCAGAAATTTTTCCTTAAATCCTGGTACATTTTATCACTTCCTGGATGTATCGTATACTTAGACCTATGGGCTTCTTCTAATATGCGATGACGTAGGTTTCCTAATTTAGGTATCCACATTCTCTTTTCATGGAATCTCCAAATTCCGTCTGTTCCTTGTTCTAATTCTTTTAGCATACCTTTTAGCTTTTCAGTATCTTCCTTGATTACTGATTCTTGTGCTTCTCTTATCTGATCATTTAAATCTACTTCCAGATTTAATTTAAGAGAACGTACCCTTCTTGGCTTTTCATGATACTTTCGGCTTAAAGCATCTGCCACTACATTTGCTTTTCCTTCATGATATTGGATATCACAATCGTAATCACTAAGAAATTCCATCCAACGTCTTTGCCTCATATTCAATTCCTTTTGTTTGAAAACATACCTTAAACTCTTATGATCGGTAAATATGGTAAACTTACTACCATAAAGATAATGTCTCCAAATCTTAAGAGCAAAAATTATAGCTCCTAATTCTAAATCATGGGTTGAATAATTCTCTTCGTGATTCTTAAGTTGTCTAGATGCGTAAGCTATAACCTTCTGACGCCGCATCAACACACATCCATAACCTAATTTAGAAGCATCACAATAGACTACAAAGTCTTCAGTTCCTTCTGGTAATGCTAGTATAGGTGTATGGGTTAATCTTTGCTTAAGGATTCTAAATGCTTCTTCTTGTTTTAATCCCCATTCAAACTTAACAGATTTACAAGTTAGCTTAGTTAAGGGAATGACAATTCTAGAAAAATCTTTAATAAATCTTCTATAATAACCGGCCAATCCTAAGAAACTTCTAACCTCGGTTGGTGACTCAAGGGTTTTCCATTTGGTAATTGCCTCGATTTTTGCTGGATCTACATGAATTCCTTCATGATTGACTAGGTATCCAAGGAATTGTACCTGTTCTATCCAAAATTCGCACTTTGAAAACTTAGCATAAAGCTTTTCTTTTCTTAACAAACTTAAAAGTGCGTGCAAATGTCTTGCATGATCCTCTTTATTTTTAGAGTAAATTAGAATATCATCTATAAATACAATTATGAATTTATCCAAATATGGCTTACATATTCGGTTCATCATGTCCATAAATGCAGCTGGGGCATTGGTTAAACCAAATGGCATGACAGTAAATTCATAATGACCATACCTTGTTCTGAATGCGGTTTTAGGAATGTCCTCTTCCTGTACCTTTAATTGATGATATCCTGATCTTAAATCGATTTTAGAGAAAAATCGAGCTCCTTGCAGTTGATCAAACAAATCATCGATTCTCGGTAATGGATACCGATTCTTAATCGTAACCTTGTTTAATTCACGGTAATCAATGCACATACGCATTGATCCGTCCTTCTTTTTAACAAACAGTATCGGCGCTCCCCATGGCGATGAACTTGGCTGTATAAATCCTTTCTCCAACAATTCGTCTAATTGTTTCTTTAGTTCTTGCATTTCAGCGGGTGCCAAACGATAAGGTGCTTTGGCAATCGGTGATGTTCCTGGTAGTAGGTGAATTCTGAATTCAACTTCTCTGTCTGGAGGTTGTCCTGGCAATTCTTCTGGAAAGACATCTGAAAACTGAGATACTACTGGAATGTCCTTTAGTTCTTTTCCTTTAGTGTTAGTGATTATAGAAATCAAATACACTATAGAACCTTTTCTTATACAACTTGCAGTTTTCATCACAGAGATGAATTTTGTGGATTTAGGGGGCTTATCTCCTTTAATTGTGATCGTTTTACCTTTTGGTGAATTTATTTGGATTAACTTTTGATCACATAAAATACTGGCTTTATTGGCTATTAACCAATCCATTCCTAAAACAACATCAAATCCTGCCAGATTCATGGGATATAGATTTGCAATAAATTTCTGATTTAAAATTTCTATTCTTGCTCCCTGCAAGATTTCAGAAATCCTAACGGTTTCTCCATTAGCTGTCTCTACTAAGCATTCTAGTGGTAGTTTAGTTAATCACTGATTTAGAAATTTGCAAAACGATGTATTAATAAAACTTTGGTTTGCACCAGAGTCAAATAATACTTTAGCAAAGACATCATTAACTAAAAACGTACCAGCTATGACATCTGGAATCATTCTGGCTTCATCTGCAGTTAGAACAAATGCTCTAGCATTTTTAATATTCTTGTTGTCTGGAGCTGGAGCTAATTTTGAGCAGTTTGGCTTGATGTGACCTTGTTCTCCACAGTTGTAGCATATCCTGCTGTTTTTCTTCCTGCAGTCTTCTTCCTTGTGTCCCGATATTTTACAAAAGTTACAGTAAACAGAGCATTTTCCTGAATGCTTTCTTTTGCAATTCCTACAGTAGGGTGCAGAGGTAGATCCTACATTTCTCCCACGGTTAGAATTTCCAGAACGAAATTCTTGAGTCAATTTCTGGGTTAGGTTCCTCCTTTGATCTTCTTCTCGGGTACGGACTAATTCATCAGTCAAGGTATTGGCTAGTTCTACAGCTTCTTCTATGGTTTGAGGTCTAGCTGCCTTGACTACATGTCGTATTTCTCCGATTAATCCCCAGATATAACGGGAGATTAACACTGGTTCTGGTGAAGCAAGAGTTGGCACTATTCTAGCATATTCAAAGAATATTTTAGTGTACCCTTTGCTATCCACGCCAGTCATCCTAAGGTTTAGGAATTTGTCTGCTATTTGTTCTTTTTCATTGGGTGGGCAGAATTTCCTTTCTACCTTGTTTTTAAATTCTTCCCATTCCATATTGTAAGTTCTATCACTTCCTCTTGTCTGGAGGATAGTGTTCCACCATTCTAGTGCTGCATTCTTAAACAGATTAGAAGCAAACAATATTTTATCTTCTTCAGCACACTTACTTATCCTTAAGACTGCCTCAGTCTTTTCTATCCATCGTAAGGTTGCAATGGCCCCTTCATTGCCCGGGAATTCCATTGGTTTACAAGACCAGAATTCTTTATAAGAACAACCGTTAGGCACGGTTCTTCTTCTTTTGGGAATAGGCATTTGAAGTATAGGCCCATTGTTCACGTTGTTTTCTGGTTCAATTGGCCTCTTACTGCTATGTTTACTTTTATTATTCGCTTCTTGAATAGTTTGAATAATAAATGACATGGCATCTATGATTCTTTGTGCTACTATATGTTGAACGGCACTATTATCCATTTGGTTTTCGTTGTTATGGATACTCGGATTCTAGTTAACCACGTTAATGTTACTCTGGTTATCATTATTCAGATTTCCTTGATTTCCTTCGTCGGCCATCTGAATTTTAAACATTTATCCCGTATTAATATCACAAATAATATCTTAATATAGTTGGTCACATGACACTCAATCTAGCCAAAAACGTAGATCATTGCTACTTACTCTATTCATATACTATTATGCATCTATTACAAACTAGTACTGAAATAAAATTACAATACCAACAGAAATAGAATCACACTAATAGTAATATGCATCCGTACACACATATTTTATTTTTATTTTTATTTTATTTATTATTCTTATTATTACTACCATTGTTTCACCATCTCATTTACGGGTATGGATTTATCCAAAAATCCATATTGCGTTCATCGTATTTCCATACGAGACGCTCTCCAACCTGACGCATTCTCTCACTGCTTTCTAAAATTTCCTCCCCAAAAGTCCTAAGTTCTTGAACGTTTTCTGCACTCATTGGGGGTGCAGGTTCTCGGACTGGGTTTGGAATCTGGGGTGCGTTTTCCTGGTATGGGGGTGACAGTTCATGAAATTGGTAAGGATCCTCTAATATTTCCCTAATATAATCATCTTGGTAATAGGGATCAAAAAGGTCCATACCTGGGTAGGCTTCTATGTTCTGTATGGGTGGATAATCCTGGATAGGGTAACGTTGCACAAAGTCCCTATTGTTGTCCCACCAGGGGTCGTAATTCGGGTCTAGGGGGTTTGGTGCAGGTACCCTAAGAATTTCTTCTGGGTTAAAGTCGTGCATTTCCACTTGGTTTTCCGGGTTTTCTATCTCCATGGGTTGTTCTGGGTTTTGTGATTGTGGGGCTACTAATTGTTCCAGACTTGGGTCAGCAGCAGTTGTAGCTAAGATATGGAAATTAGCTAGGCTTCTATTTAGCATATCTTGAGTATGGGCATCTGTCTCTCGCTTAATAGCTGCTAAAGCCCTTTGCTGTTGCAATTTTCGCATTCTCTTCCTACGAGCAAAAGCTTCTTTACTGAACCATCCTCGTTTCTTATTAGGAAATGGTTCTTCAGATTTAGCTCTAAAGGCAAATATCCCATCTTCCTGATCAGCAGTATACCCAGAGAGGGCAGGCTGTGATGATGTACCTTCACTCCTAGGTGAATCAGATAACTGACGATTCACGTCTGATGGTCCTTGATCACTCATACTGAAAACTAACAAATAGTCAAATAACACATAACAAATAAATACAATTATGCACGTATTTTCGTAATTTATTTCCTAACACAAAATTTTAGAATTTAAGTGTCAGCAGAACACTTCTTTGGCTCAGACCAGTGGCTAGGCTCTGATACCACCTTCTGTCGCAACCCCCGATCCCTGATCCCCGGGAACGGGCGGACGCGAGCTCAGAGTTTCGGTGGTATCAGTGTTTATTAAATCTCGCAGCGGAATTTACATCAGGACCGTAGTTAGGAAATGTTTATCAGAGTAAAACCACCATATTTGAAATTAATAATAACATGGGCAAAACCCAAGTTTCTTATTACGACAGTTGTTACGGAACCCTAAATCAATCGGGCAGCGTAACTATTACGAAACTGGGGTTATAATACTTACAACGGAGCAGAACCTCGCTAATTTAGGGGTATAATACCCAAATATTATGTCTATGCTTTCAGAATTCGAGATTGAGATTTTAGAATGAGCGACGGAAAACGAAAACTGATGCCTACTATATATAGTGCTGATATCTGTCTTTCACGCGGCCCGCGTAAGGTAAGGCTAAGCCTTACGCGGCCTGCGTCAACACGCGGTCAACCTATAGCTTTGCCTGATCACCAAGTAAACTCGACACGATATCGACACGTGTCGGCTCAGAGATGCGCCACCATTTGGAACACGCGCGGCCCGCGTAAACTAATGAAGGGTCTTTACGCGGCCCGTATGAACTAAAGGGATCAGCGGAGTCAAAGTCTGGTTTTGATACGGCCCGCGTAAGCTTGAGGTGAGGTCCTATGCGGCCCGCCTCAGCTTACTATTTCTTATTTTTGATTTATTTTATAAGCTATAACGTATTTCGGGCTCGGTTTTCACATACGGGGTGTAATATAATACATATGGGGACATTTAAAGATATACTGGGGTGTCGGAAATATTATGAGAACATTGGTTTTACCGAGGGTTGTTACACATAATCACGTAATAAGCAAAACTTTAGTAAAAAAAAAACGATAAAAAAACTATAATAACGTAATTACGTATTAATACATAATCACGTGACATTACACTTCGGTCGTCAGATGGTCGGTTAAATTAGTGACAAGGGTGGAAGAGACATGAGAATATATTTTTATAACAATTAACTCATACACCCCACTAAATTTGCTATTAAATTTACACATTTTTTTTTTCTGATATGAGACTATTACTTCCAAAATTACAAGCAATGACACATTTCCAACACCTTATTACCGTATGCTACAAGAATAGAATACGCCAGGCTACAAGAATATAATACGTGAAGATAAGACTTAGAGCTTCAACATGACACGCACACCTCGTCCAAAACCAAACCCCCATTACGGACGCCACCCGCCGTTGGAGGAGATTGGCTTTGGTTGTCCGATATGTTGTAGCGGTCGGGTCCAATTTAGTTTAGTGGAGATCACACACGCACATGTTTTTTTTTTTTTTTTTTTTTTTTAGTGTAAAAGTGGAGTGTGATGTGTAAGTTTGGAATGATTTTGTGATGGAAGAAAAAGTGGATGTAGAATGATATGACGGGTTAAAATTTTGGACTTCAATCATCGTTGTAAATACTATTAGCGATGGAGGAAAGAGGAGAAAGTGGGACACTCAACTATTCATGGAGATGGTCTCATTAAAATTGGCACCAAACATCATAGATGACACCTACTAGAGTGGATCCAACTTATAGTTTAACTAATCTCATTTACTAAAATAACGAAATAATCAAATAAAAAACAGTATACAAATCAACCTTCCCACATGCTAACTTTGTCAACTCTATAAACAATAACTAAACAAAATAAAAACCTCTATGATCCCAATCAAGCACTTGAAGTAACAATGGAGCTCCATATTCCTCTTTCACTCATCATCTTCATCCTTACCTTCTTCTACCTATTCACCAAGCTCAAAACCTCCACCTCACCTCATACAAACAACAACTACAACCTCCCTCCACAACCATGGAAGCTCCCTCTAATAGGCCACTTACACCACCTCTTAGGATCACTCCCACATATTGCTCTCACAAACTTATCCCAAAACCTTGGCCCAATCTTTCACCTACGCCTCGGCGAATTCACTTTTTTCACAATCTCCTCACCTGATTTAGCTAAACAAGTCATGAAAACCAACGACTTATCTTTAGCAAACTGACCCAAGCTTCTGAGTGCTGAAATAGTTGGATACAACTACACCGACATCATCTTCTCCCCTTACGGTGAATACTGGCGACAAATGCGTAAAATCTGCATCTTGGAGCTGCTAAGTGCCAAGAAAGTCAGATCGTTCGAGTCCATTCGTTATCAGGAGTCATGGAGCCTCGTGGAATGCATGGTTAATGAAGGTAAGGTGACAATCTTACTGAGAAGATTTTTTCTACTATTAATGTTATTGCAACTCGGGTGGCGGTTGGAAGTAGATGCAAGGATCATGGGATGCTTGTTGAGTTGATTGAACAGCTTGTGTCGTTATCTGGTGGGCTTGATGCGTGTGATTTGTTTCCGTCGTTTAAAGTGCTGCATTTAGTGACTGGAATGAGGGGAAAGTTGATGAGGATTCATGGCAAGATTGATAAGATGTTAGACGGTATAATCTCCGACCACCAGGAGTGTCGTGCCGGTGGCGATCGGGCTGAGCAAAATGAGGATCTTCTTGATGTTTTATTGAGGCTTAAAGATGATGTAGGGCTTCAGTTTCCGTTGACTTATGATAACATCAAAGCAGTAATTTTGGTCAGTACTCCGTTAACTTGCTTTGTGAAGAGTAGATTCGAGACAGTCGGTTTGGGTTGGGTTGGGGCTCGGGCTCGAAGTTAAACGGGCCAGCTCGGCTTCGCACATTTATTTTCGCGAGCAAAAATATTGAGCTCGAGTTCGACCCATAAAAAAAACTCGAACTAACTCGTCTAGTTTTTAAATTTTGTATATTTAAAACAACCATACGATGACTCATTAAAAATATATATGTTTGCCATATATGGATCATTACTCTATGCCATTTACTTCAAATCATGTATGATGTAGGTTAAGATATATTTATATTAGAAAATCTAAGAATTGTTATTAAAACTTAAAAGAGACTTCTATTTTCCTTTTAATAGACATTGGCTCATTTATGTCGAAGGTATCATTAAATACTTGCATCTTGTGTCTCCTAACATAAACAAACTGAAATGTTAATGTTTTAAACTAATCCTCTTTTAATGCTATTGATATAGGATATGTTTGCAGCCGGTACAGATACAGCTTCGGTGATAATCGAGTGGGCAATGTTCGAACTAATGATAAATCCAAGGGTAATGCATAAGCTACAAGGAGAGATTAGGCGGGTTTTCAAGGGTAAGAAAAAGGTTTATGAGTCAGATATTAAAGATCTTGAATACTTAAGCCTAGTGATCAACGAAACGTTGAGGTTGCATCCTCCTATTCCGTTAATCCCTAGAGAGTGTCGGGAAAAGTGCGAAATTGGTGGATATAAATTCCCGTGAATACCAAAATTACTATCAATATATGGAAAATAGGGCGTGATCCAGACTACTGGAATAATCCTGAGAGTTTCATACCAGAAAGATTTAGCGAGAATTCAATTGACTTTAAGGGAACATATTTTGAGTATCTCCCATTTGGTGCCGGAAGAAGAATTTGTCCAGGCTTAACTATGGGTTTGGCCATTGTAGAGCTTGTTCTTACTAGGCTACTCTACCACTTCAACTGGGAGCTTCCAAATGGAGTAAATCTAGAGAATATTGATAGGAGTGAGACTCTTGGAGCCACTCTAAAACTAAAAAATGACTTGTACTTAGTTGCAAGTGCTTACAACACAAATTTGTGACCGACAGTATGTTTTTATGTTTGATATTTGATATTGATATGTATTGTTCCTTGATATGTGTTGGCACCTTTATAGTAATAATAAGCTTGTAAAAGAACACACAAACATAAATTATATGTGCATACCGCAAGCGGGGCATACACCATAAAAGAAAACGCAAACATAAAATACAGAAAGATAAAAACAAAAAGAGACCTGCCAGAAAAATGTCCCATTATTAATTTTGTAAATGTGCTCTAGTTGTTGCTTTTTTATGGTCCACATCATATGGCATCCAACACATTGACTGATCAAAAATGAATTTAAAATCATCGCATCATAGCAAATACGACTCCACAACGACACGCCCGAACTTCTCTTGCACGTCTTTGGGCGTTTCAATCTGTTGATTCAAGGACAAATATCATATCATATACATGTTAATATAGATTAATATTGAAATAATATACATTTCGTAGTGTCCTACTTACCGCATTTAGACCCTTGAAAAGAGCTTTCACTGTGTTATGAGGATTTCGGGACCCAACAACCTAAAACAGCATAAGTTAGGACACAATCAGAGATACACCTAAAAGCGAAATGAGTTGTGTTTTACCTTAGACTTCACATTCTTAAAACCAGCTAGATTTAAGATAGTTTGGACAGTTCTACCAGCCTTCATGCCACCCTGAGTCGGGCCGGGCCAAAGATACACCTAAAAGAGAAAGCAAACAAACTTAATTAAACCAAATTTATCTATTCCGTTTCTCAAAGGTCACAACACAAACCTTGGTTTTCTTATAAGAAGTCTGAATTGCATGTGCAATTGTATGATCTTCATGTCGTTCGACATAATGCAGATTTTGAAAGCATTTCTCATGAGCCTGTCGCGGTACAAAAAATAGTGAAGACGTAGGTTGTGCTGTTGATTATTATTTAAATATTTAAAAAAACATGAGAAGAACAAATTACCTTCTGACACGCAGTGGGGACTGCTGGGCCTTTTGCCTTGGCGAAACCAATGACACCATGATAATTACCACAAGCAACCATTACTGTATATTTAACCAACTGCCCTCCCTGTAAAAACAACAATCACAATTGTGAAAAACTTCCTAAGCATAACAAAATAAATTATAGAAACTAGTAATGGCTTACCTTTGTAACTTTACATGTTCGATTGACATCGATAAGTTTCACATCAAAACCCTGTCATTGAATTAAACGAACGTTAAATATAAGAAACATGAGAGAAATATGCACAAAGTCCCATGTTTCGGGCGGATTTAACAAACGTATAATTATTCACTGTATGGTAATTGATAAAGATGGTTAATAATTGTAAATTTCATAAACTTAAAGAGAAGAGGTATCGATATCACATTTACTAATTATTCGCTATATGGTAATTGATAAAGATGGTTAATAATTGTAAATTTCATAAACTTAAAGAGAAGAGGTATCGGTATCACATTTACATAAAAACAGCTAATATGTGTTGTGTAGTATACTCAACTTGTTACTAAATATTCTTGTATCTAATGCTGAGGATTCCAAAATCCTAAAGCTTATTAAATGACGCCACGTCAAGAAAAATGTAGATACTAGTTATATGTTGGTCATTTAAACAGTGATATTAAAGTTAATATCATTGATTTTATACCATTATGTTAATGTTTTTTTTTAATATTATCAAGGATAATTCATCATAACATTCATGGATGGTCCCTGTAGTTAATCAAAATCTTGGATTTGGTCTCTAGCTTTTCAAAAGTACATGGATGGTCCATGTGGTTTGCACTAAGTTAGGGGCTAAATACGTTACAAAGTGCAAAACACAGGAACCATCCATGTACTTTTGGTAAAAGTTGGAGACTAAATGTGTTACAAAGTAGAAACCATGGGGACCATCCATGAACTTTTGGAAAGCTATGAACCAAATCCAAAATTTTAGCCAACCACAGGGACCATCCGTGTACTTTACTCTAAAATAAAATAATTTCAAAGAAAAAATGCTTACTTTTCTAAATTGCGGTCTTCTAATCCTCTCCGTCAACGAATTTCTCTCTTCAGCAAGATCTCTAATTTCTTCCTCCAAAACCTTACCTTTTCTTCCAAAAGTGTGATCCAACTGTGCTAATTTCTCTTCAAGCATCTTATCAATAAAATTTAACTTTTCCAACACTAAATCATCAGTCTTTTTAGCCTCATCAAACTCTTCTTCTTCATCATCGTCATCATGTGACACACCTTTTATCAACAGTTTTTTCCTTTCAGCATCAGCATCTTCAGCAGGATCATGTTGCGATTGCATGTTTTGAATGACTCCATAGTTAGCAGGATTATTAGGATCATACGCTTCCTTCCATTTAACTAATCTGATCGCCCTATTAAGCTTTTGTTGAAGAAGAAATTTGTCCTTTCCGGTGGCTTCTTTCAGCCGATTCATCAAATCACCGATCACGCGATACTCGGGCCGCAGGGCTAAATGTTTCTCCTCAAATCTGTCGATTTTGTTCATCCACTTGAAAGCATCATCAATGTCATCTGACCAAAGGTGATATTACCGTTTCAAAAAAACGAGCATAAGTTTATAAACCAAGTATGTGACAACTACAAGTAATGGTACGCATATAGAACGGATCCAATACTAGCTAATAAAATAAAAGCAGGTTTGTATAAAAATGACTCTAGCATGGTAGCAACTACAGGTGGCAAAGTGGGTAGGTTGGGGAAACGTGCCAAGATGAGAAATTTGTGCAGAACGAGTTGGGTTAACCTAAAACACATTGTCCAATATTTCAGTTTATCAATTTGCTAAATATGATTAGTTCAGAAAGTTTTATGTATAAAAATACATTTTAGGTGGCGTTTAGCCCATTCGACCCTTTTGAAAAGTTTCCTTTTAGAGTAAAGTACACGGATGGTCCATGTGGTTTACCAAAATTTTGGATTTGGTCCCTGTGGTTTGTACTTTGGAACGCATTTAGTCCCCAACGGTTTCTAAAAGTACATGGATGGTCCCAATGGTTTGCACTTTGTAACGCATTTAGTCCCTAAGTTGGACATGCTAAAACCTTTAGATTTGTTGGCTGGGGACTACATGTGTTACAAAGTGCAAGCCATAGGGACCATCCGTGTATTTTATTGTTCCTTTTTAAGTTAATTTTGTTGCTATTACCAAATCCACTCGTTCATAATTAAACGTGTTGACATCTAGCAGCAGCATAATAATAAAAGGTTAGCGAACAACAAAACATACCGGATTTAGTGAAGTTATCAAGAAGCTCTTCATGACGTCTCAATTTCTTCTGTAAGATTTCTTGTCTTTGTTGAATTGCCTCATGAGTGAACCTATGGTCATCTTCTTCACTTTCGGAATCAGTGGGTTCTTCCCTCATGTTAAGTATACGGGGGTCAACTTGTTTTTGATTCTCTTTCTCCAGTTTCTCAATGAGTCGGGCCACACCCATGTAATCCTCGTCATCCTCAGCATCTATATCAGCCGTACCCAAACCGGCCTTTTTTCTCTGCTCTCTCTCCCTCTGCTTTTCCCGCTCGACTTCAGCTAAAAGCTCACGTACAACTCTATCACCGGCATAGGAGGGCATGGATGAGAATAGCCTATTTCCGTTCCCGTTATGATCCCAAGGTTCTACTCGTGTTTGGTTAGCAAGAACATACTGCCACCGTTGTGATGTAGAAAATGTTCGGGAAAAAGAACGAGCAGGTTTCAGCCGGTTGAGAATGGCTTTTGACACTCGTGATTTGCTCATGATGTTGATTGTAGACATTTTTTTACCACTTGAGTTTTTTTTTACTGTTGCAGCAGAGCCATGTCGGGTATGTTAGTCAGTCGTGGCTGCAAAGATTGAATCGTGTCTAGAAATGAGTTACTAGTTACAACTGTAAAATGAATCAAACCAACTAAATAGATCAACAAAGTGCAAAAGAAGCCGAATAACTAGCTTGCTTAAAGTTTAAACAACAAGGTCAATCCTCTAAAGATTCTTTTAGTAATTAGGTTAGATGTGATAATTGGAACGGCTAGCAATGTTCAATATATCAGAACCCACATGAAATTGCATTACTCGATTCAAGTTACCATGTCAAGAGTCTAACAGAAGGCATATTGTCTAGATTAAACAAAAAAAATATCTTAATAAAATTCAAGACATGGCTTACTAACAGTATCCTGGACCAATTCGCGGAACGAACAGGGTCCGGGTTCGCAAGGGACGACCATAATGGTAACAATTGAAATGTAATAGAGAAGAAATGGTGGCTAATCGAAGCTTACCTGCTTGCTTGCTGGCTGACCTGCTGAATCGTAGAATGAAAGAAAGAAGATCTCTCGGCTCGGCTGTTTGTTTTTTAGGTTTAGAAGATCGCGGAGCCAACAGGGAGGAGATAGACAAGAGGAGGACGGCTGCTATAGTTTAGTTTAGGGTTTTTTAATTTTAATTTTAATTTTATTTCTATTTTTATTTTAACTATATATATTATTACTAGGTTATAACCACGTGTATTACACGGATTAAAAAATGTAATTTTACATACTAAAAAAATAAAACAATATATCTTTAAAAATCTCATTTATTACACCGGTTGAATAAATGTAATTTTATATATTAAATAATAAAAAAATATTATATCTTTAAAAACCTCGTGTTTTATATAGGTTGAATAAAATCTTCTATACTATATAATAAAAGAAACCATTAATGGGACACTTGTCATCATATTAGACTATGACTTATAGATAAAATCATTTATATATAATCCTTCTACTAAATATTATTTAGTTTAATCTCTTATAGATAATTATTATTTATTTAATCTCTTCTAATTAATTATAGATTTTTATTAACAATTGATATTATATAAAATATCTTATCGGTTCATTTAAAGTACTTTATTTTTGTATTTGATTATTTAAAAAATATATTATTATTATTATTATTATTATTATTCTGTAATATATCCCTATATATAATATTGATAAAAACGAACTAAAATGATGAATAAAACAAAAATGAAGATGGTAGACATCATTACATCAATTGACATACGAAGTGAATTCTTTTGAAGATTAGAAAATAAGAACTTGTGAATAAGTTAAAGATTATTTAGAGTAAATTACTTTTTAAGTCCCTGCGTTTTAGTGGTTTTAACTACTTGAGTCCAAAATCAAAACGTTTAACGCCTTGAGTCCCTAACCATTCATTTTATTACGTTTTGAGTCCAATTTTGTTCATTTTATAACGTTTTGAGTTCAATTTTGTTAAAAAAGTTGACTCGAAAGGTTAAAATTTGGAATCAAATAGTTATAAAAAAACGTCTATGGGCTTAGGGCGTTAAATATTTTGATTTTGGACTCAAATTGTTAAAACCACTAAATCACAAGGATTAAACAAAATTACAAATATAAAATCATTGATTTTATTGACAATAACAAAGTCTTAATTTTTTCAAAAAATAATTCAAAAAATATATAACTAAAAACATATGACATTATAATAAAGTTAACCGATTTATCATCATACAAACTCGCAACTATTCAATCATATTTTTTTCTATCTTATATTAACTAAATAAATAAAAATAAATATTAAATCTTATCCTACTTTAAATGTTGAATAGAATATTTCTATTTTTCTAATAAAATAGAGTTAAATGCTTGGTTGGTCCCTGTGGTTTTAAAAAATTTCAGACTTGGTCTTAATGTTTTACTAATTACACGCTTGGTCCCAAAAGTTGTCAAAAATGCACTCGGTTGGTCCCCAGCCCTAACATCAGTTAAATTTCTCAGTTAACTATGTGTGAAATGACTATATTACCCTTGAACAATTAAAAGAAATAAAAAAATATATATAAAATTTGAACATTATGAACATGTATATGTTTATATCCAGTTGTTCTTCAATCTCAGTTTCTCTCTTTCTCTCTCTCACAACAACCATCATCAATCATCATCTTCAAATAACAACCATCATCAATCATCATCTTCAAACAACAACAATCTGAGTTATCCCCTTCCACCCATCTTATTCTCATCCAATCTCTAAACCCTAGCCACCCTTAGGGGCGGCGGCGGCGTTTATAGTGGTAACAATCCGGTTGTTCTTTAATCCGAGTAAAGGTGTGGCGGCGGAGTTAGGGGCGGCAGCATTTGTGGTGGTAACAATCTGGTTGTTCTTGAATCTGAGCAAAGGTGCGGCGGCTGAGTTAGGGGCGGCGGAGTTGGTGGTGTTCTTGAATCTGAGATTTAGGTGAGATGATGTTTGGTGGTGTTCTTGAATCAGAGATTTAGGTGAGTTGATGTTTGGTGCTGTTCTTGAATCTGAAATTTAGATTGAAGTTGGATGAGATGATGTTGGTGGATGAGATGATTTAGTTTGATTTAAGTTCTTCAATTTTTGGTGGTTGTATAGATCTGAAACAAACGATTGATTGAAAGGCAAGGGCAAGGGAGACGAACCCTGGTTTGACAAGTTCGTTTCATCCTGCAGTGTTGGTATGCAAATCACAGGCACGCTTCGATACTTGTGTTCAATTGTTGCCCAGTTCTCTGTGATTTTATTGAAAACAGAAACAAATAGATAGTGTTTGATAAGGGGCCAAGTTCTTTTTTCGAAGAACGAATACAATCTGAGACGTATGAGATGATGTTGGTGGTGGTTATGAAGATGGAATTTGAAGATGGTGTTTAAGATCGAATTTATGATGATGTTTATGTTCCAGAATTTATTTTCTTTATTTTGAAGATCTCATGTTCATATTTTCAATTGCAGATGTTCATTGTTTGAAGATGTTCATTGTTTGAATTTTGTTAAAATCTGGATATAAACATGTACCTGTTCATTGTTTGAAGATGTTCATAATGTTCAAATTTTATACTTTTTTTATTTATTTTAATTGTTCAAGGGTAATATAATCATTTCACACATAGTTAACTGATAAATTTAACTGATGTTAGGGCTGGGGACCAACCGAGTGCATTTTTGACAACTTTTGAGACCAAGCGTGTAATTAGTAAACCACTAGGACCAAGTCTGAAATTTTTGAAAACCACAGGGACCAACCAAGCATTTAACTCAATAAAATATTATCCTTAATTTTAAATTTTTAATTTAAGATATTTTAAATAACCAAATTATTTATCACTAAAACCAAACTTTATATTAATATATCATTTATTTTTATTTTCATTATTAAAAAATTATGATAACGATTTTATTACATAATTTTTAAACAAAATGTATATAACTTTCAGTATTACTTTATATATAAAATTATATTTTTACGAGTTTTTTAAATATAATTTATATTTTATCACTCAAATGGATGCTTAATTGCTTCTTAAATAACATGTTTGAACACTATATCTTCTTTTCAATACTCATTTCCGCAATCACCATATCTATCATGTACCGAGTATATCCATTAGTTTTTTTAAATATATTTTTCTTATTATTTGGTATGTAAAATCATATTTATTCAACTCGTGTAATACACGAGGGTTTTTAAATATATAACTTTTTTATTAGTTGGTAAACAATATTTCATTTATTCAACCCGTGTAATACACATGGTTTTAATGATATAACTTTTTTTTTATTATTTAGTATATATAATTATATTTATTCAACCCGTACAATACATATGGTTCTTATAGATATAACTTTTTATTATTTAATATATAAAATTACATTTATTCAACCCATGAAATAAATGAGGTTTTTAAAGATATATTGATTTATTATTTAGTATATAAAATTTATTTATTCAACCCGTGTAACACACGGGGTTATAACCTAGTGTAATTTATATACCAAATAATAAAAAGTTAAATCTTTAAAAACAACCGGGAATAAAATAATTTTTCATTCAAAAAAAAAAAAAATAATAAATATTATATCTTTTAAGAACCTCGTGTATTGTATGGGTTGAACAAATGTAATTTATATACCAAATAATAAAAAAGTTAAAAAACTTTGTGTACCACACGAGTTGAATAAATGTAAATTTGGATTGATTGTATATTAAATAAATATAATTTTGGATAAAGTCTTGTATATAATAAATGTAATTTTGGATTAATAGTATATTAAATAAATATAATTTTGGATAAAGTCTTATGTATAAAAAATTAAAGTAATCGATATATTTGATAAATAATAAAACAATAATAATAGTAAAAAAAATCTCATATGTGTATGTTATCATCTAAGTAATCCGATGTTATCCAATATATTTTTTTATTCAATTAAATTTTTTTCTATTTAATATTATCTATAATTATTAGAAGATAAATATAAAAGAAACCCTAAAAATAGGTGTCTCCAATGAATGACACATGTCCCAAAACAAGTTTCTTTTATTATATAGTATAGATTATATATTATATACTATAATTATTATATATCAATTTTCATCGCCCTTTTGCTATAGTATGTTTTTGAGTTTTGAGTTTTTATCACTACATGTTTTTTTCTTTTAATAAAAAAGTTAAAAAACTTTGTGTACCACACGAGTTGAATAAATGTAAATTTGAATTGATTGTATATTAAGTAAATATAATTTTGGATAAAGTCTTGTATATAATAAATGTAATTTTGGATAAAGTCTTGTATATAATAAATGTAATTTTGGATTAATAGTATATTAAATAAATATAATTTTGGATAAAGTCTTATGTATAAAAAAATAAAGTAATCGATATATTTGATAAATAATAAAACAATAATAATAGTAAAAAAAATCTCATATGTGTATGTTATCATCTAAGTAATCCGATGTTATCCAATATATTTTTTTTATTCAATTAATTTTTTTTCTATTTAATATTATCTATAATTATTAGAAGATAAATATAAAAGAAACCCTAAAAATAGGTGTCTCCAATGAATGACACGTGTCCCAAAACAGGTTTCTTTTATCATATAGTATAGATTAGCTAATGAATGGTAAAAGAAATTTAATCTATTTTTACCTAGCATAGTTAAATTATTTTGAGTTTTTTTTATTTACTTTATCTTTGTTGTTAACATGATTATTATTTTTTACCCAATATAGTTAATTATTTTGAGTTTTTTTACATACTTTTTTTTTTTTCTCTTTCTTGCTGTTAACATGGTTTTTATGCCACGTGTCTTCTTCTTTTTCTAGATCAAACACATTTCTCTATTATCTTTCTCATTAGTTTCAGAATGTTATTTTATCATATAAAACCCAGTACCTGCCCAACTCCTTCTGCATTTTGCAAAACATGGCTTCCGTAAGCCACTTCCTTCTTCAGAGGAAGTTCTTATTTCCGTAAAGCGTTGTATTTTCTTTTTATTACTGGAGCGTAACCTACTAATAATTTATCTGCAAAAGTTTTAAACTTTTTGAAGTATGGGCCCTTAGAGAAGCTAAAGACAAGCTGGAGAAGCGTGGTGAAGAGCTAACATGGAGATTAGACTTTTAAAAAGCATTTGATGGTACATCTTTTATATGTCCAATAGAGATGAACATGTTAATAGTAATAAAAAAAGTTGTTTGATCTGAGTAGGAATGTGATAAAGTGTTAACTGATTTTTCGGAATAGAAGTTAATAAGATATTTGACCAGTTGAATTGGACGAGTTTTCGACCAAGGTTGCGACACGCAACCACCTGCTTCCGACTCAGAATCTCTCGGTTTCGACTTTCGACACAAAACTAAACACCATAGGACTCGAGACCAGCCACTTGCGAGTCGAGACCACCTCGGTTCCGACTCGAGATCTTGTGTTTCGACTGATGTTTCACTTGAAACCAACTTTAACATCCACTTGGGCCATACGCTGATTATTGGCCCATCTGCAGAACTTGGGCCGTACACTGTTTACTGATTTACACATTGGGCTTTTGTTGAAAAGTCTAAGCCTAGCCCACATACTTTATATGCTATGTGACTAGCCTAACTTGCATGCTATATGTGTTATGTGATGAATACATTAGATGTAACCTGATTGTCATACATGGTTTATTCTTGCGTCTAGTGGGGACAAACTAAGGTGAGTTCACTGCTCTTTTCACAAGCACGCGTCTACTGGGGACAAACAAACAAACTTACATCCCTGTAGGGGATACTTGACACACTTTTATCCCTGGAGGGGGTATGTTATAACTGTTGATGTTGGATAATACACTCAAAACTATCACCTTAAGTCCCATCTTACTACCGAACTAGTTGCTTGGAGGGCAACGGGGTTATTAGTTAATAGCGCTATTAGGTTTGGCACCCTCACGACATACCTAGATAGGACGGGCGTGAACTAATGACCTTAATCACTCGACCAATGTTGATAGGCATTGGGGAAGTCCAAACAACAACCGTCTTGCGGCATCGAGTTATTATCAACATGCTTTGAACTAAACACTTGGCAACTAAACGTTTTTCAAAACTATGAACTCGCCAGCTTTATGTTGATACACTTTTTCTGCATGCTTGCAGGTCGATAGGTATTTGATGTGGGACTTGCAGTCTGCGGAGCTGGAGTGGTCATGGGTCGTGACTAGTGTAAAGACAAGGAATATTGATTGTTTTTACATACTTTGGTTTTGAGTTACTAAAACAACGAATTATGATCCCGCTGAACGTAAACATGTTTTGAACAAATGTTTTGAATTTTCTAATTACATTGAATGAGAATTTTTATTTATTGTATTATTGTTAGTTCAATGTGATTAGTGGTTGGATCCTGGTACGTCACACACCTTACGGTGAAGAAGATTGTTGAGTTGGAAGAATCACATGCTAATACCTAGGGGGACTTCACGAGATCATTGAAAGATAGCTAAAGGGCCTTAATATATATATACACACACACACACACATACACATATAAACTGGTGGGTGGTGTACGGACAATGGTGGTGGCGGTTTGGGATGAGCTTTTTTTCCCAAATACCCGTACCGTGCCTGTACCCGTACCAATTTAGGTATTTGGTACATATATCGGTACTCATTTTTATATAGACATTTAAAAGTTTTTTATATTATGTTTTATTTCGTGTTATGGTATTTATAGTACTTGTATTGATTTTACCTATACGGTACCCTTATAACAAGAGAATGAACATCTTCTATTTGAACTTACAAACAAGATAATCAAGTACTTATTATACGGTATCCTGATGGCATAGAGAAAATACCACACCAAATCAAACAATGGAGGTAAAAAAATTAGAATGCCAATAGAATCAATTCTATTATAGGGTTCCCAATAGATACATTTCTACAATGTGACTACTGATGATTTGTAAGTAATGATCCCTTGGTCAAGTTTCTGATACGACTCACCTACCTATAACTAACCTCATTGTAACAACCAACAAATCTTACAGTTCTTAATCAACTTATTTATTTCATAAAAAAAAAATAATAAAGACTTCCTCACTAAACTTCCATTATAATGAACTTTAGTTATCACTATTTTCTTTAATTCATTTGTATCAGCTTAGGTCCGATTAGAATAGCCGTTTTTAACCTAATAATAGTAGGGAATTGATATTGTGGTGTTTGTGTATATACTCGTGTTCAAATCAACCATGAAGAATCACATAAACGTATTCGAACACTTATGTAGATAGAGAAGCATTACAACAACCGGATGATCAAAGATGTTACCTGGATTCGTGATACTGAGCAAATAGAATGGGGTGGCGGTAGAAGCTAAAGCGAAGCGGCGCCTGATGGCTTCTAATAGCAGTGTAGGTCGACAATGGGGGCTGGATTCGTGGTGGTGACTAGTGATTCGCCGGTTGCAACTTCACAGTAGAACATATATATCGGACAGAGATGGTTTCAGTGTTGAGAAATGAGACCTGAGAGCAGAGACTGTGTTGAGGGTTTGAAGCCCGTTTGTAGATCCAGTTTATCGGAGGGGGCCGGTAAGCCCAAACAAAATTTCAAGGTAAAGTGTAATTTCACAATTTGCATTCTTATGGTTTGGTAACGTGACCCTAAGGGTCTGTTTGGTATGACGTAATGGAATAGACGGGTGAATGGAATGTACGAGGTAATGGAATGGACAATGTAATGGAATGGATCATTACCATTCCATGTCTTGTTTGGTTACCATGTGAGAATGAAATGAAACATTACTTTGTGTTGTTTGGTAGGAAAGAATAGACAAAGGAATAAAATCGGTGATGAGTGACGGTAGTCGGTGGTGGTGGGTGGTGATATGTGGCAATGGTAGCGATGGTCGGAGGTGGTGGCAGCGGATGGCGGCGGTGGGTGGTGGGTGGTGGCGGGGGTAGAGGTAGGTGGAGACAACGACAATGGTGGTGGGTGACGGGGACGGTGGTGGGTGACGGCGACGGTGGTGGTCGGTGGTGGAGGTGGGTGGTGGCTGACAACGAAGGCGGGGATGGGTGGCAGCTGTGGTGCGGTGGTGTCGGGGGTGGTGGGTGGTGGCGAGTGACGGTGGGGGCGGAGGTGTGGATGGTGGGTGACGGTTGGTAGCGGCGGAGGTGGGTGACGACTGGGGTGGAGGTGGGTGGTGGGTGGTGGAGGGAAACAGCTGGGGTAGAGGTGGGTGGTGGTGGTGGTGGCGGCGGAAGTGGGTGACGACGACGACGGTAGTCACGGCGGTAGTTATGGCTGTAGTGGTGTCGCCCGTGAGTGAGTTATTAAAACCAATAATAATAATAATAATAATAATAATAATAATAATAATAATAATAATAATAATAATAATAATGGTAAAAAATAATAATAAAAATATTGATAATAATAATAATATATCTTTCCATTCCTTGAAGGAATGAAAAAAAAAACACCACTTTACCAAGGAATGAAAATTATTATATTTGGAAGGTTTACATTCCTTGTGGAATGCTCCATTCCATTACCACTAGATAACCAAACATGTTTCTTCTTATTCCAATAGAATAATCCATTCCATTCCGCCTTCTATTCCTTCGTACCAAACACCACCTAACTTTTTTTGTTACTTGTGATTTCAAAATTTGAACACTTTGTATCCCTTTTGTATGGATGAGTATTTGGTATTGGGTATCGGTATCGTACTGGTCCTGTTTTTTTGTTACTCGTGATTTCAAAACTTGAACACTTTGTATCCCTTTTGTATGGATGAGCATTTGGTATTGGGTGTCGGTATCGTACCGGTCCTGTACTGGTACCGAATTTTACGTACCGAATTTTTTCGGTACCAGTACCTACTTTTTAGCATTTTCGGTATCGATACTTTTGGTATCGGTACCGGTAAAATACCAAATTTTACCTTCAAATACCGGTACCGTACTGTATCGTACCGAATATTTCGGTACCAGTACTCGTACCCAGTTTTGACGAATTTCGATACCGGTATTTTCGGTACCGGTTTAGTACGGTACCGGTACCACGCTCATACCTACCCTCTTGTCATATCTCTATTAAATCACCATGTGAAATTACATCTTTACCCCCAAGCCATCTAGAAATTACATTTATATCTCTCTTATATCCTTTACTTTTCTCTCTCTAGAAAACCACCACCACCGTGAACCTTCGCCACTACCCAACACCACTATCCTAACCTCCCTACAACCAGCACTACTCCAGTTTTGCATCTAAACAAACCGTAATTTTTATAAAAATCCGCTTGTGGAGCGATCAAATTTATTGCCCCGTTATCAGATATTGAACCCCTTGAAGATGAACCCTCTTCTGAGTTCTGACCCTTCTCTCACTCTCACTGGTGGAGCGACATAATTAACTTTTAATTTGACTTCCTTCACTTCGTTACCTGACTCCTTGTTAAACTATTACAATTCAAAAGTAAAAATTATAATCAAAGGAGTCAGTTAACAGTTTAAACACGATCTAATGAGCTAATTAACTACAGGCACACGAGTGATGTCTTTTGGGTCAGTTCCAAGACGTGCAACTGCACTTTGAAGCAAAAACTTATCCTTGCATAGCATATTAGGAGCAGCCCGTTTTGAGCTTGTGTTGTAACTAAACATTACAAGATTTGAAACCACAGAAGTATATTCTACATAGGCATCAGATCGCATTTATGTTAAAATCATGAACAACTTTGCAGGTATATATGGGAGACTTCATTCCCATTTGAATAGACATTTTTTTTTCTTCGTGGCGGAGCTTGACCAAAAATTTTGAGGGGGCGTAAAGTCATGAGACCCAATTTTTTTTCCTATCGTTATGTTTCGGGTCGGGTTAGGTCGGCTATTCAATTCAGGTCGGCTATTCGATTCAGGTCGGGTCAAATAATAATAGTTCCAAATAAAACTAAAAAAATTATATTTATTCAAAAGACTCGTTCTTACACATAAAAAACTACTTATTGTTTAACAAACAAAAGGCCAATGTATAATGATACCAGATTAATGGAACCTGGGAGCAGAATTACAACTCACCCCGACGACCTTACAAAAGACCAATATATAATGATACCAGATTAATGGAACCTGGAAGAAGAATTACAAGTCACCTCGACGACCTTCAGATTTAAAGTGGTAACAAACTTTACTTTGATTTATATATATTGTATAAATATTAAGGCAAAATAATTAGGGGGGCGATCCTATATAATTTTAATTTTTTCTAACGAAAATTGGAAATTATACACCTCTAATCGAAACATTGGAGGGGGCGGGTGCACCCCCCCAGTACCTACTATCCTCCGCCCCTGCTTCTGATTATCTTTTTTGACCGCTATCCCTTTTACTGCAACTGACAACCTGATTATGAATCTAAACTTATTTAGTATCACATAATCACATTCCAAACAACCCTTCAGTAGGTTTTAGTTGCAGATATGCAGGTAAAATGCTCTTCAAAGTAACACAACCTAATTTCTAAAGTTAGTGATAGAGAAGTAAGGCTATACGTTACAAAGAAATATCATAAATTATCAGTGCATTGGATATAAAAAATACTTAACGAACCATGAAAACGAGCCTGAAGTCCCTGCCAAGGGTGATATCATGCGCCATAAGTAAAAGATAGTTTACTTTGAGCTCGCATATGTTTCTTCTGTTTTATATGCAACAAAATATACCTGAGATCTGTGCTGTTAATATCGGTGATATATCGGTTATTGGTCCCAATGTAAAATATCGGTGTCAAATATTGGTTAAAATATCGGTAACAATATTCGGTGATATTGACTGATATATCATTGAATTGTTAGTATTTAAGTGTCATGAATCAAATTAACATTAGGAAGATGGCAACCTTTGTTAAAAATTCTACATTGTAAAGCAATAAAATCAAAATTCTTAAAAATGAAGCTGACAGTCGAAACGAAAGAAAATGATTGGTTCAAGTGAGTAAATAAAAAAAATGGAATATTATTACCTTCGAAGATAAATTCCTCGGATCTGAGTTTAGTGCCGGTTAACTTCTGGTTCAAATTTAGCTTCTGGAGAATCATAACCGAACCTGATACTACCACCTGTTAAGGTTACCAGACCACAAACACCAACTATCAAATCTCAAAATTGTTAACTAAATGCACAATATTAACACAAAAGTAGCATAATAAAAAATGAAATCGGAGTTGTAACAACTTACAACAGCG
Organism: Helianthus tuberosus; assembly: GCA_030545235.1. Lineage (NCBI taxonomy): Eukaryota > Viridiplantae > Streptophyta > Magnoliopsida > Asterales > Asteraceae > Helianthus > Helianthus tuberosus. The sequence goes on along the minus strand of CM060395.1, from coordinate 204,855,263 downwards.
GGCTGGTGGTGGTCATGAGATTGCAGATTGGGCGGCAATGACCGATAAGAAAATCTCTTGTTACAAATACAAATGAATAGAGAACAAACAGGTTAGACTACCCATTGTGGCTAACTTGACAACATGGATTTATCCTCTAATATTGCGATACATGACACCAACTTATTTATAGCTAACTTCAATATTAATCCGCTCAGTAAACTCAAGATCAAGAACAGCCAAATCAATTAAACAAATTGTGAAAAAACAGAAACAAATTATATATCACTGGTAGAACAAAATTCATCACAAACATATTTCATTAACTTTGCATTGGACAAACAGATTCAATCAATTCTAGATTAAAACTATGAGTCATAAAACAATAACATTTTGAAACCCTAAGAGCTTGTAAATTTCGTAACCGCCTTTGTGCCTTCAGAAACAGCATGTTTGGCCAATTCACCAGGAAGAACAAGGCGTACGGCAGTCTGGATCTCCCGAGACGTGATAGTGGGCTTCTTGTTGTACCTTGCAAGCCTGGAACTCTCCTGAGCGAGTTTCTCGAAGATGTCGTTGATGAAACTGTTCATGATTCCCATGGCCTTGCTGGAGATTCCGATGTCAGGGTGCACCTGCTTCAACACCTTGAAGATGTAGATCTTGTACGTCTCCACGCTCTTCTTCGTTCTCTTCTTCTTCTTATCAGCGGCAGCAGCTCCGGCTTCTTTCGGCAGTTTCTTTCCGGCCTTTGGCTTCTTCTCCGCCGGTGCTTTCTCTTCCGCTGGCTTCTTCTCTGCCTTTGGCGCCATTGATTTTGAGGGAAATTGAAATTCTAGGGTTTGTAATTTGGGGGGATTGATTGATTGATTGTGTGTGATTGAAAGAGGTTACGGGATCCGGTTATATAGTAGACGTGAATGGGTTTTTGTTGGATGATTGGGTTGTTACACGGATCGGTGACGTGGCGTGAGAATGGATGGGTGTTGTTGTTCAGATTGATTGTGAAGCGTGGATTGCATCTCTGATCTCCCATCAATCAAAACGGATATCAAATTTATTTTTTATTTAATTTTTTCGTAATTTGGCAATTATAAAAGTTTTAGAGTAAACCCGGTATTACAACTTTGTGGTATGGGGAAAAAATCACTGTAAATACCGCTAAGAACTTATATTTTTTTACAAACCTAATTTTACAAGTTTTCATTTTACCAAAAATAATTTCCTTTCAAATTAATATGGTTCATGGTTCATACAAACACACGAACAATATATACGAACCCGTATAACCATACAAACACCTGAACAATTTATATATAAACCCGTATAAACATCACCAATTGTTCTCGCTAAATTAATTGTGGAAGTCAGGGGCAGTCTAAAATACCCTCAACTTTCATGGTGAAGTGCAATTTTTTCCATCATCGTTTTAAACGTCACCAATTGTTCTCGCTAAATTAATTGTTTCGTAAACAATTAATTTTTTCAGTATATTACTAAATACTTATCTTCCACAATTAATCGCCTTTTACGATCTATAATATTTAACCCTTAAATATTATAATTTGTTCGTCGTTCAAAGTGTAACTCTTTATATTGTACCTTAGTAACGACGTTAATAATAGATAATTGGACACCAATTCCAACAATGACAAGTAGAGACAATGAGAAACCTATTTTCATAAACAATTCTGGTCATCGTATGGTCGGTAAAATTAGTGACAGAGATGAGAATATATTTTTTTAGAACTTTTAACTCATAGACCAACTAATTCTACTCTTAAATTTACAAAAATTTTTTCTATCATGAGATTAGCACTTTCAAAATTATAAGCAATAACACATTCCCAACACCTTATTACCATGTGATACAAGAATATAAAACATTATGCTACAAGAATATAATATGTGAAGATTAGACTTAGAGCATCAACACCGACTGACAAACACACCTCGTCCAAAACCAAAACCCCATTACAGACCCCCTCCCCCCACCGTTGGAGAAGATTCACTTTAGTTGTCCGGTTGCATGTCCTCAACCCCCGTTGCTGGTGAAAATCGACAAGTTTGTCTTTCCTGGCGATTTTGTGATTTTAGACATGGACGAGGACAAAAATGTTCCACTTATCTTAGGTCGCCCATTTCTAGCCACTGCGAGAGCCTTGATAGATGTCTACACGAGTAGACTTACTCTTAGGGTTGATGATGAGGAGGTTACCTTTGATATAGGGAAATCCATGCAACACTCACAGAGTCAGGATGATACACTCTACTTCATTGAGACTATCGATACATATGTGAGTGATCATCTCCACACTACATTTGAGGAAGATGTTGTGGACACACAACTTCTAGGAGGGGAGACTTTTGGTTCGCCCAGAGTGGATCGATTGGTTGAGGAGGTGACCTGTCTGATAGGTCATGTGTCTCCCCTGTGTCTCGAGGTTTTTGAGGTTGTGGATCGCGTTGCTGAGCCTAGAGCACGCCCTTCTATTGCGGATCCACCTTCAGTTGAGCTTAAGGAACTTCCAGATCATTTGGAGTATGCTTTCTTGGAGGGTGAGACGCATCTGCCCGTTATCATTTCTGCCAAATTGTCAAGAGAAGAGAAGGATCGATTGCTTGAAGTCCTGAAGCAGCACAAGAAGGCGATTGCTTGGAAGATCATGGATATAAAAGGGATCAATCCATCCTTTTGTACCCATAAGATCTTGATGGAGGAGGACTTTAAACCTGTGGTACAACATCAGAGGCGCTTGAACCCTAACATGCAGGAGGTTGTGAAGAAAGAGGTCATCAAACTACTTGATGCAGGTTTGATATATCCGATCTTTGACTCACCATGGGTTAGCCCTGTACAGGTAGTCCCGAAGAAAGGGGGGATGACAGTGGTGACTAATGAGAAAAATGAGTTGATTCCTACTCGTACTGTCACCGGATGGAGAGTTTGCATTGACTACCGCAAACTCAATGATGCCACGAGGAAGGATCACTTCCCACTTCCCTTCATTGATCAGATATTGGAGAGGTTATCGGGCAGGATGTACTACTGATTCCTTGATGGTTTTTCGGGTTATTTTCAGATTCCCATCTCTCCTGAGGATCAGGAGAAGACGACATTCACATGTCCCTATGGCACATTCGCCTATCGACGGATGCCCTTTGGACTATGCAATGCCCCGGCCACGTTTCAGAGGTGTATGGTGGCCATTTTTCATGACATGATCGAGGACTCCATGGATGTTTTCATGGATGATTTTTCTGTGTTTGGAAGTTCTTTTGATCATTGTCTCGGGAATCTGAAAAAGATGTTGGCTAGATGTGAAGAAGCCAATCTTGTGTTGAACTGGGAAAAATGCCACTTCATGGTGAAGGAGGGCATTGTGCTTGGGCACAAAATTTCACAGGCGGGGCTCGAGGTTGACAGAGCCAAAGTTGAGACTATTTCAAAGCTCCCGCCTCCCACATCAGTGAAATCTATTAGGAGTTTTCTAGGTCATGCAGGTTTTTACCGGCGATTCATAAAGGACTTTTCCAAAATCGCCCGTCCCATGACTCAACTCCTCGAGAAGGATGCCCAGTTCATTTTCTCTGATGAATGCCTTCGAGCATTCGAGTTGTTAAAGGAGAAGTTGGTGAATGCCCCGATCATGGTCGCACCCGACTGGGAGCTGCCATTTGAGTTGATGTGTGATGCGAGTGACTTCGCAGTCGGGGCTGTCTAGGGTCAAAGGAAAGATAAACACTTTCACCTGATTTACTATGCGAGCAAGACCTTGAATGACACTCAGGAGCACTACACCACGACAGAGAAAGAGCTCCTAGCTGTGGTATTTGCCTTCGATAAGTTTCGGTCATATCTTGTCCTTTCCAAGACCATTATGTACATGGATCATGCAGCCCTTCGGTATCTTTTTAGCAGGCAGGATGCAAAACCGAGACTGATACGTTGGATTTTGTTGCTACAAGAGTTTGATATTGAAATCCGTGATATAAAAGGGGCTGAGAATTTGGCAGCCGATCATTTTTCTCGACTTGAGCATTCCGAGGGAAAGGAAACTCGTGGGCCTAACATCAATGACAATTTCCCCCACGAGTTCCTCATGAGGATCGAGACTAATGATGATTCCCCATGGTTTGCTGACTTTGTAAACTACCTAGCTAGTGGCATCCTGATCAAGGGGATGACCCATCAGTAGAAGCGAAAGTTCATTGCGGATATCAAACACTACTTTTGGGATGACCCTTACTTGTTTAGGGTAGCAGCGGATCGGATGATCCGGCGATGCGTGCATGGTGACGAGGCGCGGGATATTTTACGCTACTGTCACAAAGGACCCACGGGAGGCCACCACGGAGCGAACAACACGGCGAGGAAAGTGTTTAACGCCGGATTCTTTTGGCCGACTATTTTCCGTGATGCCCATGAGTGGGTGAGGTCCTGTGATGCTTGCCAGAGGGCAAGCAACATTTCTGCACGCCATGAGATGCCACAAAACGGCATCCAAGTTTGTGAGGTTTTTGACGTATGGGGGCTAGACTTCATGGGCCCTTTTCCGACCTCTTTTGGTAATCGCTACATCCTAGTCACTGTTGAGTACGTTTCAAAGTGGGCTGAAGCACAAGCTTTACCCACTAATGATGGGTAGTGGTGAGGTTTTTGAAGAAGCTGTTTGCTCACTTTGGTGCCCCGAAGGCATTGATCAGTGATTTGGGACGCATTTTTGTAATGCACCGCTTGAGAAAGCATTGTCCCGATATGGTGTGCAACATCGATTCTCTCCACCATATCATTCGCAGACGAGCGGATAAGTTGAGGTCACTAATCAAGGTATCAAGCGTATTTTGGAGAAAACTGTTAATTCTAGCCGTAAGGACTGGTCCAAGAAATTGGATGATGCACTGTGGGCTTTCTGAACAGCATACAAGACTCCTATAGGCACCACACCGTTTAAATTAGTCTATGGGAAGTCTTGTCATTTGCTTGTTGAACTCGAGCACAAAGCATACTGGGCTTTGAAGACAGTTAATCTTGACATGGGTGCAGCGGGTGAAAATAGGTTTGTGCAGATTCACGAGATTGAGGAGCTTAGGCACGATACGTATGAAAGCTCCAAGCTGTACAAGGAACGTACTTAGACGCTTCATGATGCCCGCTTGAAGGACAAGAAAGAATTCCGAGTGGGTGATCGTGTGTTGTTATACAATTCACGTCTCAAGTTGTTTCCTGGTAAGCTTAAGTCTCGGTGGTCGGGTCCCTACACTGTACGGTCAGTGTTTCCTTACGGGACCGTGGAGATAGGCCATGAGGATGGCCGGTTGTTTAAAGTCAACGAGCATAGGCTAAAGGCTTATGTTGAAGGGCCCATTGACCCGCTTGAGGAGGTTGTTACCCTCCACCCCAGGAACAAATGAATTCGGGGTGGTGAGTGTCACGACCCCCGACCCAGTTCCCTGGTTCAAACGCCGCGGGACAGAAACCCGTGGTATTTGTATTAAATTTGGCAGCAGAACTTTTAACAGGATCATTTAAACTGAAAATACCCAATTATTTTATTTCGAGTTTTGGGACAAACCCCGTAATTTACAATAAAGGAATTTCACTAGGAAACCCCTTGGTTACAAAAACATGTTTATTTGTTTACTGAGCCACTTTATCCAAGCTGGTAGTGCTACACTGTGACATCTGTGTATTTTAATCCTTTTACTGTTCCGAACAACTTTGAATTTAATAAAATATGGTGTTTTAATTTCAATATTTGTTTAATTATTTGTGACATTAGTACGTTTTCAATCATTATTCAATTCTGAACTCTCAAACCTGTTCTGGAAGTGAAATCGTAAATCGTTACGTAAACATAATCAGTTTAACGCGACGTACACACCGGAACTGTGACATAAGCCAAACACACCCTAAATACCCTTTACATAACTTAGAAATAAGTTTCAAAGGATTCGGTATGGCAAAAACATGTTTATTCGAACTTTAGAACTATTTACGACAAAACTGCGAAACGAACGTTGGTGACTGCCCGGATAATATTTAAATCCTGAAAATATTCTGTTATGATTAAAATTTTATTTTAGTCATGTTCGTGTTGAAAAATAAATTAAAACGCTTAAAAACGTTGTTTTTCAAGTTTACGCGCGTACCGCGTGTTACTGCGTAACACAGTGCTTCTACTGCAAAACGCAGACAACGCAGCCAGTTTCGGCAACTGAAATTTATTTCAGTAATATTTTGGCGAGTTTATTTTTATAGTATAATAAAAATAATTTAGAATGCCATAAACCGGGATTTAAACGCTAGATAAAATACCCGGTATCCAGTTAAACACCAGTTTTAGCCTACATATAACATATTTATAAAAAAAAATGCATGTGTGTGGGAGTAAGGGTGGAGGTGGCGGCCTCCTCTTGCCACTTATCTTACCCCTTGACACTTGTAGATGCATGAAATCTCCATCAAATCTTCCATATCTCTTATAAATCTCTACATATATCTTTCAATATCACAACAAATCACAACAAAATCACTCCATCTCCTTCTCTCCTCTCTCCAAAACCGTAAGCACCCCACCACCTCCATCTTCAAATCTTCAACCTTGTTCTTGAAGATCTAACCCCATTCCAAGCTAATTTCAAGTTGGTGTGAAGATCCAAAGGAGTTTCCAAGGTGCTTTCAAGTGATTTCAAGCTCCATATCATCAAAATCCCATCCAAAAACTCACTTGAATCTTGAAGGTATAAAATTTATGTTTAAATCATACACTTGATTCTTGGTTGTTCTTGATGATTGGAGTTTCTCTTGAATCTTGGAATTTTCACAAACTTGAAATCTACAAAGAAATGGGTCTTGATACAAGATAAAAATGGTGGTATATATGTGTGTACATATAACCGTATATATATATATATTATATTATATATATATATATATATGTGTGTGTGTGTATGTGTATGAGATTTGAGTTTGATTTTTGATAAATACTTGTTTAGGATGTTTGCTTGCATGAACAAGTTTATGTGCAAATATGTTAGAGATATAAAGGAGTGAGTGAATCATGAGTTGTAAATTTGAAATAATGTTAGTATTTTGACATGTAAATGGCCAAAAATTTATTAGACTTATTTAAGAATTTTTAAGTTATTGCTTGTTCTTGAATGATAGTTAAAGTGCAAGTGTTTGATGATTTGTGTATGATATGATGAATGTTAAATTAAATCAGTAAATAAACATGAATAAATCACATGTTTGATGCATCTAAACTCATATGAAATGTTGATGATATGATAGTGTGCTTTAGACACTTGTACATGAAAATATATGTTGATTTAAAGCTCAAGAAGTGATAAAAAACTGGTTATATGACAAAAATGTTTTAGAACAGATTATAAACACTAAAAATAACATTATTTGGTATATTATAATGGCATGAAACTTTGTCATAGGTTTGATAGCTTTGCATGCTGTACATATAACTTAGAAAATGGTAAAATATGTGAAATTTGTATGATTTATGTGCTTTATGTGAGACCTTCACTATCATGAGTATACCCATTATTTTATTCAGTAAATAACATGGGTTATGTTAAAATATCAAGTCGTTTCGATTTGGGATGGCTAGGGTAATGTTTGATGCAAAACTATGCGGTAAAACGGTTAAAAATCGGCTTTTCGGAGTATTTTTATAAGACTATTTTAGATCAGTAAGTAAACTGATATTTTGATATAAAAATAAGTATTTTAACTTATATTAAGTTTACTTGGTGTTTGGTTAGTCATACGTGACTTCCGGCGCTCAAAAACGTTACCGAATCACTAAAATACGTATTTTTCAATGTACACTAGAATGGGTTGTTCATGGGTAAAATTTTATGTGTTACAAGATGTTATGTGTTTTATAATATGTGTATGATGATATGTTAATGCTTGACAAGATTATGTGTATTACGCAATTATTAGTATGTTACATTGGAGTGTATATATTACGACACGCAAATCATAGATATATTGCTTATAACATAATAAGGGTCACCAATAAAATCGTTCAAGTAGCAAAGTTTTTAAAATATATATGAACTCATATATATATAAATACACCAATATAATAAAAAAATAATAACTTTTCGAGAAATCTCAAAGTTATGTGAAAATTCTAAGTATCGGAGAAACTTATGTATTTTTGTGAGTTTTTGATTATTAAATCGTTCTTATTTAATTTAGGACGAATAAACAATTCGAGGGATTGTGTTAACATATAAAAACGCACCCAAAGGTGAGTACATAGTTCCCCTATTTTACGTTTTCAAATGTTTTGGGGTGAAGCATATGTGCATAACTTTACATTTCGTTTTCATGACATTATACATGTTTTATTACATATTACATATAATACATTATTTCAAAGACATTTTTATGGTATATTGACTTAGTATACCAAACATTTGGTTTCAAAGACATTTTACTTGGCATATTGACTTAGTATGCCTATTACATGGTTTTACAAAGACATTTTCATGACATGCTTACATTGAAAAAGACATTTGGTATGTTTAACAGAGTAGTACATTCATTAACATTGATCACGCCGCTCGGTAGTATGTAATAGCGCTATAGGACTTGACAAATCCCGTTCCCGCTTTCTAGGTATTTCGTTAGGGATGACAGAATCCGAATACATTTTTTTTTATAAACCTTGATCCTGATAAGGGTTTATCCGTTAGTCTCAAGGCTTGAGTGTATGCGATAAACAAACCACATAAATATTCATATCAATAAAAGCAATGGTTTTCAAAACATAACTTTTGTTTTAAACTTCGGTTTATTCAAAGATTTTGTTTTGTACATGACATTTGATTATATAAGACATTTGGTTATACACGACATTATGCATTTGGCTTAAGTAAATACTATTTATTCGCCATACAAGACATGGTTTATACTGGACATTTGACATTGGACATTGGTTATACATGACATTGACATATTTTATACATATTATTTTCATTTGGTTATTTACCTAACCATACATCATTCTTTTATATCATTTGATTTCCATATGGTTTTATAAAAGAAGACATTTTTATAAGGTTCATGACTACTTTTCGTTAAACATTTCTTTTAACCTTTAAAGTCATGAATCTTCAACACTAAACTTATGTTACTCACAGACATTTTTATGCTGACGTATTTACTTTCACATATGTTTCAGGAGCGATTGTTTGATGTGAGCAAGCTTCACTTAGGGCGACTTGGGCCTTAGCAAATCTAAAATCAAGAAAGTTATCATGTTTTATGTTATGTGTTTCGTTTGAACTAAGACAATGTAATAATTTAAGCTTGTAAAACTTAACTTTAATTATCATGTGTTTTGAAACAAAAATTCTGCCACAGCACTCCCCGACGTTTCCGCCGCGGTTTGTTGTTTTGTGCGGTCGGGGTGTGACATACACGGCACTTTTTCCTTGTTCACAGTAAATCACCTTAAACATGTTTAAAAAGATTTTATCAGCGGGAAATACTGGCGAGTCATTCAATTTGCGCAAAACGACACATTGTTATAAATTACAGTATTAAGGGCGATTACAATGTTTATATCAACCAATTACCCAACGGTATTTGTCACTCGACCATATCTGTGACTATGGTCATATCACCCATTGGCTAACCCGTTGTCCAATGGTGACGGTTATCAAGTAATGTATACAAAACCCCACATACCAGCTGTAATTGAAGATTACAAAGACTTAATCACTGTAATTATAACTTTGGAAATAAATAGGGTTTTGGAAACAATTTGGTAAAAAGAGAATGACTCACATTGCAAGTTTAGACGGGCAGAGTATGCCTACTGATTAAGCCTGGTAACCTAGTTAAAAATGCAAACGAAACTAGGTCAGTAACTTAATTCACCATTTACGACAATTTCACGAAATCAAAACCCTCACGACAAATGACAAAGTATAGCCCGAACTCAGGCAGCACTTAAACATCCATCGGATCGGTTTCAATCGATCGGACATTATATCGTAGCAGTGATTGAGTTATTACCCTGTTGTCCCAGCAGAGGTTCGTGACTGTGTGTGTTTTTGAACGAAACAGTGTATAACTCTTCGTACGTAACTAATTTTTCCGTCGTAACAACTTCTCCATGCAAGTGCCAAACCCCTACTATATATACTGGATTTTGGTCTCCCCCGCGTGTCGCGCCGGCTGCCAGGTATCCTGGCGCGACACGCGGGGCATACCCATTTTAGCTAGGGTAGCCTCGTTGCATGCATAGCCTTGGTGAGTCAGAAATTTTGAAAAATACGTGTTCTAAGTCCGTTTTGAATGGATAAACATAATTAGGGGATACCCCCTTGAGTTTTAGGGGGTCCTGATCCTAGTTTTGGCCGTTTTAAAAATTATAGGTCACGCCATACTTTTTGGGGGTCTCAATTAGGGTTTCTTAATGCGCACTATTAAAATAAGAAATAACAATTTTGGCAAGGGTTGTTATAGTGAGTCTAGCTGAAGACTCGTAAATAAACTTAGCATGTTTGTGTATTTATTATTATTGTCATTATTTTCATGTGTGGTTGTCTTTTTCTTTTTCAGGTTGCGGTTCGTTCTGGTCGCGAGGGATGTTAGAGCTTGTTGCCGGCTCTCAGGTATTTTAGTTCGGTTCTTTTTCTTGGTAGGAGATGCTTCGTGAGTGCCCCGGGTTCAAGGAGTTTTTCTTTGTACATTTCCTTATCTACATCCTTAAAAAAAATCCAAAAATTCAGCACTCCCAACAGTAAACCTGGCACTACTAGACATGGGAGTGTCAGCCCCTTTTGCACACTAATAATAGAACCATTTAATAAAGATTCAACCACCCTCTTCATCTTCTTCATAACTCCATCTTCCTCACTTGATCCCATTCAAAGCACTCATGAATCCTCTGCATCTCCTAGCTTCCTCCAAGAATTTCTTTCATCCCAACAATCATTCCAGGTACGAATTCATCCTTTTTCTTGTTAGTTTCTTGTGATTTGGTGTTATGTTCTTGGTAGTTAGTTTTCTTTAAAGTTTTAGGGCTTGGTCTAAATCACCCGATTCAAGCCCATTTTTCGGGTTTTTTGTGTTTGTTTGAACCACAATGGACCGATTTACAAAACCCCTAAGCAAAAATGTGAAAAAATCGGGCTTTGGGGGGTGATTTGAGCGATTTTCCGATCTGGGTTCCGTCGTGCACGAGGGTGCCATACACAGGCACGGTCGTGCTCTTTATAATGTTCTTCGGACCTTCATATTTTTTTCCAGAAATTCAAACCGCATGAGGGTGCCAACATATAGCACGATCGTGCGTGCCAGTTAATCGCTTAAATCGCTCGACACTGTTTCCGAAGATCGGTCAGGCACGAGGGTGCCGATGGGCGGCACGACCGTGCTTCTCAGAAAAGTTAGTTCAAATCAGAGCCGTTTACAGCCAAGCACGAGGGTGCCGTGGGATGGCACGATCGTGCGCCTGGGGAACAAAAAACCCAGAACTTCATAATTTTCCCAGAAATCTTCATAATCTTGCTGATTCCAGGCAAGCACGGTAGTGCCGTCAAGTGGCACGACCGTGCCATTTTGTCCAGTTCCATATCTTATGTCTGTTTTTGGCTGCTGATTAATCCTGTTCAACCTTGCAGATGGATCACCCGTACTTGCGGTTCTACAACAATGCCAGGGAAGGGTATTGCATACCTAAGGTGGAGAGGTTATGGGCTAGAAGACACTTGATCGAGCCCATGAGGAGACTACAAATGGTTGACTTGGACTTGCTCGGATAATCCGAGCGGTTTGATGATCTCATGACGCTTCCTTGGTCCCGCCTTTTCGAGATAGCGGAACCTCACTATGTAGAGTTGGTGATCGACTTCTTTGCATCGTTTCGATTCACCTTTCCTTGCCCAGATGTGTATGAAAAGAACGTTGGTGTGAAATATCGATTGGGAAGGAAATGGCATCATCAGTCGATCAGCCGATTCGGTGTAGTGTTAGGGTTGTACGATGAGGATGAGATAGACACGGAGTTGTTTCATGATAGTTTACAGGATTGGGAGCCAAACACAGAAAAGGCAGTCTTCTGGGACCAGATCACTGTACCGGGTCGGGTATGGGACCCGAGGAGGGCCAAGGCAACATGGATCCTTGATCCACTTCACCGAGTCATTGAGCGCGCTATCTTCCACGTCATTGGAGGTTGGGGTGACAGCACGGGCAATATCACTACCCGCGACCCTTTTCACCTTTACTGCATCATCTCCGGCTCGAATTGCAACTTAGCCGTCAGCGTTGCAGAGTCGATTTTTCGGGGTGTTGGTTCGACACCCACGTCGCGGATCTGCAGAGGGGCCTTTGCTACCAAACTCGCCAAATTCTATCGGGTTTCGTTAAACAATTTGACCGAATCTTGTGACTATGGCCTTCTCGATCTGCAACAGCTGAACTCTATGCATCTAACTCGCAAAGTAGACGGGATCCCGAAGCTTGTGGACAAATTAGGAAGGATTTGGGACCCACTACCTGTTGATGATGAGGCTGATGATGATGATGATGATGGTGGTGATGGTGGCGATCATGACGTACACATGCATGATATTCCAATTCATGGCGATGAGGGGGCCGCTGGGGGAGCGGACCCCTACACGCAGATTGGACAGATGGGCCATGGTTTTGATAGCCCGAACTGGGAGAATGTTTATGGTGGATATGGTGGAGGTGGTTATGAGCATGGCGCCTACGACCCTTATGACCGTCATCGATGGATCTTTGGAGGCGTATGGACGGACTTGCTTTAGACCAGGAGGAGGTGAGGCGAGATGTGGGTTTGATACGCGCGGAACAACATAGGCAGGGGAACTTCATGGAAGACATGTATGAGCAGACCCGTTGCAGCTTCGACTGTTGTTTGGTTCTCAGCAGCATATGGCGAACTCGCTCAACAATCCATATACGCAGCCGCCACCGCGCTTTTCACGCAGATCTATATTTGATCGCTGGGACGACGCCGGTCCTTCGGGATTCGGTGATAGGTTTTAGTCCCGCTACCCATCTCGTATTTTTATCACTATTTCGTGTTTGTGGGGTGTGCCATTTTCCGTTGTACGTACACCCCTCCGTCGTAGGTAGTTTAATCTTTTGTTATTTTAGTAGTTGGTTAAATGAATAAATCAAGGCAAGGGTAAAAATGGGTTGGGTAATCTTCTTGTGAATTTGATCATGTTTGCTAAGTATGCAATGTTGGCTCAATGAGATGTTGGCTTGGTGGATGGCTTGGTAGTTCGTTGTGGATGCTCCTTTTTGCTTCATCTTGTTCCGATTCTAGCCTTATGTTTCAGGGGAGTTTTCGTGTTCCTACCTTCCTTTATTTGTATTGAATTCGCATTTCCATTGCTTATTCAATTTTTTGTTGTACATCGAGGGCGATGCACAATTCAAGTGTGGGGAGGTGGTCTATCGCTTGAGCTTTGTTGTAAAACAACAACAACAACAACAACAACAATAATAATAATAATAATAACGCAAAGCTCTCTTTTAACAATTTTTGTGGCATATTAATCAAATAAACGCAAGTGTCGAAATATGTACTAAAATTTTTGATAAATAAATAAGGGTAAATGCAAATAGGGGGTTCGCTTGTGTAAGGAACACCGTCAATACATGTTTGTTTTTTTTTTTTTGTAAAAAATTGAGCATGAGAAATCAAGCGATTGACCTACTTGTTTTCCTTGCATATTTGCCCAATACGCCTGTTTTCGTGAGTTATTTTTGAGCCTTATAGCTTTAGGATTATTTTTGCGCATGTTTTTGCAGGCAAAGATTGAGTGAGCCGGATGACTTTTGCGATTTAGAACTTGTGTTAGGTATACATTTCGAGGCCACAAAGCAAGAATACAAGCATAGAAATGATTGAGGCATTAGGAAACCTTTTTTATTTTAGCCATTTTTATTCATCCCCTACCCAAATCATTCCCCTAGTTAAACCAATTTGAGCCTTTCCCGTTCGTTTCTTTTAAACCACAAAATATTAGCCACTTAGCCAAATTAGCCTTTTATATTTTGAACCCATTTTTTGTTGGAAACCCGGTTCGGTTAGTGATTAACTTGTAGCTTTGTATAGTTTCCTTTTCGTTGTTATGTACCCTCATGATCAAGAGTTTTTATCTAAGTAGACGTACTTAGTTCTCTCTAAAGCATGGGTCAAAAAAAAAAAAACCCCCCAAAGAAATATAGTGAAAAAGCCTTATCAATCGGCTTTGTTAGAGCAATTTTGGGAGTGAAAAGCAATACTTGTCGGTTAGCTCTCGGTTAGTTATTATTTAGTTGTATAGTTCTATTTTCTTGTATTTCAAGTTAGTCGAGCCGTCGGGTTACAACTGCTTTAGCCACTTTTAAAAATCCACTTCTACACCCTTAACCCAAGCCAAGTTACAACCCAAACAAGACCTCATGATTTACGTTATATTTTTTCCGAGTGATTAGATTTGATCCTTCCACAAGCTTATGATATCGCATAGTTATCGTCATGGCATCGAGTGTTCTAAACATACTCCACAAATTGTATGTGCAACTATATTTAGCCGAGTGTGTGTGAACATTGTGAGGATGCATGGTGAACTTGTAGGGATTTCTAAGATGGACCCCCTCTTTTCGGTTCTTTCTTTATATCGAGCACTCCTTGATTGTTATACCCCGAATTATTTATTTGTGCTTATGAAATGCTAGTTGAGATGATTGCCATTAAGAGAGTTTCGTTAATTTTAGTTTGCTTGAGGACAAGCAAAGTTCAAGTGTGGGGATGTTTGATGTATAAGAATTTATACATCTTTTAAACTTCAAGTATGCCCCGTTTATGCGAAAACTCTTTGTATTTTCATTGATTTTGGTACTCATTTGAGTTATTTGTGAAAATACAGGTCCGGGCTTCGGCTCGGTGTTGAAACGGAGGCTTTTGGAGCAAAAAGGAAGCATTCCAGCAAACTGCCAGATATGGCACTACCATGCCAAACAGTGGCACGACCGTGCCAAGCCTCCCGACGCCGGCACTCTCGCAAGCACTAGTAGTCAGCAAGCACAACCATCGAAAATCAGGGAAAGTACGACAGTGCCAAGCAGTGGCACGACCGTGCCAGGCCAAGAACAACTTCTGATCAGCTCATTTCCGAGATCGCACCAGTCATCACCGAGTGTTCATCGACACGCACGACCATGCCATGGTCTGGCACGGTAGTGCCACCTCGGAAACATTTGAGCGCGGTTTTTCCCGAAATGGTAGCAAACTTAGTCAACATACGAGAAAGTGGCTCTGACACTTGCTAAGCACGACCGTGCCAAAATGTGGCATGGTTGTGCCATTCTCCCAGCAGCTTAAATACGAGTTTCTAGCTCATTTGGAAGGGAGTTGGAGCATTTTGGTGAAGTTTTCTCTCAAAAATCTGGTCTTGGAAGCTTGTTAGAGCCAAGAGGGAGCCTTGAAGAGGACTTAATCACTTGAAGATCTATTCAAACACCATTTTAATCTTGTCTTTAAGTTGGTTAGCTTACTACATTATGAACAATTTATGTTTTATTTCACTTGATTTGGTAGTCATGAGCCTTATGGGCTAAACATTTGTGTTGTCTAAACTTTGTTGAAGCTAATGAATATGTGATAACATGGAAGTAGATGTGATAATTGTTCTTGTTAATCTTCAATGTTGACATTTAATCTTGTTCTTGGAGTTCATGTGCATGTTTAAAGTTCTTGTTCTTGAATGTTTGCTCATAAGTATTTACATGTTGTGTTGGAAAGCCCATGTAAAGATTATGAT
Source organism: Helianthus tuberosus (assembly GCA_030545235.1). Classification (NCBI taxonomy): domain Eukaryota; kingdom Viridiplantae; phylum Streptophyta; class Magnoliopsida; order Asterales; family Asteraceae; genus Helianthus; species Helianthus tuberosus. The sequence continues at coordinate 204,839,453 of CM060395.1, read as the reverse complement.
TATTGAATCTTGTTAACTTGTTAGTATGATTCATAGCATGAAACTAGGAATGGTGATTGCTAATGTGATATGAATGATGATTTGAACATGTGTATGAATTCTTGCACCTAGATTTGGAAAGATCAAAAGTTGTTTATATGAATTCTATAGTTTGTGTTTATGTTAGTTGATGATTTAGGCCAAAGTTATTATCTAGCATGACCATGCTTGTGGTTCATATCAAGAACATGATGATAGTGCCAACTACTTGAAACCAAGTTAGGGTGATTAGTGTGTTGTTCATATTAGTTTTCCCTAATTTGTAGAGTTAGAAGTTTTGACAAACAAATAACTCATTATCAAAGATTAACATCAACTTAGCAAGTGAGCTTAAAAGAATAATTTTTAGGTGATTAGAATGTTAATTCATTTTAAGTTTTCCTAAGAATTATATGACTAGGAAGCCTTGATTGGGGACTTAGTTAAAATGAGAGCTTGCATCATCACAAACCCTTCCTCTTTGTTGTCATATATTTGTTAGTGGAAACTTAGTTTAGGCAACCCTTTCTTAGATATTGTTCTTTTCTATAATTTTTAGTAGTTTATTTATTTGCAAGTTAAGTTAGGAAAAAAATCAACCCATCAATTGAAAAGGCTTTAAAGTAGCAAAAGTTTAGTATCGAGACACGGCATCCACGGATTGATATCCGGTTCTTGCCGATTAGCTATATTACCACCCAACGGGTACACTTGCCCTTTTGTGTGTGTAGTTAGTTCCTAGGTGAAAAAACCATTTTTAAAACTAAATCTGTGTGAAGAAAAACCCAATTAAAATATATATAATTCACGCACATCACTTGCTCGATTGGGGTATTTCAAGGTTTGGCTATTACTCATAATGGCCCACCGTTATCATATTTATTGTATGCGGATGACGTAATTTTTTTAGGGGAATCGTCGTTTACTAATGTGATGAACTTGAAACGGTTACTTAGATGATTCTATCTAGTATCAGGGCATCGGGTGAATCTCAAAAGGAGTAGCCAATACGGGGTTGGGGAGGAGGATACACAGGTGCAAATAATGGCGAATGTCTTGGGTTGTAGACGGGGCTCATTCTCATTTAATTATCTTGGAATTCAAGTAAGGGTGAATATGAATTTGATCAAGAATTGGGACATGGTCGTGGAGATTTTCAAAAAGAGGCTCTTGATGTGGAAGGCAAACACCCTATCGTTTGGAGATCGTATTACTCTAACCTGGCCCATGTTAAACGCACTCCCGACGTATTACTTCTCTCTTTACAAGGCGCCGATGGGGGTAATTAAAAAGTTAGAGAAGATGCGTAGGGATTTTCTTTGGGGGACGAATCCAGAAAAAGAAAATATGAAATGGGTTTCATGGAAAGGTATTTTGACTCCAAAAAATTTAGGAGGGATGGGTTTCGGATCGCTTCAAATGGCAAATATGGCTATGCTATCAAAATGGTGGTGGCGTTTCAAGAATGATAGGGGAAGCTTGTGGAGAAAAGTAATTTGGAATATACAGAATAACTCGAGGACGTGGAATTTTATCCCGGGTAAGGTGTCATTACCAGGTCCTTGGAAACATATACACAGTTTGGCGCATGATTACAGGGTCATCGACATCAACTTGGCAGCCTTTTTTAGAGTAATACCGGGTCAAGATAAACATGTTCACTTCTGGGAAAGAGCAGTGGTTGTTCATGTAACAACCCGACTTTCCAAAAGTCAAAGTCAAAGTCAGATCTGTTATTTCATGCTTAATTATTGCTAATTACTCTAAGAGATTCGATAATAGTCGACTATTTTCAACGATATTTTAAACTATGTTTTACAACAACGCTTATTCGAAATACAGTTAACACATTTAAATGCATTTTATCGCATGGTACATCGCATGTTTATATTAGACGCTATCTCATCGCAATCGCATCGTACTCTTATCGCAAACTCGAAACGCATATTTACTTTTATGCATTTATTTGTTAAGTGTGTAGTGATTATGTGATTGTGTGATTAGTTGTTTAAATATTGCTTGGTTTATCTCATCGCAACGCTTACTCGCAACTCGCTTAAACGCAACGCTTAACGCACGAAACAAAAGTCGAAAACTAACTCGCATAAGCCGTCTTGCCACAGTTATCACATTTTCCATATTTACATCACCCGACATGATAACGTAGACAGTTGTCGCATTTAGGTAGGATACCCATGTAGTCTTTTCCCTTTTTGGCCTTCTTCTTGTTACTCGCCCGAGTAACCTTCTTGAAATTAGCGAGCTTTCTCTTGTTATCTCCAGATGACTCTACAGGAGTCTCCTTTTTCTCTTCCGAAGTGGAAAATTTTCCTAGTCTAATCGCTTCTTCAGTGAGCACCACACTTAAGTCGATAGCCTCGATGATTGTTGGAGGTTTAGATGTTGTCACCAGGCTTAGAATCTGAGGTGCCAATCCCCCGATGAAGCGTTCGATCTTCCTAGATTCTGGTTTCACCAAACGCGAAAAAACTTGTGATAAATCGTCAAATCTCTGCACATACTCAGCTATCTTTGGGCCTTCCATTTTCAAGTTCCACAGTCCAGTCTCCAACTTCTGGACTTCTGCCCTAGAGCAATATCTTTTACGCATCAGTTCTTTCAGTTCGTCCCACGTCAAAGCATGCGCAGCAGTCTCGCCCATTGTCTGGACCTGAAGGTTCCACCATAATAAAGGCCCATCTTGAAGCAGTCCGGAAATGTACGTGACCTGATGTTCTGGGGCACATTTGCTCAACCGTAAACCAGAATCCGTCTTCTCAACCCAGTGCACGAAGGCTAAGGCACCCCCAGTGCCGTCGAAGTCTCGAGGTTTGTAGCTCGAAAACTGCTTGTAGGTGCAGCCTGTGACATCATTCATATATGGCATTAGTAAAACACTCTTGGAAATATCCAAACGTTTGGTAATGCGTCTTTAAGTGACTAAACATTACCGTTGGGTGGATTATTTCCTGGGGTACCTCCGCTGCGTTCGGAGCGAAGGGCCTCGTGCTGTGCAATGGCCTGTGAGATGCGCTCTTGTAGTTCTGTCGCTGTCGTTGTCATTGGCAGAGGGTCGTTGGTATCGATGTTCCCTTGTATCGACATCTTCTAAGAAGAAGATCGGTTAGGTCAGGTCTTATTTGTTCAGGGAGTGCATATAGTTGTTTAGAGGTTATATGTACATACACATAATAAATTATCATATCAACCAATCAAGCAATAGCATAATCATAGCATAACCAAGTAATTTGGAAATTATGTTTAATGAGAGCATAGCAAGCAAGCACGTAGCATTATAATTATAGCACACCCATATAGATCAACAACGTGCTTAACGAGGACATAACGACTGAGCTTTCATTGGTTATTGGCCACAGAGTATTGTCGTATGTTTAATGATGATTGGGCTCTCATTATTCTCCGACCACAATTGCATTGTCTTACAAAATGTATCACATCAAAAGGGACACAGGGTCACTCTACCCTTGTCCAATAAGTATATCAGTGTATCAAAATCACGTGGTCAAAAGTGGTCTTCAAAAGTCTTCACGATCTCGGCTCATTAGTAGTGTCTTTTCCCAAAAGTAATGCCATCCGCATAAATCTAAAAGCCAACTATACTGGTGTCTGAGGTGGAGGAGTAAAGAAAAGCAAACTGCTAACATGTGCAAGCTCCTCCTCGAGCTTGTATATACATCGAAGTAAGTAACTGGTTCTGCTGCCTGATAGCGAAGAAACGAGCATCCAAAACAGGGTGGAGGACGTGGTGTCAGCTCAAGCTCCAACATTCTGCGACTTATAACCTCAAACTGTAGCCGATGTGACAGGAGCAACTCATTCTGTGTGTAGCCTCCATAATGTGAGGGATGGTAGGGGTCTGAAATCAGCGTAGTGCAGCAGTCATAACGACGTCATCGTCCGAGTCAGTAGTAGAAAGCTGTAATCCGGCCGTCTGTAAGGCTGCAGATGTCACAGACTCAAAGGAGTCTGAAATCAAGTGTATACTAGATTCAGAGGATAGCTTGATAACAGGGGTCTCAAGAAGTGAAATTAGTAACAACGTTCTCGTCTAACTCTCTATCATCATGGGCGTCAGCAGGAGGACCATAACATGTCAACGTCATCATCAATTGTTCGTCGAGTAGCCAACCTTCGGAAGGAATGTCCACAGGAGGCGCATCATCGAGGATCGGGGCCATGGTGTGCTCACTATCGGGATGACCAGGGATGAGGTGGTCATGGACTGAAACAAGGATGAAAAAAGATCCTCGTAAAGGAAGCCATCAGCAAGGGTAAATCATCACCAAAGTCTGGTAGCGCGAACGGTTAAAAGTCGTCCTCACCCTTGGTCAGCATGTCAGGGTCACTCTCAGTGTCTGACGTAAACATCTCCGGCGCAGGTGCAACCTCATTATTTGTGGCGGTGGCCATAGGGTTATCAATGTCTGATAACTCGCTTTCTAAATAAAGTGACATGTGTGCCGGTACATAATAGTCATAGCATGTATATCCATAGTAATCACTAACAATTAATGTATGCAAACAAAGGTAATTTATCATGTAGTCATGTATTCACATTATTCTTCATGAAACTTTCTATCCTTCCTAGTCTCCCAGACTAACCCACCTAGTCTCCCAGACTAACCAACCAGTCTCCCAGACTAAACGCCCAGTCTCTTAGACTGAAACACCCAGTCTCTCAGACTGAACTCCCTAGTCTCTCAGACTAAACTTCCCCGTTTCCCAAACTGAATTATCCAGTCTCTCAGACTAAACTCCCAGTTTCCCAAACTGTCCCAACTAGTCTCTCAGACTAACTACCTAGTCTCTCAGACTGCCCCAGCTAGTCTCTCAGACCGACCTCCCCAGTCTCTCAGACTGAACTATAAACGAATTCTTTAAAATGTGATTTGTGTCTTTTGTTTGTAAAAATGTTTGTTTCCTGGATCTGGGCGTTTCATGTATGCAATGAAAACATGTTCGTAAAAACGTTTTCGTGAGAGCCCTAATGATCGTAGTCTAGACTCGAGAAAGAATCCTGGTTCGCTACGATCGAAGCTCTGATACCAAGCTGTCACACCCTGACTTTTGCGAAAGCGTGATTATGGGGTGACTTTCTTAATATCACTGCATTCAATCATAACAACAACTATATGATAAAACCATAAATTCGTCATCCATTAAATAAGTTTAAAACATAACAACATTGTTTTAAAACGTAGACTTCAAATTCAAGTTTTACAAACCGTACAAATTGTTTATGAGTTCATTAAGGACTCATCAAAAGATATTGAATAACGCCAAGGTTTGGAAGACGTGTCTCGTCCAGGAATAAGACACACTGACCAAACTCAAAGACCATGGATGGCATCTTTATTTCTAATGCAGCATAAAAACTTCCAACGCCCGCCAGATCCACTTACAAATTCCCTGAAATACATGTAGTTTGAAAACATCAACAAAAGTTGAGCGAGTTCATGTGTTTGTTTGTGTGTATGAGCAAACCTTTGAAATCATTGTAAGTATGTATGTAAGTTTATAAATCCCGGTATGAAAGCAACAAGGAAAAACAGATCACCAATGGTTTGCAAGGCCATTGATATGTGTGAAGTGATGCAGGAAAACTCAAACCTAGCAGATTTAGTCAGTAAGACATAGTCACCACATGGTCCACTCGACGGACTCAGGGTGGGGCTCGCTACACCCAAATAGATATATCATTCATGTCCCTCGGTCCTACGACGAGGATTAATGGCCTTAAGTGTTATACCCACCACTCACATGATCAAGCAGTAACCCTCCTTAGCTAACCATACCATGTATAAAAAGTTTGTAAACAATTGTAACATGTATTTCACCCCCGAAGTATAAAACTGAAAACAGTAAAAGAAAAGGGGGACATGAACTCACAGTTTTACGTCTTCTCAATCGTAACTCTTGTCTCTTCAGCAAACACGACTCCCTACAACGTACTAGGGTCTATTAGACGAACGGGCCGTGCCGTGCCTTGCCTTAGTATTTATGTTTTTTAGTTGCGTTACTTTTATGTCTTCAATATTATTTGTTGGTGCATCCGTCTGTCATCTACGTCTTGTATCGAGTCTTGTATAGAATAGGTTAGATCAGGGCACAAGAATTGAGAATATGTGTATTAGAGGTGATTCCGCTCGAAATGACACCTTGTCATTTCAAGCTAAATCACATATAAGTCCTGATTCCGCTCGAGATGTTTATGTTGATTCCGCTCGAAATGACACCTTGTCATTTCAAGCTAAATCAGAATCCCTATATAAAGGGTCACTTGGAGCTAAATCAGAGATGAGTTCTTCCGGTTTGCAACGAAGTGCTGCCGAAGTGTCGAGTCATTGTAAAAGTCATGCAATCAATACAAATCGACAGTTTAAAGTGTATACTCGCTGAATTGAACTCAGTTTGTTTGTTTCCGCCGCTCAAACTGAGAAAAGCTCTTCTGATAGACTCGTTCGGGTCCGAATACGATTCTACATTATTCCAAGTTATAATTACTTGTTAAAATAATAATTATTTTAACTTTGAATTATATTTAATTTTGGAATAATTGCTAAACAATATTTTGTAACAACACTTCTCAAGTATTTATTTTCGTATTTCCTTCCCAATGATGGGGGTATCTCATACATGTTTATCCGTATTCTTGTATTTGTATAACTCGCCAAGTATTGGCGTCGTATTCCGATGTATTATAAAAATATGCCAATATATTCCCAATATATATTTCCAAAACAATATATTTTCAAGTCTCACCTAGAAAATATATATAAACTTATTTTGTCCAAATTAATGCATTTCAAGAAAATATACATTTTCCCAAAAATCATATATCTTCTAAATATACTAAGAAAAATATATTTTTACTTCCCAAAAATAATATATGTTTCTCCTTGTCAAAATATGATATAACTTTGTAATATTTACAAAAATCATATTTTCATTTCTTGTATCCAAAACAATATTTACCAAAAATATATTTATAACGGTGTTTTTCCGGAATATTTTGTAAGTTACGTTCTTGTGTTCGGTTTCCCAATATCATGTGTGTAACTTATATATTTATTCCTTGTGATTTTTGGTATTATCTTGGATTGTAAATTTCTTGTTATTTGTCAAGTTATATTATTTTAACCTTAAATAATATAACTAGTTCACAAAATATACAAACAATCACACACAACGTGTCTTTAATGTAAATATATATTCTATATTTATCCATTTTTATTTATAAAAACCAACCTCCAATACTTGTATTTTTTGTGACAAATTCTATGGCAAAGTTTATATTGAAAACCATAGTTAAAACTCACTTGTAAATATTTGTTTAGAAACTATTTTTCTAAGTGTTTGTATTTTTAGAAAATTTTGACATAGTTTCCCCTAAAAATGGAGGTGTCCATGCTATCAAAGCATATCATTTTCTTTTCAAAAATTATCACAAACAATCAACAATTAACCCTAGACAACTTACACTTACCAAGTGCAAAAACTATACAATTTGCATAACAACATGAACTTGATCTTTCACAAAAACTTGTAGTAACTTGGTAGTGTTTTTAGTAGATTTAGTTACCTTTTAAAGTGTGTTTACTTCTTTAAAAATCTCATTCTTAAAGAATTTAAGTGTTTACAACTTGTTAGATGATTTTTCCAAAAATCATTCTCTTGAATTTTTCTTGTAAACAAAGTGTTCTTATACTTGTTTCAACACTAGAAACATGATTAGTTCTTTTAAAACAATGTTCTTTGTGATTTAGCTTGGTTTATTTGGAAAACTATTTTAGAAATCATCCACTTACAAGACTTGTATTTTGTTTAAATCATCATTACATGAAAACAACTTTTATTAATCAAGTTCATGTAACATAAAGCATGATGATCTTGGTTTTTCACAAGATCATCACATTAACTTACTAGATCATGTGTTTAATCACAATCTAGTAGGTTCCATATGATGTCTAACATCACTAACACTAATAATCAATCAACAAGAAGCTAATAATCATAAATCAACAAGTATTCATATGTTTATAAGCTTATGTTAGAGATTCATGAATATGTCTTTTAGTGTTCAACATGATTAACAATGTACAACATCTTTTAATCATCAAAATATGAAGTAACAAAGGGCTATGAAAGTCTTACAACTAGCACAAAGGCTAGGGAAGAACACTTGAAGATGAGGATGACAAAAGTGAAGGATAAAAGCAATCGGGTGAGGTCCTTCAAGATCCAAGAGCACCGAGCTTCCTTAGGCACCTTATTACACCTTAGGATGGTCTTGGAATGGATGGGATTGAGTTGAAAATGATGGGGGTGGTGGTGCTTGCTCACGGCCGAAGAGAGGGAAGGAGGAATGAGAGAGAGGTGAAGGTGAAAGTGTGTGAGGGATAATGAGGTTAGTCCATCTTATAAACATGTTAATGCATTAACCCTTGGTTAATATGTTTCATTAGTACAAGACCATATCTTTCATCAAATCTTCCAAGATCCAATAATATCTAGCAAGATCATGTAAAATCCACCATTTAGGCCATGTGGCCGATTACTAGCTTGGGGGGGGGGGGGGGCGTCTAAGTGTAAATTCCAACCATTGAGTTAGATTAAAGTTCAAATCCAAGTATATAGTTATTTAAGTTAGTTACTAGATATTTTAGTGGGTGTTAATGTGTTCGAGGATCATAACTAGCTTAGAAATAATAAAACAATGCTTCTAGTATAATTTTAGTGTTTCGGGTAATGTCCGGTTGTTCGGTTAGATACCGGTTCGTTAAAGTGTCAAGTTATACCGTTTAGTGTTCATTATGTACCCTTTTGTGACACTTTTAATTCCCGACACTTAGGAAAGCATTCAGGACCATTTAGTCATATTTTCACATAATATTAGCATGTTAAAATGCTGATTTTTGCTGAATTGTGCTGAATTCAGCACTTCATGTGAGTTTTAGGCACTTTCCGGCACTTAAACTATCACCTAGTGAAGCAGTTTTGTGGTCCTTACTTCCCCACACACTACACTAGTGTAACACTTGGTTTCTGGCTCATACTGGGTCTCAAAACACTGTTTGTCTATGTACTGAACCCCATCAGCATATTCCTGATTCATCCGGTAACTGTGCTTTGTGCATCATGTATGTCAATAACGTTTGCATGTAATAATGATGTGACAGTATATAATATGTGATGCACATGTAAGTATGATGCAATAATCAGAAAGCAGATCAAGTCATTAATTGTAATTTAGCACAGTCATTAAGCACTAATCATAGTTAATTAATTGTACGGATGCATGCAAATTTGGCGGTTGTCACACATAAAGCCTTTTTGGGGGCGTTATGCGACAAGTGGCACGCCACGTCATACAGGGGCTTTATGGGGCGTTATATCACTAGAACGCTTAGTCATAAAGCCCCTACCCATCATTACCTAATTATTGATTTTCATTTTTATTAATTAATTAAAAAACACTTAACTATGATTGGTCAAAATTTTGAAACTCTCCTCCTTCACGCCGTGATCAACATACTGCCCCCAACAATTTGAGACCCCATAGCGCCGCCTGTTATGGTGTGGCGGACGCTATGGGGCGCCATCCACCACAAAAAATCAGCCATCACGTCCCACTACGGATACTCTAAGCAAGTGGAGGTGGCGAAGATGAAAGAGGAGATCAGACTATTCAGTTTCTTGTGGCTGAAAAATCAGGCAAGGGCTGTCAATCTCACATGGTAGAATTGGTGTAGTTTCTTGTGGCTAATAAATAATTTCAAAAAAAAATCAACCCTGTTTAGATTGACACACCTAACCTCATACATGACACCTACACTAGAGAGTGGTCCTCCATTTAATATAATTAATCTCATTTAATAAAATAAAGAAATTATCAATAAAAATTAAAAACTCGTTTAAAAATCAACCTTCCCACTCTTTGTCAACTCTTTAAACAAAATAAAAACCTCTATGATCCCAACCAATCAAGCACTTGAAGTAACAATGGAGCTCCATATTCCTCTTTCACTCATCATCTTCTTCCTTACATTCTTCTACCTATTCACCAAGCTCAAAACCTCCACCTCACCTCATACAAACAACAACAACCTCCCTCCACAACCATGGAAGCTCCCTCTAATAGGCCACTTACACCACCTCTTAGGATCACTCCCACATATTGCTCTCACAAACTTATCCCAAAACTTTGGCCCAGTCATTCACCTACGCCTCGGCGAATTCACTTCCGTCGTAGTCTCCTCGCCCGATCTAGCTAAACAAGTCATGAAAGCCAACGACTTATCTTTCGCAAACCGACCCAAGCTTCTGAGTGCTGAAATAGTCGGATACAACTACACGGATATCGCGTTCTCCCCTTATGGCGAATACTGGCGACAAATGCGTAAAATCTGCATCTTGGAGCTGCTTAGTGCCAAGAAAGTCAAGTCGTTGGAGTCCATTCGTGATCAGGAGTCATGGAGACTCGTGGAATGCATGGTTAATGAAGGTAAGGTGACAGTTAATCTTAGTAAGAAGATTTACGCCACGATTAATGTTATTGCAACTCGGGTGGCGGTTGGAAGTAGATACAAGGATCATGAGATGCTTGTTGCGTTGATTGAACAGGCTGTGTCATTATCTGGTGGTTTTGATGTGTCTGATTTGTTTACTTCGTTTAAAATGTTGCATTTGGTGACTGGAATGAGGGGAAAGTTGATGAAGCTTCGTGGCAAGATTGATAAGATTTTAGATGGTATAATCTCCGACCACCAGGAGTGTCGTGCAGGTGGCGATCGGGCTGAGCAAAATGAGGATCTGCTTGATGTTTTGTTGAGGCTTAAAGATGATGGAGGGCTTCAGTTTCCGTTGACTTATGATAACATCAAAGCAGTCATCTTGGTTAGTACTCTGCTGACTAGTTGGGTTTGGGCTCAGGCTCGAACGGGCTCAAAGTTAAACAAGCTACCTCAGCTTCGCTCGTGTTTATTTTAGTGAGCAAAAATGTTGAGCCCGAGTTCGACTCGTAAAAAACTCAAACTAACTTGTCTATTTACAAATTTTTGTATCTCTTACACATATTGGTATATATATATATATATAATATTTTTACCATACACATAATACATAATTTATAAACTAAAGAATTTATATGATCCTAAGTTTAATGCACAACGTTGGCTAATGTAAAACTTGGGTTATAATTAACATATAATAAAATCTGGGCTTTAGTTAAATTGAGTTAAACAAGTGGAGTCTTGAGCCGCGAACTTTTTAAACAATCATACGTTAACTCGTTAAAATATATGTTTGCCATAGGTGTATCATTACTCTATGCCATTTACTTCTATTTTCCTTTTAATAGACATTTGACTCATTAATGTATTAAACTAATCCTCTTTTCATGCTATTGATATAGGATATGTTTGCAGCCGGTACAGATACAGCTTCGGTGATAATCGAGTGGGTAATGTTTGAACTAATGCTAAATCCAAGGGTAATGCATAAGCTACAAGGAGAGCTTAGGCGGGTTCTCAAGGGTAAGGAAAAGGTTTATGAGTCAGATATTAAAGATCTTGATTATTTAAGACTAGTGATCAAGGAAACCATGAGGTTGCACCCCCCTCTTCCGTTGTTGGTCCCTAGAGAGTGTCGTGAAAAGTGTGAGATCGGTGGGTACGATATTCCTGTTAATACAAAAGTAATTATTAATTTCTGGAAAATAGGACGCGATCCAGACTACTGGAATAATCCTGAGAGTTTCATACCAGAAAGATTTAGCGAGAGTTTAATTGATTTTAAAGGGACACATTTTGAATATATTCCATTTGGTGCCGGAAGAAGAATTTGTCCAGGGTTAACTATGGGGTTGGCGAATGTAGAGCTTCTTCTTACGAGGCTACTCTACCACTTCAACTGGGAGCTTCCGAACGGAGTAAATACAGAGAATCTTGATAGGAGTGAGTCTTTTGGAGCCACTTTAAAGCGAAAACACGACTTGTACTTGGTTCCAAGTGCTTATAACACAAACTAATGATCTCATTGTGTGTTTAAAGTATGATATTGAAATCTATCGTACGTTAATATGTTATAGTTTTTTTTAATGTAATGTTTAATGAGATGGACTCTATATGAATATTGGATTTAAAAAGTCAATAAAAGGTTATATTAACGTGTAATGATGAAATTCTCAACTTTTGTGGCTAATATCCAAACAAACAACACGCAAGGGACTTAAATTTCCGTTATGACAAAGTTTGTTTCCTGAGTATACATGCAAAAAAAGGGGTTCGTGCATTACACAAGAAGAAAGCATAAACTTGGTATGATTTTAAGCCGTTAAAAAGGTTTTTTGGTTTAATCCCTTAAAGTAGTTTTTGCTTTTTCTTAATAAGATACAAAGTTTTATAAAAATTCTTTATAAAATTTTGAGTATGTAGTTGTGGCGTGCTTATTTTTATCTACATTTTGATATAGATTTTACTCAAAACCGAATTATATACGATAATGTACAAGTAAACCACACACAAACGTACATATCATCAAAGCTGCTTCATGGTTTGTTTTTTACATATATAAAGTGAAGTCGTTTTCCTTTTTAGTTGTTTGAGTAATCTATACTACCTTATTAAGAGAACTGGGTTTTCTACCCTTTTCGTAATTTTGCCATATGTACAAATCTTGAAGCACCATATACAAATGAAGCAAGCCATTTTAGAGGGGGAAAACTTGAACATTTTCCAAAGTTTTAAGACACTTTAAGGACATTTTAGACATTTGATCCTTAATAAATGTTATGAATTATTGTTGGGGCATGATGGTAATTTATGCATTTCCTTCGGTTTAATGACCCCATTGCTGCTGCCATTGAAGCGTCTCCCATTAAATTAGGGTTTAAGGGTTCAAAAACTAAAACCACATTTCATTAAAACATGCGTCTCTTTGTTTCTCCTGAAACTGAAAGAGTGGGAGGCAATCATGACATCATTGCTATATCACTAATCACAATTTCACTCAACATAAAATCCCACGTCGGCTGTTGCGTGAGTTAGAACCGGAAAGGAGGCTATGGTCTGAAAAGAAATCAAGGTATGTATTTTGAAACCTAACTTTCGAATTGATGATGATGTAATCCGGGTTCTTGATTTTTGTTGCTATAATCTTTGAACTAATTATTAGATGTGTTGAGAAACGCCTCCTTGATAAATTATGTATTAAAAACATGATAGGATAACTTGGCATGGAACTTTGATGATGATGATGATGATAATGATAAAGAAACTAAATTCCTGTTTTTTAGGGTTTTCCCATAACAAATGGCTAGAAAAAAACATATTATCAAACGAATAAGGGGTTCTTTTCACCCTCAATTTTTCAATTCATAGCCGTTTTCTATAATTCTTCTCTTTTTGCTTGCTGGTTGTTTATAGATGAGTTTGAAATTGAAGAGGAGGAGAGTGAAGAGCCTGATGGCGAAGAAGTTGGTCCTGTCGATGGTGATGATGATGATGAAGAGGAAGAAGGTATGAATTTTGTTCAACTTTTGATGTCACTGATGATTCTGTAGAAAATTGTAGGGTTTCTTGAATTTTGGTACCAATTGCTTATAAAAGTAATGAAAGTCAACATCTTGTTGACTTTGTAGTAATTAAATTCGTTATGTTTAATCTTATAATGTTGGTTTCAAAAGTGTGAGAGTTAGCTGTGATGTTATGATTCATTGGGTTTGTTTGACATTAGAGGCATTGATATTTTGGTCCTTTGGTTTATGGATTGTGACAGGCTTTTGTTTGTGGAATTAATTAGAAGGTGAGGATGAGTATGAGAAAGATGGGTTCATAGTGGATGATATTGATGGAAGAAGATATGGAGGAAGAAGTTAGGGTAGATAGTGATGAGGAGAAACAAAGGAAGAAATATAGAAAACAATGGTAATTACATGTTACTTTTTACTTTCTTATTTTTACCTGTGGCTTTCATATTTTCGAACATGTCATACAATATAGGAATATAAGTTAGAAATATTTGGAGTGTTTTTAGTATATTATTTTCAAGATCTTTAAGTTTTTTAAGTATTTTGATTGTTTCTGGCCAAGTATGCCACAAATATGAATGTTCTGGGTTTTTGTGTCTTCTCTAACAGTGGCTGATTTTTCATTAAACTACTTTGTTGGGAGTATACCTAAATACATGGAATATCTTCCAGGGCACCGATTGATATGTCTCAATCACTTCGTGTTACACACCTGAGTGGGAGAAGTGGTGGAAGAATACTAAAAATGTGGAGTTGTATCAGTTTATAGGCTAGGATAATGTTTCCTTTCACACAATAAGTGCGTTTTCTTCATGTCTGTTTTTTGGTATTATTCGGTTCGGTTCCATCCTAAAACCGGTTTAAAAAAAACCGCTTAAAAAACCAGTTTCGGTTCTAAAACCAGTTTTTTTGTACGCCTCTACCCGCGAGTAGCCCAAGCTCACCCCACATCTTGGTTGGCGCCCCTATTTAACGGTGTATGCACTCTGGTTCGGGTTATATGGTGCCAACGATGCCCCATAACATATGACCTAAGAATATAATATTCAAAAAAGTCGGGTCAAATTGTTCGTGTGTTTGGACTCATGCGTTTGACACAATTTTTGGGTTCATGACAATATTTTGAGTTGATGTGAGGACCATCCAACACACAACCACCGCCCATTCACAACTCTAATAAAAGAAGAAAATTCTTGTAAATCGTAGGAAGTACTAAGTTGATTGTTATGAAGACTACATGCAAAAAGGTATGCAAAAATACCCAAACTATAGAACAGGTATCTTGTGTACTTATGTTCTTGTTAACATGTTGTGGCACCTTATTTTTATTTCCATCTTTGGAGGTTATGTGTAGGTTAGTTTTCAAGGAGTTTTTGGTAATGATGCAAAGGATACAAATATTACTATTTTCAAACTAATAGACCAGATGTAGAACACTTGTTTATTATGTCATCAATAATGTAATTTCTCTCTCTTAATGACTTCCGTTTTTTTCTCTTATTAGGTATCAGACACATTATTCGCATGGGTAGATTTGCAGGCAAAGCTAAACAGCGAATTGCTAACTACTCTAAGCAGTTTCATCAATCGGGTCCATACCTTTATTGCTAAATATCCATGTCAGTAATTGGCATCAAGAGGTGCAATTCCTTTTTAACTTTTTTTATTAGTACTTGGACAGTGAATTAATTGAAGCACATTGCTATCTTCTACTTGTTTTTCTCATTGATTGTCTTCTTGTGTATTACAACAGTAAGTAGTTTTTTTTTTTTTTTTTTGCATATAGTCACCGTAGGGTAATATACCGTTTGGTATGACGGAAATCAGGGAAGGAAGGAATGCAGCCTTGGTGACATTTCAGTTGCTTGAAAAGCCGAAAAGAAGCCGTGAAGGTCATTCATTTCTTCGTTAAGAAAGACGAAGAGGAGTACACCAAAAATCTGAAGGTATGAGATCTGGATTTCAGGTTTTTAGCAATTCTATTAAATTATGTTCATATACGGAATATCGAATCTAAAATTGTGCTTCTAATTCTATAGTGCAGATTTATTCTTGTCTGGCAACATTCTTATTGTATTAGCCAAAGGTTGTTAAAGCCTGGTAGTTGGTGTAAATGTAATCATGTGAAGTTATATTGGATGCAAATCAATCAGCTGGGAAATGTGAAAAGCTTTTTATGTCAAACTCAATGGAATTTTGTCCGTAGTTTACTTAGCGTTTATCATTGATCATAGCAATCAGCAAATCACCCCAGTATGTAGGATTAATCTTGACGTTTCCGGTTCGGGTCATGGATAGTTGGATACGGGTCGGAAATGGAGTTTCGTAGGTCAAAAGGGTTGGATAATTTTAGTTAATTAGTCACATGTTTTTATTGTTTTAAATAGAACATGGGTTAGTGTTTGTTAGTTGAGTCAAGTAATGGAGAAGTGGTCATAGTTGGTTAGGTTTTCCTTTATTTACGTTTGCATGAGTTGTATATATTTTTTTTTTGAACGGCAAATTTGGATCACTGACGGACACTGGAGTATCATCGTGCCACCAGCAGAACCACCCGATCATATCCATCTCCACTAGGCATAATGCCTATACACCCATTCAGGAGGAAACCCAACAAGTATGGGAAAAACCCCCTTGTGGGAATCGAACCCAGGACCAATTGATCCCAAAGTCTTATCCCACCCCCAAGATGCCACTAGGCTATAAAGCCATGTGCAACACCCCCAAGATGCCACTAGGCTATAAAGCCATGTGCAATAAATTAACCTTGTGGGAGTTGTATATATTAACCTTTGAGAATGAATAAAGTGTGGGAATTCAAGCAGTCAAATTATTCTCTATTCGTGAGTTTATTGTTTGTGTTTAGAAGCTTGAAACCCAACACAGTATACGTTATCCTTCTCTCCAATACTTTTGTCAGCCAAAAGAATTCATCACCTAAAAGATTTGATAGATATTTCATATGTAGTGTTTGACTTTGCAAAATGCTCAATATGAAAAATAATTGCTGTAAAATTTTGTATTTGTGGCAGATAATCAATCTTTGTTTCTCAGTTTAAGGTCCAAAAGAGAGAATTCAACTTTGATGATAAAAACGATTGCAAAAAAAAGTTAAAAATATAATACATTTTTAAGACAAATGTTTGTGGCTCATCATATCAACTCATATTTCGTGAAACCCATCACGCAACGTGCACCTAAAAACATAAATACCCGCGGCAACGCGCGGGCATTCCCACTAGTATATTATGATGCTTCATAAGTCGTTTACCCTTTTCGATATTTGAGGACTGTAATATAACGTTTTATGAAATTTTGAGTATATCTTTGCGACGTGTTTATATTTATTAAGGATCCAATAAATATTTATGTGACCAAGAGATCCAATAACGTCTAAAGAATATCGATACCAGTGTTGTATTCCGTTTTATGGTTTTCTTGACTTGGCGGTATAAAATTTGTCGAGTTTTTTATATAAAGTTACGCTATTTACCATTTTAGTAATATAATATATATCATCAAAGTTGCCTCACGATTTAGTTTTTTTTATATTATATAAAGTGACGTCGTTTATTATTTTAATTGTTTGAGTAATATAATACGATGTTTGTTAAGCTGTCTATCTTTTTTTCATGAACCCGATTTGTGCACCACTAATTTGGATTACTGATCTGAGCTAACATGTTAACCCATTTATAATTTTTTTAAAGTTTCTGTTTAGATTTTAGAGATGAAAAAATGTTAATATCTAAAGTTTAATATTTGGATATTACTATTTTTTCCTCTAATTATTAACCTCAAAGGTGAAATTATTTTTTCGTTTGAGACTTTATATCAACTATTTACTTCTTCCAACATATTTACTATATCTTAAAATGAAATGTCGGTAGCATGGCCTATGCCACTGACCAAAACAACGTTTAACTTTCAACCTCGACAAAACAACCCTAGACTTTCAAAAGTGATATTTACACCGTCTACACTTTCTAAAAACTTTATAAAATGTCATTTTTACCTCCTCAAGTTCTAACTTTTCAAATTTACCCTCCTTATTTTCATTTTGTAGCTTAAAAGAAAAATACTATTTTCCCACTTTGTTAATGTTATGTACGTGTCGGTATAAATTCATGTTTCGACGTTAATTTTTCAGAAACAAGTCAGGTTAAATATAATGTGATTTCATGCTTATTTTTATGTACATTTTTAGTTGTTCTACGTTTTGACGTACGTGTCAGTATTAATTCAGGTTTCAACGTAAACATTATAAATTCATGTTGCAACTTTTTTTTTTCAGAACGTTTTCATGCTTATTTTTGCGTATGCTTTCTGTTGGTCTACCCGTTTTGACGTAAGCTGTGTTCGGAATGAGTCGGGTAAAGAATAATATGTTTTCATTTGATGATACAAATTTGAGTTAGTGTACGCTTGACATTGCTAAGTCTTGATGCAAATGTAAGGGTGGTGTAGTGGTTACTTTGGACCCTCGCTAAACGAACGAACCCGGGTTCGATTCCGTTTCTTTTGTAACCTCAATACTTATATAGGTTACACTGAGTTAGATTAGATACGTCGAAAACTCATGTACTACAATAGAAACATAGATATATACGAACATATGCATTGGCGGATCTTGCCCGTTGAACCTGCCAGGGCCGAAAGACACGGGCACTAAAATTAGCACTACGGCCGAAAAACTTGCCAGGGCCGAACATAGTATATATACAAAATTTCGATCGAAATGCGGAAAATTAGCACTACGGCTGAAAAACTTGCCAGGGCCGTGGCCCTGCCATGGCTCCACTAAGATCCGCCCCTGAACATATGAACAAGTTGCTACCATTGAAACATAGATAATACATTGATGAGGAATTTGCGGGGTGTTAAAGATACACCACGTAATATCATGGGAAAATATATATACTAACACACAATGAAGACATAAAGACTTTAGAATAGCTTTAGGACACGAGTTATCGCATAAAAAGCCCTTAACCTATAAAGGATACATCACCATCAGGGCACAATACGTGTCACTGGGCAAGGGAGAATACATATGTGCCACAATTATGCACGAACATTACATAATTACGTAAACTCATATAAAATAATTACACTACTTGTATAAATAATTACACAACTTATATGATAAATGATAACCATGCAACATATGTTAGTTACACAACATGTATGATAATTGTGCAACCTATTTTTATAATTACGTATGGTACATTGATTTGTAAACACCCCCAGTTTATCATCAGAACTAGGGATTAAGCTTGCTACCGTACTGGCAGAGATGGACCTACCCTTAGTGGTGGGGTGGCGACACCCCCTTAAAATAAAAATTTTAGTGTAATTTTTAGGCGAAAATCCCAATCGCTCCCCTTAAAAGTTCGATCAACCTCCCTATTTGCACCCCCACAAACTTTCAAAACCACCATCAGAACTAAATGATTATAAAGAAACTGACGACGAGGGTCCCCACTTAGGCTCCACGTCTGGGCTCACCGCCTTAGATTGATGACTGGGCTCGAGCCCACTTGGGTCTTTCTCGGTATGTTTTGATTGGTTCGAGTGGGCCATGTCTTGATAAGCCCATTCTTGGGCCAACCCATTAGGGTTATGGCCCAAGTGTGTTGTTATAAAAGGAAGAGCTCATCCACCTAAAAAGGGGCAGACTACATCAAAGGTTACCCTCTCCTCCATCTCCTTTACTGTAACGCCCTGCGTTTCGAAACTTTTATATTTTGGCAAGTCTTGTCCTTGTGATGCTCAATGATACTTATTTGGGTCTTAATTATGTTAAACTATGCGAAACTCTTACTCTACGTGAGACTTTATACATGAATAATATGAATCTTGACTCTTGTGATACTTGACTCTTGTGAATCTTGACTCTTGTGATACTTGACTCTTGTGATACTAGACTCTTGTGATACTTTGAAACTCGAATCTTGAAACTTGACACTTGTTATGCTTGATACTTGATTAAACGAGAAACTTGATACTTATTGAACGAGAAACTTTGATTCTTTATTGAACGAGAGACTTTGATACTCGATACTTATTGAACGGGATACTAGCTTAAACGCAGACTTGAAGCATGAAAACTTTGTGTTAATTATATAATTATACCATGTAATAGGTACTCACAATAATACGCAACGCAACGCTTAATCTAGCTCGCAAAACGAACCAAAGTCGGAAAACTAGCAAACGAGTCACCGCACCGCTACACGCTTAAACGCTACACAAAATGAAAAGTCAGAAACCAACCCACTCAAGCCATCCGATCGGATGGCCATCTAATCGAAAGGCCCTTTGACCCACCTCCTTTGCACCGCCTCTTCTTCTCCTTCACTATAAATACCCCTCCTGTCACATCACTATTCATGATGTGACAACTCTCCTCCGACCCAACGCATACTCGACCACTTTTCGCTGGATTCCTCGCGATTCTTGTAAGTTTTTACCTCAAATCTTGTACTTCTATCATCTACATGCACCTTCTCATCATCTTCACCATCAAATCACAACTTTTCACCATGAAATCACTGGATTTGGGTTGTTTTAGAGTGACGTCATCACGGGTTCATATGAATGCCAGAGTATGATCTCAGCTCACCAAGAACAACTCAGATCTAAAGGATTTCTACAATGTTTAAACACTGATTTCACCTAAATCTAAACCTTTTTCAAGTATTTTAAACTTTTCTTCAAACATTCTTCAC
Source organism: Helianthus tuberosus (assembly GCA_030545235.1). NCBI lineage: Eukaryota > Viridiplantae > Streptophyta > Magnoliopsida > Asterales > Asteraceae > Helianthus > Helianthus tuberosus. The sequence goes on along the minus strand of CM060395.1, from coordinate 204,819,155 downwards.
TTCTGCTCAAAACTGATAGAATCGGAGCTCGTTCAGGCCTTCTATTCATTCTCTAGGTGAAATGCCGGACTGAAAACGGATTACTATCGAAGAGACGACCGATTCACGGGTTGAAAATAAAGTTCCGTCAAGAACCGTTACTGATCGAACGGGGTGATACCCATCTGATCGGATGACTTGGACTTGATGTGGTTTCCGTTGTTTGACACGTTGTCATACCGTCTCGGTTCAATCGCAAAACTTTCTAAACTTAACTAAATTTTTCAAGTTCAAACCAACAGTGGCCAAACGAATCGCCGTCCGATCGGATCACCATCCGACCAAACGACTATCCGACCAGGTGACTTAGGATTTCAACACTTAAACAATTTTCACAAAACTTCAAAGAATATCAGTTCCAAACGAAGGGCCATCCGACTGAACGGTCATCCGTCCGGATGACCATCCGACTGGATGACCTGATATGTAGAAACACTTCTCATTTTACAAAATGCTACAACGAAAACTTCAAAGTTTAAATAATACACAAACACATCCTTCCCAACGAATGACCCTCCGACCGAATGGTCATCCGTCCGGATGACCATCCGTCCGAATGACCATCCGTCCGGACGGTCATCCGATCGGATCACTATCCATCCCTCATCTCACTCGACACTGTTTAACGCACCGTTCAACGCTTATACTGTCGTTATCTGATTAGTCTAACTCTCCAGCGCTCCCTTCAATCCAAGACTGTGTTTATTCGTTAAACACGATCTGTGAGCATACTCGATCCCTTTTTGCTTTATGCACTTTTGGGTGTTAGATACGTTACCTATATCAAAACACAATCGATCATACAACGCAAACACATTTTATACGTTAACCGCTCTCGCATGTTATACGTGTTATTCGATGAATGCTTGTATGTTATGTTTACACAGTGATTGTTGCCTGACACCTTAGCAACGATAGTACTATTGTCACACCCCAAAAATACCACATGCGGAATCCCCCGCGAGGCGCTTGACGTACCAGGATCTAGCCACCAATCATATTGAACTCAAAACATTATTTCAAATAAAACTTTCATTTATTAAAATTAGCGTTACAAAACATGGTTTACATTTCAGCGGAAGCATACTACAATAATTAAGAGTTTCATAATCCAAGTGTATAAAAGCCATTAGACGTGTCTCATGATCCCATGCAAATCGACCCATGACCACTCCAGCATCCCAGACAGCAAGTTCCATCAACGTGTAGCTATAGGCCTGCAAGCATGCAGAAAAGTGTATCAGACAACGTCGGTGAGTTCAAAGTTTGTTAACACGTTTAGTTGCCATTTATGAGTTTAAAACATTTCAGAGATTCGATATTGTTAATAACTCGATTACCGCAGATGGCTCCAGATTATTTGCCCTTCCCCAATGCTCTATCAAACAATGGTCGAGTGGTTAAGGTAATTAGTTCACGCCCGTCCTCCCTGGTACGGTGTGAGGGTGCCAAACCTAATAGCGCTATCAACGAATAACCCCGTTGCCTCCCCGGCAACCAATTCGGTATATGATGGGACTTAAATTATAGATATGAGTGTATTAACCAACATCCCGAGTTTAACATTCCAGTTAAACCCATTTACCCGACATTCCTCTCCGGAATATTTACCAGATGGTCCTCCCCGGGACGCATGCTTGGAAAAAGAGCAGTGAACTCACCTTAGATTGCTCGGTATGTTACGTTACATTACCCGTTCCAAGTTGGTCAACCATACCCTACTGTGGTTACCAAGAATAGTCAGTATAATGTTCACATATATCATGTTTCCATCGTACACGTTACACAAGTAGCAAACAAGTAAAGCACACGTCTTTATACGAGTCGTAACCGTTATTCATGCAACCCATTGATTCATAACGTTTACTTGTAAAGTCACATAACAAGTGTATGGGTTTAATATGTAAGTCAATCACCTAACAGTACACTTATTTTCACAGATTGCAATTGCCACTAAGATCACCGTATAACACACAGCAAGTACTCAATTTACATATAAGTCCACATCTCACTTGCATATCACGTCTCAACGCTTAACAGGTAAGTTTGCTACTCATAAGTCAAACCAGATTTCTCATTCTTATTAATATGCAATAAATAGATTCCATAAGCACAAACATCTATCATCATAAACATCATAAACTGTTCTTTTTGATTACACACAAGCAGTATCTCCACGAAGAACCTATTCTTCGTGGGATACTTCCTTGGCGAAGAATTATCTGGCGAAGAACTATTCTTCGTCTAAGAGTGTTGCGGTGAAGAATCATATGGCGAAGAACCATTCTTCGTCAAGGAATAAGTGTGACGAAGAATCATATGGTTCATCAAACAAGTGTTCATCTCCAATGTTCGTCGCGAAGGACCAAGATTCGTCAAGGGTCAATCGGTTTATGTGATTTGATCAGTTTCTTTTCCATATTTTTTGCAAACAATAGTTATCATTCAATCAGTTTTCAATGTGGATCAATTAGCATGATATAACAGTTTATGCTATTCCATCATCACTCAAATTGGATCAAACAGTTGCTATTATTCCAACAAGTAATCAACAAGTAATCATTACCATTCTACTCGTAACTATGGTCTGATCATAGCAACTCCTAAATCGTTAGATCAGTTAATCATCTTACGTTACTTTCATCATTTAATCCCGGTCACAATCACAATCATAGTTCTCACAATTCATACCAAATATTGTTAACATTCACAAACGTTTCCCTTAACCACTAGGGATAAATCAAGCAGTTAGAACACAGCCCTAACATAACAAAGAGTATAATTAATCACATACTATAACACTAACCGATAGGAGATTAGAGAGTGGGGCTTCGTATGTCGCTACCCCCGTCCCCCTATACAAATACAGGAACGAACGGCCGCGGCCAGTTTTGGTGGTATCTGGTATTGTCTAATTTGGCAGCGGAATTTTTCATCAGGACCGTAGTTAGGAAATATTTGATCAGAGTAAAATACCACATTTTCATAATATTAAACACATGGTATAAAACCCAAGTTCGCAGTACACACATTTTCATAGGAATAAATCCTATTTTTATTTAATAAAAACATCTATTTTAATTTAGGTAACTTTATTGCCACTTTTCCAAGCCTTCAGTGCTGTCCAGTTGGCTTCTATTTGGCTTTCACATTTTGTTACCTGAAACGCGTTTAAAAACATTTTGTCAGTGGGAAATACTGGTGAGTGAATCCCAGTTTGATCAAGTTTAATAAAAAAAACCATTGCACATTATTGAGGGCGATCTCGCAATTACATTTGTTTCCAAGTTATATCAATTAACATCCATGGTACTGTCAGACCCGACTTGTGGAAATGTTACCCCTCGCAAGGCAGTAACATAACTTTGTATACAAAATCCCAACATACTCATGATAATTGTATTCTTACAAATACTCAATATCTGTTTAATATATATTTAATCGTGTGAGATTTTGTAAAAACAATTTACAAAAAGGAGATTACTCACATTGCTGTCTTAGATTATTCTTTAGGGTTTCCTGGTGATAATCTATAATTTTCACAAATGCACACGTGTTAGTATAATAACCCATTTTAACATTAGTAATACCCTCCCCGAGACGGTATTCCAACGACTACGTCGGGCAGAACCACGACAGTCGTTACGGAACCCTAGATCAATCGGGCAGAGTATCTAATACGTATCCAGGGGTTATGATACTTACAACGGAGCAGAACTTCGCTATTTAGAGGGGGTATTATACCCGTGTATAATGCCTACACTTCAGAATTGAGAGAAAGAAAAGAAATATGAGCGACGTAAACTGAAGGCCCAAGCTCCAGCTTTATAGGGGCTGAGTTTGGGTTTCTCGGGACCCGCGTAAAAGTAGGCTAAGGCCAACGCGGCCCGCGTCAACGCTGGTCAACAGCGTAGGTGATCCGGGTAAGCTAGTAGGTTCGACGGGTGTTGAGCCACGTGGCGGCCCAGGGTTTCGCCGGGTTTTAACTTGTCGTGGCCCGCGTAAGGTTTGAGGGGTGGCTTACGCGGCCCGCCTCAAACCCAAAATTTTGATTTTTAATTAATTTTAATAATATTTAAGGTATTCGGAGCCCGTTTTCACGTATGGGGTGTATTTTAGGACATATAGGGATATTTTAATATATATTAGGGTGTCAAAAATATTTCGAGGGTGTCGGTTTTCTTTAGGGTTGTTATATCCTCCCCACCTTGTTTTAGAGCTCGTCCTCGAGATCTACTGGAATAAGTGTGGATATTTCCTTTGCATTTCTGATTCAAGCTCCCATGTGTACTCAGGTCCTCTTTTGGAGTCCCACTTTACTTTGACCAGAACTAATCTCTTGTACTTGAGATTCTTGACTTTCCTGTCTTCAATCTGTAGAGGCCTTTCTACAAACTTGAGTTATTCATTTACCTCTATATCTTTAAAAGGTACTACAAGTGATTCATCAGTTAGGCATTTCTTGAGATTAGATACATGAAATACATCATGTATTCCTGTCATTTCTTCTAGCAGTTGTAGCTGATAGGCTACAGGTCCTATTCTTCTAATAATCTCAAAAGGTCCAACATATCTGGGACTTAGCTTTCCTCTTTTGATGAATCTTACCACTCCTTTCCAAGGAGAGACTTTTAATAATACTCTATCTCCTACTTGAAATTCCAACGGTTTGCGTCGGTTATCGGCATAGCTCTTCTGTCGATCACGTGCCGCTTTCAGTCGTTCCTTGACTTGAATAATCTTGTCGGTTGTTTCTTGCACTATCTCAGGTCCAGATAGTTGCTTTTCCCCAATTTCTGCCCAACAGACTGGGGTTCGGCACTTTCGTCCATACAGTGCTTCGAATGGTGCAGCATTGATACTTGTGTGATAACTGTTATTATAAGAAAATTCTATTAAAGGTAAATGATCGTCCCAATTACCTCCGAAATCAATTACACAAGCTCTAAGCATGTCTTCCATTGTCTGAATTGTTCTTTCGCTTTGCCCGTCTGTTTGAGGATGATAAGATGTGCTTAGATTTAGCTTGGTTCCCATTGCTTTTTGGAAACTTGACAAAAAATGAGAGGTAAAACGGCTATCCCTATCAGAAACAATTGATAAAGGAATTCCATGTAAAGAAACAATTTCATTTACATACAATTTAGCTAGCTGTTCCATACTAAAAGTTTCCTTCATTGGTAGGAAATGACCTGACTTGGTTAGCCTATCTACAATCACCTAGATTGGGCCTTTCCTTGTTTTGGGTAATTTAGTAACAAAATCCATTGTTATCAATTCCCATTTCCATACTGGCATTTCTAATTGTTGCAGCAATCTTGAGGGTTTCTGATGTTCAGCTTTAACTTGTGAGCAAGTTAAACATTTAGAAACATAGGTTGCTATGTCCTTTTTCATTCCTATCCACCAGAAATTCTTTCTTAAATCCTGATACATCTTATCACTTCCAGGATGCATTGTATATTTAGGCTTATGAGCTTCTTCTAATATATGATGACGCAGGTTTCCTAATTTAGGTATCCACATTCTCTTTTTATGGAATCTCCAAATTCCATCTGTTCCTTGTTCTAATTCTTTAATCATACCTTTTAGTTTTTCAGTATCATCCTTGATTACTGATTCTTGTGCCTTTTTAATTTGTTCATTTAAACCTACTTGTAGATTTAATTTAAGAGAACGTACCCTTTTTGGCTTTTGGTGTTACTTTCGACTTAAGGCATCAGCCACTACATTTGCCTTTTCTTCATGATACTGTATATTACAATCGTAATCACTGAGCATCTCCATCCAGCGTCTTTGTCTCATATTCAATTCTTTTTGCCCAAAAACATACCTTAAACTTTTATGATCAGTGAATATGGTAAACTTACTACCATAAAGGTAATGTCTCCAAATCTTAAGGGAAAAAATTATGGCTCATAATTCTAGATCATGTGTTGAATAAATTTCTTCATGATTCTTAAGTTGCCTAGATGCGTAAGCTATAAACTTTTGGCGTTGCATTAATACACATCCGTAACCTAATTTAGAAGCATCACAATAGACCACCATGTCTTCAGTTCCTTCAGGTAACGCTAGTATGGGTGCATGGGTTAATCTTTGCTTAAGAATTCTAAAGGCTTCTTCTTGTTTTGGTCCCCATTCAAACTTAATGGATTTACAGGTTAACTTAGTTAAAGAAATGACTATTCTAGAAAATTTTTGAATAAATCGTCTATAATAACCAGCCAATCCTAAGAAACTTCTAACCTCGGTTGATGATTCAGGGGTTTTCCATTTGGTAATTGCCTCAGTTTTTGTGGGATCCACATGAATTCCTTCATGATTGACTAAATGTCCAAGAAACTGTACCTGTTCTAATCAAAATTCGCACTTTGAAAATTTAGCATAAAGCTTTTCCTTTCTTAGCAAGCTTAGAAGTGTGTGCAAATGCTTTGCATGCTCCTCTTTACTTTTAGAATAAATGAGAATATCACCAATAAAAACAATTATGAATTTATCCAAATATGGCTTACATATTCGGTTCATCATGTCCATAAATGCGGCTGGGGCATTGGTTAAACCAAATGTCAAGACAGTAAATTCATAATGACCATACCTTGTTCTAAATGCGGTTTTAGGAATGTCCTCTTCATGTACCTTTAACTGATGATATCCTGACCTTAAATCAATTTTAGAGAAAAATCGAGCTCCTTGCAATTGATCGAACAGATCATCGATTCTTGGTAATGGATACCGGTTCTTAATTGTGACCTTGTTTAATTCACGGTAGTCAATGCACATACGCATTGATCCGTCCTTCTTTTTAACGAATAAAATCGGTGCTCCCCATGGCGATGAGCTTAACTGTATAAATCCTTTCTCCAACAATTCGTCTAACTGTTTCTTCAGTTCCTGCATTTCAGCGGGTGCCAAACGGTAAGGTGCTTTGGCAATCGGTGATGTTCCTGGCAGTAGATGAATTCTGAACTCAACTTCTCTGTCTGGCGGTAGTCCTGGGAATTCTTCTGGGAATACATCTGAAAACTGAGACACTACTGGAATGTCCTTTAATTCTTTTCCTTTAGTGTTAATGATTATGGAAATCAAATACACTATAGATCCTTTTCTTATATAACTTGCAGTTTTCATCACAGAGATGAATTTAGTGGATCTAGATGGTTTTTCACCTTTAATTGTGATCTTTTCACCCTTTGGTGAATTTACTTGAATTGACTTTTGATCACATAAAATATTAGCTTTATTGGCTACTAACCAATCCATTCCTAATACGATATCAAATTCTTTCAGATTCATTGGGTACAAGTTTGCAATATACTTTTGATTTAAAATTTCTACTCTGGCTCCCTGCAAGATTTCAGAAATCCTAACCGTTTCTCCATTTGCTGTCTCTACTAAACATTCTTGTGGAAGTTTAGTTAATGATTGATTAAGAAGTTTGCAAAACGAAGTATTAATAAAACTTTGGTTTGCACCAGAGTCAAATAATACTTTAGCAAATATATCATTAACTAAAAACGTACCGGCTATCACATCCGGAATCATTCTGGCTTCATCTGCTGTTAGAACAAATGCTCTAGCATTTTTAGTGTTCTTTTTGTTCGGAGCTGGAGCCAATTTCGGACAGTTTGGCTTGATATGACCTTTTTCCCCACAGTTGAAGCACAGTCCATTACTGGATTTCCTTCTACAATCTTCTTCCTTGTGTCCTGGTAACTTACAGAAATTGCAGTGAGCGAAGCATTTTCCCGAATGCTTCTTCTTGCAAGTCTTACAGTAAGGTGTAGAGGTAGAACCTATATTCCTACGGTTGGAATTCCCATAACGGAATTATTGGGTAAGCCTCTGTGCTAGGTTTTTCCTCTGGTCTTCTTCTCGTGTACGGACTAATTCATCAGTCAAGGTGTTTGCTAGTTCTACAGCTTCCTCTATGGTTTGAGGTCTAGCTGCCTTGACTATATGTCTAATCTCTCCAATTAATCCCCAGATATAACGGGAGATTAATACCGGTTCAGGTGATGCAAGGGTTGGTACTATTCTAGCATATTCAAAGAATGTAGTAGTATAACCCTTACTATCTACCCCGGTCATTCTTAGGTTTAGAAACTTATTCGCTATCTGTTCCTTTTCATTGGGAGGGCAGAATTTCCTTTCTATCATATTCTTAAATTCCTCCCATTCCATGTTGTAAACCCTATCGCTTCCTCTTGACTGGAGGACAGTGTTCCACCATTCTAAGGCTGAGTTCTTAAATAGATTAGAAGCAAACATTATCTTGTCTTCTTCAGCACACTTGCTTATTTTTAAGTCTGCCTCAGTCTTTTCTATCCAGCGTAGAGCTGCAATGGGTCCTTCTTTGCCCGAGAATTCTATTGGTTTGCAGGACCAGAATTCTTTGTAAGAACAACCATAAGGCATGGTTCTTCTTCTTTTGGGAATGGACACTTGAAGTACAGGTCCATTGTTTATGCTGTTTTCTGGTTCAGTTGGTCGCTTACGGCTATGCTTACTTTTATTTTCCGTATCCTTAACAGTTTGAAGAATGTATGGCATTGCATCTATAATTCCTTGTGCCACTATGTGTTGAATGGCACTATTATCCATTTGATTTCCATTGTTATTGATGCTCGGATTCTCATTAACCAAGTTAATGTTACTTTGGTTATCGTTATTCAGATTCTCTTGATCGTCGACCATCTGAATTTTAAACATTTACCATGTATTAATATCACAAAATAATATTTAATATAGTCAATCACATGACACGCACTTTGGTCAAAAGCGTCGATCATTGCGACTTTACTCTATTCATATAATATGCATCTATTACACACCAGTACTGAAATTAAAATTACAATACCGACTGAAATTTAAAGTTACACTACTAATAATAGGCATCCGTAGTTTTTTTTTTCATACACATACACACATGTCATATTATTTTATTATTATTATTATTACTACCGTTTCCACCATCACGTTCATGGATATGGATTCATCCAAAAATCCATATTGCGCTCGTCGTATTTCCAGACGAGTCGCTCTCCCACCTGTCTCATCCGTTCACTACTCTCTAAAATTTCCTCACCAAATGTCCTAAGTTCTTGTACATTGTCTGCACTCATTGGGGGTGCAGGTTCTAGGACTGGGTTCGGAATCTGGGGTGCGGGTTCCTGGTATGGAGGTGTAGGTGCCTGGAATTGGTAAGGATTCTCTAAAATCTCCCTAATGTATACATCATTATCGTAATAGGGATCTAGAGGGTCCAATCCTGGGTAGGCTCCTAGATTTGGCATGGGTATGTCTTCGTGTATCGGGTAGCGTTGCACATAGTCCCTAACGTCATCCCACCATGGGTCGTAATTTGGGTCTAAGGGATTTGGTGCTGGTACCCTAGGTATCTCCTCCGGGTTGAAATCATGCATCTCTACTTGATTTTCAGGGTTTTTTATCTCCATCGGCTGGTCAGGAATTGGTGGTTGTGGTTGGGGTGCTATCATTTGCTCCAGGTTAGGGTCAGTTGCAGTGGTTGCTAGGATGTGGATATTGACTATACCCCTATTAATCATATCCTGGGCATAGGCATCGGTTTCTCTTTTGGCTGCGGCTAGTACTCTCTGGTCTTGTAACTTTTTCATACGCTTTCTACGCTCATGCGCCCCTCGACTGAACCATCCTCTCTTTTTCTGAGGGAATGGCTCCTCGGACTGAGCTTTAAACACGAATATTCCTTCTTCCGTATCAGCAGAGTACCTTGAGAGGGCAGGCTGAGAAGAGGCACCTTCGCTTCTAGGCGAACCAGACAATTGACGGTACGCGTCAGATGGTCCTTGGTCGCTCATACTGTAAACTAACAAATAGTCAAATAACACATAACAAGAAAATACAATTATGCACGTATTCCCGTAAGTTATTTCCTAACAATTTAAATTTTGATGTCAGCAGAACGCTTTTGTGGCTGAATTAGTGGCTAAGCTCTGATACCACCTTCTGTCGCAACCCCCGTCCCCCTATACAAATACAGGAACGAACGGCCGCGGCCAGTTTTGGTGGTATCTGGTATTGTCTAATTTGGCATCAGAATTTTTCATCAGGGCCGTAGTTAGAAAATATTTGATCAGAGAAAAATACCACATTTTCATAATATTAAACACATGGGATAAAACCCAAGTTCGCAGTACACACATTTTCATAGGAATAAATCCTATTTTTGTTTAATAAAAACATCTATTTTAATTTAGGTAACTTTATTGCCACTTTTACAAGCCTTCAGTGCTGTCCAGCTGGCTTCTATTTGGCTTTCACATTTTGTTACCTGAAACGCGTTTAAAAACATTTTGTCAGTGGGAAATACTGGTGAGTGAATCCCAGTTTGATCAAGTTTAATAAAAAAAAACCATTGCATAGTATTGAGGGCGATCTCGCAATTACATTTGTTTCCAAGTTATATCAATTAACATCCATGGTACTGTCAGACCCGACTTGTGGAAATGTTACCCCTCGCAAGGCAGTAACATAATTTTGTATACAAAATCCCAACATACTCATGATAATTGTATTCTTACAAATACTCAATATTTGTTTAATATATATTTAATCGTGTGAGATTTTGTAAAAACAATTTACAAGATTATGGGATCTATAAAGCATGGTATGCGGCCCCTTAAACAAACCGGCCAAGATCATGGGCTTAACTGGGCTTCGAAGTAACATGGGCCGGCGAAGAACCTTCCCTGACGAAGGACTCTCTTCGACGAAGAATATTCTTCGTCATGGGGGCTTAGGGCGAAGCTTCGTCGGCTAGTTCTTCGTCGACTTACTTGGGTTTCCATTGCTCATAAAACATTACATATTAACGACCAAAGCATCAGACAAGTTTAATCACCCAAAAATAATGTACATGATACAACGTAAAATGATTCGCAAAAACAGGATTGTAGAACAAGTGACGCGTAGAGGAAAGACCTTGAGATTTCGGGTTGTCACAACTATAGTTTGGACTCAGCACCTGTCGTGGACAAGGGTTGTTAAGGGTATTTCTTCACGTGTCACAGTGGTGATATGTGTTGCGCATTCTACAACTCGCAGTCATGTCTATGCATATGTCATTGTCGATAGCTTATATGCTTCACATTTCTACGTGTTACATGTTGGTTATGCGTAAATCGCTTTCGCTACTATTATGCTATTAAACTTGTGTGCTCACCTTTACACTATGTGTATTGACTTTATTTTAACGTATGTGACAGGTGTTTAGGATGCTATGCTATGCTATGCTTGCTGTATGGAATCAAGTTAGGAGGTCAAGAAACGTCACATTTAAATCTGAGTTGTCGGAACAATATTTGTCTTTGAGAACGCTATGTTTGTAATAACTGTTTACTTTATATGTTATGGTATGGGACGTAACGTTAAATATTTGGTAATTATAGTTGTTATGGATACTCATGGACAATCTGTTTCGCTCAGTGTCGCGCCCCGATGTTTCCGTCATCGGTTGGGGTGTGACATTCCTTTCATGTGTAGACATGGTGTTGGCGCCATCCTCATAAACCTACAATGGTTGCTGTTATCCCTTGTAAAATCAGATCCCCTGTATTACAGATTATTACTACATGTAAGATATGAACAAACAATTTATTTATTTTATCTATTAAAACAATAACTTAATCTCACACATTAATTAGATAAAATAATGCTTTAGTAATCTATACATATTATCATAATTATCTCCTTTAATTTATTATCCTGTAAGCCACTATTTAGATCAACCTTTTATAGAAATCCACCAATCAATCCGGCCTTCATTAAGCTACTTGTAAGATATTAACAAACAATTTTTTGTATCATTTGGGGCACAATTACTTCGTGAACATCAATGTAAGCAGATTCATCAATATAATACCACATCCATTGGCCCCTTCGCAACCATTTGGCTTTTCTGAGAATAACAATCTAAGACGTGTAAAGACTCAAGTGAAAATGATGAAAAACATATTTGTTACTTAAAGATGGTATCTTGATATGTGAAGTTCTAAGTGAAAGTGATGCTTTTTAAGTGCAAAATAACTAAAAAAGGCACCGTCGTACCTTCCAAGTACAAAAAATGGTACTGAGCCTTTGATCTCCAAAAAAAAAGTTCCGTACTTCACCTGCGATGTTAGCAATTAGGCTTCAATGTTAGCCAATAAGAATGGTATGAAAGTAAAATGTAAGAAAAATGTAAAAAAAAAGGCCAAACCTATAAAGATGGAGCCGATAAGCGGCAACAACAAATGTATAACAACGACGGCGGCCATCGGCGGACGGCGGCTGGGTCTGTTAACTGGAATGTTAAATGACTATATTACCCTTTCTTATTACCCCCCTATGCTTTGTTGTAAGAAAACGTATTACCCCCCGGTGTTAAACGACTATATTATCCTTTCTTATTACCCCCTATGCTTTCTTGTAAGAAAACGTATTATCCCCCAGTGTTAAATATTTCCTTGCTTCCTTCAATATTGCCTGCACAAGATGATGTCGAGTCTAATGAGGGGTAGACAATCGTACGGTCGCTTCGATGGTGACCGAGGGGGCGGCGGTTGTGTCTTAACCGGGGCCCGGTTAAGTGGTGCGGAACTAGTTGCAGCCGGTTTAGCGACCCATTTGGTTCCTTTAGATGTGAGTTTGAACTTTAGAATCAAAGCAGATTGTTTTCAAGATACTCTGGTAATTAACTAATTACAAAATTTGTTAATTTGTTTTCAGAAATTGTTGGAACTAGAAAACCGTTTGGTGAGCTTGAACTCTGGCGATGAGATTGCAGTGAAAGCTGCCATTGAAGAATTCTCTTCAGATGTTCATATTAGTCAAGTAAGTGTATTACACAAGTAATGAATCTGAAATAAAAAATTAAAGTTTTTACTTTTGGAAATTTACATGAAATTGATGCTCCCTTCATTTGATTTCAGACGGGAAGTAATTGACGAGCGTTTTTCAAAGGATTCTGTGGAAGAAATTCTAGAATCATTTGTAAGTTCCCTTTTTTTGGCAAATTGATAATAATATCTTTTTATACACTGTATAAATTGACAAGAAAGGAAGGAAATGAATGGATTGTGCCCGTGCTTAAAGGCTTAAAAAGATCGTCTCCAACCGGTTTAAAGATAACACTTAAATCGGTAATTTTCTTCTTTACAAGAAGGAGTATGAGTCTAAAATATTAGACTTTAAATTCCTACTTTAAGAATGTTTTGAAGGTTTTTTTAACTTGACAGATTCGTGATGGGAGGAAGCAAACGTTATCAGGGGGCGGCGGAGGTGGAGGTCGACGTGGGGGTCGGCGGAGGAGGTGGATCTCGACGTGGGCGGCAGCGGAGGTGGAGATGCAGCTGGAAGGTGGAGGTTCACTGACGAACACAACACTGTGTTCTTGAAGAAATTTGGTGTGGTCGCAGGTGGTGTATTCGCCGGTGGTGTATTCGCCGGAGAGAATAAATAAGATTGGGGGAATACTTGGGGGGTAAGGTCGAAGTGAAGTGTATAATATAGAGTGTTGTGTTGAGGAAGCAATCAAACACAAGTGGAAAAGACTATATTACCCTTTGACCGTTAATAAGTGACGTTGAATTTAAACATATTTTAACACCGGGGGGTAATATTGCAGCGTTTCGCATTCATTGGGGTGTTAGACAACAAAAATTTCGTAGTAGGGGGTAAGGGTGCCAATCGCATCTAACCCCAGGAGGTAAAATTGCAGTTTACTCTAAAATCTATTTCTTTTAATTTCCAAAGTTCTCTAAAACCCCACTATTCATTCATGAGATAAAAGGCAATATCTATGCAAATTCTATTTCTTATTTTTATATAGTGTAGTTTTAAAAATTTGGGGCTTTTGTTATAGGTTTTGTTTTGATAATATTGGGTTAAGGATATGGGTTATCAACACAATTATCAAATTGGTGTTTCTTGTAAATTTCTAGGTGTTGCATATGTTTCTTATGGAAAATTTGTTTGGTTATGTCTTATAGAGTTTGGTATAAAATTTGATTTCTTTGAAATATAAAAACTAAAAAATTATGTTTCATAATTTTTGCAATAAAAATAGATTATGGAATTTTAATAGACTTCATTATATAGGCAACTCTTAATTGATAAAATAAATTGGTTATGGAATTTGTGTTGGTATTCATGACCCATGGAAAAATTATATAAAAACCGATTCCTTCAAAAATATAAAATTCATGAACTTGTTTCCTTAAATTTGGTAACATAATTGGTTTGATGATTTAATGAATAACATAACCTACGGATTGATTAATAATTCTTGAAGTTGTAGTTGTTGGACACACACACACATATATATATCTATACTATATATAATATACACTAGGTTATCACCCGGGACTGCTTCCCGGGTTGTTTATTTTTATTAGTTAATAATGATAGTTTTTAATTAAAATGTAACATATTATTTCATTAAACTTCTACACGACATTGATTATTACCTTGTGGATCCCACCCTCGCTACGTGTCGAGCAACGCCCCCAACCCAAGCCCTCCACACCCATAGTCTAATAATGCTTTATCACTCATTTGTGCAAACTGCAGAAGAGTGTACTGCTCCCTGCATTTGACCAGATGATATATTCCAATTCATTGACCAAAAAATCATAAAGATAGTTGTCTTTAGGGCAATCCATTATTTTTTTACTTAATTTTTTGTTTTTCTTTATTGTCAGTCTAATATAATCCATAAGTTGAGTACTTGAGCCCTAATAGTGTCTATTAGGAAAAGACTAATTGAATTCAAAAGACCATAAATCAAGAACTATAATATAAATAATATAAATGGATAACATAATATTTAAAGCTGCAAAACCCAAACAAAAATAACCAAACATGCTAACTGTGTTGGCTTGCTTCTGGCGCTAACCCGTATAGCCTTAACACTAACCCTTTTATTAGAACAATTTGACACATTTCCTTTTTAGCTAATTATAATTTACACGTTTGACCCATTAAAAAGAAGAAGAAAAAAACTGAACCCATTCATAAATAAATCAATTAAAACTGCTTGGATATCATTGCTGATGAGATCAATGGCAGCCTCCAATAATTCATTGAGTTATAATCTTCCTGGAATACAACCACAAAACCAATAAAAATTAAAACCAAATCAGTGTCTGATACATAACGTTATTCTTCCAAAATCCAAAGTTATGTTTTATACAAGCTAGTCTATTTTACCAACCTAAGATACCAGTATAAAAACCTTAACATTTACTTCCATGCCCGTCTTGCCCAATTCTTTGATGGAAGGCAAAACCCGGAATGGAAGGGATACACCCTCAGTTATACGATAGCTGTCATTCAGGTTTTTACTTATCAGCATATACATATCCACCTTTTTTTCAAAGAGAAGTATGAAATGGTCCAAATGGATGACAATCATAAAAGAGTATTAGTCACTCAGGGGGGGGGGGGGGGAGGGGTCAGACAAGTTGGGTAGTTGGTGTTCAGGTCAAAACGGCTCAGGTTGACCCAAAACAGTAACAACCCAATTTTTTATTCTTTTATATACACTTACTGTGTTAAATAAACAATAAATCACAAAATGGACGCGTCAGACAGGTTGGGTTATTGGTATTCAGGGCGAAACGACTCTAGTCGACCCTAAACACTAATTGCCCGGAATTTAGTATTCCTTTATAAACATGTTGGGTGATGCTACTTTACTATGTTATAAAAATTGTATCATTTATCACAATTTAGGAAGTTTATATACATAAGTTCGGCAACTTTTAATCAGTTTGATTTGCTTCTTTTTCTTACATCTAAAGTTTATGTTTTCTCCTATTTACCCGTTTAGAGGTGAAGCATAACCAAAATCAACAATACTTTCAAGCACATCTGTTAATAAATTTGTAACTTGGCTGCTATAATCACAAAAAAAAAAGTGTTAAAAACGTCTTCATTTGGTGTAGACAGTTGAAGACGAACAAATTCAAATGAAAATTACCTTCTCTATCCGCAATTTGTACCCGAGAAAATAATGGTATCATCATCCGGATTCAATTTTCCTGCAATAGACATGTTGGTTCATCATGATTACCCGTTCAAATTCAGCCTCTTAATTTGAATCACTCCTAGAACACATTTTTTTTGCCAGAAAAATGGATTTCTTCACAGGTTTGTGAGTTGTAAAACCTATAAAGATTATAGTGGGCATTAAGTGATATTATAATAATTAAAGTTAAGTATGGCTTACATAACTGTCTACGAACAGATGGCCTAGTTCCTTTGTGTCCATATCCTAATAGCTCTTATTTGGAGTGAATCTGCATCATCATCATGTGCTTTGATTGTGGATATTCTTGTAAATGCCATTTGTTCCTTCCTATAATGAAATGGGAAAAAAGTCAAAAACAACCCATTACATTTACATACAAAAACATTTATATACAAAAACATTTATATACTAAAGATAGAATCCATGACAGTAGTGACGTGACATCTACTTATTTAGACATACAAATGGGCACCTATACGCGGCGTTAAATGAGTATCCTATTAAAAGCAAACATCGTTTAAATCGTCTAAATACCATTTTCCAATTCAAATCACAAACAATTTGCTACACAAAAGGAAGCATCCAACTTCATTGATAGCGGCAAGACATCCATTTCGACATAAAATGGCCACCTACTTTAATAAGGAAAAAAACATTAATAAGTATTTAAAAACATGTTGTGTAAATTGGTCCACAAATATGCTCCACAACAGCCCCGATTCGCACCACTTAACTCGTCATCAACGTCATTCGTCATTGACCGGAGGCTAGGGAGTGTCACCTCCGCCGGCGACCACTACCAATGCCTGACATCACTACTCTAGCCATAACATGGTGCAAACATCAATAATAGAGCATCAGACAACCGTTTGGGTCACGCGGCGTTTTTCTCCGCCATCGGCACAATGAAAATAGAATTTTTACAACATGTTTTCACTGTTTTAAAACAAATCTATTATATATAATAAAAGAACCTACTGCACACAATCATATTATTTGTAAAGGACTTTAAAATGACTCTTCATAAAATCTTTTTTTCTCACATGTACAATAGAAAAGAGAAAATCAATTAGAGAATAATAATTTAGAGATTAAAACGAAGAGAAACTCACTTTTGCTTGTCTTGCCATGTAGAGTCAGTACATCAATTTACACCAATAACGGCTATCAAATATTGAACCCCAATAATGGCCTGTCAAATATTTATATTTTTATTAGAAGTATGAATAGTAAATGCAACTATAATAACAACTACCAATGCAAGCAAAAATGTACCAACTATATTTGTACTATAAACAAAATATTTGGAAACATAATGTTCTTATCTATGGATGAACATTTGGTACCGGGTATATTCGGTACCGGTACGGTACCAGTATTTACGAATAAAACGCCGATAAATACCGTACCAAACCGTATATTCAATACCGGTACCAGTTTTCCCTGTTTTTCGGTACCGAACGGGTACCCTGCTCATCCCTATTCTCATCTGAGTGAGTGAAGTTAATATTTGAATCTACACATAGATTGGAACCCTTTTTTTCGACAACCATGGCAATTCAATTACCTAACAACTATAGGTGTAAATAAGTCATCAACACTTATTAAATCATCCTAACTTCATTTTTTTGTTTAGGCGTAATATGGGGCAAAAATTTTTAATATCACGATAAAATTAAAAAACCCACGAATATTTTTCTCACACAGAACCAACAAATAACACACATTTTCAAAAATAACATTTATCAGAAAAAAATCCCAACAAAATCCTAGTTGTAAGGTTATAACTTGTTAAAACACTAACCTATAGGTAACAGACGTTGCTACTCTGTGCAAATCCTTGAACAAAACAACAACTATGCAACTCCGACCTGCACAACCACACCAAACGCTGATAAAAACCGATAATCTGAAGGTACGAAATAATGGTGATAAAAGATCCACAAACTGCAATTGCGATATTAAAGACCACACACCTTCGTCAACTATTGAAGTAAAAAAAAACCTTAAATTGAGGCAGAGGAGATTAAAAAACCCAAAACTAACAGGTCTTATACAATGTCTCTTCTCTCTTCTTATTAGAACTGATGACTATCACATGGTGACCTATTGTTTTTGCAATTAAAACACCAACATGACCCACAAATCCCTGATTTTTAAAACCCACAAAAACCACCAAATTACCCCCAAACACTTAAACTTTAGCAAAATTCAGCATCAATTTAACCAGAAAACTGAAAAAAAAAAAAAAAAAAAACTGAACCAAGCCCTCAAAAACCACCAAGTTACCCTCAATCACATTTGCAGACAACAAAAAATTCTAACCCTCAAAAACCCTAATTTTCAAACCCACGAAAATGAAACCAAATTACCCACAAAACTTAAACTTTAATGATGCTACTGTAGACGAATCGGTATTCATGCGATGAACTTGAAGGTGCCCTTTTTACAGCATCATATCTTAGAAAAACGATTAATGAAGAAAGAAGAAGAAGCACCTGTGTTGATATCTAGGGTTTGTAAAATATGGCGGTGACAGACAAAAGACCAAGATTGCGATGGTGGCGATTAGGGTTTGCAAACTTATATAGTGGATCCGTTTTCATGAGATGGTGACCCGAATTCACATTCCAGCCCAAAAATATAAACGGATCCCGCATCAAAATTGCTAATATGTTTTCCCGCCAAAACCAAAATTTAGAGCCCTAATATTGCGACACGTGTCCCAAATTTTATTCGTTTATTATATACTAGGTTATCACCCGGGACTGCTTCCCGGGTTGTTTTATTTTATTACTTATTAAACATAGGTTATCACTCGGGACTGCTTTCCGAGTTCGAGAAAGTTATTTATATTTAAACTTTTATGACTAATACATAATTAAAATCATACAAAAAGTGACATATTAGATGTCTTGGCTATAGAAGAGCTATCAAGTTTTCACAAACTTAGTCACGGGTTGTGACGTTGTAGGCAGACTTATAAACTTAAGTTGTTTTAAGTCCGTACCTTAAACATGTAGATTCAAACATGAGTAACTCTAACATCTTTCTTGTATATCATAGTTGGTTAAAAAATATTTTTCTATGGATCAACATTGTGATTTGATTTCATAATGTTAGAATGTGGGTCTGAGAAACTTCAATTAGGTGGTGAACGATTATGAGATATAGGGTTTGAAGTGTACTTCAAAGAACATGGTCACATGAGAGGAATTTAGAGATCCCATATTATTCGTTATCTTAAGATCATCCATAAATTTGCCCAACCGACAACGTTATATCTATAACAAAAAAAACAATACTAAATATACAACGTTATCCCTATAAAGAAAAAAGTCATTAACTTGTATGCAAGGGAAATGAACAAACCTTCAGTGAAGTCTTAAACATCATAAATCCGAACACCGTGATCCCCGCTCAATTGTTCTCGAAATACGTTACTATGACAAATTTAAACATAAAATAAAAAAGTAGCATAAAAAATATCGTATTAGGGGCAATTACATATATTTCCCTATTAACTTCACTAATTATATATATGCCCAACCCAAATATTAAATTACATAAGACCCCTTCCTTAGTTGCTTCTTATTCATGTTATATAGATCTTCCCACAATTACTCATTTTGGTTAATTTTCGCTAACATGTTCCTGTCTCCATCATTTGACAAATTAGTAAGTGTCGCGCCCCTGGCCTGTAACGAACACCCACTCAACACGAAGAAATTAACATGAATAAATGTATCATGCCGCAATACATAATTGTATTGTCACATCAGATTATATAGCCCATTTCCCAAAAAATTAACACATGCCAAAACACATACTCGTTGATCCCTATTCACCAATTCTTTAGTGTTTACAACAAATATAATATATATACGTTTAAAATTAATTAATTAATAATAACAAACATAATATTTAATAACATATCTTTTTTGTGACCAAGCAAAGGAGATCAATTTACTTCAAAACCTCACAAACTCCATCTTAGCCAGAAGCTAAGACAGAGGATACAACCCCAAAAAACACAAAAATACACACATAACAAAGAAAAAAAAAGCTAAAACCCATTGTAGTGTTATAAACCAACATCAAAATTGTCCCAGCTCTCCAAGGACAGAACCTTGCATTTGTGTCGTCTTACCAACTATTAGTGCGTCCTTAGCTTTATCTCCTCCAAAACTTTTGCATCAGAACAGACTTTTCTTCTAAAAACCTTATCATTTCGACGCATCCACATCTTCCAAATGGTCATCAAGAAGACTGCATAGATAATAGGTTTCTCCTTTGCTGGTTCGTAAACTTTAAGAGCATTCTCTAGCATAAAGTTCACAAAATCAAAACAGCCAGGCATTGAGACTTTAGTCCAAACACACATATGCCACCATATCACTCTAGTACTTATATAATTTGCAAGTAAATGATCTGCAGTCTCCTCCCTTATATCCACACATAAAAAATTTCCCATCTACATAGGCGTCACCCTTCGCCGCAAGGGCCATAGTCATCCGAGTGTTGTCGTTGACCGCTTTCCAAAGAAAGCAACTAAATTTTGGAACTGCAATCTTATTCTAGCTAGCATACCCGTTTTGACCCGTACTATTATCTGGACCCCTATGAAACAACCGATAAAAACTGAAAGCATTTAGCAAACACAATGGCACTTGTAGCATATAGACTCTAGAGCAACACAGAAAGAAATTGACTGTACTTACCAAAAACCCACAAAAAAAGTCATTTTACCATATGGTTTTACTTTTCCAGTTCTATATTTGATATAAGATTTTACCTATGTAATCCAACACTTGCAGAGCTTAGAGCGTCTTTCTCTGAGAGCAGCATAACCATTTGCAAGACGAACCTGAGTCAAAGTCAAGCGCAACGAAGCACATATACCACTGCTGACATCATCTCCATTTGGTTTCAGTATAGAAATGGCTTCAGTTACATTCTCGACTTTCATCCAACCAGCCAAGAGCCATCCACGTTTGCTATTATTGGCGTAGTGAGCTCTTGTGAGGAAAAACATATATGTTTGCCATCCATGTTTGCTATTATTGGCACAAATAGAGAAGGAGACCCATCAGCTAAGGGTGCCGATCCAACCAATATACCCAACTAATGCCAAACTGGCATACTTGAAAGAAAAATCCATAATTTACAAAAAGAAAAAGAAAGTACTTTTCGCCCGCTTTCAGGGTGCCCAGTAAAGATGCACCATAACAGTACCATGTCTTGACCATGTTCCAGTTATAGAAATCATCTGAAGAAATGCCAATGCATTAATTCATTAAATGATTAAATACCAAAATAAGACAATTTTTATATCAATCGGGATAGAAATCCCAGTGTAAAGCTGCAAATAATACAAATGTTACACCAAATTCTTACATTAGCATTTAACTCAACTCTTATGATTATTATTATTCAAGGACTGATGCTAGATTAATAATGAGGTGATAGCAAAAAGAGAGAAATGCTTACTTAGGCAAGTGCAATTATCCTAGTGTATGAGGTTTAAATTCTCCACATACAAGTAACAATATCATACAAGCTCTAAAAACTAACTCTTCCATAAGAGGAGCCTGTTAATTAAATAATACAAGAAAATCAATTGGATGAAAAAAAAAGTAATTAGAACTTAAAAGATAACTGAAATAACAAACTGACCACAATATACATTCTCCAAACTGAAATATTGTAAACAACTGAAACCATCCAGCTAATGAGGGTTTGCAGACCACTCTTTATACCATGAAATATCTACCTGGCGGTCCCCATGTTTGGTCCATGAACTCCAAATTGATATAAATTTGAGAATAAACGACCCGATATACATTAGAAAAGTGAGGCAAAGAGGAAAAAAGATAGCTTCCAACTGTTTCATACATAAAATTCAATTTTCAGCAGAAATTTTAGCAAACTCGCTAACCCTCTATAATCTGCAAATAATGAAAATTGCATAAGTCAATGAAAAACATCAACCGTGTGGTGTAGACGGATACCATAAGCACTGACATGCTCCACCTCTTTATCTGAATGTATCAAAAAATAAGGTGACATGTCAGCTTCTCAAAAAGAAAATTACAGAATCAAAAACATGATTTTTTGTCGGATTTTGCAAGATTTATTATTTCACGCAATCTAATTTATTTGCAATCACTGAATGATGATGGCGTAGATTCAACATTTTTTTTTGTATCCTCAACCTGGTTGGCCTAATCCACCCTGCTGGGCTGCCCCTCCATTCTGGACTCAACAGTAATAATAGACCCAGTTCTTCTCAAAGTTCAGGACATGCCCCGTTTTCTTCTCAAGGTTCAGGGCAGGCCCACTTGATGGACAATGATGCTCTTCAATTCAGTGACATCAGTGATGCATTCCAGGCCTTAACCATGGACACTGCCAATGAAGAAAATCTATGGTTTATGGACACAAGGGCTTCTAATCATTTGACTTTAGACTAAGCTGGAGTTTGGAAGGATAAAAGTGTTAATGACATGGCATTATGATAAGAAACCAAACTAATAGAATATCTATAAACTTTATATATCAATTCTTTCATATCTTAGATATAGGGATCCGACACAAGAGATAATAAACCTATAGAAACGAAAATCTAAGGTCTGTGAAATGGATTTTCAAGTTGAAACAACCAAAAGAATCAGACTATATTCAAAATCAAACAAAGAAACAAAGAACATACCGTGCAAAACTCGGTAGAATCAAGAAACGGTTCATCAAATCTAACTTATCTCTGCCGCTGTCCACATATCTATGGCATGAACAAATAGATTCGTTATGGTAAATATGCTACCTACAGGCTCAGAGTCTAGAAAAGAAGGATACCATCATGGCTGCAGGGAAGGTTGCAGGTAATGAACTGCCATCCTTCAACCCTACCATGCCAAGGCGATATTCTCATCAACTTTAAAAACGAATATATTGACTCATCATAGCCTATATCACAAATCCTAAACAATGAGAAAATCCCCCCACCGGCAAACCGGTGACAATACCACAAGCTTCACCGTTGTAGGGAACCAAAGAAATCAACTATGTATGCGGAGTAACCAGCAAGACCACCACCAGTAAATTACCAAAATGCCCAACAAAAGAGTTGAAAGCGTTTGATTATCAACATGTCAAACACCTAACAGCCGCCAATGACAACCACCAAACACAAAGAATAACACACGAACTTGTAATAAAAAGCCGATAAAGAATCACCGGTGAATAATCAGTCCGGCGACCACATCAACGCTGCCACCACCACAAACAAATCAGAATCGCCAGAGTATGAGACCGAAAATAGAAAATCACAGCTACCATGTTGAAACAAAGTCAAACAACTTATCATCTCGGCTACAATATCATAAGTCTACAAATCGACCTACCATTGCTTCATCCGTCAACAAATCGACTAAAATAGGAACAAAATCAATGAAACTCATCATCATATATAAACTCTGAGGTTCAGAAATGTCAACAATCTACACACACAACCTATAATCTCAAAATCATCTCAGGTTAAACACAAACAAAACCGCTTGCCATGTGAAAACAAATTCAAAGACATAAGCATCTCGGCTAGAGACTCATTTTCAAAGTCACCATACCACAAATAGTCACAAAAGCCAGGAAATCTATCATGACAACCTATTTTGAACTTACCACAAAATAACCCAATTAAGAGAAATAAGATTAGCTACAATACCTGACCCTCACAAACAATGATATAAGATAAAAACATCACCATAACTAACGAAGGGTAACCAAGAAAGATATAATGGGCAAACGCAACACCTGAGCCAATTGCATAATTGCCGCTGCCAAAGACGGAAATGACCGCCAACAACGATGATTTTAGAACCACCACCACCCAATAAAACGAAGCCTACATACCAGGCATAATGTTTACCAACAGGACACAATGAAGAAAAAACCTTTAGCAAATCCAATCTGAAAAATTAGCAATTAACATTAAGAGGCAAACGTTAATACTCAAATCAAACACACAATCGCAATCTAAAGGAACATATAGCATAAATCGATGAACAAATAGGCGCAGACGAACACACATGCAACTGATCACACAATTACCGTGAGCGCCTCTTTCATCGTAATCGGAGCGTTAGTACCGACAACGGTTGACGATCTACACATCTAGGTGCACAAAGGAGATACCTGCTAGTGATATGTGGTAGAAGAGAATGAAGAAGAGATGGAGGAAATATGAAAATCAAGAATCGCCTTGTGAGGAAAATTATGAGGCTAAATGATTTTGGCTGAAGATTTAGGGTTTCTTCAACACACAAAAATAAAAGAAAAAAACGGGGTTTGAGTTAGGGTTTGAGTTGCGATAGTGTAAAGGAGAAGAATCAAAAGATGATTGGAAGATCAAAGAGATCAAAGAGATGACGGTAGGTTTTTAGGGTTTGTGTGGTAGGGAATAGAAAAGAAGCGTGTTTTGCAGATCTTTATAATCGGGTCATAATATGGGTATCTCGGATCCCGCATAACCCAAAAAAATAATCCACCATTTTCCCGCCAAAACCATTCTAAGGTGCAATATCACGCTGACACGTGTCCCAAATTTTATTCGTTTATTATATATCTATACTATATTATAAAGCATTTCCTTAGGGACTTCTTAAAAGTTAAGAGGTACAAGTATAATTACTTATCATACAACACATAATTCATATATTAATGATATGTTTGAGGGTAAATTTGTCTTTTCCCCACAAGGACTTCTTAAAATGTAAGAGTTACAAGTAGAAATGGTTAGTTTACAACACACAATGCATATGTTAACTACTTTTTGAGGACAAATTTGTCTTTAAACACCCTATTTAATCCAAAGAAACTTAAGAGTTAAAAGATATTTATAAAAAGTAATGAGATTCAATTAAAAGTTATTTATAAGAAGTAATGAGATTCAATTCTGTAATATTAAAGTTATATATGAATGATGGGGGTAATTAATTAATAATTAGAGTAATAATAATAATCAGAAATGTTTGTTTAATTAAAAGATGGCTAAAGTGAAATTGAAGGAAACCGTGTAATAACAAAAATTAGATAAGTTGTAATAAGAAACAAAATTAGATAAGTTTATGTCTGAAAAAAAATTATAAAAATAAACATGGTCGTATGCAAAAGTAAGACACCAAAGGGGGAATTTTGAAACCTAAATTAATAACTGGTACATTAAACTTGCAACCTTCCATCTTCCTTTTCTTTTTCTGAAACCTTCAAAACACCTCTAAAATTCCTAACCGATGAGAATTGAGAATTGTAACTGATGAAGATGTTAATTTGGAAAAATATAATTATGTTTCATTAACTCATTTGCCCCATTCATTTTTTTTTGAATAATAATTGGATTATAAAACCCCATGAAGATCCTTTGTCGACCACAACTTCTAAACCTGGTTCCAACTTGCATGTCCTCCCTATCGTAAGCATTCTTTATCGTTCCATCGAATTAATTGATTCATACCTATGTAAACTTAAATTTCTTTACTAATCCTCCATTTAATCTTCATTTTCAAATTTGTCTTCCATGGTTGTTCCTGTCGTCGCCAGTTCGTTTTGGCAAAAAATTTGGCTTTCGTCACGTTCATTCCTGGCTGGTAAACGCTTATCTGGACGTAGAATCCGGCGATGCATTTTCAAACTGGTCGAAGATTTGACGGTTATCGTGATTGAGAACAAGTAATGAACCAGAAGGAATGTTGATATTTTCATCATCATATCCAAGGAAGTAAAAAAAAAGTATGAGAATCTGAATGACTTACAAAAATGAATTCTACTTCATTCCTTTGATTTTAGTTGGTTTATCTAAAACTGATGTATACATACCATTGTTGAACTGCCTATTAATCTTCATCTTCCACTCTATTAATGTACCAATTCCCTCAATCATTTGATAAATTTTATATAATTGTGATTACGCATTGAATCGATAATCGACAGTTGCGTATATTCAACACCAGTTGCGTATATTCAACACATAAATTACGATTAAGTTCGCGTAGATTAACTTTTTGTTTCCGCAATTAGGTTTGCATAAATTGCGATTCGGGTTACACGATGTGCCGATTTTCTTCCTTGAATCCTTTATCTTTAGATCATTATTTTACAAACTATGATGTTTTGTGTTGTCTTTGAACAAACCAAAGGTACATAATAGCGTAGGAGTATAATAAGCATTTTTGTTATTGTTAACTATGATATTAACGACATATAAATTATATAAAATTGAATCTGCATCTAATGACTTCATTTGACATTTATATTCACTTAAAAGATTATCATCCTCAATGAATAATCAACTTTTATCATTTATCCATGACGTTGAATTAAGCTATGAATTATATTTATGACAACCAAACAAAATCGTTATTTTACATTGAATTAAATTACTACTATTCTTTCATGCAAATACTGGAAAGATCAATTAACTTTTATCATATGTTTTTATAGTATTTTAATTTGATAAACTATATACCTAAATGATCGCAATACTTGATGTATAATTACGTGTCACATGCTTACAAACTTTATGTAGTAGCGTATGTCTTATGTCAACTATTATATAAAATAACGTTGGTTAATTCGTATATTCAAATGAACAAATTGTTAGTTTGGATTATAATAAATTGTAATATAGTTTTCAACTTTTTTTAATTTAATATATTTTGTTTTAAATGGAAAATGTTGTAACATAGTTCTCAATTTTTTTATGATATAATGGACAAGAAATCTCTTGAATATGTGTATGAATTGATAGTTAAAATCTATAAATATTATGTATAAATGGTTCGGTTATCCCCTACACCATAACTATAACCTAACCATAATTTCGATTAATCGATTCTGGCTTAACACAATCAACTTGAGTGTCGTACTTCCCGCCGCATCGCGCGGGCACCCCACTAGTAATAGATAATAGATATCCAAAGGACTTCTTAAGGTCATTAAAATTTCCTTAAAACACTCCTAAAACATGATGTACAAGTCTTTTAAGCACCAGAAATCTTCACTTTCCACTTATACCCTTTCCCCTAAACTAAACACGCGGACACACAAACTAGGGTTTCAGATTTCAAAACATTTCAAAACGCCGCTTCCCTGCTCCTCTCTCTCTCTCTCTCTCTGGCGATTCAGGAACGATTTCACCAGATCTGCTCCTCTCTTTCTGGCGATTCAGGAACGATTCACCAGATCTATGAAGTTTCAACAGATCGATGAAGATTCTGACCTCCTGGTTCCGTTTTCCGGCTTTTATTGGCGTTTTGCAACATTCGTCAAGGGTAACTGACACCGTCCTTTTGATTCTGAACACTATTTCTTCATGTATTCACTGGATTTTACTTACGTTTGTGTTTTAAGATGGATTTTTGTTTTTTGTAGGTCATGGTTTGAAGACTAGATCTGGTGAAGAATAATAAGAATACTCGGAATCAGACAACAAAATCATGGAGAAGAATCAGAGAGTAGTCCGTTGATGATGATGATGAGTTCTTCGGTGAGTATTTCCCTCTTTCATTCTTCATAAATTCTTCGATGCACACGGTTCTTTGCTGATTTATTGAATCTAGAATGTTAGATGGATGTAAATGTCTCTTTATGTTTAATGTTGACCATTTAAATGTTGAACTGTTTGTCATTATGTAACGGGTTGAAAAATAAGATTTTAATGTTAATCAAAAGAACTCGAAAGGGAAGGGGTTAAAACATTCTAAATTGTATTTTCAAACGGTTACTGTTGGGTCAGTTCCAGTTTGATTGGGTTGTTCTTTTTGTTGCTATTCTTTTAAGAGAAATGTAGGAATATTTATGTATTAAAAATACACATTGTGTGACATTCAACCTATTGTTTTTTTATCTATTTTTTTGCTTGTTTGGCGTAATGGTAACTGGTCTAAAATGTTTCAGGTCAAATGGGTCCTTTTTATGCAGGTTAAGGTCGATCTCTTGGGTTGATCCGAAGTTTTTTTGTACAAAACGAGTACTTCTGGGTCGGGTTTGGTTATGTGTTAAAAATTCATTGTGTGACATTCAACCCATTTTTTTAGATCTGTTTTTGTATTTTTTTTCCCGTTTCAACCATTAGAGATATAATATGTAAACCTGAATCGACCATTCAAGTAAACTCAAGTAAACGGGTGATGGATTCTTGATGTAGGTATACAAGGAAAAGGCAGTTTATACAAGAGTGAAATGGCGCATTTCAGAGAAGCCATGGATAGAGAAATGGTTTATAGAAACTATAATCAGCCCATTTGACCCATTTCATATTCAGGTTAAGCTTTGAAAATTGTTCTACTCCCTTCTTTATAAACATTATGCAGCCCAAATTGGCCTGCTATTTGGTTTAATTGCTGATGCATCTACAATTTTTATTTTCAGAAGGCACAATCAGCCAATCAAAATAAAGGCGAACCAATATTAATTGCTGATGCATCTACAATTTTACTGCCAAAAATTGTTCAGCAGGTGGGTGGAGCTACTATCAGTCGCAGATTTCATTGAAGCCTTTGTGATGTGTATTGCATGAGCGATGCACATCTGCGCGTGCACTATAAAGGCAAGAAGAATCTATAGGTTAGGCAAGCTAAAGAGGATATGGCATATATGAAGAGGCCCGTGACCTTATCCAGCGCTATCTCACTGAGCACCCTGATCCTAAAAACGAAAATATGGTCGGGTATAATCATAGAAAGTGCTGGCCCAGAGATGCAAGAATGCGGCTCATGAAACATGATGGTAAACTTTCTTAGATTGATATTATTCTAATAATTCCAATAATCTTGTACTTGTGATCATACCTAACCATTCAATATTAATAATAATTATTATTTAAGAGAGTAAAATGCCATTTTCGTCCTTGAGGTTTTGCCAGTTTTGCGCCTTTCGTCAAAGGTTTGTTTTTCCGCATCTGCATCCAAAAGGTTTGAAATCTTGCCATTTTCATCCGGCTTGTTAACTCCATCTATTTTTCTCCGTTAAATCAAGGGTATTTCCGTCTTAATCTTTAACTTAAAGGGCAATTCGGTCTTTTTCAAGGGTATTCTGTCTTTTTACATAAAGTGAAAAAGACCGAATTGCCCTTTAAGTTAACAAAAAAAAAAGACGGAAATACCTCTGACTTAACAGAGAAAAATAAATGGAGTTAACGAGCTGGATGAAAATGGCAAAATTTTAAACCTTTTAGATCCAGATGCGGAAAAACAAACCTTTAGACGAAAATCGCAAAACTGGCAAAACCTCAAGAACAAAAATGGCATTTTACTCTATCTAAAAAGTGAAAAAGTTTGCGTGCAAACATCACCAGACAGCCTGTATGTACTCATACTAAAACGATCTTTTACAACCCGTTTCACAACCCACCTGATCTGCTCATCTTGCCATGTGTTAGTATTTTTAAATGTTAGGAGATAATTGTACTTCAATTATTTTCATCCAGTACTCAATAGTGTATATATTTTTTTTTGTATTTTATCAGTGAATCTAGGAAGAAGTGTTTTTTGGGAAATGAAGAACCGCCTTCCTCGGAGTATTACAACTCTAGAGTGGGAGAACGGCTTTGTTTTTGTTTATAGCAAAGACAATCCAAACCTTCTGTTTAGCATGTAAGTTGCTTGATACTTTCCCACTTCACACACTTTGTTTCTTAACTATATATTTAAATGAGAATTCCGTATATTATAACTAGCTATCTGTTTAACGGAATGCAGGTGCGGGTTTGAGGTTCGTATATTGCCAAAAATACGGGCGCCCCAGGAAGCATTCAGTAATGCTAGAGATGGTGTTTTGAACTTGCAAAATGAACAGACAAAAGGGCGTACAACAATTGTGTTCTTAAGAGTTTGATGATGAACACATACAAGTGTTTGAAAATCGTGTGAGGCAGATTCTTATGAGTTCAGGGTCTACAACATTCACAAAAGTTGTTAACAAGTGGAATACAGCTCTAATAGGTGCCAGTTTTGTACTTCCGTTTGATATTTTTCAATTGTTATCTTCTTGTAAGTAGGAATAACAGAAAAACTTTTGGTTTATTATCTTGCAGGCCTTATGACTTACTTTCGTTAACCAACTGCGTGTACACGAGAGCTATTAGATTTGTTGGTCAAATGTGAAAACAAGATCCAAACCCGAATCAAAATTGGATTAAATTCAAAATGGCCTAGCAGGTACTTGAATAACCATCTTTGTGGTGTTCTACACCCAAAGAGATTGGAGGGCTTGGCATGTTATCAATGGGTCACATCTTGGTTCCTCAGAGTGATCTTCGGTACAGTCAGCAGACAGATGTTGGTGTAACTCATTTCAGGAGTGGTATGAGTCACGATGAAGACCAATTGATCCCAAATTTGTATCGTTATATCCAGGTATGCAGTGTTCTATGCTCTCAATATCTTTAAATGTTTTAAATTATTTTGTGGCATTTTATTTCCTGATTGCTTTTTTTCCGTTTATTTTGAACAGCCATGTGAGAGCGAGTTTATCGATTCATAACGCGTTTGGGCGGAATTTGCTCTCAAGAGGCAGTGAGTATCATTTTCATTTAAGAGCTATGATTCAAGCACTTGGCGGTGTCGAGGGAATTCTCGAGCACACACTATTCAAGGGAACATAGTATGTTCTACTCTTCTTTATTCACGTTAGTTGTCTATTATTATTTTATTATTTCTTGAACTATTTTCGTTGTTTTACAGTTTCCCAAACCGTAGGTTCACACTGTGGTGGTCCCCAACCATTAACCGAGCCAATGTGTACGTCGGTTTCCAAGTTCAGCTGGATTTAACTGGCGTATTCATGCACGGTAAAATCCCAACCCTAAAGATCTCCCTGATCCAAATCTTCCAGGCCCACCTGTGGCAGAAGGTCCACGAGAGTGTCGTTATGGATCTCTGCCAGGTGTTAGATCAGGAACTTGATGCATTGGGAATCGAGACCGTGCAGAAGGAAACAATCCATCCGAGAAAGAGTTACAAAATGAACAGCTCATGTGCCGATATTCTTCTGTTTGCCACATGTAAATGGCCCATGTCAAAGCCGGGCCTGGTGGCTGAGTCAAAGGATGTGTTTGACCAGAAAGAAAGTAATAGATACTGGATTGACATGGAGCTTCGTTGGGGTGATTATGATTCTCATGATATTGAGCGCTATACTAAGGCCAAGTTTATGGATTACACAAAACTAAATTGCCAGTTGACAAGAAAAATAGTGAATGAGTATCCAAGATCTGATGCATCAAAATCGGGAAAATCTAAATCAGGAAGGGAATCAAAAGTTGATTATAAGGCTTTATCTGAAGGAAAGCTGATAGATCAATTTATCAATAAATCATGGAAAAGAAAAAATAAATTTGAGGTGAGTGTGGAAAAGTGCAAGACATGCACTTATTTACAGAAATATATAAAACATATAATTTGTCAATTTTATCTTTTTTGTGACTTGAATCAGGCCACTTTCACTGAAAAAGAAAAATGTTCAAAAAAGTCATAGGTACGAATGAAGATAACATCCCTTCAAAAAACAGTAAATCTACAAGACTTGTGGAATATTCTTCTTCAAATAGCAATACATCAAGGACAGGAGCTGCTGATTCAGCAATATCTATGGGACTGCTGCTAACTTCGGACGTCGTTGATTTGTCGTCCAAAAGACGAAATAAGCGTCAGGTGAATCCAAATAGATTACTTCCAAACCATGGGGAGATGAAATTGTCCAAGGTTAAACCTAATAAAAAGACAGAACCCCAAGATGGGCCCTACTGCTTAAAGGTCATTCATTACTCATTAGCCTTGTTTGGATATTTATGTCTGTTGAAGTTACTTTGAAGCTAATATAAGGTTTTGCCTACTTTGTTACCTACTTTGAGTGAAGCAAATCCCCTGATCGCCATGATGAATCAACGATTGGTTAGTTTTCTAAAAACAGCTTTTATTTTCTTTGTTCGTAATATAACAACTGTTTCAAATACATTTTCTACAGGGACATAATGTGTCTGGTACAACTGTTAAAGCTACAGAAAATGTCATTTCACAGCATGCAACTTATGCTCCTCCTTCAGTCTCTCAAGTCCAGTCGAGAGAAACCGATATAAGTGCTCTTGCTGACCTTACTCGCGCTCTTGATAAAAAGGTAATGTTTTCATTCATAAATTTAAATTTTATGTGACGTTCATAATCATTAATGAAGCGTAACAGAAGGTTTTTATTTGAATTGTAGGAAGCAATATTGACCGAGCTTAAGTTTGTAAATGACAGTTTGATGAGTCACAAAAACAACATGGGAATGGATATGAAGGTTTCTGAAAGCTTCGTGATTGGATTTGTTGATTCGGGTATTTTCCCACATCATCCGAGTTTCGGGAATCGTAATACCGAACCATATGGGCCTATTCCGAAATTCAGAGGAAAATGTGAAGTTCATTCGGATACAAAAAAAAGTTTTTGCAATGGAAAGATTGTTGGAGCACAACATTTTGCGAAAGCAGTATTGCAGCCGGTGCGTTTAATCCTTCGGTTGATTATGCTTCGCCTATGGATGGTGATGGACATGGAAGGTTAGTAGTGCCGGTGATTTAACAAACTTGAAAACAAATTTAGTTATTGATTTGCGGTTTGACTTTGGAAGTCAAACCTATTATTTTTTACTCTGTGGAGTTTATTACAAATACATCACTTATATAAATTGTTTGTACATGTAATGCTTATTATAGAACTAGACGTTGAATTCATGTAAATGCTATAGTTATAAGTGAGCCAATTTGACCTCACAAGTCAAAGTGTTTGAAAAAATGTACAGTTTGACTTTATGGTCAAACCTTGTAAATTTGAAATCCCAAAAACACAGTTATGAATTTTTTTTTTTTTTTTTTTTTTGAGTCCATGGTAATTTTGAACTTGAAATGAATCCATTTGACCGTAAAAGTCAACATGTTCGGAAAGAGGTATCACAGAATATCAAGGTCAAAACTAATCAAACTACACCTAACAGTCAAAATTCGATTCAATGTTACAAGCAAATTTGTATAGCAATTGGTTGAAAAAAATACTTAACAAAATACATTGTTTATAGAAACATTAAGTAAGGTTCACAATCACATTACATACCTCAAAATCATAGAAAATCAAATAATATTGTTTTTGCAAAGAAAGCCTAACAAGAAGTTAAAGAAGAGGATCAAGCTTGTCATATGCCTGTAAACGCTTTCTTCCCACCGCTAGAAGATCCAGCTGGAATCACCTTCAACATGTTGAACCTCACTGTCTTGGATAATGGTCTAAACAAACAAAGACCAGTTTAAAACCAGCAGAGCACATATAAACTATAACTAAAAAATGCACAGGTAAAGCAAACCTGCACTTCGGTTTAAACTGTTAGCTATTTTTGAACCAAACCGACATGAAAACTCATCATTTTAGATTACAAAAGTAATAATAGCATAGTGTGACTAAGTTTAAACTCTTAGCTTGTTAAGAAAAACAAGTTAGCGGAAGGTTTTAGCTTGTTAAGAAAAACTTTGGTTTTTCCGAGTTGAGTTGGACGTTTTAGCTTGTTAAGATACACAAGTTGGGTTGAACGTTTTAGCTTGTTAGGAAAAACAATCCAAGGCGGACTGGTTTGATGTTTTGAGCTTATGGTTGTGCTTTTGTTGGCTTGGCGCAGTTCGGTTTGTTTACATTCTTTTAAAACTCTTTAAATCCCCATGACCGGTTTTGAAGTACCTTAACCGAAAATTTAGATTTTAGTTATGACCCAACTGAACTGAACCTTCTCATGCACACCATTAGAATTACTAACAAGTGTTGTGTTTTCCGTTGCATCGCGAATTTGGTTTTGGCTCAAAACCGAACCTCCCCGTACATATCCCTAAACTCACCAACTTAAGTGATATGTTTCCCGCCGCATCGCGCGGGTAAACGACTAGTATATATATATATATATAGGATTAGGTTCAAGAGTGAACACTAGTGTAGTTTGCGAACTGAGCGAACTAATCTTGGCCATACATATGTGTAGATCAATGATCAGGATTTGATGATGAAATACACTAGTGTATTTTAAGATTTGATGATGAAATCCTAGCCATCCACGTGTGTAAATCAATGGCCAAGATTTGTTCACTCAGTTCGCAAATACATAAGTGTTCACTCTAGAACCCCACCCTATATATATATATATATATATATATATTTAAAGATATATTTAAGTTGAATTTTTTAAAAGGTCACGTGTTATATAATACTAGAAACAAAAATACATTTATTTCTTGTCTTAACATTTGAAGTTCATAACTAGTAATTTTAACATGTAAGAGGTGTCCTTTGGATAAGTTACATGTATATATTGGACTTAACATATATTTTTAGTGGCTCGACTTAAATTATTTGTGACTAATGACTTAAATATATTTTAATACCTAATGACTTTAACCTATCTTAATGACTTTAATATATATCTTAAATGACCAATGACTTTAATATATTTGTATCTATAGTGACTAATGAGAATAACTATATTTTTTATATGTTAAATAGGGATAGTCGTCA
Source organism: Helianthus tuberosus (assembly GCA_030545235.1). Lineage (NCBI taxonomy): Eukaryota > Viridiplantae > Streptophyta > Magnoliopsida > Asterales > Asteraceae > Helianthus > Helianthus tuberosus. The sequence goes on along the minus strand of CM060395.1, from coordinate 204,784,478 downwards.
CATAAACAATTTAGTCATATTTAATACTAGATAGTTAACGATAAATATAGAAATTGGAGTTTACAAAAGTTCACATGTGTTAGGATGTAATTTCATTGTTTTATTCCTGGGCATTTAGTATATGTCGGTACCGTCCTGATACAGTCCCGATCCGAATTTTGCGTAAACTTGGTACCGATACGGATACCGAAATATGTCGGTACGGTACGGTGTCAGTATTTTAAGGGTAAAATTCGGTATTTTACCGATACCGTACTGTACCGATACCGAAAATGCCAAAAAGTGGATACCGTTTCCGGTACCGAAAAAATTCGGGATCGGGATTTCGGGATCGGGACGGTGTTTTATACCAATTGCTCATCCCTACATGATACAGGTACATGACTTGAGAGAGTTTGAAGTTGAAGGCACGTAGAATGTGCCTTAGTAATAAATGGGATTATTGTTTTATGTTTTGTTTTTGTTAAAGATATTGTATGAAAGCTATGTTGAATATATTCTATGATTATGTGTGACAAATCTAAAGTGGTGCCTTTAAATATTTAAACTTATAATAGTGTCATAAGTTATGGGCAATCATCATGCCCCGTACAATTCCATTGCGGGTCGGGGTGTGACAGATTGATATAAGTGCCAATGACTATAGGGAATTAAGATAGTTTATTAGACCATGCATAGTGGTTTGATGAATAATGCCCCCACCCTGAGGCGTTTTCTGCCATGTGGCAGTCCATTCAGCATGGGGGCATTATTGGGCGTTTTTGTAAAAGTGGCGTAGTGGAATAATGCCCAATAACGCCCCATCCAACCATTACACAATTATTTATTTTTTTTAAATTAAAAACTTAAAATACTTCATTAAATTAAATAAAATTACATTGCAAAATTTTAAGTTTTATAAAAGATCCAAATGAGACATTTAATAGAGAAAAATGCTCGGATAATCCCTGTGGTTTGCCTATTTTTCATCTTTAATCCCTAACTTTCTGAAATTACACCTATAGTCCCCAAGTTTTTGAATTTCCTTCCCGGATAGTCCCTGGCGTGAATGGGGGTTAGTTTTTGGTGTTAGGTGTGTGTGAAATGACAAAAATACCCTTACTATCAAATTAATAACTAAAAAGTTAAAAGAAATATAATTAATATTTTACAATTTATGTGGGACCCACCCTACCCACCTCATCTTCCCCACTCCACACCACCACCATCTCCACCTTCAACCAACACCATCCACCCCCCCCCACCCCCCCCCCACTTCACCGTAAATACCACCGCCACAACCATCTCCGCCACAACCACCGCTGCCATCATCACCGCTGTAATTTTGTTGTTATTGATACAGATGGACGACTGCCCTACCACTGGTAGTGTAAACACTACGGTTCCAGAGAAGCAATGACTTGCAACGGCATCTTTGGCATTCAATTGTAAAAGAACAATAACCTTTTAGTAACAATCTATATTTGTTGCACTGAATGATTTAGAATTTTTTTGCATTAAAAAACATTTGGGCGATCTTCAAGCCGTTAGATCCATTTGACCCATATTGATCATTATTTAACTTTAACCCGCAAAGATAAAAATAATCAGAATCGACCCATTCACAAGTAAATTGTCACAGAAGATTGCCTATGAAGAACATATGAAAAGTTGCTTTACTATTTTTTTTTCCAGTATATGATTCTGGAGAGAAAAAACTTATACCTGCAGGGTGTGATAGAATACTATATCGAGACAATCGTTCATCACCAGCATCCGAATGCGGTTTAGCATGCCCCGTTGTTGCTTCAGTTTGGCAGTAGGTCTCTTTGGGAACTTCCCTAGTTTACACCCCATTTTATTTTATAAAATCATATTTCTTTGTGATAACATCTATAGGTATGAAGCTTGTATGGATGTAACCGAGAGTGATCACAAACCTGTTCGCTGCAAATTCACAGTCCAAATTGCCCATGGGGTGAGGAGTAGGGAAGATGAAGTGGGTGGGGTGGGTTGATGAAGATAAGGATGGTGGGCCCACTTGATTAAATAAATTGTTAGTGCATATGTCTGTCGACTTCTTCTTGTATCGAGTCTTGTATTAGTCTAGATAGATCAGGGCATGAAAGTCGAGATATTTGTATTTATGGCTATTTCGCACCAAATAGCATATGAGCTATTTCGCACGAAATGACTTTGTCATTTCGTACGAAATACCTTGGCTATTTCGCTTGGACTATTTCGCACGAAATACCCTTGCCTATAAATACTTGTCATGCCTTGTCATTTGAAAGTGAATTGTAAGCTGAATCACCTTGATACGTTTGTTTCCGCCTCTCGTATTGAGGAAAAACTTTTCTGAACGACTCGTTTGGTCGTGCAAACGATCCTACAATTGGTATCAGAGCTCAGGAGGAAGAGTTCTTACTAATTCAGTTCAAAAATCTGTTTTCTACACCTTCTTTTTCAAAATTAACAAGTTGTCACGGTTAAAATGGTTTGAATTTCACAAATTATAAGCGAAACATTGTTTTAACAAAGACTTGAAAGTTTCAGACCTAAAATTGAATTAAAACCTGGTTAATTGGACAAAAATCTGATCGACATGATGACGTCAGCAGTATTTCGCACGAAATAGATCCTTCATTTCGCACGAAATCAACATATAGTGTGAGCTATTTCGTACGAAAGCACTATTTCGTACCAAAGTGTCCTTATTTCGTGTGAAAGTCTGCTATTTCGCATGAAATCATTTAAAATTTGGTTTATTTCGCACGAAATACCTTATTTCGTGTGAAAATATTTCATTTCGTACGATAGCACCTTATTTCGTGTGAAAATTCTTCATTTCGTGTGAAAGTTCTTATTTCGTTTGAAGTCATCTTGCAGGTTATTTCGTACCAGTTGGTCATTTCGCGTGAAAGTGTATTTCGTTTGAAAAGGTTGATTTCGCTTGAAAGTGATTGATTTTGTAAAGCTTGTTACCGAATCATGGAAGAGGAATTTTATAACGCGTTTGCTACTGCCCCGACTACTCCGGCTACTATAACTCAGAATATGAATATGGAAAATGAGACAGGAACTTTACAAAAACCCTCGAAGCTAATGGGCATTGAGGAATATTATGGTTGGAAAGACCGGTTTGAAAACTGGGTTCAAGCAATTCATTTGAGATCTTGGGAGTGTATTGAGAAAAAGTATGTTAAACCTCGTACAGATATGGGAGTTATCAAAACTATTTCTGAATTTTCGGACAAAGAAAGAGACATGTATAAAGCAGAAAAGATGATGATCAGTTTACTCCAGCAAGCTATTAAAGAAGACATCTTCATATTACTTCAACATGATAATACTTCACGTTCAATTTGGGAAGCACTTCGAGTTAAATTTGAGGGAAGTGAGAAGATGATCCGGAATAAGAAATCATTGTTAAAGAAAGAATTTGATCTGTTTACAAGTTTGCCGGGTGAAAATACCAAGAAACTGATTGAAAGATATTGTCACTTAGTTCGTTCAATGTCTTTGTTAGAGATAACTAAAGAACGAGAAGAATGGGTCGACAAATTGGCTGATGCTTTACCTCAAAAAGAATGGGGTACATTTTTGATGATATTAAAGAATATTGGAGAATATGATGGCTTGAAAATTTCTCAGTTCATTGAAAAGATTGAGGGTCAAGATCTTGAACAACAAAAGATTGCTAGAATGAATAATCCGAGTAGCCAACAAGACATCAAGATGTATTACAAAGGAAGTGTTCCGGATGTTGAAGCAAGTCCGAAAGTCCAAACTGCTTTTAGTGCAGAAAACTCATCTGGATCAGTCAATCAAAGTCCTAACAACAGCAGTGGATTTTCTTCATATCCAAGTGTTAATCCTAAATCTTCAACTTCAAGTCATCAGTTCCAAAGCTCAAACAACAATAATGGACATGTGTTACACTGCAACATTGCGTTGCATCTTCAGAACGGTCAAAATTTCTCTGAAGAGGTTGCTAAAAGCCACATGTCATTACTTGCTACAGTGTTAGAATCATATGAGGGATTGGTTGCAGGAAGGATTGGAAATCCTATGCTGACGAAAGAGGATTACGATCAGATAGATGCAGAAGAAATGGAACTTATGGATATAAAATGGTGTTTAGCGAGTGTTTTAAGAAGAGCTGAAAAATTTAAGATGATTACAAGAAGAGATGATTTCAGGGATGCAAATATTTCTACTTTGGGTTTTGATAAATCTAAAGTCACTTGTTTTCGATGCAGGGAGAAAGGACATTTCAAGAGGGAATGTAAAAATTGAGAAGCAAGTGGAGCACAGAATCCGTTTGGAAATAATGATTATTATCGAAAAGCCATATATCAACAAGTTGCTCATCAACCGTATCAACAACAAGAACCACAAACTGCACATGCCAAGAAAGCAATCGAAGAGTCGAACAAGAAAGCTTATTTTGGTATAATTGATCAAGATGATGAAAAAGTGGCAGAAGGTTTCAGTTGGGATAAATATATTCCACCTGATTCAAAAACAGTTGCATTAATTGCTCAGATAGTTCAAGAACCAGATTTGATGAAGGAATGGATGAAAGGGTTTGCTGATGTTGAGAAGAATCAAGATGGAGAGTTTGTTTCTTCAGATGATAGTTCAGAAAGTACTCAAGTGTTTGATCAATCATCATCTGATAGTGATGATGAAGAAGAAACTCAAATAAATATTGGAAAATCTGTATTATCTCCTGAAATTTTTGAATTTTATTTTGCAGATAGATTGGAGAAGCTGAAGGAGAAACGTGCAGCAAAAGAACATATAAAAAAGAAATATGAAAGTGTTGCTCAAATGGAAAAGTCTGAACAAAGTGAAGAAGTTAAAGTTGCTGAGAAGATGATTGAAGTTGAGAAGATAATCGAAGTTGAGAAGATAGTCGAAATTGAAAAGATTGTTGAGGTCATCAAACCGTGTTTAAAGTGTTTGGAACCTTGCAAACATTGCGAAGAAAAAGATGAGAAACTTAGTGAGCTGGACAAGTTGAAAGAAAAATTATTGTTTGATGTTAAATATGTGAAAGAATCGTATGATGTGCTGAACAGAACAGTGAATGGTCTACAAAAGACAAATTCTGAGAGAGAAGATGCTTTAACCATGATGAATGTTGTGATGATGACAAAGCAAAAGGCCATTAATCATTATATTGAAGAGTGTGCAAAGTTGAAGCAAGAGTTGGAAATAGAAAAGATAGAAAATGAAAGAATCAGACGATTACTGCAAAGTTATTCTAGTTCTGATTATTTGATTGATAGAATTTATCCAACTGTTGCAGGTTTTGAAGCATTTCAAGACAAAAAGCCTGAAGATAAGGATACTGGTAAGAAACAAAGTGCAAATTATAAAAAGTGTCCGCCTCCGATCTGGGAAGGTTATTCTCCCAGAAAACCAAATGAGGAGCAAGTCAAAAAGGCTGTCAATATAAAGTTAAAGTCCGAAACAACTGATGAGTTACCAGAAAACATTGATGTCACATTCACATCGTCTGACACTGATCATGAGTCTGAGTTAATAAAGAAAGTGGTCGATCAGGTGTTGGATAAAGATGAGGAGTCAGAGTCAAGGTCCGAATCCAAGAGTTCGAGTTCATCAGTTGACAGTTCAAAGTCGTCGGTTAAAAGAGTTTACAATAAAGAATTCCTGTTATCAAAATCTAATTTGAATGACGAACTAATCAAAGTGGCATATACTTTGAATGATTCAGACAAATTATATTCTGATGAGGAATTTCCAATAAGAGGTGTTAAAACTGAAATGATTAAAAAGATTTTCAAACTAACAGAAATTAATATTTCTGAAATAAAAGATGTAAATCTTTCTGAAAAACCCAAATCTTACACCTCAAGAGTTCAACAACGTTTAAATAAGAAAAAGGGTTACAGTTCTGGTTCTGGTTTTCAAAAGAAACCAAACCATAACGGTAATTACAAAAAGAAAGGTCTAGGTTTTATTCCACCAAAAAAACATAAAAATGAGAAAACTTATAAAACAAAAACTGTTTTTGTTTCAGGAGCAAGTTCTGAAGAAGAAGAAAAGAGCTCATTCTGGAAGCAATCGAACAAAGAGTTCTTTGCAGAAAAACAAAATCTTGAGCAGAATAGAGTTTATAAGAGAAAAGAGACAAGAACCTGTTATAGATGTCAAGAAGTGGGTCACATCGCCTGGAACTGTCCAATGGCTACCAACACAAAACAGGAAGTTGTTTCTAAACTCAAAGAAAAAATTGTTGATAAAACTGAACCACCAACTGAAAAATTCAAAGTGTTTAAAAACTCAACATATGAGGTTGGTGAATGTTCAAAAAGATTTTACAAAAGAAGGGTGAATCTTGACAATAAAAAATGGGTTGTTAGGAAATCTGATGTGAAATTTGGCGATGAATCTGATTCCACAAAGTCAGAGGAGCCACAAACTGTTAAAAAATTAGAAACATCAGTTCCGCCAATGGATGATGTCAATTTTCCACCATTTGATTAAAACAAACTTAAGTGTTTTGAAATCATAATGGGAAAATAGTTTGTTGTCAGGGGGAGTTCTGATTGTTTATGCCAAGTGGATGGCGAATTGAAGCAATTCACAACAGTTGTCACTTTACTTGTATAGTTTGTTTTCAAATTTTTCTTTAAAATGGTTTTGAATTTTAGGGGGAGTAAGAATTTCAGAAAATCCAAAAACATTAGAAAATTTGAAAAATTCAAAAACATGATAAAATCAAAAATGAGTTTTGTTGTGGAAAATAGGAAATGATAGTACATCAGTGGACTATTACAGCATGCTAAAGAATTGAAAAGTCAAAATGTGATAAACAGTCTCACTGATGATGTGCCAGTAGGTTTTTGCACATTTAGTAGATTGTGTCGAGATATAAACCTAAATTTCAAACTTACTTATATCGTGGGGAACATCTCTCGGATATATAAGTAACCCCTGAAATCTTGTTTGAAAGGTCCCTCTTTCTGAGATACTAGGTCTTTATGCTTAGTGATATCTGGGGTATTATTCCGGGACTTCTGATTTTGCGGAAGCAATGGCCTAGTCCCCATATAATACTTTTCGCTTGCTTGAAATATTAGCACCACCCTCAGCATAAAAAATGATGAAACATTGAAAAATGCTAATCATGTGTTGTTGAAGAAAAGATTCTCTAAAGGGAACACACCTAAAGTCGAAGACATCATCTCTCTGATTTTGCGGAAGCAATAGCCTGAGCTCTCATAGCCCTCGCATTTAACCCTTTACAGATATCATTTAGGTATACTCACCTATAAGACTGAATATTGGGATCTGGATACAGGAGTATATTCTGAGATGGTACACGCGAATGAGTTTAAGTCTCTAAAACATTAATCTCGTATCTCGAAACAGTTGAACTTTGTGTGAAAATTTAAGTGGATCAGTATACTGACAATCTAAGTGAATTGTTTAGAACTTAAAATGTTTAAAGCTTAACGGTGCTAGTGATTGGTCTCAAAAACTGATATGATCCTCTTACACAAACTCACAAAAATATTGTTTGTAAATATTTCTTTACTACATTTCTTTTTAGTTCAAAAATCCAAAAAGAGTTTTAGTGTGTTTTAGTATAAATATTTTGAAAAATACAAAAATATTTTCGACAACTGATGTTGGAGAGCTGATTTTCAAAATTCCAAGTGCTAAACATGATGAACAACAGGTTGGGAGAGTTTGTTTGAAATATTTGAGATGTTTGTAAAGAAAATTGTTTTTCCTACAATTGGTACATCAGAGATTAACATTGTAAAATCATTTATTGATTGATTAATACCTGCAAGTGATATATAAATTTGTCAAATTTTAAATTTGTGAAATTTATTGTGAGGTAGAGATGTTTGCAGGATAGCCAGGTTTCAGATCCTGTTGCTACAGAGAGCCAGGAGACGTTTCTGAACAGAATGTGAGCTAGATTGTAGAGCCAAGTTTAGATCCTGACGATCACGCAAGCTGATGATGCTGATGAACTTAAGGAATCAAGAGACCTGATCAAGAGAATTTTAAAGTTCAAAGAGCCAAGTTGTGATTCTAAGAATATGAAGATAATAGATCAACATTCAAGGGGGAGATTAGTTGATAAAGAGAAGAGAGAGAATTGAGGATGCTTTACATTGTTAGATATTTCAAAGAGAACAAGAAGACTGATAAAGACTGAAGATTTCGAAGACTCGACACTGAAGACTTCGTCAACATCCAAGGGGGAGTCTGTTAGTGCATATGTCTGTCGACTTCGTCTTGTATCGAGTCTTGTATTAATCTAGATAGATCAGGGCACGAAAGTCGAGATATTTGTATTTATGGCTATTTCGCACCAAATAGCATATGAGCTATTTCGCACGAAATGACTTTGTCATTTCGTACGAAATACCCTGGCTATTTCGCTTGGACTATTTAGCATGAAATACCCTTGCCTATAAATACTTGTCATGCCTTGTCATTTGTAACTTTCTGGTTTCAGTGTCGAACGGCTGCCGAAGTGTCTACTCACTGTAAAACGTTGTTATATCAATCACATTTAAAGTGAATTGTAAGCTGAATCACCTCGATACGTTTGTTTCCGCCTCTCGTATTGAGGAAAAACTCTTCTGAACGACTCGTTTGGTCGTGCAAACGATCCTACATAAATAAATAATATATTTCTTTTAATGTTTTAAGAAAAGGGTATTATGTCATTTCACACACTCTTAACTGAGAAAACTAACTAATGTTAGGTCCAGGGACTATCCGGGAATGAAAATTGAAAAGTTGGGGACTATAGCTGTAATTTTAGAAAGTTAGGGACTAAAGATGAAAAAAGGGCAAACCACAGGGACTATCCAGGCATTTAACTCCATTTAATAAACAAAACTTTAGGGACTGATATAGCATTTTTAAAACTTGAAATATTAAAGATATTGAAGTTTAAAACCACAGGGGTCAAATGTGGCAACTGAGGAAACTTTTAAAACAACCACCCGCCTCCATCCTTCTTCTTCGTGAGTCACCTGCAACATCTCCGGCTAAAATTCCGGCAAACCCAAAAAATCCGGCAAACTCAAACCCCAAAATTCCATCTCTCTCTCTTTAGCGTGTTTCAAATCACGCCGGTGGCTTATTTTTGCAAAAACACGTCGGAAAACGCCTCGAGGGGTGGGGGCTCGGCGTTGTTAGGCGTTATTGGAGGAGAAAAACGCCAGAATCCTTACCACTACGGGTGGTCTTAGACTCTTAGACTTAGTCTATAGCTGATTAGGTACCTTAGGTACCTCATGTGCTTAAATGTTTAAATTGTCTTATCTTATAAATATTAATGTCACACACAAATGCATATGAGCACTTGAATTGTTATATGCTAGGTGTTATATGCTTTACATGACAATGTGCTTTTTCTAGTCTCAAAATAATTAGTATCTGTTAAAAGTTTGTTTTGCTAATGAAAGAAAAAAAAATGCATTCTGTATTTGGTTTTTTACGACTTTTTCCTTTTTAAAAACTACTTACTATATCTGCGTTTGAAACATCATTGAATAAAACTTATTATATAAAACAATGCGTGCATTAATCTTACAAGATAATATATCTATGTTTTCAACATGGATCTTACAAGATCAGATATACCAACAATATCTTCAACAATCGATAGACCAACCGACAACGAATATACTTTTACTATTTCCACCTTTAATCTTACAAGGTCATATGTCCCGGGTTAACTTAGTACAAAGGAGTTTAAAAGCAAAAAGGTAAGAAGACACCATAGAGTGACAATTGTGTAGGAAGGTTAATTTTGTCCAAGTGAATAAATAGAATATACACATTCATGCCACATGTTATTTCCCCTTATTTTTTAAATGTTCGTAACTTTTTTATATGTCATTGTTTTTACAGAAAATATACATATACCATAAAATCGAGAAAATCCAGTTGCGTATTACACAATGGACATAACGTAAAACACAATTAGTATTAAACTAAAAACACAATGGAAACTAAACAAAAAACACAATCGATGACAACAGATAAAAGATACAATGGACAACAGACTAAAACACGATGGACATAATGTAAAGCACCAAGAGTATCAAACTAAAAACACAATTAAAAATAGACTAAAAACACAATTGATGACAACATATAAAAGACCCGATAGACAACATACTAAAACACAGCGGACAACAACCAAAAAACACAATAAATAACAGACTAAAACCAGTGTTGTAAAAATCGCGACTCAGCGGTGATTAGTCGGCTATTAATCCCTAGTCGGACAGTAACCGAGTAATTTTTCGTTAATCAGTACATTAATTGCTAGTCAGGCCTAATCAGGTCTAGTTTTATATAATTAGCACTTAACATCATAGATGGCACCTGCTAGAGTGGATCCTATTTTTAATCTAACTAATCATTTACTAAAATAACGAAATAATCAAATAAAAATAGTTTACAAATCAACCTTCCCACATGCTAACTTTGTCATATTTGTGGGTAAAGAACCGTTCAAAGGTGGCGTCACTAACATGGGAGGATTGGAGCCGGTTCAACTTTGGGGGATAAAATATATGTAATCTAGTATTGTATTAGTGTTGAATGTTTGTATGTATGGTGGGTAGCATCTTGCTACGATTAATAAAATAAATTTTGTCGGCCGTTCAAAAAAAACATGCTAACTTTGTCAACTCTATAAACAATAACTAAACAAAATAAAAATTAGCACCAAACATCATAGATGACACCTACTAGAGTGGACCCTACTTTTAATTTAACTAATCTCATTTACTAAAATAACGAAATAATCAAATAAAAATAGTTTACAAATCAACCTTCCCAGTTCCCACATGCTAACTTTGTCAACTCTATAAACAATAACTAAACAAAATAAAAACCTCGTTTGGAGTGTCCGTACCTTCCAGGAAATTTGAAGAACAGATACCTTCCAGGCCTCGTTTGGAGTGTCCGTACCTTGCCAGTGTTTCGAAATCAGTTGCCAATTTGTTGGTAAGCCCGTTTACACTCTCAGAAATAAAATGTGCGGTATGGGATTGTGATGGCGATCGAGCTCCGGGTCCGGACGGGATAAATTTAAAATTTATCAAAAGGTTTTGGGATAGACTTGAAGGGGATTTCTTCAGGTTATTTGAGCATTTTCACTCGACCAAAGAGTTGAATAGAGGATGTATGTCTTCTTTTTTAGCTCTTATTCCGAAATGGAATGATCCCGGGGGGTTACTCGACTTTCGGCCTATTAGCTTGATAGGATGCATTAACAAAGTCGTATCTAAAGTCATTGTTAATAGGCTTAAACCGGTCATCCAAAGTTTAGTATCCGAGGAACAAACTGCGTTTTTGGCCAATAGAAGTATTTTGGATGGGGTTATCATCCTAAATGAGGTTACTTCTGTGTAAGTTGTGCGACGATGAGGATGAGTCTGTTCACATGTTGCAGGATTATGAGGAACTTAGTAGGATGTCTAGAAACGCATTTTAAACTTTAAATACTTGTTGTAATGTAATTCATTTTGTTTCAACTTGTTGTATTCGATTTCAAACAGTGTAATTGATTCTTTTAGCAATGAAATGAAATTTATTATTAAATACTTGTCACAATTTAGTGTTATAAGTAATGAGCAATCTATTTCGTCCCACTCCGATGTTTTCGCCATCGGTTGGGGTGTGACATCCCGTGGTCCACCGTTTTTTTTTTTTCTGTTTCTATTTAATTTAAAGATTCAAGAAGTTACAATATGCCCCCTCAACTCTACTAACTTGGTTAACTTAGTTATAACTTAAAATACTACAAACTAACTTTAAAACTAACTAGTTTATATTAAAAGTTTTGAAATGCAAATGATTAATTAATTAACAAGATAAATACTTATATTGATAATTAAATTACAAGAAAAATTTTTCAACGGTATTTTAATTCGCGAAAGATTCTCGAGGTTCAAAGTTAGGATCCGGATTTTAAAACGGGTCGGATTTTGGGAGTCCATTTTGACGGATGTTAGTGGGGTGTGATATGTAAGTTTAGAATGATTTTGTGATGGAAGAAAAAGTGAGTTTAGAATGATATGACGGGTTTGAATTTTTGACTTCGATTATCATTGTGAACGCTATTAGCGATGGAGAAAAGAGGAGAAAGAGGGACACTCATATATTCATGGAGATGGTCCCATCAAAATTGACACCTAACATCATAGATGACACCTACTAGAGTGGATCCTACTTTTAATTTAGAGTAAACTACAATTTTACCCCCTGGGGTTAGGGGTCATTGGCACCCTTACCCCCCCTAAGGAAATAATTGCAATTTTACCCCCCACTGTTTTGTTTACTCTGTAATATTACCCCCTGCCACCACTGCCACCGCCATTCACCACCACAACCACCACTGCCACCTCCAGCCACCAACCTCAACCACCACTGCCACCGCCATTCACCACCACAACCACCACTGCCATCTTCTTCCTCCCCCCCTCTCTCTCTAAAAAAACCCACCATAAACCCTTTTCACCACTGTGACACTCTGGATTTTCCCGAGCAACCTTCTTGTTTCGGTATTGCGTGTACATAATACTAAATGAAAGTTGTGATTTATCTTGATGTGCTATGTGTCGATAATGTGTACGTATAATGTATAGTTATGTATATATATATGAATATGAGTATTGGTGAGCCGAGACCACCAAGACCCGACTCGAGACCACCCGGTCTCGAGTAACCCACATCGGTTGGGCCGCAATCCTTGAGCCCACTCGGAAACCCATTAGGGTGCACCTACTTGGGTTTGTATATAACCTATGTTGATGGCCAACCTTGCCACTTTTCAATCATCATTCCTTCACACTCACCCTCACACACTCTCCTTCACTCTCTCAACAAAACCCTAACAAATCATCTCCTTCTCGGATCAACCAATAGCAGCTAAAGGGGTAGATTTAGGAGCTTAATCATCGGCCATTCAAGCTAAAACCCTTGCCTCACTCGACAACCGGTTAGTGTGTCTATGGTTTATAATAAATAATGATATGGTTGTTTATTTAAGATAATTTATATGTGAAACAATGTGCTTCTTGTAAACCGAATGAATGATTTGGAATGAATGAATGATACGGATAAGCTTAGAGTGTTTTGAATAATGGATTCATGCTAGAAATGTAAGGAAAAATATTGTTTGATAATGTTTTAAAAGTTGCCTTGATATTTAGATTATGACTTACGATTCCTGTTCCTAGAATGCATGATGTGGGTTGTAATATTTAGAACTTAGGAGTATGTCTTGAATAAGAAGATGTGGTCCATTGAATGAATCTAAAGAAGAACAATATGAATGTGTAAGATGAACATTTTGAATATGTAATGAATATTTGAAAATTGTATGTTTGATCTATTTGGTTTAGGATTCAGACAAGAAAACATGTTCGTAATATTTGATTGGATAGTACTCAAAATCATGAATGTGAAATTCTATTGGATAGTAGTACAAATCCTGGCAGGAGGTTCTAGAAGGATTTCATATGTGCTCATCCGTGGTTGCGACTCGAGACCATGGATCAAGAACTCGGAAACCAGAACACTCCACCTAAGGGACTCGAGACTAGCCTGGTTGCGAGTCGAGACCAGCCTGATCTCGAGTCGAGGCCTAACCCGAGACCTTATGACTCGTGACTCAAGCATACACCACTAGAGACCTTCTAACTCTACTTGGAAACACATGGTTGCGACTCGAGACCTCACACTCTCGAGTCGAGACCACCTAGTCTCGATCGGAATGTTTGACTAAGATATTGGGCCGCATTTAGTGATGACATGTTTGGGCTGCGTGATTTCTGCTACTGTTTAACTGGACTATGTGCTAACTGCCGATTAAATGTTAGAGCAGGCCCAATCACTTAGAGGATAATCGTATGATATGTATGCTATGTGTTAGATACGTGTAGAATATACGTGATTTCTCTGTACCCAACCTGACCTATACTGGTAACCATATTAGGACGTGGTGACCAGCATACTTGACCAAGTAAACTAAACTACCGAGCAACCCAAGGTGAGTTCACAACTATTAAAGCATGCGTTCCCGGTGGTTTGGGAAACGGAAACTTAAACAACGCTATCCCCTCGTAAGGGATACAAACCTACTTTCTTCCCATTAAATGGGACTCTTAGTTAATTACTGTTTATACGGAATGTAACAAGCAACACTAAACGAAACTCTATCACTCAAGTCCCTACCATTAATACCGATTAGTCGCCGGGGCCTGGCGAACGGGTTATTAGTTAGTAGCGCTATTTAGGTCTAACCAGCCTCACACCGACCCTTGTTACTGGGAACGGGAGTGAACTAATGTACTCTGGCAAACCGTCAATGATGATAGAACATTGACAAACGGGGCACTGCGGAAACGTATGGTTAAGTAACTATTCGGTATTGTAAAACAGTTTAGTAGCTTACTTATGGGGTAGCTCCCCATCGCATGTATAAACGGATAAAATTAACTGGTGAAACAAGTTTTTGGTAATTAAAAACTGGACAACTCGTGGACTCGCCAACATTTTTGTTGATACCCTACTGCATGCTTTGCAGGTACCCAGTGACTCAGGAGCTTGCAGCTTGGGAATGTGTAGTGGTCGTCTAACCCATGGGTTGGGTTCTAAATAATCTTGAACTATGAACTTTGTTTTGAAACTGTTTGGTTTGTGCTTCTGCTGCTTACTTAAACTGTTATTTGAACTTAAACTTTTAAAACTTCAAACTATGATGTTTACTAACTATTGTGGTTGGTGAACATTTGTACTATTAACCAATGCTCAGTATAAATGGTGGCTGGATCCTGGTCAGTCACGCCTCCAAGCGGTGGTACTCCGCATGTGGATTTTGGGGGTGTGACAGATTGGTATCAGAGCCATTGGTTATAGTGAACTTGGTTTTAAAAAGGAAGTCTTTTTGAGAAAAACCAGACTATAACCCGTGACTCGTGACGACACTACACTCCAAGTGCAAGACTCAACGCATTAGATCTCATAGCTCTCACTTATGTTTACTTGCTTGTTTGTTTAAGTGCTTATGTGCTAATATACATATTAGTGTGCCTAGCTAGATGTATACACAATCCTCCCCATCATTCTTGTTTCACTACGACGTCCCTTCTCACTCTGTGTTTTCTGAACATCAAGATAATGACCGGGCTCGATGGAGACAGCATAGCCCTGACAAGGGACCAGCTGGCGGCCCTGATAGACGCTCGGGTCGCTGAAGCCTTGGCAACCAACCCAGAAGGACCGTCCACATACACCCAACCCCGAGTTGGCACCCTCAGGGCGTTCTTGGAATGTAAACCACACCCCTTCGATGGCACGGAAGGAGCAGTAGGTCTTTTACATTGGTTCAGGAGGATCGAGTCTGCGTTCGAAGAAGGTGAAAGCCCATGTAGCAAACGAGTAGAGTACGCCACTAGCACGTTTCAAGGAAAAGCGTTTTCGTGGTGGAACGCGCAAGTCCAGATGCTCGGATTGGCAGATGCAAATGCCACCCCCTGGATGATTTCAAGGATCTAATCAGGGAAGAATTCTGTCACAGGGATGACATGCAGAAGCTGGAAATGGAATACTATGGGTTAAAGATGGTTGGCTCGGAGATCGAAGCGTACACGAAAAGGTCCAATGACTTGGCTGCTTTGTGTCCTAACTTATCGCAGCCTCCCTACAAACGAATCGCACTCTACCTTAGGGGCTTAGTCCCAGAAATCCAGGGTTCAGTGATCGCAACCATACCCCCTACAATCCAACAAGCCATCCGTCTAGCACACCATTTCACAAACCAAACGGTGGAAGAGGGTCGGTTGCCCAGGCGTTTAACTGCTACAGCTAATGCTTTCGATTTTAGCAAACGCAGGTGGAATGACTACCAAAGTGGGAGTCCCAACACCATGCCACCTCAAGCTCAACAAAGAAGGGTCGTTGGGAGCGAGGGCCCTGACCCGCGAACGGGTGGTTACCAGAGAAAACAACCCGAGTGTGACAAGTGTGGCCGACATCACAATGGACCCTGTGCCAGGAACAAGTGTCAGCGATGCAACAAGCTTGGGCATGAAGCAAAGGATTGTAGGAGCCCCCACCCAGCAAAGCAAGTCCAGCTACGGCAACCACAGCAGCAACCCCAAGGGATCAACAAGGGATGTTATCGGTGTGGAGTAGATGGGCACATGAGGAAAAATTGCCCGCAACAAGGTAACATTAGAGGGTGTTTTCGGTGCGGGGACACAACACACATCTGGAAGGACTGTTCACAATTGAATCAAAGCCGTAACGACAACGAACAAGGCGCTGGTGAAGCCCAGGACAACCCCAGCGTAGTAACGAGTAAGTTCCTACTTAACGATTATTGTGTTGCCATACTTTAATTCTGAAACTGACAATAATTACGTATTAATACGCATAAGTAGACGCCTAGGCCGACACCAAACTCTCAGCCTGTTGTCGAAGTGGCTTATGGTAGAAACTTTGAGGCCTCACCCGTTGTCAGTAACTGCAACCTCGTGTTGTCTGGTCAGACCTTTTCCATCGACCTCTTTCCTATCGTTCTTGGAAGTTTCGACGTCGTCATTGGTATGAATTGCCTACCCAAACATCAGGCTGGAATCCTCTATTGAGAGGAAGTCATTTGTATTCCACGTCCTTCGGGCAAACCCCCATCGTTCAAGGTGACAAAGGCGTAGAAGTCACCTGCATCATTTCGTACTTGAAAGCCCAGAAGTGTTTATGAAAGGGGCACACTGCTATCTTAGCACTTATCACCGACACCCAGGAAAGGGAAAAGAGGATCGAGAATTTTCCAACTGTACGCAACTACCCCGAGGTAATTCCTGAGGAACTACCTGGACTCCCTCCTCATCGTCAGGTCAAATTCCAAATCGAGCCAGCTCCCGGAGCAGCACCGATGGCTCATGTGCCTTACCGACCAGCTCCCGTAGAACTGGAGGAACATTCTACGCGGCTACGAGAACATTTCTACGCACTAGTTCGTCACCCTAGGGGAAACACTAGTGCTCTTTTTTAAGAAGAAGGATGGCACATTCCGTATGTGCATCGACTATCGTGAGCTGAACAAGGTTACCATCAAGAACCGTTACCCACTCCCACGTATCGACGACCTATTCGATCAGTTGCAAGGATCAAGCTACTACTCTAAGATTGACATGCGATCAGGTTATCATCATCTGAGAGTCTGTGATGAAGACATCTCCAAAACTGCGTTCAGAACTCGTTATGGTCACTATGAATTTCTCGTCATGACTTTTGGAATGACCAACGCGCCTGCGGTTTTTATGGATCTCATGAACCGAGTGTGCAAACCCTACCTCGACAAGTTCGTGATTGTGTTTATCGACGACATCTTAATCTACTCGAAAAGTCAAGAGGAGCATGAATAACACTTGCGTCTTATTCTCGAGCTCATTCGCAATGAACAACTGTACGCCAAGTTCTCGAAACGCGACTTCTGGCTTCGAGAAGTCCACTTCCTTGGAAACGTGACCAATAAGGATGGAATTCACGTCGATCCAGCTAAGATCGACTCTATAAAGAATTGGCCTAACCCTAAGACACCGACCGAAGTTCGCCAATTCTTGGGATTGGCAGGATATCGAAGATCGCTCAACCCCTCGCGACTCTCACCCAGAAGGGCATTGCTTACAAGTGGAATGATGCTCAAGAGTCTGCCTTTCAGAAGCTAAAGGAAAACCTCTGTAGTGCTCCTATCCTTTCATTACCTAAAGGTACGGACGACTTTGTGGTTTATTGTGACGCGTCTATTCATAGGCTCGGTTACGTGTTGATGCAACGCGAGAAAGTTATCGCCTATGCTTCTCGACAACTTAAGATTCATGAAAGGAACTACACGACGCACAACTTGGAACTCGGAACAGTCGTCTTTGCACTCAAGATATGGAAACATTACTTGTACGGTACCAAGTGCATCATTTACACCGATCACAAGAGTCTCTAGCATATCTTGGATCAGAAGGAGTTGAACATGAGGCAACGCAGATGGGTAGGACACCTTAACGACTACGAATGCGCAATTAGGTATCATCCCGGCAGGGCCAATGTGGTGGCTGATGCCCTCAACAGGAAGGAAACCAAACCTAAGCGTGTTCGTGCTTTACAGCTCACTATCCACTCGAACCTCCCTAATCGGATTTGAAATGCTCAGGTTGAAGCATTGAAAGAAGAAAACATCAGGGCTGAGACCCTACGAGGATCAAGGAAACGCTTAGAACAAAAGGAAGACGGCGCTTACTACGTGACAAGGCGTATATGGGTCCCACTTTATGGAAATCTGCGTGAACTAGTGATGGACGAAGCACACAAATCTCATTACTCGGTACATTCTGGTTCGGATAAGATGTACCACGATCTCAAGACTACGTATTGGTGGCCTGTTATGAAGGCCAACATAGCCACCTACCGTCAGGCTTACTACAACAACCAGAACTGCCAAAATGGTAATGGGAGCGCATCCCTATGGATTTCGTCACAGGCTTACCAAGATCTCAGAACGGGAACGACACTTACCATTGGTGGAGTTCTCCTACAACAATAGTTACCACACCAGCGTTCAGGCGGCACCCTTTGAGGCATCGTACGGTCGTAAATGCCGGTCACCCTTATGTTGGGCGGAAGTTGGCGAAGGCCAAATTACTGGCCCGGAACTCATGATCGAGACAACGGAAAGGATCGCCCGGATCAGACAACGCATGGCGGCAGCTCGTGACCGTCAGAAAAGATACGCTGACAAGGGTAGGAAACCGTGAGAATTCCAGGTCAGTGACCGGGATTCTACTTAAAGTCTCACCCTGGAAAGGGTGTGATTCGTTTTTGGGTAAACGGGGCAAGCTAAATCCGCGATATGTTGGACTATTCGAAATTACCGAGAATATCGGTAAGGTTGCTTATAGATTGAATCTGCCGAAAGAACTGAGTGCAGTGCACAACGTCTTTCACGTGTCTAATCTGAAGAAGTGGCTGTCAGATGAAACACTCATAATTCCTTTCAAGGAACTCACTATTGACGAACAGCTACACTTTACTGAGGAACCGATTGAGATCAGGGATCGAGAGATCAAAACCCTCAAACGTAGCCAGATACCTCTCGCGCGAGTTCGTTGGAACTCGCGACGTGGCCCAGAGTTTACCTGGGAGCGGGAGGACCAGATGAAGTGCAAGTATCCCCAGTTGTTCCCTAATGAAACTCCCAGCACTGAAGCTACAACCGAATTTCGGGACGAAATTCCAAACTAACGGGGGGACAATGTGACACCCCGTTGAAACATTCTCACCAGCTTGACAGTGGCTGCCTTAACTTTCGGGACGAAAGTTCTTAAAACTTGGGGATAATGTCACACTCTGGATTTTCCCGAGCAACCTTCTTGTTTCGGTATTGCGTGTACATAATACTAAATGAAAGTTGTGATTTATCTTGATGTGCTATGTGTCGATAATGTGTACGTATAATGTATAGTTATGTATATATATATGAATATGAGTATTGGTGAGCCGAGACCACCAAGACCCGACTCGAGACCACCCGGTCTCGAGTAACCCACATCGGTTGGGCCGCAATCCTTGAGCCCACTCGGAAACCCATTAGGGTGCACCTACTTGGGTTTGTATATAACCTATGTTGATGGCCAACCTTGCCACTTTTCAATCATCATTCCTTCACACTCACCCTCACACACTCTCCTTCACTCTCTCAACAAAACCCTAACAAATCATCTCCTTCTCGGATCAACCAATAGCAGCTAAAGGGGTAGATTTAGGAGCTTAATCATCGGCCATTCAAGCTAAAACCCTTGCCTCACTCGACAACCGGTTAGTGTGTCTATGGTTTATAATAAATAATGATATGGTTGTTTATTTAAGATAATTTATATGTGAAACAATGTGCTTCTTGTAAACCGAATGAATGATTTGGAATGAATGAATGATACGGATAAGCTTAGAGTGTTTTGAATAATGGATTCATGCTAGAAATGTAAGGAAAAATATTGTTTGATAATGTTTTAAAAGTTGCCTTGATATTTAGATTATGACTTACGATTCCTGTTCCTAGAATGCATGATGTGTGTTGTAATATTTAGAACTTAGGAGTATGTCTTGAATAAGAAGATGTGGTCCATTGAATGAATCTAATGAAGAACAATATGAATGTGTAAGATGAACATTTTGAATATGTAATGAATATTTGAAAATTGTATGTTTGATCTATTTGGTTTATGATTCAGACAAGAAAACATGTTTGTAATATTTGATTGGATAGTACTCAAAATCATGAATGTGAAATTCTATTGGATAGTAGTACAAATCCTGGCAGGAGGTTCTAGAAGGATTTCATATGTGCTCATCCGTGGTTGCGACTCGAGACCATGGATCAAGAACTCGAAAACCAGAACACTCCACCTAAGGGACTCGAGACTAGCCTGGTTGCGAGTCGAGACCAGCCTGATCTCGAGTCGAGGCCTAACCCGAGACCTTATGACTCGTGACTCAAGCATACACCACTCGAGACCTTCTAACTCTACTTGGAAACACATGGTTGCGACTCGAGACCTCACACTCTCGAGTCGAGACCACCTAGTCTCGATCGGAATGTTTGACTAAGATATTGGGCCGCATTTAGTGATGACATGTTTGGGCTGCGTGATTTCTGCTACTGTTTAACTGGACTATGTGCTAACTGCCGATTAAATGTTAGAGCAGGCCCAATCACTTAGAGGATAATCGTATGATATGTATGCTATGTGTTAGATACGTGTAGAATATACGTGATTTCTCTGTACCCAACCTGACCTATACTGGTAACCATATTAGGACGTGGTGACCAGCATACTTGACCAAGTAAACTAAACTACCGAGCAACCCAAGGTGAGTTCACAACTATTAAAGCATGCGTTCCCGGTGGTTTGGGAAACGGAAACTTAAACAACGCTATCCCCTCGTAAGGGATACAAACCTACTTTCTTCCCCTTAAATGGGACTCTTAGTTAATTACTGTTTATACGGAATGTAACAAGCAACACTAAACGAAAATCTATCACTCAAGTCCCTACCATTAATACCGATTAGTCGCCGGGGCCTGGCGAACGGGTTATTAGTTAGTAGCGCTATTTAGGTCTAACCAGCCTCACACCGACCCTTGTTACTGGGAACGGGAGTGAACTAATGTACTCTGGCAAACCGTCAATGATGATAGAACATTGACAAACGGGGCACTGCGGAAACGTACGGTTAAGTAACTATTCGGTATTGTAAAACAGTTTAGTAGCTTACTTATAGGGTAGCTCCCCATCGCATGTATAAACGGATAAAATTAACTGGTGAAACAAGTTTTTGGTAATTAAAAACTGGACAACTCGTGGACTCGCCAACATTTTTGTTGATACCCTACTGCATGCTTTGCAGGTACCCAGTGACTCAGGAGCTTGCAGCTTGGGAATGTGTAGTGGTCGTCTAACCCATGGGTTGGGTTCTAAATAATCTTGAACTATGAACTTTGTTTTGAAACTGTTTGGTTTGTGCTTCTGCTGCTTACTTAAACTGTTATTTGAACTTAAACTTTTAAAACTTCAAACTATGATGTTTACTAACTATTGTGGTTGATGAACATTTGTACTATTAACCAATGCTCAGTATAAATGGTGGCTGGATCCTGGTCAGTCACGCCTCTAAGCGGTGGTACTCCGCATGTGGATTTTGGGGGTGTGACAACCACCTTCTTCTTCACTCCCCCCCACCGCAGAGAGCACCACTACAGCTTTGGCTACCACCGTCTACATCTCCACCCCCACCGCAGGTCATCACTCTAAACCCACATACATGCTCTGTTTTATTCCACCACCAAAAACCCTTAATTCAATCACAAATTTCTTCATAAACTCAAACCCATTTTAAACAACTTGGCAACAAAAATACGCATGTATAAGATAATGTCTAGTTAAACCGTATTGAGTTGTCTAGTTGGCCAATTGCATATCCTTGAAAAGGTGAAAACAACATATGGCCTGCCCATTGTGACCGATGTACATGAATCTGACCAGGTAATCATATTGATCTGAAGAAGGGATTACTTGCAATTAATCAATTATAAATGCATAACCTTATATAGCTATTTAATTTTATCAGTGTGAAGCAGTTGGCAGGGTTGCAGATATAATTTAAATTCCAGCTTTTTTGTGCCGACAGGTAAGATTGATTCGACTCAATTACTTCAAGATATCACACACATGTTATCTAATTTTTTTTTCTGGTAGACTGATCTCTAGTTGCAGCTGCTAAGACCAGAAAGATTGTGAATATAAAGAAGGGCCAGTTCTGTGCCCCCTCTGTAAGTTGTCATCTTCAGTTGACTTCATTGGTCATGGAATCACCGGTGACGATGCGGTTATCAAAGAATCTCTGTAACATCATCTTCACGGCAAACATCATCATCAAAAAGATTCAAACTTTAAGCAATACACTGATCAAATCTTGAGGTGGGTATTCATAAAATTGCAAAAAGATTCAATATTTAACCAAATAAAACGATGAGCATCTGTAATCTAATCAAGAGCTAATGTAACGCAAGATAAGAACATCATTAATGCTGTAAAAACATCATCATATACAGAATCTATGAAGAAAAGTGATGTAGAGATTTAGATTGAGACTACATGACTTACTGAGATTCAGATTGGTCGGATTAACTGTTGCTATTGATTGAGATGAGCATGGTAGATCAATGGGTGGTGATGAGAGAGAGACAGGAGAGAGAGAGACAGGACCGGGTGGTTGTGTGGCGGCGGCAGTTGCGGTGATGAATGGCGGTGGCAGTGGTGGTGCCCGGTGGTGATTATTGTGGTGGATGTGAGAGAGACAGGAGAGAGATCCTGGGCAAGAAAAGGATATTGAAGAAGAAGAAGTATGTATTTTATATATATATATAATAACAATAATAATAAAAATAATTATATAATAATAAATATAGGGTAAGATTACCAAAATACCCTTACCTATAAGGGTCAAACTACCGTTGACTGAGGCCGGGGGGTAAGGTTGCGACATAACAGTGAACAGTGGGGGGGTAAAATTGCAATTATTTCCTTAGGGGGGGGGGGGGGGTAAGGGTGCCAATGACCCCTAACCTCAGGGGGTAAAATTGCAGTTTACTCTTTAATTTAACTAATCTCATTTACTAAAATAAGGAAATAATCGAATAAAAACTAGTTTACAAATTAACCTTCCAACATGCTAACTTTTTCAACTCTATAAACAATAACTAAACAAAATAAAAACCTCTATCATCCCAATCAAGCACTTGAACCTAACATCATACATGACACCTACTAGAGTGGATCCTACATTTAGTTTAACTAATCTCATTTACTAAAATAAGGAAATAATCAAATAAAAAATAGTTTACAAATCAACCTTCCCACATGCTAACTTTGTCAACTCTATAAACAATAAGGCTAAGGGGTATGGGGATCGTCCCCCACCCTGTCTTGGTTTGGGGACGCCGGCACACCACGCCGGCCCCCCTCCGTCCCGTCCTTAGCGTCCACTTCTTGCCGTTTGCGACGGACCAAACATGTGGGCCCCCAAGTCAAAAGTAGTCGTTAATAAAAAAAATTAAATTCGCATTTATTTCAAAAAATCCAACGATTATTTAAAAAAAAAAATTCACAATTCACTCCCACTTTTATAAATACTCACATCTTTTACACCTTTTTTGACAACTTTTCACCCACTACAATCTCATATCTCTCTCACATTTTATAAACCCTCTTCCCTTTTTATAAAAACTCATCTATTTTTATACCATTTTTTACCCGCTACCACCCCATCTCTCTCTCAAAAATTATCATGGCTTCACATTCTTCTATTTCTTCAATTTCTTCCATCTCTTCATCATCTACGTCTACGTGGTATTCATCATCTTCGGAAGAGGATGCTTTAAGTTTATGTTTTTTTTAGTTTATGTTTTTTTTAAGTTTATTTTTTTTAAGTTTATTTTTTTTAAGTTTATGTAATGTTTTTTAATATTAATGAAAATATTTTGTTAGTTTATTTGTTAAATGTTAAAAAAAGTAGAAGATTAAAAAAAATAAAAAAACATAAAAGTGGTGGGGAGGACTATGACTAGGACCATCCTCCCATACCCTCTAGTTTTGTGGGATGGACCATCCTTGGGAGGACTATGACGTGACGCCTACGTGGCGGATCATCCTCCCTTGGAGGACCATCACCATACCCTCTAGCCTAACTAAACAAATAAATACCTCTTATCATCCCAACAAATCAAGCACTTGAAGTAACAATGGAGCTCCATATTCCTCTTTCGATCATCATCTTCTTCCTGACATTCTTCTACCTATTCACCAAGCTCAAAACCTCCACCTCACCTCATACAAACAACAACTACAACCTCCCTCCACAACCATGGAAGCTCCCTCTAATAGGCCACTTACACCACCTCTTAGGATCACTCCCACATATTGCTCTCACAAACTTATCCCAAAACCTTGGCCCAATCATTCACCTACGCCTTGGCGAATTCACTTCCGTCGTAATCTCCTCCCCCGATCTAGCTAAACAAGTCATGAAAGCCAACGACTTATCTTTCGCAAACCGACCCAAGCTTCTGAGTGCTGAAATAGTCGGATACAACTACACGGATATCGCCTTCTCCCCTTACGGTGAATACTGGCGACAAATGCGTAAAATCTGCATCTTGGAGCTGCTTGGTGCCAAGAAAGTCAGGTCGTTCGAGTCCATTCGTGATCAGGAGTCATGGAGCCTGGTGGAATGCATGGTTAATGAAGGTAAGGTGACAGTTAATCTTAGTAAGAAGATTTACGCCACGATTAATGTTATTGCAACTCGGGTGTCGGTTGGAAGTAGATGCAAGGATCATGGGATGCTTGTTGAGTTGATTGAACAGGCTATATCGTTATCTGGTGGTTTTGATGTGTCTGATTTGTTTCCTTCGTTTAAAATGTTGCATTTTGTGACTGGAATGAGGGGAAAGTTGATGAAGATTCGTGGCAAGATTGATAAGATGTTAGACGGTATAATCGCCGACCACCAGGAGTGTCGTGCAGGTGGCGATCGGGCTGAGCAAAATGAGGATCTGCTTGATGTTTTGTTGAGGATTAAAGATGATGGAGGGCTTCAGTTTCCGTTGACTTATGATAACATCAAAGCAGTCATCATGGTTAGTACTCTACTGACTAGTTGGGTTGGGCTCAGGCTCGAAGTTAAACAAGCTACCTTAGCTTTGCTCGCGTTTATTTTAGCGAGCAAAAATGTTGAGCCCGAGTTCGACTCGTAAAAAACTCAAACTAACTTGTCTATTTACACATATGATCCTAAGTTTAATGCACAAGGTTGGCTAAGGTAAAACTTGGGTTATAATTAACATATAATAAAATCTGGGCTTTAGTTAAGACTATGGGGTATGGGGCGGGGGTTTGGGCGTGGGTTGGGGGAAAACGCCCAAGCCACCACCCCGGGTGGGCTTGGGTTGGGGCGTGGCCCTTGGGGCTTGGGTTTCAAGCCGGGCGTGGGGCGGTCTGGCCAAGCTGACATGGCGGGCTCTCACTGGACAAACCAAACTAGCCGTTGGGCTAGCCGTTGGCCAACGGCTATCTAAAAAAAAATTATCTTTTCACTATAAAACTCACATTTTTCTTCCATTTTTACCACATTCAACCACATCTTCTATAATCATCTTCAATTCTCCTTCTACAAAACAAAAAAATGCATCCTCATAACCGTCCTTTTGACCCGAACAACCCGTATGCATTCCAAGACAAAGACGGGATGATTTGAAAATTCTATCCCAGCCGATTGATCACCTACAGGGTGACGAGTTGCAACTAGTCTTGGAGATGAGAGAAGAGATAAAAAACAAATATAAACATTAGGAATTTTTTTTATGTAATTTTCTTTAATTAAAAATATTAAAAAAAATTAAATTTGTTGTTTAAAACAAACAGCCCAGCGAAGCCCACCAAACCCACGCCCCAAACCCCCGCCCCACCATACCGTGTTTAATGTGGGTCGCCCCATGTCTGCCCTCCCAAGCCACGTGTCAACAAATGACCCAACCCAAGCCCAACCCAAGCCCCACCATACCCGACGGTCTAAATTAAGTTAAACGAGTGGAGTCTTGAGCCGCGAACTTTTTAAACAACCATATGTTAACTCGTTAAAATATATGTTTGCGATAGGTGTATCATTACTCTATGCCATTTACTTCTATTTTCCTTTTAATAGACATTGACTCATTTATGCAGAAGGTATCTTGTGTCTCCTCAGATTAAACAAACTGAAATGTTAATGCATTAAACTAATCCTCTTTTCATGCTATTGATATAGGATATGTTAGGAGCCGGTACAGATACAGCTTCGGTGATAATCGAGTGGGTAATGTTTGAACTAATGCTAAATCCAAAGGTTATGCATAAGCTACAAGAAGAGCTTAGGCGGGTTCTCAAGGGTAAGAAAAAGCTTTATGAGTCGGATATTAAAGATCTTGATTATTTAAGACTAGTGATCAAGGAAACCATGAGGTTGCACCCTCCTCTTCCGTTGTTGCTCCCTAGAGAGTGTCGTGAAAAGTGTGAGATCGGTGGGTACGATATCCCTGTTAATACAAAAGTAATTATTAATTTCTGGAAAATAGGACGTGATCCAGACTATTGGAATAATCCTGAGAGTTTCATACCAGAAAGGTTTAGCGAGAGTTTAATTGATTTTAAAGGGACACATTTTGAATATATTCCATTTGGTGCCGGAAGAAGAATTTGTCCAGGGTTAACTATGGGGTTGGCGAATGTAGAGCTTATTCTTACGAGGCTACTCTACCACTTCAATTGGGAGCTTCCGAACGGAGTAAATCCAGAGAATCTTGATAGGAGTGAGTCTTTTGGAGCCACTTTAAAGCGAAAACACGACTTATACTTGGTTCCAAGTGCTTATAACACAAACTAATGATCTAATTGTGTGTTTAAAGTATGATATTGAAATCTATATGTAACATCCATCCTAATTGTTTGATGAGGTGGACTCTATATGAATATTGTATTAAAAAGTCAATAAAAGGTTATATTAACGTATAATGATGAAATTCTCAACTTTTGTGGCTAATATCCAAAAAAACAAGACGCAAGGGACTTAAATTGCCGTTATGACAAAGTTTGTTTCCTGAGTATACTTGCAAAAAAAGGGGTTCGTACATTACACAAGAAGAAAGCATAAACTTGGTATCAGTGGCGGACCCAGGAATTTTTTCATGGGGGTGCGGAACATTTTTAAAAATTTTAGGCCCCTAAGTATATAAGTAAAAAAATCGGTTCGTATCGGGTCTGGTCGGATCGGGTTGGGGTCATGTAAAACAAACGAACATCAAACTAAATTTATATAATCATCAAAAATATGTCAAACCTTGTTACAAACATAATTAAAATGTCGACGCCCTACAGTTTTCATTTTTTGAAATCTATCCAAAATATCATCTAAAACTAATTTCTTAAGCAATTCTTTCTCTATATAACACAAGTTCATCGCTCTATAACATAATGTTTCAATTTTAATTTTAATTTTCAACTATCCAAGCCCTATAAATCATAACGTAAGTTGTAATCACCCTAAAAGTATATAAACAACATAATCACCCTAAAAATATATAAACAACATATTCACCCTAAAAATATCTAAACAACGTCAAAACACACAAAATTTCAAACTTATTTAACAACTTTATTACATTTTTTTCTCCTATAATATCAACCAAAATCATCAAAATAACAAAGAAACTTACCCGTGTTCTGATTCCGGTTAGATTTAGTGTCAAACGACGGTGGTATGGTGGCTGATTACGGTGGTCGCCGGCTGCTGGACTGTTGTCGCTGGGTGATGTTGTTCGTTGGCAGTGCAGGGACGCAAGAGAGAGAGAGAGAGCGTGAGAGAATTTCTAAAGGTTTTGGGCTTTAATTAGTTTATTGTAGTTTAAAATATTGTTGAGTTTGGTTAATGAGCTAAGACTTAGTGGGCTAGCTAGTTAGGAATTATAAGTGGGTAAAGGTATGGGTATTTGGGTTTAGTTAGTTAGGTATTAAAAGTTATATAATTTAGGTAGTATTTTTTTTTTAAATAAGAGTTTACTAAAAAAAATTTAAAATATAAATTGATAACACTTTTTACCTAAGGGGTGCGGACGAAAACTTTCAAGGGTGCGGACGAAAAATTCCAAGGGGTGCGGACGAAAAATTCCAAGGGGTGCGGACGGGATTTTCGACGGAACTTAGCACTAAATTTTTTTTTCTCCGGGGGTGCGCCCGCCCACCTTGGGCTGGGCTTGGGTCCGCCCTTGCTTGGTATGATTTTAAGCCGTTAAAAAAAAGTTTTTTGGTTTAATCCCTTAAAGTAGCTTTTGCTTTTTCTTAATAAGATACAAAGTTTTATAAAAAATTCTTTATAAAATTTTGAGTATGTAGTTGTGGCGTGCTTATTTTTATCTACATTTTGATATAGATTTTACTCAAAACCGAATTGTATACAATAATGTACAAGTAAACGACGCACAAACGTACATATCATCAAAGCTGCTTCACGGTTTGTTTGTTTTTTACATATATAAAGTGACGTCGTTTACCCTTTTAGTTGTTTGAGTAATATATTATGATGCTTCATAAGTCGTTTACCCTTTTTCAATATTTGAGGACTGTAATATAACGTTTATGAAATTTTGAGTATATCATTGCGACGTGTTTATATTTATTAAGGATCTAGTAAATATTTATGTGACCAAGAGATCCAATAACATCCGAAGAATATCAATACCGGAGTTGTATTCGGTTTGGCGGTACAAAATTTGTTGAGTTTTTTTTTATATAAAGTTACAATATTTACCTTTTTAGTAACATAAAAAGTTGCCTCATGATTTAGTTTTTTTATATTATATAAAGTGACGGCGTTTACTATTTTAATTGTTTGAGTAATATAATACGATGTTTGATAAGCCGTCTACCTTTTTTTCATGAACACAATTAGTACAATATGAAGAAAATGTTTGTTTACAACAATTTTTTTTATAGAAAAGTTGTCTGGTGTAACCTAAAAATAAAGTTGCATTTTATATCAATCGTGAACCATAAAAATAAATACCAATATTAGTTCCAATTATACTAATACCGATCATGAAACACTAACCTCCGTTTTTGGGCCACCCATTTTCGGCTAAGGACACTTCATGGTTTTGGGCCACCCATTTTCGGCTAAGGAAGTAGCTCAAGTATTCCTTGATAACATCTATAAGCTTCATGGGTGTCCTAACTCAATCATCTCAGATCTTGATCCCATATTCTTGAGCTCTTTCTGGACCGAGTTTCTAGAGCTTCAGGGTGTGTCTTCTAAGTTGTTTACGGCTTACCACCCAAGACGGATGGCTAAACGAAGGTTGTTAACAGGTGTCTAGAGGGCTATTTGAGGTGTATGGTGATGGAGAGACCTCAAACGTGGGTGAAATGGGTGTCTTTAGCAGAGTGGTGGTATAACACGACGTTCCACTCGTCCTTGGGGAAGACCCCGTTTGAAGCCTGAAGATGCATATTCGGGGCCGGACATTCTTCATGTTGATCGGACCGAACCGTAAAGAACGAACATCCCGAGAAAACCCCGTTCCCCAACCATCGCTGGACGGACCACCAACAGGTGCATCCAGACGGATGACGTCATCACAGTTGACTAGTTCGTATAAATACCCCATCAAGTACAAACCAAGGATGATTTTCTGATCATTCGTCCTACTTTCTCTCTCTATCAAATACTTATCCTCACGCCGGAGGGTGTTCGTAGAGGGGCCCTCCCATCTCTGCGACGAGCCTAATGGTTTGTTCTTTTGCAGGTTCAGATCTGCGATCAAGTATAAGACCCAAACTGTGATTACAGGCCCCGACCCTAATCCTTGGATCTTCAAAGCCCTTTACGGATATTGCCCCCCGTTAG
Source organism: Helianthus tuberosus (assembly GCA_030545235.1). Taxonomy (NCBI): domain Eukaryota; kingdom Viridiplantae; phylum Streptophyta; class Magnoliopsida; order Asterales; family Asteraceae; genus Helianthus; species Helianthus tuberosus. Next base: position 204,754,421 of record CM060395.1, on the reverse strand, counting down.
ACGTGATGGATAAAGAGGTGGATGAGATGATGCAAGATCGGGAAGAAGCTTTGAAGGTCTTGAGACAATCGTTAGTCAAGGCTTAGAATCGTATGAAGGAACATGTTGATAAACACCGAACTGAAAGAGTTTTTTAAACGGGCACCTGGTTTTTTCTCAAACTGCAACCGTACATGAAGAATTCGTTAAGGGTTCACAAGCATTCGAAGCTCACCCCTAAGTATTTCGGTCCTTTTTTTATTGTGGAGAAGGTGGGAAATGTCGCGTATAGGTTGGACTTGTCGGGCGAGGCCCAGATTAATCCCGTCTTCCATGTTTCATTGCTAAAGGAAACGGGTGGATCAACGTCTAAAGTCATTCCTCTCCCAACAGAAGCTCGGTTCACTCTTCAGCCGCATGCCATCTTGGATCGTAAGCTTGTTAAACGTGGTAACCGGGCAACTATGAAGGTGTTGGTGCAATGGAAGGGGCAGTCGGCTCAAGATGCAATGTGGGAATTTTTGGACGATGTAACACCCCGAAAATATTAGAAATTATATAAATGACCATAACAAATATGTTGGTCACAATTAAGGATAAAATAACTAGGAAAAATTTAACCTAGTTAATTATGTGCCTTGAAATATCAAGGAAAACATGGTTAGAATAACCAAAATAAAACTTGAGAATAAGTAGAGGGACCAATAGTGACAAAATTGAAAATGGTTTTTAAAAAATAAAACTTAAAAGTCCAAAACACACACTGGGTGTGTGTTCTAGTCGAAGAAAACACAGGGGGCGAACAAGCTTCTCCACTTGAACCCTAGTTCTTGCAATTCCATCAAATTGCAAGGGGAAATCAGTTCCAAATCGAAATCCAAACTCGAATTAGTGATCACCTTCACGAAAGGATCCTAAGGTATGCTTAATTTTGTTATTTGGTTTCATCTTGAGTTATAAATGAACATGGGAAATGGAAATTTGAGCCTAAATGTTTGATGTTTAGATGAGATTAGGAATGATATCATGTCTAGGAGTAAACCCTAGTCAATAATTTGATGCATTAGTGTCAATAGATATGAGATTCATAATCATCCATTTATGTGTTAAATGAGTTTTGTAGAAAGATGATTAACACTAGAATTATGGTTATCAATCTAGTGTTATTTGAGCTCCATGAAATAAGTCTAAGTGTTGATGTGTAAACTAGATAATTGAAATTGTGAAAAATGCTCAAAATTGGCTAAATAACTAGTCATGGAACTTGATTATTGATTTTTGTAAAATTATGCCCTCTAGGTGTTTGTTGAAATGCCTAAAAGGAAATTAGATGTTGAAATTTTGAGTAAAAACTCATATTCGAATGTTATGGTGAATTATGCGTTATAGGAAATAATAAGAGTTCTAAACAAGTCGTTGATTAAACTCTATAGGCAAAGGAATTGAATCTTCAAGCGGACGAGCCGGAGTTGATACGCGCTTGAAGGAAAAACACTAAAGGTACCTAACTTTCGGTTTCGTTACATTATTCATAAACAATGGTATTAGAAATATTAATGAGATTGTAGTGTAAAATGCGAGTTTGGTAAGTCAACGAAGTGACGAAGTTCACTCGATAAACCAAACGGGTCAAAATAAACGGTTAAAGCATGTTTGGAATGTCATTGAAGTGATGTAACTCACTCGACAACCAAATGGGTCAAAATAGTAAATAGATTTGTTTGTTGATAATATTGTTTAATTAGCCATGTTTGGAATGTAAATAAAGTTATGTAACTCACTAGATAAAGAAACGGGTTAAAATATTGGTTGAGATAAGTTGGTATGTTGGTAAAATGGTGAATTCCATTAGACAACCAAACGGGCCAAATAATGGTCGAAATGGTAGTGTTTGAAGTGACTTAAACGTCACTCGTTAAATTTGAGATATAAAAGCGTAAACCGTTGAATGGAAGTGATACGCTAAGGTTGACAAGCCCGGGAATGGGTAATTATGGTTAGAAACCAATGTTGATAAATTATGCAAGTACGTAACTACGGTTTCGTTACATTATGTTGATTATGTATTTTTGTTAGTCAACCTTGAATTAGCATATTATGTGAGCTTGATATATAGTTGAAGTGACGAAGTCCACTAGATAAACAAACGGGTCAAATAATGGTTAGAAATAGTTTGGTGTGTCGTGAAATGGAGGTTTTCATTAGATAACCAAACGGGTCAAACAATGGATAAATTGGTAGTGTTTGAAGTGATTTGATAGTCACTCGTTTGAATGCGAATCGTGAAAGCGTAGGCCGTTGAACGGACACGCCAAAAGCGTATTTTTTCTTAAAATAACCCATGATATTGGGTCAAAGGTTTTGGATCAAAATTTGTTGATATAGTGATAATATTCAAGATTGAAATTGTTATTAACAAGCGCGACAAATCGCGTGCGTAAATTTTGAGAATGACAATGAAACGCCAATGTATACAAGCCCGGGGAAAAGGGTAACGCAGTTTAGAGACCCATAAGAGTGAGTTTTGTATGGTTTGATATAATACCAAACGGGTCGAATAAATAAAAAAGGGATTTTTAGGCGATCAACCTATAAACAAGATTTTTATGCAAATAGTGATAATAAACGGGTCAGTATTTAAATTACGGACACGTAGGATAAAGAATCACTAAAAACGGACTTGTAGATAAAAAGTTATGGCAATTTGAACTTTGTTATTTTTGTAAAAATGGAGCTGGGCAAATATGCAGGTCCAAAGAGTGGACCCGCTGGAAAACAGACTCCCCTGCGGCATGCGAGGGGATGAGTGAATGCTGGCGTGACACGCGGGGCCTGTCACGGCCAGCGAGCGGATTAAAGAAATCTCTCGCGTGGCGCGAGAGACTTAGACCTGAATTTTTATTTTTGATTTCGTTTATTTGCTATTGGAACTTGTTTATTCTTGTTTCTATTTTATCAAAACTAAATTTTAAGTTGGTTTTGACATTAGGTGAATGTAGCTACCAACCGGATGCCGATCAAGCAATGAAGTGAACCGAACACATACTAAATGAAGCTTCCGCGATGTCTTTCTTTTGTTTAGTTTAAAAATGAAAGTTGTAAACACTTAATACTATCGATCAAGCAATGAAGTGAACCGAACACATACTAAATGAAGCTTCCGCAATGTCTTTCTTTTGTTTAGTTTAAAAATGAAAGTTGTAAACACTTAATACTATATTTTGAATACTTTAGTCATGTAAGAACGTAACTTGACAAAGTTAGTTTTTGAAGGGTCGTATTTTCATATAAAATGCGTATTTAGAATTAAATTCGTGTTAAATTGAGACGGGTCTTACAGACGAGCTGAAGCTGCATTTTCCGGATTTTCCGGAGCCCACTTCTTGAGGACAAAAAGTGGTTAAGGAGGGGTATTGATATGATGAACGAGTCTCATTTCCACATTTAGTGTTTTTCTTATTTTTGTGTGGTTTGCATGTTCCAAAGACCATTAGGGGAGTGGGGGTGGTCATCACTCATCACTCACAACATCCAATCAAGTTCCGCCTTGTCATCAACCATTATTCTATCACTCACAAGCCTTTTTTAGTGACGGTGGTCATCACTAGTGATGGAATTCCATCACTCACAACTTTTTTAATTTCTTTTTTTTAGAAATTAACAATAAAACACCAAAATTATAAATTTCATTTAAATTAAACAAAAATTGCATAGCAAAATAAAAAAACAACTAAACATTGGAAAAAAAAAAAACCTTAAATTAAAAGGGTGGCATCTCCCAACACCACCTTTCACAAATCTTGCGCTTTTGTTGAATTACGACCGATTTAAACGGTTTGTCGAGATGGGCGTGCGGCTCACACAAGATTTTTAAATCATTTAGTCTTTCTACCGTTTTCAAGTGTCCCATATACGCGTGCTCGCGTTCAAGTTGGAGAGTTTTTTGAATTGAATTGGAGAATTTTTTGATTTTTTGGATTGAGTGGGAGGAATGTTTGGTTGATTTTATATAAAAAAACCTTCAAAAAATAAATCCCCAACGTTCAAAAATACCCCAAACGGTCAAAATACAATGGTACAATTCGAAAGTTCAAAGCGTGGAAAACTTAACGCGTTTAAAACTTTACGCGTAAAAAAAGGTAATGGCCGCGGTGTTTGGTTGTTTTCCACGCGTGAAGGGAAGCCATCATGCTGCCACCCTAGGGGTGTTCAAAAAACTCGTGGCTCGCAGCTCGCTCGAAAAAGCTTGAAGAAAGCTCGGCTCGAAATTGGCTCGGTTGTTAACGAGCCAGCTCGGCTCGGTTTGTAAACGAGCCGAGCTCGAGCTTGGTCTGGCTCGGCTCGTGAGCTGGCTCGATAAGGTTTACATCCTTCATTTTTTTGTCCCACATCGCTTAGAAAATCAAAACTGAGGGATTATTTCCTCTATAAAAGAAGGTAAAGACAATGTACAAAGTGAATTAACTATTTATACTTGCACTAGTAGGGTGCACGCGCGATGCGACGGGGGCGACACTTTGCATTGCTGTTGTTGTTTCTGATAATTTTTTCATTCGTGTAATATTTTTACAAGAGTTTATTATGTAATTTTTCTGAAAGGTTTTACATAAGTAACTTCACTGTGGTGGATATACATCATAAGCGTCAGATATGTCTATAAGTAATAGATTTAGCATTTGCATTATTAAATAGTTTAAGAAACTATTGATACAATAAAGTAACACACGAAATGGAAGATAAATCTTAAACATAAAAGTTCGTGTACCTTAATTTAGTTCAAACCATTCTAATAATAAAATTGATGTCATTTATGATTTGTTTTTTAAAAAAAGAAATATTATTATCTATATCTATATCTATATCTATACTACTATATAATACATATTGAAAGGATACAATTGGAATTTTACAACTCAATCTAACAACTTCATTCAATAATCTCTATTTATTAAACTTCATTTAATAAAACATAAGACATTATCTATAACTCTATTTAGTAAACTTCATCATTTAATAAATGCATACGTTTAAACAAATCCGTAATATGTGATCGGTAAAGTTATTGGCGCCCACTCCGTTCACCCTAACTCCACTTTTTTGCCTTCTAAGTTAAATAAATTAATCCTTTCATTTTTTTTATTTACAAAATTTTTATTCAAATAAGTTGTTTTTATTGTAACCATAATTAATAAATCAAACATATCAACAACATGAACAACTTGGGAGATGCATACGTTTAATTTATATAATAATAATTAACACAACAAAAAGATACTAAAAAATGATATAATAAGTTAAGATGGTAGTATTCATGTAATTCATATCATATGGCAAAATAACTGAAATCCTTTAGTATTCATGTAATTCAAATTATGTGTGAAATCCATAAATGAAATGATACTTAATCGCCCAAAATAAATAGAGAGGGATTTGAAACGAACACCTTATCTCAATGAACAATCACTTGCACAAGTAACTGAAATAAATAAATGAAATGAGAGTTAATTATATAGTCATTATAACGAGAATTTGAAACCAATCATTTAATGATTTGCTACCTTATTATATGTTAGTAAGTACCACCGTATTCTTGGAAAAATAAACCAAAACTCTATTGCCTCTCTATCTCTCACTCAAATTGTACCGAAATCAGGAGGTTCGCTCACATCCGCCTTCAATACATGAGACATCCATTGCCAACGTTGCGTCTGCTCATCATTTGCTACATTGTTGTTTCAGTCGTTCTCAAACTGTATCGGAATCAGGAGGCTCAACCAGAAAGGTAGTCGTTGATTATGGTTTGTAAATGACACAACTCTCTCTTATATACCTCCATTCATAACTTCTATTATGCGTGAGATGATGTAATGAAATATATGTTTAATCCATCCTTTAGTTTAACAAAAATCTTGATTTTATGTTTCACTTCAGTATTGATTTATAATCAATTTATGCTTCAGTGATAATAATAGCTTTAAAATTTATGCCTCGCTATGTGAATAGCTTATTCAAAACAAAGATATCCAACATCACCTTTGTTTAAGTGCTTTTGCCATCAGATGTACACACACTTGGATGTAACATTCGAAACAAAATACTAACACTTCCTATGACTGCCATTATATTTAATTATTTTTTATATCAGATTTTCATCTCATAATTTTTACCTTTTTAATAATGCATATAGAAACGGGGTTTTCACCTCAAATGTCGTGTACCAAGAGGTTTTACGCGACTAAAAACAAAGGTACATCACTTCAACCTAACATATACCATCATTTGCTACTCTTATCCGGAACATTTGATTTTATTTCCGAAACATAATAACATTCTTCATTTATTGCAAACCATACAATACTAACCTCATATCCCAAGTCCCATATACTACAAATCTTGCAGTTCACCAACGGAGGAGACAACATGTATACCGAAATATACCGTAGCTACTAATTCAACATCAAAACTACATTTGCTCCAGTGTATTTACAAGCAAACGATTTTCCTTTTGGTAATAAATATAACATTGTTACTTTTCAGCACGCTACATTTGTTTTCCGGAGTACTATTAGAATGCACACATAGAAGGGAAGAAACTAAGAATAATCCAAATTGTTCAAATAATTCAAATTAACAAATCATATGCTCAGTGTCTACAATACGTATCAGCAAAAGTTATGATCCCGCTGCGTAGCGCGGGTTTCCCACTAGTACATACTAATCCATTTAATTCATAAAATTATCCTTTTCATAAACATGAAGGGTATCACTTTAATCATAATAATTATTCATTGTATGTACAAAGACAATATATAATTTATTATGTTTGTATAAAATGAATTTTAATTGTTTTAGTAACAAGATGAAACTAAACAAGGACTTTATTAAAATGATAAAAGTTTGGCCTTAATAAAAATAGTAGAACTTAGGAGATTTTAGCAAAAAAAAAAAAACAATCTATTGGTGAAAAATGGGAGGTACAACCCGCGCGATGTTGCGTCGATAAAAATTAACAAGCGATTCATGTTTATGTTAGTTTATCAATCCTTTTGTGATATATTGTATCATACCATCTATTAGTTTTTATGATATTTTATAAAACTGTATTTTGTTCGTTGTTTTGTTTTTTTCTTAGTGTTTTCGAATTAGGATGAAAGATTGATGACAATGCCATAAGACCATACAGTGTGGCAGGGTGGAGGAGGTGTGGAGGTCTCAACCACGCTGCTACACCGGCCCTTCCTTGGCCGGTGGCTGGCGTTGTGGTGAGGGCGGCAGGATCTTCCCCAATGTTGGAGGGGCTTGGCATGGTGAGGTGGATGGTTGTTATTGGTAGGTGCTATTGTTTTATTTTTTAACAATAAAATAACTATATAAAGCGTATGTCACGTGTTTACACCACACCACTCTTCCATGCCACATCCCACCCCGTGCTTTTTGGCTCCACGCTACCACATGCCGCATCATGCTCAATTAAGTAAATGTTAGTATGTGATTAAAACCAACGATGAATCCATGACTGCAATGGTCAAAAGACATTTTTTTATAAAAGACATAAATTCCGGTTCAATTTGGTCGATTAACCGTTAAGCCAAAAATTTTTGACATGGGGTATATATATATTTTTTTACTTTTGCTAAGAATTTGACTAAAATCAATCCATATAAAAAATAAAAAAACAAATAGGCTAAGTATTATAATCGTTTTTTACTTTTGTTAAGAATTTAACGGGTTCCTTTTTTTTGGTTTGGGAACAACCAGCATATAAAGTTGGTTTAATTTTTAATTAATGACAGTAAAATCATTTCAAAAACCACTTCCAAGCCTGCAGTAACGTATTTGAAAGTTTGTGGTGAGAGTCAAACCCAATGTATTTTGTATGGGTTTAAAAAAATAATGAAACACTCCCTCCACCAATTAGTAAGCTTCCTTCATTTAAAACAACAATATATCATTCACCATTTCACCTGATATTTACATTAAAACATAGTGCCTCATAACATCAGGAGCAGAGTTGCAAGCCTTTCAATCTGAACCATCTGACCGATTTTCTCTTCCATCGTCATTCTTCCCAAATGATCTTTCACTCGAGTCGCAACCAACCAGTCATGGTCTTTATACAGAACATCGTCTGCCATCGTGGCCACACCCAACCACCACAATCTGTATATACATTCGGTGTTGCACCGCTAAACAACACTTGGCGTAAAACACTCATTACTTTTCTGTCCCACCACTCACCTATACCTATCATCATCAACGAAAAAGCTATTCATAAATTCAATAAATTAATCAATGACCAAGAGTTTGATCAGTTTAGTTATATATGCTATTTACCTAGAATACACAGGAAACTCGATTTTGGGCTTTGGAAAGGGATATGAAGAATCAGACTTAGAAGTTAGAACCAGACTTTGGACGGATAACAAGTGAACCATAGACCATAGTGCGTAGCCATTGGCTATGAGCATGCCACCATAATGTGCCCCTGGCTTGTTATGATGAAACTCTATGTATAACTTCCTCGAGGTCAGATTCAGATTGGGCATTGAACCAAAAATTCAGTTTGATTGAATGCAAGTGACCTAGATTCTAAATGAACCAGTTTGACTGAATGTCTACATGTAGTGCATAAACACATATTAGCTTGAATATTTCCAAAACATACAAAAGAAACAATATAAATAGAATGATACGGTGATACTAACCATGCTTGCTCCTTTACGGCGCCTACAAGTATATGGCTTTGTTATATGAGGAACACCATTTTCACCTGTCAATGGTTACAAATAAGATAATGAGCATGATTAAGAAATACCAAAAAAGTAACTGGAAAAAAGTAGATGCAATACAAATAGCTAAAAGGGTATAATAACCAACAATCAAACGTTAGAAATCAAAAGGAAGTTGTGGATGGTTAGATTCTAGAAGACAATGGTTTGTAAAAAAGTATGTGTTACACGCAATTGAACTGGAATCTGTTTTCTAACATTGTCTACAAGAACTTGATGATCTCTAAAGATGAATAACCTTGTGGAGTGCAATAGAGTGAACCATCTTTGATTGTAGTCAGACGATATACAATCAGATTCCTTTTCTTTTTTCCTTTGTATTTATTAGTTTCTCAACAAATTATAGCAGTCTCCTCACCTGATAATGGGTTAAAAGAAATAGCTACAACCGGAAATCAACGGGTTAGAATTAGAAATTCTAAATTGTATTTTTAACTCACATCTTTTGATATGATGCAAATATGTGAGTATGGCCAAAGGGAGGTCAGGTGCATTATGTCCCAATTCCATTAAAGCATACCTATAAATTTCTTGACCACACAAAACTTTCATGAAGTTAGCCATCATTGGATCAAGCTTGTAATGAGCCACAACTGCCCAAGACCGAAGCCACCATATCTCACAATCTCACATCAAACCCGTCATCCTACATGACAAACAAAACATTAATATTTTAGGGGAGTTCATATTTTTTCATGTTTTCGGATACATCTCACTATCAACATCATAAGCATCCAGAGTTGTGGTTCTTAGTTCTCAAAGTTTCCATTCAACTAAACTTCATTGTACCACCAGTATGTCTCGTTCCCTGTCTAATTGTGAAGTTCAAACATTTACATAATTGTTGGAACATTTAAGAGATGAAAATAAAGAAAGAAACACTCACAATGCTTCGGTCATTTCGTTGAGCCTCCTCGGTTTCCTTCGGAAGGAGACACCACTAAACACGCCACCCCTGATGCCAAAAATAATAATTTATACAATCTAGCCATTCAGAGATATAATGCTACAAGTAAAATTTAATTCTGTTTGTTTTACTAACATGACAAAACCCTCTGAGGGTATGTCTTCACAAAGCTCAGTTGGTTGGTTCTGGCATATAAACCAACAGTTAGACTGCAACATTCTTGATAAACACAATTAATCTAATTTGAGTACCTGATTTAACAAAATCAACACAAATCTGAAGTCGTTAAAGAAATCCAAAATAAACAGAGTATATAGTGTATCAGAAAAAAAAAAAAAAAAAACCATACTATGTTTGTAGAAGTGAAGGCTCTACCTGCCAATTGACCCATATTGCATCTGAAATTCATACTTACAACACCTGGCTTCAATCATCAAAATGCAATGATAAAAAATGTGTTATTTGATGAATTAATGCCCCATTTGATGCTTACCTGCATCCCCGTGTAAGTTTTACATTCTGGCAATTGAACCAAGAATCTCATGTTTCAGCAATCACAGTTGTGTCACCAGACAACATCTTCTGTATGTGCTCAAACAAAACATTAATCCTTAGTGGCAGAGATAAGATTAACATTGTACGCCCTATGTTCCTCTTCTATAGAAGGCACAACACCCTCTTCGTTCTGAAAGAAAAACATTGCTAAAATAGGAAATAACTCGTAATCAAAACTGTAAGTTTATGTGATAAACAATAAACATGAAATCAGGGTTTTGTAGTAAGTTTAGATCTACATGTTTCAGAGTGATGGACCTGTCGAGTTTGAGTTTAATATGAGCCACCAGCGACACACCCTAGCCGCCGATCAGACTTCAGATCTCCTTCCGCCACTGCCTTCGGTCACCACCCAATACCCCTGCCGGACTCCTGTCATGCTCTCCTTCTCGTTCTGTTTTTAACTCTCCTTTTTTTTCTCTCTTCTCGCTCTGCAAATGAGAGAAAAAGGCTCATGACCGGGGGTTTGAGATTGTTGCGGGAATTCAAATTCAAAATTTGGATAAAGGAAAGGAAATGGAATAGAGTTGGTTGTTCAAAATTCACTCAATGCTTTAAAAGTTTGTATTTTGTGGCTTAAAACTTTGTACTTTAAAATTACATCTATATTCCAAACGTATTACTTGTTTTAATCTGTTGTGTGGTGGTAATTTTTCTTTGTTAGTTGTTTTTTATTTCAACTGTTAGTCATGAGTTGTACATGCTCCTATGTGTCATTAGTATCCTTTTAAATCACTTGTATATTAAGGCATCGTTTACTTGTACATTTTAATCCATATATTAATATTGATCAAAAGAAACATCGAAACCTCGACAAAAATGAGTAGATCGTTACGGTATCTTTGAGTGTTTTTAAAACATCATAGTTTAAAAAATATGACAAGAATACTAAAAAGAATTACACGTTTGTTGTGGAGGGGAAAAATGTAACTAATTATCTATAATTTTGTTAAAAGTCAGGGATTTAAGTGTAATAAGTTTCGGGGCTAAAAAATAAATAGTGTTTAAAAGACTAAACTACCCTCATTTTAGGGGTCTTTCTATAAATAAAGTGGGGGGAAAGTTCTTATTTTTTGGGAATCTTAAAATACCCCTCCCTCATGCATTATAATATAATATAGATATAGTATAGATATTTAGCCATATGGTTAAATTAAATGGCAATTATGGCCCTTAGTCTATAAAGAAATTCATTTTTGAAGGTTTTTTAAGTAGTAAATTTTGCGGTTTTTTGTTAGTTCGAGCTAGATCGAGCCGAGCCGAGCTAGCTCGAATTCTAATCAAGTCGAGCTCGAGCCTCAAATCTCAGCTCGATTTGAAATTCGAGCTCGAGCCGAGCCAACTTGAATCGAGTTCGAGCCGAGCTCGAGCTGGGTCTAGCTCGGCTCGCCCTATGCCACCCCCAGTCTCCTTATGGCCTTTACAATATTTTGTTGGGCTTCTTTTGTAAGTTTGAACATTGTTGATGTTTTGGTTATAGATCTGGGATCATCCAGAAAATCGGTTTTCCTTCTATCTCTACAGCTTCTTATTCCTAACCCTATCATATCAGAATGGCATGGATGGCACAATTATCAAAGAATCTGAAAGAGCTCCGAGTTCTGTTTTGTCAAACTTCACCTGCCAGTGCTTCCACCAGGTATCCTTTACAATTTCATCTCAGATTACGTTCCCTAACCCCAACTCTAACCCCAAATTCATTAGGGCTTTTGTTCAGAACAATTACAAGGAATTGAAGAAAGCAAACCCTAGGTTGCCCATCCTCATCCGTGAGTGCAGCGGCACCGACCCTCAGCTGTGGGCTAGATACGGTACGTGCGTCATTCCCCTTCGTCATTACATCTAGGGATGATGAGCATTTGGTACCGGGTACCGAACCGTACCAGGTATATTCGGTACCGGTACCGGTTCCCATTTTCCCTATTTTTCGGTACCGGTAGCGGTATTTATGGGTAAAACACCGCTAAGTACCGGTATAGTACCGAAAAACAGTGAAAACACCGTAATTTGTTTTATGTTTTTATTATTAAGTTTTCAACTGATATCATCTGTTTCATTTTTTTACCTGATTTACTAGCAAGAGTTTCTAAGATGAACCCATAGGAAACAGAAGACAAAGAAAAGTTATTTTTAATTAGAAATCAGAAATTAAGATCATTTTCATCTGATATTTGTTGACTCTACAATTATAGAAGTTAGGTAATGGTAGTTGATTATTGGAATAGTATAAATATACCATTTTTTAGGTGTTTTAGAGCATTCTCATCCAATCCATCAAAACTTGTGAGGGTGAGTTTTTATATTGTAAAGGGTAAAAAAAGTGGTTGTGAGTGGAGGAGAGAGAAAATGTTACTGTTCATCTGTATATTTGGGGGGACACTGTTCAGTGTTCACCCAGTATAATTTTTTTAATATATATTGAGAGTGGTTGTGAGTGAAGGAAAGAGAAAAATGTGATGATAATATTATTTAATTGAAAAGGAGAGAGAAAAAGTATTTGTTTTTAGTGGAAATATATTGATATAGGTGTTGTTTTTTAGTGGAATGTATGTATAATTTGATGGATTGGAACATGTTCAAACAAACACAGACGATTTTAGTCTGGAAGCTGAGCGTGATCGTCTGAAACTGCGCTTGTCCAGCTGAGGTGCTTCCCTGCGCTGCGTTTCAGCACCTAGGTGCGCGCCTAGTTCGTCTTTGACAACATAGCGTTTAAGCAAAACTTGAGTAGATACAATCTTTAAACATTTCGTGGTTTGGCTCATAAAATTTAGATAGCTGACACTTGGAATGAACTGCCTGTGCAAAATATAGTTATGATTAAGAGATCATTCTAAAAAAGAATAAGATGAGAGTCAATAGTTTTAAGCTCTTACACCATGCGTAATTCCAAAAAACTTAGATCAGATGGTGTATTTCTATAGCAATGGTGCAAATTATAGAACATGTTCATCACATACTATGCAGTTAATATCGGTGATCTATCGGTTATATCGGTCCCCTAGTAAAATATTGGTGTCAAATATCGGTCAGAACATCGGTACCAATATTATCGGCGATATTGACCGATATATAACCGATATTTGACTGATATATCGCCGATATATCACTGAATTATTAGTGTTAAATTGCTATATATATAAATTCTGCATGATATTAAAATTACCGATATCTCACCGAGATAACCTATATCTCAAATATCGGTCCTTGACCGATATCCGATATTTTACCGCATTAATTGAATAGATCACATATGAATTGTTGTTCAAATCCATGAACGTTTTTGCACAGTTTTAAGTTTATCTGCCCAATGTAAGCCATATTATGCTCTTGACACGCTGTACATCTTACTCTAAAAACCTCTCTAGCCGATCTCAGAAGTTGCCAGAAAAGATAAAAGAGGGACAAAAGCGAAAGCAAACTATTTCTTTGTTAATTCGGGGCTTTGTTCTCAAATAACACAACTTTCAAACACTATTATGTATCTCAGTAGATGTTAAACAAATTTTTGTTTCATATTGCTTTTTTTTTTCTTTTCTATCTATAGGTACTAGTATTGATTTGCAAGTAAATGTGCTATAATTTACATGAAAACAGGTTAAAGATTTTGTCAAAGTTTACTCTTTTCTTTTAAACATCAACTGTTTATAAGCAGGGTAAAAATGTAGTACATCTATCCTAGGAACATTTGAAAAAACTAAATTAAATCCTTTGCTGCTAGAACATTTAGATCATGTTAAGAGCGAAAAGATTGTGTTTATCATAGGCTTAGCTTTATACATATTATGTAGTAAATTACTTCTCTAACTTGGAGAAATTTAATAAACAACCTTTTACTTGCAGCATGAATATTTTGCCCAAAATTTGTCAAGTACAATGGTTTTTCTCAAAAGTTAAATTCAAGTATAGTGGTTGCCAATGTAAATGTTTTGTAAATACAAGGTTGTATTGGTATTATTATTTTGACTAGCATACAAAGTTGAAGCATAATAGTTACTCTGAAAATGCAACGTTTTTCTTTTTGAGACATTGCTTGAAAATTGTATATTCGCTGATTAAGATTATCATCATTACAAATTAGTTGATGGTATTATCGTGTTTGAACATAGGTTATGGTTTATGTAATTTTTAATCATATTATGTTTCTCATAGTTATTACTCTGTGTACAGACATGGGTGTCGAGAGGGGCATACGTTTGGAAGGGATGTCAGAGACCCAAATCTCTAAGGCAGTCGAGGACCTTTCGAAAGGTGGGGCATCCCTTAAATCATAAACTACATGTCAGCAGATTCTTTCCTTCTTTTTTATGAATAAGTTCTCGGTGATATGAACATATGGTTGAGACCGAACACCATATTATGTATGGTTTAATGACCCATGGGTGTGATTGAGACATTTGAGATTATCCTTGTGACAAAGATCACATAGGATTTTAACTTTCAGTAGTTTTGACAAAGAAAACAAATAATCATATGCTTGGAAGTGGTTTCTTTTCCTAAACTCTTCTAGCTCTCATATCGTCTTCCTTTTAGAAATCGTATAGAAAACATGTGTCATCACATTTTCTCGTGTTAGGATGTTAAGCCCAAAACTACTTTATTATGAAAATCGAAACGAGTCTTGATTTTAAAATCCGCTTTGGGCCCCAAAAAGGTTAACTGAAAGACATTTAACTCTCTGGTAGGATCTTTGGATCCATATTACTTGCGACAAGACGACAGCTACAAGAATCAAAGGTAAAAATGCAGGTTATTGTTTGCACAAATTTAAACATACTAGTTTTAATTAAACACCGATCTCCACATTCGAAGTAACGAGTTTAAGCTATATGATATAAAATAAGGGTTTTGAAAATCATTTGGCAATCCACTTTAGCACGTCTCTCATGACTTATCGACCAACATGACAAAGTTATATTGAGAACATGGTTTATGACCACTTTAGCACGTCTCTCATGACTTATCGACCAACATGACAAAGTTATATTGAGAACATGGTTTATGACAGAAGACCAAGTAACAAACATTATGTTCCTCAGTCTTATTTAACAGGAGAGGGGAAGGAAAATTTTATCTCCTAATCTCTCCAATTTGGAAGGATGAATATATGGTCATATTTTCTTCCATTTTCCCTCCTTCCCCCCCCCCCCCCTCCCCCTGTTAAATGAAACTCAGGAACATGGTTTTTCATATTTTCATCACTTTTCCCTCCCCCCCCCCCCCCTGTTAAATGAGACTCGGGAACATAGATGATTATATTGTTGAGTTTTTAACCACCACATGAATCACAAAAGGAGTGGGAAAATAACAATTATAAGGATGGATGATGTTGTTTAACACGTCGCCTCGTCACGTCAACACCACGCAAGAAATGATCTTTAACTAACTCGCACTTTAACTAGGCCGGGTCGGTTTAACTTTGAATTGAAAAGAAAAATAAAAAGAAATGTGATTGGTTGCTTTTTGGTGGCCCCCACCTTTGCAATGGTTAACTCTCATGAAAGGCATGGCGGACCCTTGTTTACCCCCCCCCCCCCCCTTAACTAGGTCGGGGCGGTGTTTGAAGCGTTAACAAATGATGTAGTTAGGGGCGTGGTTCCACACCATCTTGCCTAAATACGTCAAATTTGAGTTAAACTCTATGACTAACATGTTATTTGTGTGAAAGTGAAACAAATATTAAAATACATCAGTTTTTTAGAACATCTTTTAAAAAAAATGAATTTTATTACTAAAATGTTTAAATTTAGGATAATTGCTAGGTAGGAAATTACATAATAGCGATAGATGAACAGTATCAATGAGGTAGTGGTGGAGTGGTAAGGGATAAGGGACTCAGGTTCAATTCTTGCCCTCTCCATTATTTTCTACGTCACCTGGTGATGATGGGAGACTATGCGAATATGTGGAGATCGCTAGTTAGATCATTGAACTGAGCGGGTTTTACCGCTCACCGCACTGTCGTGCCTTCGGGCGAGTGTTTACGGGCTTTGACCCTAGATGAGGGTTTTCCCCGGTTCGAAGACAAGTGTATCCCAATGTGGTGAATTTCGCCAGTAGGCCATTTGGAGGATTCGTTAGCCGTTCCAAAAAAAAAAAGCAATAGGTGAACGAATAACAAGATACGCCGCAACCTTTTTAAATTGCAAAATCAATCCTACCGAAACCCATTCAACAAAATTTTATTTTCGATTGGCCCATTCAAGTAAGGCCGTAAGTGTGACTTTTTTAATGATAAAGAAGGGGCCAATCAGTAATTTCACAATTTCTTTTAAAACCCGAAACCCTAACCCCATTTGAAGCCTCTGTTTGTATCCCTTCCTCTCATTGACGGCGTTTTTGCTTCAAGGTAAACCCTAATTCTCTCTTACTCCCATAATCATTCGTACACACTTCTAGCAAGAGTTAGATCATTGATCTTCACATCAACGTTCTCATCACCTTACTATTTGATGTTTTCGGATACACTGTTAGATTTTGATTCGAATCAACGATTCTAGGTTTTGAGCGTTTGTTTTTCAAATGATTCTGTTGTTTCCATTTTAGATGATATGATCTTGCTTAATTTGACTGTAGCTATAGGTTAGTATGTATACATACCTTGTTAAGATGTGTACACCGTGGTGTGTTATGTATGCGAGTTGATTTTACATGTGTGATGTTTTTGTTGTCAATTTATTTGTTTAAAGTAGTTTGAACTTTCCTGAATGATTCGTTATGATGAGTGATTCATTTGTTAATTGTTAATTGCATTGCTATGATGTTGGTTCAATTGTGTATCTTAAGTTTGAGAAGTAGATGCTTGTTTAGATTTGTACACTAGGTGTTGTTTATGGGAGATTATTTCACACGCGTGACGTTTGTGTCGTAA
This sequence comes from Helianthus tuberosus, assembly GCA_030545235.1. NCBI lineage: Eukaryota > Viridiplantae > Streptophyta > Magnoliopsida > Asterales > Asteraceae > Helianthus > Helianthus tuberosus. The sequence continues at coordinate 204,737,320 of CM060395.1, read as the reverse complement.
ATGTATATCGTAAAGTAGTTTGAGTCTTCTGGAATGATTTGATGTGATTTTTTGGAACCATCAGCTCAATTGCATACCTTAGGTTTGCAAAGGGGATATAGTTTGATTTGGGTTGACTGTTGACCTGTTTGTATGATGTTGGTGTTTTTTATTTTGACGCCGAGCCTGTGGTTGTATGTTAATGAATAGGTGACACTTCATCAGTTAGCTCTTATTTTTCATTTTGTGGTTGCAAATTCACAATGCGTAATGATTCTTGCGTTTTTTTTTGCAGCTTTTTGATTTTTTGAGGATGGTGAGGGTCAGCGTTTTGAATGACGCTCTTAAGAGCATGTACAATGCCGAGAAGAGGGGGAAGAGACAGGTCATGATTAGGCCTTCTTCAAAAGTTATCATCAAGTTTCTTATGGTCATGCAAAAGCATGGTGTGTTCTTGCTCCCTTATTTTTGAATGATTGCAGTATTACAGATCTTATGGTTAATGAAATTCATTTCCACTTATTTTTGTGTTCAACTATGCACAGGTTATATTGGTGAGTTTGAGTATGTTGATGACCACCGATCAGGAAAGATTGTTGTTGAACTGAACGGACGTTTGAACAAATGTGGAGTCATTAGTCCCCGATTTGATGTTGGAGTCAAGGAAATTGAGCCCTGGACCGCTAGACTTCTTCCTTCAAGACAGGTTAGACTTGGCAGAATCTATTTGTTTTATAAAGATATGGTGACCAATATCATTTCAAAGATTTAAAATTTAGTAATGTTTTTTTTTGAATAAAACGCTATGCAGTTATTATCAGTGATTTGTCGGTTATTGGTCCCCATGTAAAACATCAGCACCGGTATTATTGGCGTTATTGACCGATATTAGACCGATATATCACCGATTTTTCGATATCTGTACTTTTCATCGTAGTTCTACCATTCGTCTTTCTTCTTATTGCTGCTATTAGTGTTTTAAGTCTTAATTGTTAATTGTTAGTGTTAAATGTCAGTGTTTTAAGTCTTAATCAGTTCCTACTTGCTACTATTGTTAGTGTTTTGCAAGTTGCAATTGGTTAATTTCTTAATGGTATTAGAGTATACTGAATTGTTAGTGTTAAATTGCTATATGTATAAATTCTACATGATATTAAAAGTACCGATATCCCACCGTGATTACCGATATCTCAAAATCGGTCCTTGACTGATATCCGATTTTTTACCGTATTAACTGCTTAGCAACCGCTATCCGTGTTTCTGTTTTAACAATTTTATGTTTAACTCGTTTGACTCGTTTAGAGATAAGATACAACCTGAATTGGTTCTTTAGTAGTAAATTAGTTAAAGTTGCCTGTGCTTCAATATTAATATATGTGAACAATCAATGAAACTTGCAGTTTGGGTACATTGTTTTGACAACATCCGCTGGAATTATGGATCATGAAGAAGCTAGGAGGAAGAATGTTGGCGGTAAGGTGCTTGGGTTTTTCTACTAAATCTCGATAATCGATGCTATATTAGAGCTCGGGTTTAGGCTTGGCTCAGAAGAAGTTTTATTTTCGAGTTTGGATTTTTGTTAAGGCAATATTATGGTTTTTGTTTGAATTATCTTTGAAGTTGTCATGTCGTGGACATTTTACTTGGGTTTTTCTGGATCAACTTTGTCACCTTTAATGTTAAAAACATTTTGTTTACTCATTGATTTACAATTTTTTCAGCTGTGTTTTTTAATTATTGATATTGTTTATCGTTTACCCATCACTCATGATTTCTTTTGTCCTGCATCACATCCAAAAAAGTAGCCATAATGCTAGAACATATCAAACAGTTGGTAATGCATTGATATCTGACAAGACAATAACAAACAACATGTCTAGTAAAATCCATACCAAGGTTGTTGAGAGTCAGATCATACCTCTATCCAAGAGGATAGAGAAGCTTTCTCTAGGGAGATCAACTTTAAAATCATATATGTGACATAACTACTTTGACGTCTTGATAGTAGAAAACAAAACTATACTTGGTATACGTACTTGACAGGTGCGTGTTATGCACAAGCAAATAAGCTTTGTTTACAACCAGAAGTTGCGGTTGCTCTCATTTTATAGTCTCTTTGGCCCTTTGTTCAATATTACATCTCTATTCGGAACATAAACTATCACAACAATCCGCACATAATAAATAATTAATGAGTTGCGTCACGTGTTATAATTGTAGGAGACTAAAGATTTCTGCTTTATCTTATTTATCTTATTTACTATATGTCTTATTTGTGTACACAGACAATTGCAATCATATCTACTAAGGAAGGCATCATTCAACTAGCTTCTTTTGATGAGGTTGTGTAATGAACCTATGGTACATTTTTTTAACCAGAAATTACATGAGGTGAGCCTTTTTGCCCCTGATGTGGTTTCTTGAGCGTTGAGGGCCTCAAGCATACCTCCTTTTTAAGCCATGCCAATTGTCTCCAACGATTTTGACAGTTTACTCTAATTTAAAATTGTATCGATTAACTCAAACAACATTTAGTGAGAATCACGAAACTGAATGATACCAATTTAGGCTATGGGGTATAGGGCTTGGGTTGGGGCGTGGGTTGGGGAAAAACGCCCAAGCCATCACCCCGGGTGGGCTTGGGTTGGGGCGTGGCCCTTGGGGCTTGGGTTTCAAGCCGGGCGTGGGGCGGTATGGACATGTTAGCTGACTGCCTCCCATTCGCTCAAATTTTTTGTATTTTTTTTTAACAATCTGCCACGCGGTGCACCCAACCCACGCCCCGCCATACCCCCGTGGACACGTCACTAGGCGGTGAGGGGGCTTCCATTCCACGTGTCAACAAATGCCCCAACCCAAGCCCCACCATACCCCATGGCCTTAACATTGAGTGAATAATAACTTTGGGGCGTGAACTATAATATTATTTACTATATAAATATATTCACAACTTTATAATTACAAATGATCATATAAATATACCAGTCACTCTATCAAACCAACAATATTCTTATAAATATGTAAGAGTATTGAATTTAAACCCTATACGTATGAACTATCGATAAGTATAAACCCTTTCCCTTTAGCACTGGTTTCTGTCATAGCCTATTGAAAGTCACTTGGCCATCGTAAGCTACGATTTGCATGATCTCATTGGTTAGCAGGAAATTGACGGGTCCCATGAGTTTTCCGGTAGCGGGTTCTAATAGTTACCCCCCCCCCCCCCCCCCAAAGGAAAAAAAACTATCAATAACTACAAGAAATAACACCTTATTAAATATATATATATATATATATATATATATATATATATATATATATATATATATTTTATAATAAAATCATATTAAAACAACTTAATATATAAAAAAAAATATCCATTTAGTTTCACATTCCATTTGGTTTCATTGGGTATATGTGGCTCTTGACCAAGTTGCTCTTCTAGATTGACAAATAGTTGGCTCAAAGGACTTGGCCAAACATTGGAAAGAAAGTTTCATTGCATTCATTGCATCAAATCCATTCATTTTTTCATTGCACCTATATTAAGTGACATATTCAAATACTTTTAGTTATAACAATACAAACAATCATTAAGGTTTAAACACACAATATATTTATATACATATATATAAACGTACAATTGGGCTTAACGTACATTGCGTACGTGAGACATTATCAACATGCGATTTGGGTGTTACTGAACAACATGCGATTTGGGTGTTACTGAACAACATGCGATTTCAACTATCAACCATGCGATTTTGGTATCATTATCAACATGCGACTTTGTTATTATTGAACAACATGCGATTTTCCCTATATAGAGTACATGCGATTTTGTTTTTTTTAAAACATAACGTGCGATTTGCTATCGCGTACGCATCGTACGTTAAGACCTCTTGTACGATGTACTTTATATATAATTAATATTAAAGCTAAACTGACGAGAAATTTATGGATCTTATTAACTTAATGGGCTCTTGTTGGAAAAAAATCGTTGTCTATTCTAAGTAAATAACTAATGGCTTTTCTTAGCTTTACAAGCTCTTAAAAGTTTAAGCTACTTTTAGAAAAAGTATAGAGGCTTCATTGCCTTTTATGTTAAAGTATGTAGGTTCTTTGTTATTACAATTTCCTTCCTCTCACGTATATAGTTCTTTTTATGACAATATATTAGCCTCTTAGAGATTCTAAAATAAAAGCAATATAAACCTAAATTATATATCTAGCCCAACACTAACACATATTCAAGTTCATAATTGAACATGAACATAGAATATCTAGCCTAACCAAAGGGTATGGTTCACTAGTGAAGGCTCATCGCCTCGCCACCCCCACCTTCAGTGGTGGACCCAGGATTTTTTTTCAATGGGGTCCATTTTTTCGGTGTTCACATTTTTCATAACAAAACGTTAAAATTTTCGGGTCGGTCCTCGTTCGGGTCGGGTCATAGCAAGGTTTGAACTAGATTTAAAAAAAAAATAGGAAAAACAAACTTTACAAGGATTGAACCCATGACCTCTTGTTGGTAAAGAGAGGGATTTACCACTACACCAGGTTTCTTTTTCTTTTTATGGTGTCCACATAATTTTATTTATGGGGTCCTTATACAATTTAATATACCGAATCTACTAATTTTTTTAAAAACATTGGGGTCCGTGGACCCCGACCCACTCTATGTGGGTCCGCCCCTGCCCACCTTAACGCCGCCATGTCTGTATCCCCTTCCACCATCTCTCACATCCACTATCCATGGGTATGGTTCATTAGTGGTTAAACTGATTTAAAAAAATGGCCGTTACAAGTCACACCTCAACAACTAATTCCACTTGTGGCCTTCGTAGAGATCTTCATGCCCATCACGATCACTAGTGGCCATCGTGACACCTCACTCCATGACCGTCCTTTACAAATCCATACTGTTTGATCTAAACATTTTCCGTTAATATTACATTAATGGTAAGATACTATAAGTGTATTATATTGCATATAATGAAAATTAAATAACCGTAATTTTTTTTTAATTTTTAGAATAGTCATTTCATTTCAATCACCAGGGCAAATTACATAACCGTAATTAAGTAAATTATATTATATTATATCCTAATACATTATTAGCCCTAATGTCATGTTTAACTGAATTATCATTTCCATCATTTCTTAATATTTTTTTTGCGTGTGTCAACTTATATATAAAAACTTAATTAGGTGGCCAAATTGATAGTTATTCAAATAGAATAGAATAGTGTGAAAATAAAAGGTGAAAATTCAATATTTAAAATAAATTGTAATCAACGCTGAAATATCCAGCTCAGATTTGAGCCCCTGCAACGCGCCCACGGTAATTACCGTGATCCGCCACATCGTTCCTTTATATTCAAAACCGTCCACCGGTTAATCTTGTACGCGTGAACACCGGAACCTTTCTCCCCCCTCATCGTTCATTCGTTTACTCTTCTTTTTTCTTTCATATTTTTGCTATATTGCGCAGGGCAAGTGGCGCATCTTAGCCAACCGTCATCGTTTGTATATCATTATTATTATTTTCTAAATTTATTTGAAGGTAAAATAAGGATCTATTATTGTTTGCTCATACATTAACTTAGCTTGAATCTGTTGGTGATTATGTTGATTTGATTGTTTTTACAGATATATATATTTGTGTGTATCTGTTGTATATATATATATATACATACATACATACATACATACATACATACATACATACATACATACATACATACGCAGATTTTGAAGGCTCGGTTTTGTTGAATACTATTAATGGCCGCTCCACCGGTTAGGGCACGAGCAGATTATGATTACCTCATTAAGCTCCTTTTGATCGGAGATAGCGGTGAGTTGTAATTTTTTTTCATTTGAAATTGAACTTTTTGGAGTAATTATTAGTTTTATGGTTATTAATTTGTGTTGACTTGTTTGTTTGTATTGATATGATAAAAAAAAAAAAAAATTGAATGTGTTTTTGTACGGATCTAGGTTTGATTTTGGAACCTTTTGTCATAAGTTATTGATAGGTGGAAATCAGCTATATATGTAGAATCTGTGCTATGATGCTTATAATTTGGTGCTGTTGTTTGTGGTTGAACAAATTTTATTTGAAACCTTGTGTTTTGACTTTTGAGATAGTAGTAAGTGTTAGTTATATAGACTTAACTTAGTTTACTAGGGTTAAGTTATTGTACAAATAACGTAAAATAACGTAAGAAGTGAAGGAGGGAATTTTCTTTTTTGAATCTTTTTCCCTACTTATTAAGCACGTATTTTAGTCTCAGAATCCAAAAAGAAATTGTGATTTTACAATAGTAAGTAATTATAATTACCCTACAATAATTACTCTTCTACTGTAAAATCACGATTTTCTTTTTCATTTTGCAATTAAATATCATGTTAAGTAGTAGGGAAAAAGAAGAGTAAATTGCCAAAATCGTCCCTGAGGTTTGGGCATGTTTGCCATTTTCATCTAAAACAACTTTTTTGTACAATATAGTCCTTCACGTTTGGGATTTTTTGCCATTTTCATCCAAACATCTAATTTGCTTTATTTTTTCTATCAAATTTTAGGGAAGATTTTGGCAAAAAAGTTAGACGTTTGGATGAAAATGGCAAAAAATCCTAAAAGTGAAGGACTATATGGTACAAAAAAGTTGTTTTGGATGAAAATGACAAACATGCCCAAACCTCGGGGACGATTTTGGCAATTTACTCGAAAAAGAATCTTAAAAGAAAAAAAAATCCCTCCTTCACTTCTTATGTTAAGAGTATTTTGTATGTTAAGACCCATTTGTATTTGATCTTTACAAAAATTGACTAAGTATCGTTATGATTATTATGTAACATGTTTGATACCGAATATATATTTGTAATCTTAGGTTTAGAACTAACGACGGTTGGTGCTGGTAGTTAATAACCGGTATGTCCAAAACGACATGTCGGTTTATTGGCGTCAAACCAATTGCTGTTTGAACATATATATGTGATGATCTGTGATAATGATAATCTCCAAAAAATCATGTGTACTTCCTTTGCAAACATTCTGTGCCTTTATCTCTTTCACATCATTATATACACGAAACAAAATTATGCTTTAAGTACACATAAAAGTAGATGGTAATTGTATTGTTGATTTCAAATTTACCACAATGTACTTAACTATGAGTTACTTCCTTCCAAGTGACAATTGATTAGTTTTTAGCCTTTTTTCTTACTTGCAGGTGTGGGGAAGAGTTGCCTTCTTTTGCGTTTTTCTGATGGTTCTTTCACCACAAGTTTTATCACTACCATTGGGTGACGGGTTTTTTTTTTTTTTTTTTTTTCTGCATAAACATGTTACCCTTTTTCACAACATATTTAACAATTGTGACTTTTTTTTATTTTTTCAACAGGATTGATTTTAAGATAAGAACCATTGAACTTGATGGCAAACGGATTAAACTCCAAATCTGGGATACAGCTGGTCAGGAGCGGTTCCGCACAATCACAACTGGTATGGTTCAGGATCTATTCTAGTAGATGATGGTATACATTTTCCACTAGTTTAGTACCCGTGTAATACGCAGGTCTTGTCAGTTAAAACCTATACACAATAATATAATATACTAGATGTCAATTTTACTAATATGAAGGGTGTGTTAAGTTATCTTTAAAATAGAATTACAAGAAAATATATGTTGCTTTTTTAACAGATGTGCTATTTTCCTTCTTTAATAAAATCATAAAAAAATTAAAATTAATAATGTTACTAGTGGGTTCATTTTGAAGGTATTGATGAGAACTTTCAAATGATGTATCATGTAGTTTGTTAAAAGAAAAAAAATAACTTTGTTATACACATTCATTATATGCAAATATTATTATATTTAATTAACTCTTTGATGTTATTTAATTAGTAATTTTTTGTTAAATACCTCCTAATATAAGGTGTAAATATTTTAATCTTGATTAATATTAAGTTAATAAGTAAGCTTTTTTGCTAAACACTTCATAATATAAGGAGTGTATATTTAAATTAATGTTAATTATTAGTGATTTTTTTCTTTTGTTAAATACCTCATAATAGTGGTATTTAAAAAAAAATAGTTAAAATGATGACATCATCAATGACAATTTTTTTGAACATAAAAGAGAGCTATATCTATATAATTTTGAACATAATAGTGATTTTTTTTAACAGTTTTTAATTGGGTTCAGTCTATGTAGCACGGGGACTCCATTTATGTGTCCGTACCCGTATCGGGTACTTGTCGGGGACGGAAACACCATGGGTACTCGTCGGGGACGTTTCCTAAACGTTTCCAATGTCGGGGACGTATCTGGTAGAAGTATCCAGCCCGTTTCCATTTAATTTTAGGGTTTTATCCCCTTTCAAATTCCACAACCGGCCATTAAATAAATAGACCTATCATATTCGGCTTCTCTAATCTCTAAACTCTCAAGTCTCATCATCTCTAAATCTCTATCGATTGCCGATCTCTCACTAGATGAACCGGAATTTGAAAATGATTTGATTATTGATAATTAATTACCTTTGGAAGATGTAGTATTTTTGGAATTTGTTTAATATATTTTTATTTTTTTATATTTTTTATTTCCGTACCCGTATCTCGAAATTTTGAGTTTTGCCGTTTCTCGTTCCCGTATCGTCCCCGTACCCCGATCCCGTACCCGTTCCAGTGCTACTTAGGGTTCAGTTAACCAATATATCTATATAATTTTAGAAAAAAGAGGTATTCGTAGCAATTTCTATTTATTAAATTAAGCTACATATCTACCTCTCATAGGTTTAGCCCCCTAGATCTAAGAACAAAAGTAGTGATTTGCTCATGAGATGTGCATCCAATTTTATTAAAATGTCAATAATTACTTAACATGGATTAAATGATCAGTGGTCCTTACTCAACAGTAGCTCAAATCCTGCATGAAATAGTTGTATAATAATCTTTTTCCCTCCAAAAACTCCAGCTTATTATAGGGGAGCTATGGGAATTTTGTTGGTGTACGATGTTACAGACGAATCATCTTTTAACAGTAAGAATTTCTTCCCTATTCTATAAAATATTAGATTATTAACATCTTTTATCTCCAGTTTTATGAAGGGCTGTAAACGAACCGAACGAACACGAACATCATTAAGGAATGAACATGTTCGTGAACGGTTCACGAACGAGATTTCTTGTTCATGTTCGTTCATTAAGGAAATGAACATGTTCATGGACACTTACCGAACTTAGATGAACGCAAACGAACACAAAGAAATGTTTATGAACATAAATGAACACAAACGAACGTAACATACACATTTAGAAATACCTTCTGCATTTTTCATCAGAAAGATTACGAAGAATCCACCAAAAATAAAGAAATACTTAACATAATTAACACAATAATTCTGAAGTTTGTCCAAGTTAAACTAAAATTGAAATGATCAAATGAGGGATGTTAGCAAAGGCGTATGATATTGGCTTCAAATCTTAACAACTAAAGCCAATAAAATAAAAATATAACATAAAAAAAAAACTTTAAATGAAGGAACACAAATGAACATGAATGTGCGAACATAAATGGACACATTACCGAACATAAACGAATGAACGCAACCTTTGTTCATGTTCATTTGTTTGACATTATCGAATGAAATTTCTTGTTCGTGTTTGTTCATTTATTAAACGAACGAACATAAACGAGCTTCCCGCCGAACGGTTCATGAACTGCTCGAAGAATGTTCGGTTCATTTACAACTATCTTCAATAAAATAATCGGTGATCATTCACCATATAGATCATTCACCACCATATCATCCCATTGCTGACAGACATAAGAAACTGGATTCGGAACATTGAACAACATGCCTCTGATAACGTCAACAAGATTCTTGTTGGTAATAAGGCCGATATGGATGAAAGCAAGCGGGTATGTTTCAATTGTTCAACTTTATGCTTTTTATTTACTTCTATTAAAGTTTGGTAAATTATGACGCTGTTGCGATGTTTTGTAGGCTGTTCCTACTGCCAAGGGTCAAGCACTAGCTGATGAGTACGGCATTAAGTTTTTTGAAACTGTGAGTAAATCATTCATATGTTTTTATTTGTGTTATGCTTTACTTGATGGCAGTATAATAGTATATAACCTGTGTTTTCTTTCACAGAGTGCAAAAACAAACCTAAATGTGGAGCAAGTTTTCTTTTCAATAGCAACGGATATCAAGCAAAGACTTGCGGAAACCGACACTAAGCCCGAGGTATTTTCGACCAATTTTTTTATTACAAAAAGAATGAAAAATCATTGCGCTTCACCAGAGGTGTTCATAAACCGTTGCAACCAACCTAATCGTTGAGATAGGAGAAAATCGGTCGGTTTGGGTTGATTAAGATTTTTATATGCTTCAATTCATGGTTTAATGTTTAAAAGATAGGGGTGCTAAACGGGTCGTGTTCGCGGGTTGGCGGGTTCAACCCGAACCTGAACTGAACCCAAAAATTGTGTTATACATATGAACCCGAACACAACCCGAATATTCGTGGGTTGACCCGAACACGACCCATTCAACCCGAATAAGTTTTTCCGCAAATTAATATACTAAAGTTAAATTTTACTACAAAAAAACACAAATGTATATAATACCATTACATTTAAATTATAAAAAATATAATATAATACAAATGGGTTAAACGAGTCAACCCGCCAACCTGACCGGGTTGACATGAACCCGACCTGTTTAGCTAAACGGGTTCGCGGGTTCAACCTGAAACTGACCCGACCCGTTTAGACTAAACCCAAACCCGTGAATTTCGTGTCGTGTTTTCAGGTCGTGTCAAAAATTCACACCCCTATTAAAAGACCAGGTTAACGGGTTGGTGAACTGTTAATACTGGCCGTTTACCTTATTTATATTATAGAATAAGCAGTTATATACTTCCTTTTTAATTTTTGGTACAAGATAATGATTCAAAAAAAGACTGGTTCAATTGTTAAAATCGGACCGTGAACACCCATATTTTTCACAGCGATCTTACTTTAGATGTTATGTTTTGTATTATATACAGCCATCGACGATTAAGATTAATAAACCAGAGGGTGGAGGTGCTAATGATCAAGATGCCCAGAAATCAGCTTGTTGTGGTTCTTAAAAGACGGTTCATAGGCAGAGCTCCGAAGGTATCATGATGCGCATTTGGTCGAACTTACTTGCCATTCTTTTCAAACTCTTGTGTTATGTGAAAACATGTTAGGTTTTATTCTTTTGTTTTTCATTCTCTTGGTTTTTTATACTCTCTTTGTTTTACATCTACATTAAACTCAGGATATGAACACACTTTGTTTTTGGTATTTCTTATGTTTTGAGAGAGCAAGTTTAAAATACAAGACCACCTTATCGTATGATGCGCACACATCTGATCTAATCTAAGCCTTCGATTGAACGTGGTGGCATAATAGTAATTAACTTTGCATAGTTACGCACGTTATAATATTCAATTACGCATGAGTTGGGGGTTAAGCCCCAGTTATGCACATCGTACGGGTTGGGACCGTTAGGTTAACTCTAATCACGCACGTTATTTGTATAATTACACACGTTATTTGGTGGTCGCATACCTTAGTACGTTAACCGGCCCCTATATATTTATTAGCCTTTTAAAGTAAAACCATGGAAGAAAATGCTTATAAGCTTATTTCAACATGTTGATCTCATCCAAAGACAAATCTTATAAGAGAGAATTGATTCTATACACAAAACTTATGTACATATATTTGTTAAAGTTCATCACCAAAATCATCCACAAGCACCATTATAACAATTTTGGAACGCTTATGTTTCTCTCACATTACAACATATGGCAAGTAGTATTTACAAATGCTTATGGTGTTCTCGCGGTTTTTTACTTAAAAATTGTTTCTGCATGCACCCCTGAAGCCTTAGATACCAGCTACAACTATATATTCAATTCATCCTTCCCATAAATCCGCTGAAGTTCACGAGTAGCTGCTTGAAAAGACTCTGAAGAACGAACATGAAACATTGAACGTAAATAACATCAGATTTTAATCTTAATAGAGGTCTACTCGATGTAAAATTAAACTTACCTTTCCAGCTGCGAAATGCTTTTTGATTGATCGGGGAACCAGTTATGGTTTGGATTGCATCAAACAATAAACTCTCGGGTGTGCTTCTCAACTCCTGTACTATTTGATATATTGTTTTCCCGCTCTCAAAATATATGTGATTGTTTGGGTGCTTTGTTTTGCAACCAGCGTGACGTTCAAACTCGTAAGCATTCAGTGCCTAACCCGAAAAAAATATATTTAATTTAGTTAAAAAACTATTTCAATGTATGAAATTACACAGAGAGTGAAGATAAGCATTCAGTGCCTAACCCGAAAAAAATATATTTAATTTAGTTAAAAAACTATTTCAATGTATGAAATTACACAGAGAGTGAAGAATAGCTTACCTTAGTATGATTACATGATTGACAGCCACACATGTAGCCAGAACCTTTTATGATTCCTCTGAGCTCCTATTTATTTGAAATAAAAACATCATGGGTTAATAAAAAGACAGATTATAAATAACCTTTTTAATCATACTGTGTTACAACACCATCATTTTTCTAGTAAAAATGCAGATGCAAACGGATGGGTTGGAAAACGTGTCGAAACAGGTTCCGCAATTAAATACACTTCGGATTACTATAAGTAAGACGATCGGTTCAGCTACTCGGGTTGGGTTGACCTGTCAATACTTTTTGTAACCATATTATTAAGATATTAATCTTATTATTTTAAATATAATGATTTAAAAGTTTAGGCATTTAAAAGAGTAAATTGCCATTTTAGTCCCTGAGTTTTTGTCCAAATTGCCATTTTAGTCCAAATAGTTTTTTTTTCTCCTTTGGGTCCCTGACTTTTCCTTTTTCTTGCCGTTTTGATCACATTGTCTAACTTAGTCTAAAAAACAGGTTATAATCAGGGGTATTTTTGGCATTAAATTATTATGAGGTATATAAATTATGTTGTAAACTACCCCTGGTTATCACTACACAAGCAGCTATGCCAAAAATACCCCTGGTTATAACCAGATATTCAGACTGAGTTAGGCAATGTGATAAAAAATGGTAAGAAAATGGAAAAGTCAGGGACCCAGAGGAGGAAAAAAAAAACTATTTAGACTAAAATGGCAATTTGGACCAAACCTCAGGGACTAAAATGGCAATTTACTCCATTTAAAATTATATACATTTTGGGTAACTTTCAAGTTTCAGCCCGTTTGACCCATTTCATATTTAACCAAGTTTTTACCTGTTATACATAAATATAACCCAAATCAACTCATTTCTATATAAATGGGTCGAAATTGCCAACAGGTATGACCATTCAAAGTACTAATCACTTAAAATAGAGTAAAATGCCATTATCGTCCCTGAGGTTTGACTACTTCTGCAACTTTCGTCTAAAGGTTTGTTTTCCGCATCTGGAACCAAAAGGTTTGAAATCTTGCCATTTTCATCCAACTCGTTAACTCCATCCATTTTTTAACGTTAAGTCATGGGTATTTTCGTCTTTTTAGCCATTTTGTGATGATTAAAAGGTTTGGGTGGGGCGAAAGTCAACAGAGGTGGATCTTTATTTCTTATATATATTTTTTATTTTTATAAAAATGTCTATAAGACGGAAATGCCCCTTTTAACGGAGAAAAAATGGATGGAGTTGACGAGTCGGATGAAAATGACAAGATTTTAAACCTTTCGGATCCCGATGCGAAAAAACAAATCTTGGGACAAAAGTCGTAAACGTGGCCAAACATCACGGACGGATATGGCATATTAATCCTTGAAATACAATGCAAAGATGTTTACCTCCCTTGATATCGAAACATATTTGACAGGAACTCCATCTAATATACCAGTAGCCATCAAACTTCTAACATTCGAAGGGAAGCTATTAGGGGCTTCCTTTTTAACCGCTTTCGGTTCCAATTTACCCTTCGATTTGACCCCTTGATTTGTATTTCCAACCGCAATCGCATTAGACGCATCTAACTCCTTATTCCCCGAAGACTGCAACGTATTAATTGTAGATTGATCAAACGTTAACCCATAATTGTTCATATCTTTGACATAATAACTATTCGTCGGCCTCGTCAACGTTTCAATCTCGGATTCGTCCTGAAAACCGCCGAAAGATATCGAATTCGAAATCGATATGGAAGTTTCTTCGTCTTTGCTTGATGCGGGACCCATTGATCGATGAGCAGGGTCGAACCCGCTATACGAATGACCCATTAAAGTCACATTAGCATCTTCATTTCCGTAGTTGGGCCCGATTGTTATGAAATTGGTCTCGTTCGATGCACTGACAGTATTATCGGCCTCTTTAACCTGGTTAACTTTCACTTTTCTAATCCCGCCATAGTTCACGTTAATCTCCGGATCTTCGATAGAGTAAGACATTGATAAACCAACTAACGACGCGTTCCCGATTTGATCATGGGCTATCTTTTTATTCACTGGCCCGTTATCCATTCTAACAGGAGAGCCTAACAATCGGTCGATAAACTGATTTGGAGGTGATTGGAGAGCTGAAACGTTGTCCCACGATAAATGACAGGTCGGAATTCCAGAAATCGATTTGCTATTTGGAGATTCTATGGCTTGGCGTTTGCTAGGGAATAATTCGGTTTCGGTTGCGTCGGTAAACCACTGGTGGTCTCGTTTTGATTCGACTCTTGATGAGTTACCGAATAACGCGTCCCCGTCACCTTTTCCCATCCAAAATCCCTTGTCATGGAACGACTGGATCGTAGAAATCATAACAATAAAAAATACTTATAGTTATGAATTAAACTAAAGAACATAATCATCAAAGTTTATAATTATGAATCAAACTACAGGATATGACCATAAAAAAACTTATAATTATGAAGAAAACTACAAAATCATCATCATCATCATACTCAGTAAATCCCACCAATAGCAAAGCAAAGGTAGGGTCTGAGGAGGGTAAGATGTAGACAGCCTTACCTCTACCCAGTAGGAATAGAGAGGCTGCTTCCAGTGAGACCCCCGGCTCGATAGTAGTTTTGCATCAAGCCTTGGACATAAGGCACATAACACTCGGCAATCGGGACAAAGACCGATTAGTGCATGTACCCTTTTGTCTTTCAGCTATCAACGCCACCACATGATGCATGATTAACCGTCCTCCACTTTTAACGTTATTTTCACGAAATTAGTAAAATAACGTTAAAATTAGTGCACTTTTACTTTTGCCCCCCGATGGCCAACACATATATACATTATATGCGCATACCGCAAGCGGGGCGTGAAGTATAATCAAATAAACTTATAATTATGAATCAAAATACAAGATTTAACATGAATCAAACTACGAAGTATAATCATAAAAAAAAAACTTACAACTATGAATCAAACTACAGAATAAAATCATCAAATAAACTTAGGGGCTGTTTGGTAACGTCTGAATGGTTAAGTGCTGAACCAATAAGAGTCTGAACCACTAAGTGCTGAATCATTAAGAGGTCTGAACCATTAAGAGCCAATATAATACTTAACCGTTCAGAGGCAAATTTATGACCAATTAAGATTAGAGGTCTTAATCATTCAGACTTTGTATAATGCTTAACCATTCAGAGGCAAATGTATGAACCATTCAGACATCTGCTCGCGAAACAAACAGTCTGAACCATTAAGTGTTGGTCTGAACCATTAAGAGCCTCATTAAGAGCTAAACAAACAGCCCCTTATAATTATGAATCAAACTACAGGATATAACCATAAAAAAATTTACAATTATGAATCAAACTACAGAATAAAATCATCAAATAAACTTATAATTATAAATCAAACTACAGGATTTAACCATAAAAAAGAACTTCCAATTATGAATCAAACTACAGAATATAATCATTAATAAAAAAAGCATCCTCATAAAGCCACACCCAAAAATCTTAATCACACCCTGTATACCGCCCGTATAGAATAATCTGACATGACAAATATTGGGCTGTATAATGTTATACGACTCGTATAGATGGAGAAAATATTAGGTCGTATAACATTCTATATGGGTCGTAAAACATTATACGAGGTTTGGGTCGTATAACATTCTATACGGGTCGTATAATGTTATACGGCCCCTATACATGGAGACCAAAAAACATTCTCTAACATATTTTTGTGTGCAACAACCAGTTATACGGCCCATATACATGTCGGGGTGTGAAAATAAGATTTTAGGGGTGTGGGAATAGCGGGAGCCTAAAAAAATTATAACTATGAATCAAACTACATAATATAATCATCAAAAAACTTCTAAGTTATAATTATGAATCAAACTACAGGGTAGGGATAGTGTACATTAATTCAGAAGTGTGAGAAGTGTATTATAACACTATATATAACACTATATAACACCATATAAACACTGTATAACACAATGTAACACCATATAACATTATGTAACACCATATAACACTATATAACAATATATAACACTATACATCTATCATAGACATGCTATCAGACAAAATATAGTGTTATATTTGTTATATAGTGTTATATGGTGTTACATAGTGTTATACGGTGTTATATAGTGTTATATATAGTGTTATAATACACTTCTTACACTTCTGGATTAATGTACAGGATCCTCTACCTAACTACAAAATATAATTATCAAAAAAAAAAAAAAAAAAAAAACCTTGTTTGACCAATTAAATTTACTAATTAATTGACCACACAATTAAGATGTTCAAATGCTCATACAGCATTAATTATCAAACAATTTCACAAAGTAGATATACATAAGTTTAAATGTAGAATTACCTACTAATAATAAAACAATAACCAAACACATAAAATGCACACACAGGATCACATATATACACACAATTATATAAACAATAAGAAACCATACCATTGTGCTAATGAATATTCGCCAACAAGTATTAATTACCTCTGTAAAAAACAATAAAAAGGTAAACAGTCAAGTTACAAACCCTAAATCAGAACTCAAGAACAAAAGTCAAACTTTTTTACCTTGAAACGGACGGTGGTGATCTATGTGGTCAACTGAGATCCATTGCCGGCGGCGAACGGCCGGCGATTGTGAAGGTGCATACTTTTATGGTGGATGAGGAGCACAGGATTTTTACCCGAATGAAAAGTGTGAGTGAGCGTACGCAATCTGGTGTTGACCTAACGAGTCGTCATAGGTGATTAGTGTTAATCACAGCCGTTGGATTAGTGGGGTATATGATGAGTTGATAGATGAATATTTTGGTCCTCCAAGTTTGAGCTATTGTCTTTTCTAGATAGGAATTTCGAATTGGATACCAAATACCGTACCTGTAATATATTCATTTTGACCGAATTTCAGTATCGGTATTTTTTTGCGATTGGCATTTTTAACGATATTGGTATCGTACGTCCGTTATCATCCGTATTGTATATGGTTTAGAGGTGAGCTAAATTTTGGTTTCGGTAATTTGCGGCACTGTGTTGGTTTGGTCTGGTAGACTGGTACCAATACCAATCTCGTCTCTATGGATATCAGTGATCTCACTCTTATACTTGATCGTAAAATCGTGTATCATATCCAAAGGATATGTAATTACTAATTATCCATGGTAGGGATAAGCATTTTGTACCGGGTACCAGTACCGAATCAGTACCCACTTTTTGGTGTTTTCGGTACTGGTACTGGTATTGGTTTGGTACGGTACCGGTATTTTACCGAATTTTGACTTCAAATACTGGTCCCGTACAGGTACCGGTACCATACCGTAGCGAACATTTTAGATACCGGTACCCATATGTGGCGAGTTTCGGTACCGGTATTGAGCTCATCCCTAATCCATGGGGTATCGACTATAGTCGATAATGGTTAAAAACAAGTTGTTGGGACTACCATGAACAACTCTTATTTTGAATTTTTGTGAACGGCAAATTTGGATCACCGATAAACCATTGGAGTATTATCGTGCCACTAGTGGAACCACCCAATCATGTCCATCTCCACTAGGCACCACTGGAGTATCATCGTGCCGCTCGTAAGCTACCCGAGAGAATCGATACGAGCTTAAACTTTAATGTTACAAGAGAAAAAAAGATGAATGGATCATGTATCAACTTCTGGTTGAGCAAAAAAAAAAAAGTAAAACAATATAAAGCTTGAATGGTAAATCTACATAAAGTTGAGGGTGCAATAATGTAACTTTAACAGGGGGCATAATGCCGTCGTCATCATCATCATACTCAGTAAATCACACCAATAGCAAAGCTAAGGTAGGGTGTGAGGAGGTTAAGATGTAGTTACCTTTACCCGGTATGAATAGAGAGACTTCTTCCAGTGAGACCCCCAACTCAATAGTAGTTTTGCATCAAGCCTTGGACATAAGGCACGTAACACGCAGCAATTGAGATAGAGGCTGGTTAGTTCATGTACCCCTTGTCTTTCGGCTATCAACGCCACCACATGATCCATGATTAACCATCCCTCTCTTTTAACGTTATTTTCATGAAATTAGTAAAATAACGTTAAAATTAGTGCACTCTTACTTTTGCCCCCGAACACCCACACATATTATCAAGCGCTGCGTTTAAGAGGGGGCATAATGTAAGGGGGTTTTTTTTTTAAGCCATCCTCAAGGGTTTGTACCATGTGCTTAAACCATGTGTAACATGTGATTTGACACAGTGGACAACAATCACCGTTCACGCATTTTATATTAGCTTGTAGATTTCTATTACATATATTCAGTATTATGTAGACCCAAATAAAAATATATTATTAAATTACGACCCGCCAATATACGTGAAATCTATAAACATCTCATAATTATATAAATGGTAGATATTATAAATAAAAAGTACAAAATACCATCAATCCAACCTATTCATAGCCATGGTGAGAAACTCCAGCATAGGCGATCGTGGTATCAATTTGCGTCAAGAAACAACATTTAACCTATTCTCATTGATATCGTTTTTATTTTATGATGGTTCATTCTTTTCACCGTGGAATCACAGATCGGGTGTTCCTCCGAAGTATTGTAGTCGTTGTGCTAAGCACTATATCATGAGTTTTGAAGCCGATTCGTTCTTCACATATGACGTGAGTATTGTAAAATTATGAACTTTTTTATTTCTAACTTGGAATTAGCTCAATTGATTTTTAAGTTGTTTACGAAATTGGTTAGATCTTCTTTATAGTTCAATCAAAACATTGCACGATGTACATTTTAGGAATTTAGTGATTTGAATAGATATACGAACGATTTTATTGGCGTGTTCCATATCGAGAACGTTAATTGGGTGAAATCATTATGTTCTTGCCAAAATCGTAGATGGTTTTTAATTTTAGGGTTTATATTTTGCAAAATCCCCAAAATATGAATTTTTTTAATTAAAAAAAACAAGTCACATCTCAAGTCAAAATTGAAAGTTGACCTCTTTTTTATTTTTAAGGATGAAGCATTGACAATCTTATATGAGTAGGAAAGAAGGCTAATGATAAACAGTAGAAGTGTATGCCTCTTCTAAACCCACATATGTATAATTGCTCATTGTAATCCTCTGTCACATGATGTGCTTTTAAGGACACAAATCTTAACAAGATAAATAGTTAAATATGATACACCTTCGTTGATTCAAAACCATGACAATTTTTTAAGGCTCTATTGGCCGGAATTAAAATTTTGATCACTGACGGACTATTGGAGTATCATCGTGCCACCAACGGAACTACCCAATCAATGAATTTTTTTACCGATTTTTATTCTAGTTTTGTCTACTTTGCTTGAAATCGTCGCTTCATTTGTGTCGTGTTGATTACGTTGTAACTAAACGAACAATATAATCAGTTCACTGTTTAACTAGTTGAACGACCAATACCATAGTAGCCTGCTTTGACTTGTAGAGGTTTATTTTACTCTTTTGATTAGAGTTAGTAAAACTTATAATGAAAAGTAAAAAATATATATATGTATCATTTCCTGTTTATGATGGTTGATGGTTTTATCATTACATTGTAATTTTTAGTTTACTCATTTTTTGTGACTCAGATAACGGCTATGAGAAGTGAAAGATTTGGCCATCAAGAGAAGAAGAAGAATAGAAGTTATATTGATGCATTTTATAACAAATAATATGGTAAAATATATGTATTGGATGATTGAAAAGAAATCTTGTAGTCACCAATGCATTAAATAAATAAATAAATAAAAAAGACATAAATATGTCATATGAAAATTATGAGTGTTCATTTATGATTAGCTAACAGAATTAATTCATTTAATAATCACAATACAAGCATATACAATAACTTAAGCAAGGAGAAAAGATAGCCCCCCTTTACAAGTATTCGTAGTTTTCAATAGTCTTGCTATTGCGCACTACTTAGCGTATATGTCATATGTATATAGTATATCACATATAACGGCATTTTTATTTTATGTCTTTTTTCTTATCTCCACTATTCATACCACAAGAAAGTACTTATTAACAAGATAGCCCCCTTAGGTTTGTTCTTATAACATGTATTTTTCCTGTATTTTCCTCACCTCCATTTCTTGATTACATGTGTTTTTCTGTTTCTCTACTTTATCGCTAAACATGAAACAGCGGACGCTATTTCGTCGCTATCACTACGTAACATATATGTAGCTTGTCGCTATTGACCGTTATTCGTTGTTTACAACTATGCAAGTATTCATACCACAAGAAAGTACTTATTAACAAGAAAAGAAGACAACTTGCCACTAAAGAAGTTAAAAGTGAAGTAGCATAGAAACAAGCATTTCATGATCACTTTAAATACAAGTTTAAGAAGTTTGAAGGTGTTCCTATGATGGGGCACAGGCCTTAGTTAAGGCTTTGTCAAATGCCCAAGAGAATTTTATTGAAGGGGGTGCAACTTTCATTTCTTACTTTGATTCCAAAAGTTTGTATGCTACAACCCACTTTTGAATTGCAAATCAAATTCTGCTGAAAATAAAATTCTGGTTCTTCGGCATCTTTCGCACTCTATCTAGGAAACCGGCAGCTTTAGGGGCAAGTGACCCAAAAGTATCAAAGGCAAAGGGAATGAAGACATGTTGATTCTTAGCACAAGTTTTTTCATGCTTAGCGACTTTTCCTGATTCTAACTTCAACACAGCCTGGCTAGCTACGAAACGGTTTTCTGTGATTCTGCCTTCAACACGGCCTATAAAGTATAATCTCCTTATTGTTGTAAAATATAATAGTTGAAAAAATAAAATAAAGGGTAAATTACTTTTTGAGTCCCTATGTTTTAGTGGTTTTAACTAGTTGAGTCCAAAAGCAAAAAGTTTAACGACCTGAGTCCCTATAAGCATTTTCATTAACCATTTGAGTACTTTTGAGTCCAAATTTTAACCTTTTGAGTCCAATTTTTTGGACTCAAATCGTTATAAAATGAACAAAATTGGACTCAAAACGTTATAAAATAAATGACTAGGGACTCAGGGTGTTAAACTTTTTGATTTTGGACTTAAGGGGTTAAAACCACTAAAACACAGGGACTCAAAAAGTAATTTACTCTAAAATAAATGACTACTAGTTTTAAATGTTTCAAATTGCATTACATAATTTGTCGTGTCAATCTAGTAATGTGTGGTTTTATTTGTCTCATTATATGAAAATACCTATATGAACATTGAACACAAATACGCCCCGCTTACAGTATGCGCATATAATGTATATATGTTTGGGCCCTCAGGGGCAAAAGTGAAAGTGCACTAATTTTAATGTTATTTTACTAATTTCGTGAAAATAACGTTAAAAAGCGAGAGACGGTTAATCATGCATCATGTGGTGGCGTTGATAGCCGAAAGACAAGGGGGTACATGCATTAATCTGCTTTTGTCCCAATTGTTGAGTGTTATGTGCCTTATGTCCTAGGCTTGATACAAAACTATCATCGAGCCAGAGGTATCACTGGAAGCAGTCTCTCTATTCCTATGGAAACAGCTTCTCTACTATCTTACCCTCATTAGACCCTACCTTGGCTTTGCTATTGGTCTATATGAACATAAAATATGAACTAAAATACACTTTTAAATGGTTACTTATTTGTGGGAGTGTTTGTATATGATCTGGGTCCATACATAACATACCTACTAAAAATACTGACATAAAAAATATCTCTTATGTTTATGTGTTAAAACAGTGGTAAGTTACCGAGTTTGATAATCATCGGTTTTTATGAATATGAAAACTGAAAGTACAACGTATACAAAGGAGATTTACATCATTCCTCCATTCGAAAGTACTTAAAGAAAGACCTATTTTTTAACCAAACAAAACTTCTAGGCTTGACTTCTCCCAAAACGTCTTGCCGACTGTGTTTTATGTTTTGAAAAACCATCTCGTTTCTTCCTTTCCAAATGCACCGACACGCGATTATAATAAGGCCGTGTATGATCCTCTTCGCTTTCTTCCCCACGATTAACAATCCATGCTCTTCCATAAGATCTTTAACCATGAAGATGTATAGTGGAGTGTTTGCTACTATCTTAATTTATTGTGTGCAGAGGTCTTGACAGGTATCAGGAACTCAGGCTTTGCTAAAGTCAACATGAGTCAAAATGATAGTAGAACGCTACTGGATGATTATAATTTTTGTGCTGAGTTTTTGAAGATCATTATCATTATGTCTTGATTTTGTTATCTGATATGGTGTCATACATGGAATTTGAATGGATAATTTGGCTAGAATAAAAATTATGGTTGTAAAGGGTAGTTAATCCACTAACTTGAAGCTGTTAGAAGTAGTTAAAACAGTTGGGATGGCTAGTTGGGAGGGTGAGATTTTTGGAAGAAATTACATAAATATTGGCAGCTTTGGAGTTCCTGTCTATGGATGGGTGTCAAGATATTCCTTAGTTAGTTACATATCCACTAGTTATCAAGGGTCTTTGCCTCTTTGGCCTCTGGCGGTGCGGCCAGTGCAAAGATGTTGGATAAGGTTTTGTCTTTTCAAGTGGTGAGGGTCCAATCCTCATGGTGAACAAAAAAGGTGTAGTTTACCAGTAGAATTAGAGAGTCTAAAATTGCTGTTCTACAACAAGGTTAAGCATTGGTTTGATGGTAAAAAGATCCAGTTGCTTTGGTTTGAGTATATATTTATAAGTTGTCTTTTATGTTGCTTAAACTCGTGTATATATTGTCAGATGTAAACGAGTCGAGCCGCTCGTAAGCTACCTGACATAATTGATACGAGCTTAAACTTTAATGTTACAAGAGGAAAAAATTATGAATGGATCATGTATCAACTTCTGGTTGGGCAAAAAAAAAAGTAAAACAGTATAAGGTTTGAATGATAAATCTACATAAAGTTGAGGGTGCAATAATGTAACTTTAAGAGGGGGCATAATGTAAGTTTTTTTTGAAAAAGGCATCCTTATGGGTTTGTACCATGTGCTTAAACCATGTGTAACATGTGATTTGACACAATGGACAACAATCACCTTTCACACATCTTATATTAGTCCGTAGATTTCTTTTACATATATTCAGTATTTTGTAGACCCAAATAAATAAATGTTATTAAATTAGGACCCGCCAATATACCTGACATCTATAAACATCTCATAATTATATAAATGGTAGATATTGTAAAGAAAAAGTACCAAATTCCATCAATCCAACCTATCCATAGCCATGGTGAGAAACTCCAGCAAAGGCGATCGTGGCGTCAATTTGCGTCAAGAAACAACATTTAACCTATTCTCGTTGATATCATTCCTGTTTTATGATAGTTCATTCTTTTCACCATGGAATCACAGAGCGGGTGTTCCTTTGAAGTACTGTAGTCGTTGTGCTAAATATTATATCATACAGTTTGAAGTCGTTCTTTCTTCACATATGATGCGAGTATTATTAAAATATGAACATTTTATTTCTAACCTTAAATTAGCTCAATTATTTTTTTAAGTTGTTTACGAAATTGGTTAGATCTTCTTTATAGTTCAATCAAAACATTGCACGATATACATTTTAGGAACTTAGTGATTCGAATGGATATACCAATGATTTTATTGGTGGTTTGCATATCGAGAACGTTAATTCGGTGAAATCATTATGTTCTTGCGAAAATCGTAGATGGTTTCTAATTTTAGGGTTTATATTTTGCAAAATCCCCAAAAATATGATTTTTTAATTAAAAAAATAAGTCACATCTCAAGTCAAAATTGAAAGTTGACCTCTTTTTGATTTTTAAGGATGAAGCATTGACAATCTTATATGCGTGAGAATATGACTAAGAAAGGGGCCTAATGATAAACAATAGAAATGCATGCCTCTTCTAAACGACCAATGCTATAGAAGCTTGCTTTGATTTGTATTTTTTTAGAGTAAATTACAAGTTTTGTCCTTTATGTATGTCCCAAATTACAGGCGCTGTCTTTTGTTTTTAAAATTGATGAGTTTTGTCCTTAATGTTTTCAAATCTTGCAAGTTATGTCTTTTAGACCAAACTCAGTTAGATTTTTTGGTTAAATCAGATTACATAAGGGTATTTTAGTCTTTTTATAAATTTATTTAAAAATATTTATTAAATAAAACAAAACAAAATAAAAAACTTAATATATATTTATAGTTTTATATACAATATATCCAAACACCATTTCAGTAGATTCATTCAACCCCCACCACCCACCACCACCACCACCACCGCCACCAAAAGACCACCGCTGACCACCAAATCCGGCAACCAAAAAAATCCCCACCATGTTTCCCTATGATCATCATCACCAAACCCCCACCACCATCATTATCATCTAAAACCCCAACACTTTCTAGACAGAGAAATCGGAGAGATAAACAAATATGAGAAAGCAAAAAAGAAAACGTAGATTCTGATAACGAAATCAAACCCTTGCCGGTCGATTGGGTAGCTTTGATGGTGAATTGGGCGGCTATCATGGCCGGAGACAAAGACCACCGACGCACTTAACCCACACCCACCGCCGCACCTTCACCCACCACCACCGACGCACTAACACCACTTCCGCCACCGCACTTAACCCACCACCACCACTGCCGCCGTACCTAACCCGCCGCCGCCCCTAACTCACCACCGCCACACACCACCTTCAATATGTTACCACCACCGACACACTAACACCACCTCCACCACCGCACTTAACCCACCACCACCGAAGCACCAACACCACCACCACCACCGTACCTAACCCGCCGCCGCCCCTAACCACCGCCACACACCAGCTTGAATCTGTTACCACCACCGCCGTACCTAACCCGCCGCCGCCCCTAATTCACCACCGCCACACACCACTTCAATCTGTTGTTAGAGAGAGAGAGAGAGAGATAGAGAGAGAGAGAGAGGAGAGAGAGAGTTTATCAGATGTTAGAGAGAGAGAGAAGAGAGAGAGAGTGTTTATCAGAGAGAGAGGAGAGAGAGTTTGTATATATAGTGTTTTACTTTTAAGTTTGTACAAAATGGCCCCTGAATAGAGGTTCTTTACATAATAACCCCTGTATAGTTGAAATGACAAGAATACCCTCATGTGCATTGCACATGACCAGATTTAACTAAAAAATCTAACTGGGTTTGGCCTAAAGGACATAACGTGCAAGATTTGCAAACATTAAGGACAAAACTCATCAATTTTAAAGACAAAGGACAGCGCCTGCAATTTGAGACATACATAAAGGACAAAACTTGTAATTTACTCTTTTTTTTACTCTTTTGATTAGAGTTAGTAAAACTTATAATGAAAAGTAAAAAAATATATATGTATCATTTCCTGTTTATGATGGTTGATGGGTTTATTATTACTTTGTAATTTTTACTTTACTCATTTTTTGTGGCTCAGATAACAGCTATGAAAGGTGAAAGAGTTGGCCATCAAGAGAAGTTAAATATACGTATTGGATGATTAGGAGTGGATGCTGAGGTGGATGTGTGGACACACGAGGTTAGATCAGATAAGAAATGAGGTTTTTAGGGAAAGATTAGGAGTGACTAGTATATCGGATAAGATTAAGGGGGGAGATTGAGATGGTTTGGGCATGTGAAGCGGAAACGACGGCACCAGTTAGAGTAGTGAAAACTCTTACTGTGGAGGGGAGGAGAGGAAAAGGAGACCCAAACTGACATGGGATTAGCAGATTAGGCATGATTTACTAAAGTTGCATCTGTCTACGGACAAGGTCCAAGATAGGACTTCGTGGAGGTGTAGGATTATGGTTAAGGACTTCTAGAGGATATTGCAGTAAGGTCTTAGGTGTATTTTAGGGACGTAGGTTTTTCTTATTCTTTAAGTGATTTTAACGGTGATTGACCTCTTGTGTTTAGGCCCAAATGATGTTGTATGCCATTATACATGATTTACATTATACTGTGTCACTCTAATCACTTTCTTGGTATAAGCGCCTTCTTTTTTCGATATTCTTTGACTTGATGTGTTGGTATGTTGTTCGTTTTGGAGCCGAGGGTCTCTCTGGAAGCAGCATCTCTATCCCTAGGGATAGAGGAAATGTCTGTCTACATCCCACCCTTCCCAGACCCTATAAATAGCTTTGCTATTTGTGAGATTTACTCGGTATGGTTGATTGATTGATATATGTATTGGATGATTGAAAAGAAATCTTGTAGTCACCAATGCATTAAATAAAAAAGACATAAATATGTCATATGAAAATTACTGTGGGGCTGATTGATAACTTCTGAATGGGTAAGTATTAAACCAATAAGATGTCTGAATCATTAAGTACTGAACTAGTAAGAGGTCTGAACCATTAAGAGAATCGTTCATAAACAATTGTCTGACCAATTCAGATCGGAGGTCTTAGCCATTCAGACTTAGTATAATGCTTAACCATTCAGAGACAAATGTTTGAATCATTCAGACATATGCTCACGAAACAAACAGTCTGAACCATAAGTGCTGAACCAGTAAGAGGTCTGAACCATTAAGAATCTCATTAAGAGCTAAACAAAGAACCCCTGAGTGTTGATTTATAATTAACTAACAGTATTAATTCATTTAATTAGGTAAATAATCACAATAGAAGCATATACAATAACTTAAAAACGTTTTAAAAGATCTCCAACAATGATACACATAAGCAAGGAGAAAAGATAGCCCCCTTTACAGGTATTCATAGTTTTCAATAGTCTTGCTATTGCGGGCTATGTAGCGTATAGGTCCTATGTCGCTATATAGTATAGAGTGATAAATAGTGATATTTTTATTTTATTTTTTTCATTTTTTTCTGATCTCCACTATTCGATACCTTAGGTTTGGTCTTATAACATGTATTTTCCTCATCTCCACTGCTCGAGTACATGTGTTTTTCTGTTTCTCTACCTTATCGCTAAACATAATATAGCGGACGCTATTTCATCGCTATCGCTACGCACCATATAGGTAGCTTGTCGCGATTGACAACTATGCAAGTATTCATACCACAAGAATGTACTTGCTAACAAGAAAAGAAGACAACTTGCCACTAAAGAAGTTGAAAGTAAAGGAGGATAGAAATAGGTATTTCATGATCACTTTAAATACAAGTTTAAGAAGTTTACAGGTGTTCCTATTAAGGGGCACAGGCCTTGGTTAAGGCTTTGTCAAATGCTTTAAGAGAATTTTATTGAAGGGGGTGCAACTTTTCGTTTCTTACTTTGATTCCGAATAAGTCATGGGTGGTTTTGGGCATACATGGACTGAATAAGTTAGGGGGTGTCTTCATTTTACTAGGATTTCTGTATTGGTGAATGAGAGTCCCGTCTACGGAATTCGACTTACAGAGGGGTTTGAGACAGAGACCTTGTCTCTCTGTTTTTTGTTTATTCCTATTATATGGAGGGACTCGATGCGACGATAAGGGATAGGGTTGATACAAGGTTACTTGAGGGCATTCAGGTTGGATGGGATGACTTACATTTATTATTTTTGAAAGCATAGAACTTTATGGGAAGAAAAGTGTGGACATTTTGACCCACCCATCTTCCACCTCTGGTTTCTCTTGTTCATTCGTTCCTACATACACACGCGAACACACACACACACACTTTTTTACGGTATTTTAGCTATTAGCTTGTTTTAAAAGGCGCAACGAGAACTGAAAAACACCTTAGGGGCCTGAGTCGGTGCCTCATGTACTTCTGGGTCAAATTAGGGTCAATATGAGGCTGATACGTAAAACTAACCAAAAAGGATGGAAAAAAATTACAAAAGTTTTTTTTTTTATGTTAATAAGGTTAATGCATAAAACAGATGAGCAAGATGTATCTTGCGTAAGTGACGTATGCGCATCACAGACCTAGAGCGCTTCTTGTGTCTCACGCTTCACCTTTTGGGACCTAAACGTGAAGCGGCACCTAATACTTTTTTAACCACATACTGTTAGTTAATCAGAATTCAATGTTCATGGAAACAGGAAACTTGCAGATGTTGGATTTGGAAGAGGAAAAAGATAAATAATATGAGTTGGCTGTTGATACTCCAGTGGTCCGTCAGTGATCCAAATTTGCCGTTCAAAAAAAATGAGTTGGCTGTTGACTGTTGTTTCACCCTCACACCACTTCAAAGTTCAAACTTCAAACTCGCTGTTGGGTGGGTTGTTGAGGAGGGTTTCCCGTAGAACAGAAAGTCAAATCACATAATTTTGACCACATATTTTGCGGTATTACTATGAGCCGAGAACAGGACAAAGTTAAGATATTTGTTAGCAGTTAAAATCGACCCACGACTCCCAACTTAAAGATATATTTCAAGAAAAGTCAAATGGGTTGCAAGAGTTCGGAAATGTTGAAATCGACCCACGACTCCCAACTTAAAGACATAAATATAGAGTCTATTCCCATTCTCATTCACCATATATGGCAATTTCAACCTGTTTACTTATGAATGAGTCGTCTTTGGGTTATGTTTAGTTCTAACGGGTCAAGGGGTAAAATAAACATAAAAAATAATTCGCTTAAAAAAGAAAACAGCGGGTTGAAAGTCACCCAACTCACTTGAGTTCTTGATGTCATTTTGTCTCATCTGATCTGTTTTATTATATGAAAAAAAAAAAAACATTTGACTTAATTTCTGAGGATTTAATGGAAAATAATACAGTTTGCAAATGTTCATTGTTTTTGCTTGCATTTCAGATTTTATTTCTGAGGCCAAATGACTATATTATATAATATCTTTTGGAATGAGTTCTCATGTGTTAGAAAGGTAAATGTTGTTTTCAAAAGTTATTATATTTCCTGACTTAATTTCTCTGTGTTGGTGCTTCTTAAGTTTTTTTTATATGTTTCTGTTGAACATATGGGACTGTTTCTATGGCCTAAAGTAGTTAATGCCGTAAAAATTCGGATATGGGTCAAGGACCAATATTTGAGATATCGGTAATCTTAATATCATGCAGAATTAATATATATATATAGCAATTTAACACTAACAATTCAGTATAATCTCCTACCATTAACAAATTAACATTTTGCAACTTGCAAAACCCTAACAATTGTAGCAAGTAGGAACTGATTAAGACTTAAATCACTAAAATTTAACACTAACAATTAACAATTAAGACTTAAAACACTAATAGCAGCAATAACAAGAAAGACGAATGCTAGAACCTATGCAGTTAATGCGGTAAAATATCGGATATCGGTACAGGACCGATATTTGAAATATAGGTTATCTCAGTGAGATATCGGTAATTTTAATATAATGCAGAATTTATATATATAGCAATTTAAAACCAATAATTCAGTGATATATCGGTTATATCGGTCAAATATCGGTGATATATCGGTTATATCGGTCAATATCGCCAATAATATCGGTACCGATATTTTGACCGATATTTGACACCGATATTTTACTAAGGGACCGATATAACCGATATATCACCGATATTATCTGCATAGGCTAGAACTAAGAAGAAAGGTACTGATATCGGGAAAATCGGTGATATATCGTTCAAATATCGGTCAAATATCATGCATACATTCATGAGCAATTACATGAACTTTGTCTTATTTTTATCAATTCAAACATCCTAAACCACCAATTACCTCAACTACACATTCAACATCCAACAACATATCCATCATCCAACTCACATTATTAACCAAAAAAAAAAAAAAAAAAACAAGCAAGTGAGCAGCAACCACTTACAAAACAAACCTCAATCAAACAGCTTTAAGCATATCCTCAGCACCACTAGAAGTAAAAGCCCCACCTTCTTCAAGATTCAACACCTTAACAACCCCATCTTCAACAAGCATAGCATACCTCCTGGACCTCACCCCTAACCCAACCGGTTTATCACTCAAATCCAACTCACACCCAATGGCTCGAGTAAACTCCCCATTCCCATCAGAAAGCAGCAGCACTTGATCCCCAATTCCCAAATCAGCTTTCCAAGCCTTCATCACAAACGCATCGTTAACTGAAACACACGCGATTGTATCCACACCCTTTGATTTTAACTCGCCGGATTTTTCCACGAATCCGGGAAGGTGTTTTTGGGAGCAGGTGGGGGTGAAGGCGCCCGGGACGGCGAATAAGATGGTTTTTTTGGATTTGGTGAGGTCGGAGATGGTGGTGGTTTGGAGTTCGTCGGAGGAGTCGAAGTAGGATAAGGTGGCGTCAGGGAGTTTGTCGCCGACGGAGATGGTGGCGGAGATTTTGGTGGAGAATTTGAGGGGTTTGAAGGAGAGGGAGCGGTGGGGGTGGGTGAAGGAGCGGTGGGGTTTGGTGGCGGAAGAGAGGAGTCTGGTGAAGGAGAGTGAAGCGGTTGCGGTGGCCATGGTGGTGGTAGTTGTGGTGGCGGCGGTGGAGGAAGAAGTTAAAGTGGGTTGATTTGGACGGAGGATACGATGATGATGAAAGTGAACACTAAATAGGACTTTCTAGACTTTTTTTTTTGGTTTTTTATATATTAACTAAAGGAAAGTACAAGAAAGTTTAGTTTAAAGTATTTTGATGTATGGTTAAATTTCTTTTATCTTTTTTTTTTAATTTAGGAAAATTACAAGAATGTCATCGACCAAAATCATTTTCAGATTTGACTACCTCATGTATTTTTGGAGTGACGCATCATGTACGGAATGTGTCTTTGTAAATCTTTTCATTTATGTGTTTGGAAGGGCATAAGATGCGTCTGGAAGTGCATGAGATGTGTCTGGAAGGACATTAAATGCGTTTGGAAGTGCATGGGACGCGTATGTGCCCACCTGCAAGATTTGAGACGCCATGTGTCCATTTTTATTAGGTGTTTGGGAGGTCTGCATATGGACCCTTCAGGTACTTAAGAGGTCGCTCCAAGGATGTATGAGGTAACCTTTTTTGAAAGTCATGGTGGTCACTAGTCAACGATTATTTTCGTAATTTTCCCTTTATAGTTTTTTTGTTAACAACCTTTATTTTATAAGTTCAGTTTATAGTTTTTGTTAGCAACCGACCTACATTCATAACATATATATATATATATATATATATGTAAGGTGTCGAAACTCGAAAGTCGAAACTAGCCCTGGGAACCAATACCGAAAATTGGCCAGTATCAAACTTAAGAATTGGATCGTGAGAGGTAGGGTTGATTTAGCTTTTTGTGGATTTATCGGGTCCGTCTCTTAACTGGTTTGGGGTACGATCGGTTATCGAATACGGTTCCAAAGCTCGATCCGATCATTCTGCCTCACGAATTTAACAACTGTCATATTTTTTAGGTACTGATATTGTACGATGGAAAACCAAAATTGAAGTTCTTGTTAGTTTCATTAACAATGAAACAGAATATTGGTGATGCGTTTTAAGGGAAAAAGGAAAAGTGCTATGATTTCTATTATCTTAAAAAGACAATGATTACAATGTATGCGAGTTTAATATTTGGTTACAAACCGATAAACTGGAAACAAAACTAAGCTGAAACCCTTTAAAACCGAACTAAGTTAATTTATTTATTTTTTCGGTTTTAAGAAATCCAATTCGGGTTAGATCAAGGAAATCAAATGTGCATACACACGTTAATTTTTCATTTTTAAGTTCAATTCGATTTTCAGTTTTCAGTTACCTTGAAAATTTTGAAGATGGGTATTTTTCTCCTTTATCTTTGATAATAATTTTTTAATATGGGTATTTATACGGTTAACGCATATTTATTTGATATCTTTTTTATACACATGATGTTACCATCGATCAATGAAGAGTTGTACCCAAGTAGGCTGGCCAAACATGTCTTATCATGTTTAACATGTCAGAGACGATGCGATTAAAATATGTATCAAATATAAATACGACTCGTTTAACTATTTTATGCCTTATATCTATAACACAACAATATGTTTTATGTACCAAGAAGGAGAAATGATAAAGCCTAGCCTCCTGTCCTAGGAACTTGGTCTAGTGGTAAATTGGTCTATCCTCCCTGGTGAAGATGCAGGTTTGATTCTCACTTAGGCCATTTTCAAGGGACATTTGGGTGAAGGGACGAATCGGGGCTTTAATCCCGGGTTCGAACCTGACGGGAGGCGAGGGTTTATGGATTGCATCAGGTTCCCGCGCATCGGGGGGATGGTCTCATGGCTGTCGAGGAGTCGACCTTGGACATAGCCCTAAGTAGGGTGAGTTTACATGTGAGATTCTTTGTCGTTCAAAAAAAAGCCTAGCCTCCTAAATTTTAGTTATTTAAAAAAGAGTTGATTAAACAGATGGACCCTAGGGTTTATAGTCAGTTTCATCTTTGGGTACTAACTTTTTTTAACGGGTTTAGGTTTTATGGTTTCAATTTTGTAATACATTTGGGTACTAGCACTAAAATTATCAATATAATGACTAAAATACCCTTTCCATTTTTTTTATTTTATCAATGTAACACATTTGGGTACTAACACCTAATTTTATTTAAGTTTATATCAATTTTACAAAATCATTTTCTTTTATTTTCATTTTTTATTATATCTCTTAATTAACATAAAATCTATTTATTTTTTATAAGTGAATATTTATGTATAATTTTTTAAGAAATGATAAATAATTTAGCACGATAGAAGTTGCTCAAAATCTTAAATAATTCAATAGGTATAATAATAGTTGGTAATGTGCAATTAAATTATTATTATTAAGATATTAGGTTAAAACTATGTGTATTACACGTGATTAATGTATAAAACTTAGTTTTAATTTTTTGTATATGGGATTAAATAATATAAAACCAATAACAATAATAATAAAAGATTGTATCTCATCGGAACTAAAGTATTTCCTAAGCAAATATATACACAAATAAAATAGAGACGTCATGGTTTAATCACATTGACTCAAAATGTGCCAAGTAATTGATCGTAACAAACAAATCAGATTAGATTATACATTTTTATGATTTTACTACAAAATATATTAAATTACTTGTAGTTATGTTTAAACATTTTTTCTCGATTATGCTACATATCTTGTATATTAATTTAACTAATTTTCAGATATTATATTCTTGTGTTTTCAAGATTGCTATGGATTTTAATAGATACTTATTTTATCATTTGTTTCATTATTTAATTTATATTTTAAAGAGTTTTTATATATTCATAATATTAGTCAAATATTTATCTAGCACTATTTAGTAATATTATTAATAAATAAAAAATGGAGCGGACGTTTTCTGACTTTTTTAATTTATTTATAAATAAAAAATAAAAAAATAAATAGATTTTATGTTAATTAAGAGATATAATAAAAAGATGAAAATAAAAAAATAGATTTTGTAAAATTGATTTAAACTTAAATAAAAGGTAACTTGGATTTAAATAATCCTAGCTTTCTTAATTTAACTGATAATAACCCCAACTCAGTTATTGGCCGATAATAATTCGAACTGGTCCACTTTTGGCCGATAATAGTCTGCGTTAAATATAGCTTAACGGAGTTAAGTTTTTTTTTCGAATTACAAACTGATGTTTTAGGGCTTTTGATTAGAACGAAGATACGAGTTGATTGATGTAAATTTACCTCGAAATACTGTCCCAAACGGCGAAAACGGTGCTTCAATTCGGGTGTTTAAACTTCCAATTAACAAAAATCAAGTCGTTTGAAGTATCGTTTCGAGATAAGTTTTAAATAAATCGACTCGTATCCTCTTTCTGATCAAAATCCATAAAACATTACTTTGTAATTCGGAAAAAATGCTTAACTCCGTTAAGCTATATTTGACGGCGGATTATTATCGGCCAATAACTGAGTTGAGATTATTATCGGCCAAATTGAGAAAGTTGTGATTATTTAAATCCAATTTGCCTAAATAAAATTAGGTGTTAATACCCAAAGGTGTTACATTGATAAAATTAAAAAGAATGGAAGGGTATTTTAGTCATTATATTGATAATTTTGGTGTTAGTACGCAAAGGTGTTACAAAATTGAAACCATAAAACCTAAATCTGTTAAAAAAAAGTTAGTACCCAAATGTGAAACTAACTATAAACCAGTCCATCTATGTAATTAACTCTTTAAAAAAGTATAAAATTACATAGTATACTTTTTTTACACATGTCTGAATTTGTCACCCCTACTCCCGAAAACCTATATTTTTTAGGGTGCTACTTTCTACACCCCCCCTATTTACTTTTTTCACCCCCTCCTCTCACATACTTACAGGTGGGGCCTGTGTGGGACCGACAATTTTCCTCTCACAAGGGGGGTATAATCAGGAAAGAGGGGGGGGGGGGGGTGCGTATAGAATGAGCCATTTTTTAATCTTTTGCATAGTCTCACTCATTCTGTAAATGATACATTTTTTTTAACGTGATCATTCGCCGTTCAAAATAAATTATACATGTTGATTTGTTAGAAATCTTATGCACATTTTGTAACGATTGAATGAAGATTGGTTTGTGATATTGTAAATGATATAATATTGCTAAAACTAGGTTAGAACCCCGTGTATTACACGGGTCAAATAAATGTAATTTTATATATTAAATAATAAAAAGTTATATCTTTATGAACCCCGTATATTGTACGAGTTAAATAAATGTAATTTTATATATCAAATAATAAAAAATAGTTATATCTTTAAAAACCATGTGTATTACACAGATTAAATAAATGTAATTTTGTATACTAAATACTAAAAACGTCGTATCTTTAAAAAACCCGTGTATAATCGGGTTGAATAAATCTACCAAATAATACAAATATTACATCCTTAAAAACCTCGTATGTTACACGTATTGAATAGATCTAAAAAAGAGTTATATTTTTAAAAACCATGTGTATTACACATATTAAATAAATGCAATTTTGTATATTAAATACTAAAAACGTCGTATCTTTAAAAAACCCGTGTATAGTCAGGTTGAAAAATCTACCAAATAATAAAAAAAATGTATCCTTAAAAACTCCGTGTATTACACGTGTTGAATAAATCTAATTTTACATAGCAAATGATAAAAAACTATATCTTTAAAAACTTCGTGTATTACACTTGTTATATAAATGTAACTTTTTATAGTAAATAATAAAAAAAGTTATATTTTTAAAAACCGCGCATTTTACACGAGTTGAATAAATATAATTTTGTATACCAACTAATAAAAAAGTTATATTTTTAATAAATTAGGATAACATTTAATATTAATTTATTATTTATATATCTATCTACTTATCTATAAGGAGAAGTAAGGATGATGTAATTTTGCCTACGTGTCAACTATCCAGCTATGCCATATAAGTTTTGCTGATGTCATAATACATAAATAAATCTACTTAATAAATAACAACTTTATTCAAACCATAATTTCAAAATTGGCTCCACTTTCAAAATTTTAAAATTCAAACCATAATTTCAATTTTCACTCTCAAATATATCCAGAGTTCCTCTTTCAAAATTCAAACCCAACCCTCTCTCCCTATGGTTTCAAGCCATGGCTTTGAGGAAGAGTAACCGCAGCAAGCAATGGCCTCCGGCCGTCTGATCTAGGGTTTCAAACCCTTCTCCACTTTCAAGTTGTACCCGATAAAAAAGAAAGCATTTACTGTACCCAAAAGAGTTCCTCCTTCCCCAAGTTTTCTCCACACCATTTCGATTCTACAATTCTCAGCTTTTCTTCACAAATCACTTCACCGATCGATCAAACACTTCTGCAATTTGAAGGCGTTTCAAGATTTAAGAACAGGGATGATATTATGTTCGATCATCATCATTATCATCATAAGATTAGCCCTAAGATGGGCTCAAGTTCGAGTATGAAGTCATCTGTTGGAAAGCCTTTCTTAAAGCGACACTTCTCTTTTAAGTTTGAAGGTGGACACCCGCAAAAAAGGGTTTTTCTGCGGTTGACGGTGGCGCGTTCACACCAATCTCCCTCTGCTTTCAAGGTTTCTCCAATTATAGTTTGAAGGTATTATTATTTCTCGAGTTTTAATTAATCATACGGTTATTCATATTTGAAATTGTATAATAATTGTATAGAACTGTAGATTTAAATATACAGTTCAATGTTAGGTGTACTTAATCCGCTTTTGTTGTTGAATTAAATTAGGTTATTTGTATTGACCTTAATTTTGGATGTTTTAGGAATGTTCAATTTAAGCTTAGGGTTTTGATGGTTTTGTTGAAATTATATAAAATTAAATTGACTTTCGGAAGTAAAATATGCAGTTAATAAATCTACAATAGCAACAGCAACTAATATAAATAATAAGCCTTAAAAGTTAAAACCACCAAGAATCTTTCTCTTTTTAAGAGAGAAAAATTTGGATTGAATGAATTGAATGAACATGTAAAACACTATTTTCATTCTTTGTTTCACAAAATTTGGAATAAAATTGTTAAATTCTGTTTAAAATCATTGTGTTAGTTTTTCCTGTTTCACATTTGGAAATCTGCCATCATCCCACCATAATATGAATCATAATAAGTATTTGGAGCACAATCGTGTAGAACAAAACAAACAGCCCAGAAACTGCTATGCCGTAAACATTAAGTTGTATTATAAATTACAAGTGAATAAATGGGTGGGTCGGATGCTAACAGGTTGGATAGGTAAGTGGCCAAATCAGGTTCAGCCCAAAATGAACTGTATTTAAGTGGTCAAAATGGGTCGGGCCAACCTACACACATTTCTTATTCTTTATTATATTCTATAAAAAATTGCGTTAAACATGATTACAAAACTATATTGCTACTATCAAAATCAAATCTTTTATTAATAATAAGAGGTTAAGAACATTTAGTGCCTGGATGACTTTCAGCATAATTTAACGTTCTTCGTATACTCATTACATATTTACAGGTTCGTTCAATTCATTCAAAGTTTGTTTACTAGCATTTGAATTTGTTCTAAAGTGAGTCTTGAAGGAGTTTTAGATTGAATTTTGTGGTTATGTGTGTCCATTTAACTGTTCTTGCTACTCACGTCGTATTGATTTCAAATAAGTATTTGTTTAATGCAACGTGTTTTGTTTGAATGTTAAGTGATTTGATTAAATTAGGCGGATACTTTGTTGAAGGAGAATATATAATCAATGCATTTAGGTGGAAGGAAACTTTTGGAGCATGGTGGGCCGGGTTGAAACATGTGAGGTTAACTAAATTCGGTGAATGTGAAAGACTACATGACCCTCTTTGGTTAAAGGTATGCTTGACATTCTTTTGTTATGCTGGTGATAATAATAATAATATGTTATGCATTTATTATTGGTATGTGGTGTAGCAGTAGCAAGAAGGTCTGACTTGAATCTGCCGCCTGCTGCAGTGGAGACTGATGTGCATATTGTTAGTGATGATTCTGTCCACTGTAAATCTCAAGCTTTCGTAAAGTCATTCGAGATAGTTGACCAGAATGCTGGAGGTCAAACTGCTTCTAAAACCTGTGAAAGTCAACCTCTTGTCATACGCTGACTCCATTCCGTGAACCACAGGTAAGATTACCCTTTAAAATACGATCGTTACCTTTTTTGATCTGAAAATGTGTTTAGTTTACAGTTGATTTCTTATTCGATCTGTTAACTTGCAGGTAGGTTTACGGCAGTTACATTGACTTCAGTTCTGGATGAAAAGATATAAACGGTTGCATCTTAACATTAATAATCAACCACTGTCTTTAAGATGCAGTCATATTACCCTTTAAAAGACGACCGTTACCTTTTTGTATATTTTGTTTTTGCAAATTAATTTTTATTTCTAAGATTTATTTTTATTTTGTAAAATTAGTGTATAAGTGGCACAAA
Source organism: Helianthus tuberosus (assembly GCA_030545235.1). NCBI lineage: Eukaryota > Viridiplantae > Streptophyta > Magnoliopsida > Asterales > Asteraceae > Helianthus > Helianthus tuberosus. Next base: position 204,699,089 of record CM060395.1, on the reverse strand, counting down.
ATGCTTTCCAGAATCCGGCATAGGTTTGGAATCCATGATGATGATAATATATGAAATACAGAGGCTGACCATAAGGATCTTCATATTAAGGTAAAGTAAACCTTGTGCTGTATTTTTGCTCGATTTAATGCAATTTGTAGTGTACTAATTGGTTGTGTATTCGGTAAACTTCCATGCTATATGTTGGTTTTAAAGTGTACTAATTGTTTACTACATTATTCAGGTGGGTCTTTTCAAAGAATTGCTTTCATTCAAGGGTAAATTAGACAATGCAAACTCCTAAAACAAGGTATGAGATCCAAAGTAATCATTCTTGTGTGACTGGTATTACATGCATTCAAATTGATACATTGCACTTAGTTGTTTGTAAACTTTCAATTCAGTCTTTCCATTTCCTTAGAAAGTCGGTTAGCTGAGAACAAGTCGGTTTGTGTTTGAAGAACCTATAACAAAACAAAAAAAATTAGCATTTAAAACAAAACCAAACAAAATTGTTCAGCCTAAAACCATACCTAAAATTATAATGAAACAGACGCAGGAGGGTCGTAGACAAACTCAACGACTGAAGCAAATCAAGATACATACAAGTAAGAATTTAAGAGATATAATCAGAATATATATGTGGATAACTCACAAAAACCATGTGTAAGATACTATGATCATCATCAACTGTGACTAACAAAGAATCATTAAAATGCTAATAAAACACAATAAATAAACAAATCTTCATGGATGATCTGTATACCTGAATTAGAGCAGTGAAGCCAGCAAAGATTTGGATGAAACACAGGAAAACGTTAATGGATTTGTATAATTAGGACATGAAAAAGTAATATCTATAGAGAAAATGGTACCAAACAACAATCTTAAAAAAAATCAGATGAAAGATTTTCTAATTTATCGACAATGGAACACTGTCTCTTTATCTTCAGACTCATAAAAAGAAGCAAAAATAAAATGTCATAAAAAAAGTTACACGATTAAAGTATAAAGTATTAAAAAAAGTAACAATTACATATAAAAAAGAAAACTAATCAGACACTTAAACTCTAATAGCAAGAATCAAGAAACTTTAACTTCAACTCCACAGAGCATTGAACTTCTCGATGTATGTCACTGATCTTTCTCATGAAGTCCAGGTCTCTGTCTCCACACTCTATATTACTCGCAACACACAGATCACGAACGAAAGTAGTCGGCATCGCCCTCAGGTCTCTCGAAAGTTGGTCTCTTGTCAGTAGACCAAGTTGAAGTCCGTTAAAACACCTCTTCAAATCTTGAAGAGTACACCTATCAGCAAAAACTTGCTCTTCGATTTGTTTAATAAAGCGTTGCTTGAAATCCTCAGATTGTGCAGAAGTATGTGACTCCATTTTAATGTATTTATAAGAACTAAGGCAAAACAATAACAGTTGCTCTTCTATTTCACTGAATGAATCTGGGTATGATGAAACAACATTTGAATTTGCAATGGTATTATATAGGATATGTAACAACCCAAAGGTCAGATTTAAATGCAACCATTAAATAAAAATTTATATTTAAAAACCTGATACATTTAATGATTTAATAATGAAAAACGTGTATATGGCCAACATGTCTCTTCATTTACCCTATCAAACATTTTAATGTAAAACCTTTGAAAAATCAATTTTAATGGCAAACCAAGTAAAATTAAATATCTAGAAAACCAAATAACAAAATTTAAACTTTCAAAAAAAGATGATCTTTATTAGCAGACGTCTCTTCGTTTACCCTATCAAATATTTCAAACACTATAAAGGATCATGATTAGTCTACTTGAAAACATCAAGACTTCATTTTAAAAAAAACCCTTCATCCTAAAACAAAACGTCCAAAACCACTCACAGTCTTTCTAAATGGCAAGCAAAACCTTCTACCACTGGTCGGATACTACCGATCTTAAAATTGAATATTCAAGATGGTCACTCCATGAACAGAGAAAAGATGAAGAACTCAACAAAAAAGTTGCGTTGGTGAGTGATAAATATTATAAGCAGACGTGGAGTAGCATTGCACTGCTGGATGAAGTTGTCTGTTCTCCTCCATCAGAGTTTAAAGAAAAAGCAGAAGAGTTTATCACACATCTGCTGAAACAGGATCAGAAGACCTGTGATATGCTAGCTGATCTACAAATTAAAACAAAAAATGAAATTGCATGGAAGAAGGCGAGAGAAATAGATATCCTAGGAAGTGTTAATTGTAATGTTTAAGTTTTAATATTTTTCAAACTCAGAATTTTGTAATACTATTTAATATCGAATGAAGAAAATTCAAACCTTCAAAATCCAGTATATGGTGCAATTTCATTTTTACCAGTTTCAATAACAACAAAACAACTTCCAAATACAAAAGAATCCAAACAAATATCACTGAAAACCACAATGAAACGCAAATTTTTTTCCACAAACTCAGTAAACTAACATAACCATCTTACCTTTTGAAATCGATGGAGGAAGCGAGCATCTTCAAATCGATGGATAAAGAAAATTTGAAGCTGATTAAATAAGAATTAGAGTTTGAGGAAACATGTTTTCCAAGCTGATTAAATAAGAATTAGGGTTTTAGTTCGTGTGGTTTGGCCAGAAATGCCACTTCAGTCCATATAGTTATTTCTTTCATCTGTGTCCCGAGGGTCATTTTATCTATCTACTTTTAACGTTAAGTCAGGGGCATTTTGGTCATTATATCTATTCATTTTGTTTTTTTCATTTCGTTTACTTTATTTACTTATTTTTAATAAAAGAAAATAGTATCGGACAAAAGGAGTATGTGATTTTATTATTCTCTTTTTCTCTATTTAATTTAGATATGATGCTATTGGTAAGGAAGAATTCATGTGAAAAAGAGAATGGAAGTACGCAGTGGATTCTTCCTTACCAATTTTCATTGTGCAGTGAGACAACTACAAAGAGCATTTATTTGTTCTCCGGTATAGCAGTTTTATTCATTGTGCTTGTGTTCTATGTAAATGTGTTGTTCAGTTAAGAGAGATTACATTATTCTTTTAGGTTTGTTTAAAGAATTTCCGACATTTATCTGAGACATGATCCGATATTTGATTACTTTAGGAACTTACATTGACAAGAAGTGCCCTTTCATTGGTGATGTCTCCATTAGAGGTCGTATTCTTGACAAGAACTAATCCAATTTGCAAGATTTATGTGTTGTATGCAGTTATGATAAGCGCCATTTATGTGTTGTATGCAGTTATGATAAGCGCCTTTTATGTGTTGTATGCAGTTATGAGAAGCGCATTGTTTCCGAGTAAAAGAAGGTGACCATGTCACTGTTGGATCTGTGCATGCCTCCACTGATTGTTTCTTGATCCGATTATCAGGTAAGTTCTTCATACTTTACTTAATTTCTGGATACTTAAAACAAAAATCTCTACTTGCTTTTTAGTTAAGAAATCATTGATTTAATAATTCAAATTAACTCTTTTTAAATAAATGCAATCTAATAATTTAAATGAATACTATATATAACAAATTATTAAAGCCTAAATTGTATATTAAATGTAAACTTTTATAAAGTGTCAACTGGAATTTAGAATTCAAGGTTAGCAGACTTGGAAACATTTGTTTTAAGCAAACAATATAAACATGTTAAGCAAACAATATATCACAGTCGGACAAAGTATTGAATGCACACTTGCATTATACATGCAATACAGAGACAAAACATAATACCAACAAAGATAGAAGGATATCTAACTTCGTAGACTTGACGGAACTTACAGACTCGATAACAAAAGACCGTAACATACAATACAGAGACAAAACGTCATTCACAATAAATAAATTGTGGATGTTTACTGACTGGTGCACTTCGGAATGTAGCTGATAACCCCCTTTAGTGTAGCTCTTCGATTTTCCTTGAAATTCTAGAGCTCGCTAATTACATATCTGCCACTGGGGTTATATTCATTCAGGAGCAATTGATCGTTCTGATCAATTACTTCCTTATGTGCACCGCACCATCTTCTAGGAGGTTGTCAAGTGTTCTTGCCTTCGTAGTTGGTGTTTTGCGTATCTTTACATCCGCAGCCATTCTGTACAATAAAAACATCCATAGTAAGAAACTCAGATATCTTAAAAACCCACAAGAATCAAACAAAACCTCTGTTTTGATACCCGAGACAAAAACCCACAAGAATCAAACAATATTTTCACAAACAAACCTTCTGTTTTGATACTACTACGATAGCATAGAACAAAAACAAAACAAGCAAACATTAAACAAAGTAGGTAATAGAAACATTCCAAGAACAAACAATATTTTCACAACTACAAAGAGCATTTATTTGTTCTCCGGTATAGCAGTTTTATTCATTGTGCTTGTGTTCTATGTAAATGTGTTGTTCAGTTAAGAGAGATTACATTATTCTTTTAGGTTTGTTTAAAGAATTTCCGACATTTATCTGAGACATGATCCGATATTTGATTACTTTAGGAACTTACATTGACAAGAAGTGCCCTTTCATTGGTGATGTCTCCATTAGAGGTCGTATTCTTGACAAGAACTAATCCAATTTGCAAGATTTATGTGTTGTATGCAGTTATGATAAGCGCCATTTATGTGTTGTATGCAGTTATGATAAGCGCCTTTTATGTGTTGTATGCAGTTATGAGAAGCGCATTGTTTCCGAGTAAAAGAAGGTGACCATGTCACTGTTGGATCTGTGCATGCCTCCACTGATTGTTTCTTGATCCGATTATCAGGTAAGTTCTTCATACTTTACTTAATTTCTGGATACTTAAAACAAAAATCTCTACTTGCTTTTTAGTTAAGAAATCATTGATTTAATAATTCAAATTAACTCTTTTTAAATAAATGCAATCTAATAATTTAAATGAATACTATATATAACAAATTATTAAAGCCTAAATTGTATATTAAATGTAAACTTTTATAAAGTGTCAACTGGAATTTAGAATTCAAGGTTAGCAGACTTGGAAACATTTGTTTTAAGCAAACAATATAAACATGTTAAGCAAACAATATATCACAGTCGGACAAAGTATTGAATGCACACTTGCATTATACATACAATACAGAGACAAAACATAATACCAACAAAGATAGAAGGATATCTAACTTCGTAGACTTGACGGAACTTACAGACTCGATAACAAAAGACCGTAACATACAATACAGAGACAAAACGTCATTCACAATAAATAAATTGTGGATGTTTACTGACTGGTGCACTTCGGAATGTAGCTGATAACCCCCTTTAGTGTAGCTCTTCGATTTTCCTTGAAATTCTAGAGCTCGCTAATTACATATCTGCCACTGGGGTTATATTCATTCAGGAGCAATTGATCGTTCTGATCAATTACTTCCTTATGTGCACCGCACCATCTTCTAGGAGGTTGTCAAGTGTTCTTGCCTTCGTAGTTGGTGTTTTGCGTATCTTTACATCCGCAGCCATTCTGTACAATAAAAACATCCATAGTAAGAAACTCAGATATCTTAAAAACCCACAAGAATCAAACAAAACCTCTGTTTTGATACCCGAGACAAAAACCCACAAGAATCAAACAATATTTTCACAAACAAACCTTCTGTTTTGATACTACTACGATAGCATAGAACAAAAACAAAACAAGCAAACATTAAACAAAGTAGGTAATAGAAACATTCCAAGAACAAACAATATTTTCACAAAAACATCACAAACAAACCTTCTGTTTTGATACTACTACGATAGCATAGAACAAAAATAAAACAAGCAAACATTAAACAAAGTAGTTTCAGCAACCCATTTTGACCAGAGTGACCCATTTAGCTAACAAAAAAAAAAAAAATACCCAAATCAACCCATTTATTGACACTTTTTCTTGAATGCTAACCAATTAATAAGTTTATTCATTGATAAAGATTTGGTTATCAAAAACTGAAACCAAAGCAGAACAAAGAACTGATTATCAAACAACTCTAATCATCATCATATTATTGTACTGTCAGTACTCCAACAAACAAATTGGTGAACTATACATATGCAGAACAAAGAACTGATTATCAAAATTGTGTTCTATTCTATCACAGAGAAGAAGAAGAAAAGTGTACCAAGAAGAAGATGAAGAAAACGTTTGATGGTTGGGTTGATTGGCATCCAATATCTACATGCGGATTACATTCAATCACGATTCTTGAAAATATTTTTACAAAAAATCACAAACGATTCTTGAAGATGATCATCCAAATATCACACATATTTTCACAAAAACATGAAGATGATGAAGATGAAGAGATACAGATAAGATGACGATCCAAACAATATTTCCACAAAAACATCACAAATATCAAAAACATATACAGATAAGATGATGATCCAAACCTCTGTTTTGAAGTTGAAGATGAAAATGAAGATGAAGATGATGATGATGATGATCGGTCTTGGGAGTTGGGAGAAGAGATTTCGAGATCTTTTTGAGAAGTGTGATGGATCTGATCATTCATATGTGATATTATGAGTAGATATTAAGGGTTAAGGGTATATTTGTTTATAAAACCTTATATTTGGAAGACTTAATATTTGTTTATAAAACCTTATATTTAAAAAGAGTTATTTAATTAATTGAAGGGGTAAGGTCCCAAAAACCTTATAATAAGTACTTGGGACCATACCACAACTTTGTCAATCAGCCCTTCTGACCTTGCGCGACCACGCACTGGTCCTACAAAGAAGGCTTAAGAGACAGATAGCAGACAACACTTGCGCGCCAAAAGGAAATCATAAATCCTTGCGCTTTCCTCCATAAACAAAGGATGAAAATCCTAAGTCAAGCACTTCCGCTTAATAATATCCAGACTTGGATATTATTTACTTAACTGATGCCACATGATAAAAAGTCACACCAGATTACAGCAGTAATCTTCTAGAAGAATTCGATCGTGCACCACTAGGACGGTTATAACCGTCTGGACACGTGTCATCACCTCAGGCATCCCTGAAATCACAACGATAGCATGTAATTGGAGAAAAACCTCTACTTGATCACTTTCCACGTGGCAAACCCCCAGCCATAGATCTAAACAGCGATCCGTGTGCACTCACATCGGATCGAGAAGCTTAACGGAAGGAAATGTAACCGCTTACGGGGTTAGCATCTTCCGTCAACATTTCCCCAACGAGTTTTCCCGCCTAAAACACTCGGCTATAAATGTGAGAAACAATTCAGGTATGAAATTCAAGTTACACGCACTTCATCAATACTTCTTCTTCATAAACACATACTTATTCTCATGCCGGAGTCGGGTCAAGGAGAAAACCCCTCTTCTCCCCTTGACGAGGCTAACGGTGCTTTGTTTTGCAGAGTTTACCGGAGAAGAAGAACTGTTCCATCAAATCAAACGAGAGAAAACCAACCTTTTTATGCGGATTCAAACCCCCTAGATAATTTGATTCCGGTCAATTATCTAGTGTTTCTTCATTGGCGCCCACCGATTTCTCTGTCTCATCCAAAATTTTCTCTCGGTTTTTTATCTATCCTGTTGATTCCATCTGCATATGGAAGAAACGTCGTCTCATCGGCAAACCGGCCCTCGGCCGAACGTCGGAAACAACTTTCAGGTGGAAGGAATTCCAGAGGATGCCTCGGATGACAACGAGGTTCAGTCCAATCGAGTAAATGAACCTGTCACTCCAGGGGTGCTACCAGAGAACCCTGTTCACTCAATTCTGCCTCCAGGAGAAACTCCAATCTCCTGGTATGTCAGGTCTCAAGGGGCTCTGAATGCAGTATACACACAGCTGTGTGCACAAACTGCACCTCAAACTCAGTCGCGAAGGCCAGGATCTCGTGCTCATGCTTCTCAACGTGAGGGTCCATCTCACATCGAGGACACAGAGGTATATTCCAGATCTCTGTCGAGATATGAGTATACCCAATCTGGGAGTCGTCAACGAGAGCATCGAGACGAGTCACATTCCCACCGAAGAGCATCAGTTCACACTAGGTTGGGTTCTCAACGAAATACCTACCACAGTGAAGATGATCCAACCTATCGCTTAGGTGACAACGTCAGTGTGTTTAGTCGGCTGAACTATGACAAATGTAAACCCCGTGCGGTTTACAATCCCGAGGCTGAACACAACTATGATTTGATTTACCGCCCTGCGGAAGCAGCGAAAAATTCAAAATTCATCATGGAAATATCTTTGTCTCCGCTTGAGAAAGCTAAACTACCGTCCAATGTGGGTAAATTTAATGGGCTAACAGACCCTGACGACCACTTTAGGGTTTTTACAAGCGCAAGGCTAGTAGGTGGCTGGACTATACCATTATGGTGTCATCTTTTCGTACAGACCCTTACTGGTGCGGCAAGAATCTGGTTCGATAATTTACCCATCGGGAACATCACATCATGGAAGGATCTACGCAAGAAATTTCTGACTCATTTCAGTCAACAACGACGATGTATCCGAGACACATCAGATGTCATGAACATTTGGCGTCATGACGATGAAAGCCTAGAGGATTTTATCACCCGATATAATAAAGAAGTACTAGAGATCGGGGGAGTCCACGAGCAACTGATCCGCGCACAGTTTAAATATGCGGTCAGATGTGATGATATGATCAAGGTCCTGTCTGGGACAGAAGGTCTCCCAAAAAGCTGGGAGAAAGTGATGGCGGCAGCTAAGGTTTATGCACAAACAGAAAAGAACCTTACCACTAATAGGCCACCACCACCGCATAATCGACCCTCCGATTTAGGCTCTAACGGCGGGAGGAAATTCAAAAAGGGATGGCGCGATTCTGGCTCGGGAAATCACTCATCTGAAGATGCTCGGTCAACGATCAACAAACTTACTGCGCAGAGGGAAAACAAACAGGAGAACAGGGAGAGGCAATGGACTCCCTTAACTAAAACCCCCGCGGAAGTTTTGAGCACCGAAGACTATCAGTTCAAGCCACCGATCCCCATGAAAAACAAGCGTGGACAAGACCCAACCCAGTATTGCGAATATCACAAGGACAACGGGCATACCACCAACAACTGCATTTACTTGCGCACCGAGATTGAGAAAGCCCTTAAAAGCGGCGAGCTCACACATCTACTACAGAACGTGCGCAAGGAAATAAAGCAGATAACTCGAAGCGACGAAGGCCCGAGCAAAAGGGCGAAAAACTAAGAAGAAATTCTATTGTCTCTGCGCAGAAAGACATGATTTATTAAGACAGAGCGGGAGAATAGAGTAAGTTAAGTCCCATATATTTATTAGCAAACTTTGTAATGGCCTCTGTGCCCTATCCGAAAATAAACAGCAAAGTTTCTATTATTCTTGTGTTTTTTTTACAAAATGCATGCAATTTCTTTCAGTAAGCGCAAAAACATTATGGTAAATATAAAATAAAGCCTCATGAACGGTCAGTGATCACATCACAAACGACATTCGCCTTACTTAATCAAAGTAATTGTACTCATGCAAAAAATTGTAAACTAAAAAACACGACGTACTATTCTCAGCGTACAAATACGCCTTAGAAACTATTAAACACGGCAGTGTTTTAGTTACTTGCGCAACAGCGCACCAACAAAGAAAGGGATATACATCCCAAATATTACAAAAAATTGTTCAATACAATTTCAAAAGAACCTACACTAAATCTTCACCTTCATCCGGAAAGATTTCCTTTAGTTGTGCCACGTGATCATCAGATTGCAGCGCAACATTTATAAGATCCATAACGGGAAGCTGCAAGTTGTTAAATTCTGTTTTCAAAGCAGAAAGCGCAGCACCAGTATCAACGCCATAAGTCGCGGACTTGCTGACATCCCAATCAACCTTCAAAGCGCTATTCACATACTGAGAGCACTCAGCGTATCCTTGGGCATAACCGTCCTTTCGCGCAGCAACAACTAAACGTGCAACGGTTTTATCCAACTCCTCAGAATTCAACACTGATTCAGCAACCTACGAAAATAAGAAAGGGTAAATAACAAGAAGGCACAAAAACATTCCCGCAACGAAAAACAAGAAGCAACTTACACAGGCAATTCCATGATCTTTCAGCCATGACATATCACTCTTTAAGGGTTCAAGCTCGTTTTCCGCTGTGGCCCGCGCCGTTTCAGAATTTTCCAATTTTTTTCGGTTTCAGTCAAACGGCGAGAGGTTTCAGCCCTTTCGGAATGCGCAAGTTCCAGATCCTTTTTAAGTTGTTCCTGGTCAGAAAGCAAAGCAGTAAGACCTTCTAATTCTTTTTCTTTAAGAGCAAGAGTGGCGCAAGCATGTACCTCTCGTTGCTCATTACGCTCCCTATGAGAACGCGCTTCTTCTAGCGCAGCTTCTGCATCAGCCTTCTCCTTTTTCAACATTTCTACCTCTGCATCCTGTTTCTTCAGTTTTTCAATCTCAGCCTTGAGATTATTGATAGCATTGCGGAGATTCACCTTCTCAGCATTATCTTTTTTGCAAATTCTTTTCCAGTTTTTGCGTTCTTCAGAAAGGAGGGCAGCTTCGGCTTCCGCTTTCCTCCTCTAACCTGCAACAGACCACTCTTCAGTTTTACGATCAGCCTCAAACTTGGCTTGATCAGCTTCCAACTTAGCTTCCAACTGGGCAATCCGGCTCTCATCCGCAGCAAATTTCTTCTTCGACACCTGAAAAGCATCCCACTCCTTGTGCATACTGCGCCATTCACGCACTATACGATGAGTGGTTGATGCATGAGAAGAAGCTTCCTCAAGGTAAGCATGATAAGTTTGCTCGTGAGACCGGCTTTCTTGAAACTTGATCTCCCCAGGCGGAAATATCCCCTGCAACCAATCTCGGCACACGCGCCAGTCCGAGAAAGTATCACCTTTCTTTAAATTCCAAACAGGGGCATGAAGATCGGAAGCGTCTTTCTCCGAATAAGTTCTGTAGTAGTAATCCCCCAGAGTCTCATCTGGGCGGATTGGGGAATTCTGGCCAGCATCAGAAAATGTGCCTTGATCTCTAGCAGAAATCTTCTCAATATTTTCAGGTATAAAGCCAGAAGCTCTAGGAGGAGAAGTTGCAACATTAACTTCTTCAGTAGCTTTTTCCTTCTCATGACTAGCAAGTTCAGGAGCTTGAGGATCACCAACACCATCCACAACTCCTGAGCCAACAACTTTTTCACCCTCTGCAGTAACATCAACAGGCTTATCAGCCTCAACAGTCTCCTCCACACCACCCTCAGGAACCTCAGAAGTCTTTAACTGATCAGCAATGGGAGCACGCGGAGGAGAGGGTGGGAGTTCTTCATTAACCACAGGTTGCGGCTCTGTGGGAATAGGAGAAACAAGGACTTCTGAAAAAACAACAAAGTCTGTAAATGTCTAATGCACATAAGGGAAAACAAGCAAAGGTAACACTTACTAGGAGCAGATTCCGAAATAAAAACATCCAGATTGCCTTTCCTGGTAATTTTCTTCCTCTGGACCTTCTTTGAGGGCTGATCTTCAGTTCCAGCATCGGTCTGTTTCCTTTTACCCGCTTTCCTTAGCACCAAGCGCTCAGGACTGGATTCTAAGTCAATAGGATCCTCTGGGTTGGATGGAGGGATATCACCAGTATCTCTCGGTTCAGGTTTTGGCCTCCTAACAGTAACTGCAGGCGCAAGACCCTCCAAAGAGTCAGAAACCACCACATAATCACACCAGGAGTCAGAGGAACGGCGCGTACCTTTCTTCTCTCCTCCAACATTTTTAACCTTGGAGGATTGAGCTTTTTCAGCATCGCTCTTTTTAGGCGCAACATTACTGATTGTCGCACGTTTCTTCTTCTCAGGGCCTATGCCCAAATTTGACAACTCACCTACTAAAGCGCAAAGAACAATTTACTCAGACGCGCAACAAAAAAAAAAGAAAGAGAGAAGACAACGAACATCATGCGCAAACTTACCAACACCAGCAGCAGGTTGTGCAGACAGATCCGCATCCTGCGGAAGAACAAAGTTCTTCACAATCCGAAGGTACCAAAGTTCTTCATCAGGTTTCTTCTTAATGGTACCCATTTTTCCGCCTTCTTTATTGTATGCTACAACATACAACGAAACAACTGCAGAAGAAGAAAGGCATGTTCAAAAAAAAAAAAAGAGTGGGAAAAAGGCAAAAAGGGAAAAAAAACCCCAATCTTACCATGACCTTCTTCCGTGTACACCGGTTTGTCTTCCCGGTCCATTTTCCAATTCAAACTCATACTAGCCCCAACAAGGGCTTTGTCCGGTAAGGCAATGTTAGGAACTTCCTTCAGGTCTTGATACCAATTTTCGTCAACAGGGGTCCGAAACGTTTCAATAGGGACGTCTTCTTTTCCCCTTAGAACCATCCTCATCGGAATCACCCCTGCCTTGATGAAGAAGAATTTTTGTTTCCAATCATGGAAAGATTTTGGAGGATGCTGCAAAATCTTCTTTGCAGACGATCTTTGAACAAACGAGTAAAACCCTTGAGTACAATGCATTTGGTGAAAAACCCTAAATCGAAGGACTGTCGGCTCAATATGCATCGTCCGACTCACAAACTCAAAATGTCGAACCCTAACCATGCCAATAGGGTGCAGTTGGGAGATATGTAACTTATAATACTCAAGGATTTCAAGGAAAAATTTTGTTGCAGGCAAACGAAAGTTGCCTTCACAGAAAAAATCCCAAAAAAGGGTGATATACCCGGCTGGAGCATCTGCTGCTATTTGACCCCCCTCAGGATACAGGGCACCCTAGTTCTCCCGGAATCTAAGATTCCGAACCAAACCATCGAAAGTTGCTCTGGGCCACTTTAACGATGGAAGTTCAGCAGACATTTCTTCAGATAAGTCTTCTTGGTGTTCTCCGGTTGACATAAGAGGAAGAAATGACAAATCTTTTCTTAACGGATAATGAAGAAAGGAAAGGGAAAAGTTTTCAACAAAGCAATGATTAACAGAAAGGGGCAACTCAAACAAACTTATATACTCACCGCAATAAATAGCATCGGTAACTGCCATAGCACCTTTTCCGGATATCACAGTTATCCAAGCGACAGAGCGAGTGAGAATCAACACAGACGCGAGTTCACGCGCGCGTGCAAAACACGGACAGTAAGGGACAACTGACAGCGACAGCCTGTCACTCAGTCTTTACTGTATCAGCCCCATTTAAAGTCAAAGATTTTTCAAAAAAAAAAATCTTTTATCTTCTCATAGAAGATTCCCTACTTTCGCGCCAAAAAGCATTTCCCTCTCATAAGTCCAGTGCTCCACTTACTCGCATAAGAGCAACACTAGACTGGGGGGACTTGAAGGGGTAAGGTCCCAAAAACCTTATAATAAGTACTTGGGACCATACCACAACTTTGTCAATCAGCCCTTCTGACCTTGCGCGACCGCGCACTGGTCCTACAAAGAAGGCTTAAGAGACAGATAGCAGACAACACTTGCGCGCCAAAAGGAAATCATAAATCCTTACGCTTTCCTCCATAAACAAAGGATGAAAATCCTAAGTCAAGCACTTCCGCTTAATAATATCCAGACTTGGATATTATTTACTTAACTGATGCCACATGATAAAAAGTCACACCGGATTACAGCAGTAATCTTCTAGAAGAATTCGATCGTGCACCACTAGGACGGTTATAACCGTCTGGACACGTGTCATCACCTCAGGCATCCCTGAAATCACAACGATAGCATGTAATTGGAGAAAAACCTCCACTTGATCACTTTCCACGTGGCAAACCCCCAGCCATAGATCTAAACAACGATCCGTGTGCACTCACGTCGGATCGAGAAGCTTAACGGAAGGAAATGTAACCGCTTACGGGGTTAGCATCTTCCGTCAACATTTCCCCAACGAGTTTTCCCGCCCAAAACTCTCGGCTATAAATGTGAGAAACAATTCAGGTATGAAATTCAAGTTACACACACTTCATCAATACTTCTTCTTCATAAACACATACTTATTCTCACACCGGAGTCGGGTCAAGGAGAGAACCCCTCTTCTCCCCTTGACGAGGCTAACGGTGCTTAGTTTTGCAGAGTTTACCGGAGAAGAAGAACCGTTCCATCAAATCAAACGAGAGAAAACTAACCTTTTTATGCGGATTCAAACCCCCTAGATAATTCGATTCCGGTCAATTATCTAGTGTTTCTTCAGTAATCAAACCCTATTTATAAAACCCTATTTAATATTTGTTTATAAAACCCTATTTGTTTATAAAACTCTATTTGGAAGTAAAGTTTTTATTATTTATTAGGAAATTTTATAAATGTATTTCTTTTCTTTTTAACTTTTAATAAATTAATAGATAAGCTTTTATTAAACAAATTCTTTTTAATAGAATGTAAGATGTATTTTTAATACTTGAAGTTAGTAATAATGAATCTTGTGTTGATATTTTATGAAATAACTAAGATTAAATGTATTTTTTCAATAGTTACCTTGCAATGGTTCTTTATCATGCGAGAGACATGGCTTAGCCATCATGCAACAACATAAAGAACTTATTATAAACGAACGGTGTCTCGGTCTTGATCAGCCCGACACAGCTCACAGGTACGGTTCATCATTATATTATTAAAAAAATAAACCATCACTTTTTCATTACAAAAGGCAGGTGCTTGTAAAGTGACTTCAATATTACTTTCCCTTTTTTACAGCTACTAAAACATGGACCTGTTTTATCACGGGCTCAACCAAAAGTATTTGAGCCTTGTAAGCCCCCCCCCCCCCCCCAAAGCTTGGAACAGAAAGTCAATTTCGCAAAGCTTGGAAGCAACACACTCGGGCGATACTGGAGTTCATTCATAAAGATATGTAACTAAACGCAAACAATTTAAATGATGTATTATAATCTATTTTGTAGTATTTGATTTCGATGGTTATTAAACCTACCCGTGTGCTCACACGGGTCCTACAACTAGATTTTTTTTTGGGTTCGTTATGCTTCTCTTGTGTCTAAAATTAATTATGGAAAATGCGTTTAATGTATTCTTAAGTATAATGTTAATGTGAATTTATTAAATAATTTCACATCATATACACATAAACACGTAGGTTTACATTCAATATTTACGATGTACCCGCGTCCATCGGACGGGTGTCCACCTAGTACTATATAATAAAAGAAACCACTTTAGGGACGTTTGTCATCATATTAGGCCATCTCTTATAGATAATTATAATTTGAATTAATTATATACTAAATAATAAAAATTATTATTAAAGTACCCCACCATATAACCTAGGGGTAATTTTAAAATAAATTTATTAACCTATACGATTAGAAACCCTCCTAATCGTATTAATGGGACAAATCGTTATTCACATAGTGGTATCCTAATTAATAATAAAAAAATTTATTTAGGATACTTGTATAACAAAAGAAACCACTTTAGAGACACTTGTCATCATATTAGGTCATCTCTTATAGATAATTATAATTTGAATTAATTATATACCAAATAAAAAAATTATTATTAAAGTACCCCACCATATAACCTAGGGGTAATTTTAACATAAATTTATTAACCTATACGATTAGAAACCCTCCTAATCGTATTAATTGGACAAATCGTTAATCGTAGTTAAGGTATCCTAATTAATAATAAAATTTTTATTTAGGGACACGTGTATTACACGGGGTTCTTTTATAGATAATCCTCCTACTAAATATTATTAGTTTAATATTTTATGGATAATTATTATTTAGTTTAATCTCCTACTCATTTATAATATTATTTATTTGAATTAATTATATTTGAACGTTTTGTTTAGTTTGGTATCAAATGGATTTTACAAAACTTAAAATAAAATTAACTAATATTATTTATCATTTATACATTTACGGAGTTTTAAATAAAGGGTTAAATAATAAAAAGTTATATCTTTATGAACCCCGTATATTGTACGGGTTAAATAAATATAATTTCCTATACCAAATAATAATAAAAAAAGTTATCTTTAAAAAACATGTGTATTACACAGATTAAATAAATGTAATTTTGTATACTAAATACTAAAAACGTCGTATCTTTAAAAAAACCCTTGTATAATCGGGTTGAATAAATCTACCAAATAATAAAAATTACATCTATAATTTAGTTTAATCTCCATCTCATTTATAATTTTATAAAAAAAAGTTATCTTTAAAAAACATGTGTATTACGCAGATTAAATAAATGTAATTGTGTATACTAAATACTAAAAACGTCGTATTTTAAAAAAAAACCCGTGTATAATCGGGTTGAATAAATCTACCAAATAATAAAAAATTACATATGTTATTTAGTTTAATCTCCTTCTCATTTATAATATTATTTATTTGAATTAATTATATTTGAACGTTTTGTTTAGTTTGGTATCAAATGGATTTTACGAAACTTAAAATAAAATTAACTAATATTATTTATCATTTATACATTTACGGAGTTTTAAATAAAGGGTTAAATTTATGAGACTTCGTTAAGAAATTTTGCAACAACAGAATAATCTATTTTTATCACGAAAACCAAACTTTGTATTAATATATTAAATATTTTTATTTTCACTATACAAAATTACATTTACTCGACCCATGTAATACATGAGGTTTTTTAAGATATAACTTTTTATTATTTGATATATAAAATTAGATTTATTCAATTCGTACAATACACGGGGTTTTTTAAGGGTATATATTTTTTGATTAATTAGTACAGAAAATTACATTTATTCAAACCGTGTAATGCGCTTATTTTTAAAGATGTAATTTTTTTATTATTTGGCATATAAAATTACATTTATTCAAGCCGTGTTATAAATGAGGTTTTTTAAAGATGGATTATTTTATTATTTGGTAAACAATATTACATTTATTCAACCCGTGTAATACACGTGGTTTTAAAAATATAACTTTTTTATTTAGTATATAAAATTACATTATTCAACCCGTACAATATGGTTCTTATAGATATAACTTTTTATTATTTAATGTATAAAATTATATTTATTCAACCCGTACAATAAATGAGGTTTTTAAATATATATTGTTTTATTATTTAGTATATAAAATATATTTATTCAACCCCGTGTAATACACGGGGTTATAACCTAGTTTAATATAAGATAAGTAGGAAATAGAGGTATTTGTTTTAAAAATATATTAAATTAACAATTTAGATTTGAGGATAATATTTTATTAAAGTATGATAAGATTTAATATTAATTTATTATTTATTTATTTAGTTAATATAAGATAGATATAAATTTAAGAATACCCTCTATGAATGACATGTGTCCAAAACTTGGTTTCTTTTATTACAGTAGATAGATTTGATATTATTTTTTTGTGTTTATAACATAAACCGAAACTAGATTCGGTTTTGACAAAATTGAATTTCCTTTGATTAACTATAAATAAATCTCAATACATGAAAGACGTAAAAAGTTATTGGCAAGCATAAAATAAATGTTAATATCCACATCCTAACAAGTATATACTTTGAATTTTGATACGTTACATCAAGAATACATTGTGACATACAAAGAGATGATTAGGATGCATTTTTTGTGTACAATAGACAAGTGAGGTTTAAACAAAAATAAACTATATCTTATCGTTATAAAAAAAAATCATCAACCTTGTTAAAAAAGTCTTAAAAGATAGGCTGGAGATCACATTTGACACCAAGTCAATTAAGAGCCACAATGACCAACCTTTATCACTAAATGTAACCACTACATCTTTTTCGCTACTTCAAATTCAACCAAGATTTTAATATATAAATAAATCTGTTTAAAATTAGACACAATATCACTAAATTGTGAATAAAGGATATGTGACCAAACATGTTATGAAATTATTATTATTCATATAGTACTTGTGATGAGACCGAGTAGTAATTGATTTATATCGTTAGAACCCAGTGTATTACACGAGTTTATTAAATATAATTTTATATACTAAATAATAAAAATAATATATCCTTAAAAAAACTCGTGTATTGTATGGATTTAACAAATCTAATTTATATACCAAATAATAAAAAAAATTATATCTTTAAAAATCTTGTGTAATACATGAGTTAAATAAATGTAGTTTTGTATAGTAAATGATAAAAAAAAAGTTATTTTTAAAACCCTATGTATTACACGGGTTGAATAAACCTAATTTTATGTACCAAATAAGAAAAAAAAGTTGTATCATAAAAAACTAATGATAACATATTAATATAAAGTTTGGTTTTCGTGATAATAAGAAAAAGTTATAGCATAAAAAAACAAACGATTTCGTTATAAGGAAGCATTCTGTTCCAAAATGGCTAATGAGAAAACTTAGTTATATGAAAAATATATCTATCTATAAAGACACCAAGTACCTATACTTAATATAATTTTATGTTTAAGTTTTTTAAAAGATATGGGAACTTATGAATGCACTATACGGCTATACGTATCTCTAAACACAAATAGTAACATTCGCCATTGAAAAAATTAATAAAGAGAGTGAATCAACATAATAGCATGGATAGATTGGGATCTATTTGGTGTAATTTAGAAGTAAAGTTATTATTTCATTCGCCATTGAGAAATTAATAAAGAGTAAGTAAATCAACATAATATACGATAGAATAAATTAAACAAAAGGAAGGATATTAGAATTAGAAATAAAAAAAATTTTGAGAATTGATTTTGTTGACCATATTGACACAATTCATTTCCAATGAAGATTTCTTCAAATAAAGTGTCCATCCAATCGCTTGTCAGTTGAATCCTTTATCCTAATATTGAATAAATAATTCAAAACCCAACACCAATGTTAGATAAAATTTGAATGGATTAAATTATCTTTAAATCATTAGGCAACAAACAACCATGAATTATTCAAATATTGAACAAAAGATATTATCACATTTAAATCATATTTATAAAAAAAACTCAAATTTTGATAGCCTTGTTGATTGACACGTGTCCTCAAAGATGTTCCTTTTATTATATGTATAGATTTGATTCCTTAAGTTCTTTTAATCAAGAAACAAGTATCAATTGTAAAACAATAGAATGTGATTGTCAAGATGATTTCTTTCATTTACAATCAAGGGTATACAAAGATACAAATAAATCTCCTATATTTGGAGATGATATTAACAGCTATGTCTATACAAAATTAAGTCAAATCACTTCCATAAATTACGGGCTCTATTACACCCTCGCAGTCGAAGCGGGAGGAGGACGGATGCTTAGACTGGAGCGAAAATCGTCAAAAAGAATCCGAGGAAAACCTTTAGTGAAAATGTCAGCGACTTGGAAGGGAGACGGGACATGCAAAATGCGAACTAGACCCTTCTGGACGTGCTCAGGGACAAAGTGAATATCTAGTTCAATGTGCTTGGTACGTTGATGTTGCACCGGGTTGCCTGATAAGTAGATGGCGCTGATGTTGTTAGAGTATACTAGAGAAGCTTTGGACAGTGGGTGACGAAGCTCAAGAAGAAGATTGCGCAGCCAGCAGATCTCGGCAACAACATTTGCAACGCCGCAATATTCGGCTTCAGCACTAGAACGAGAGATGGTAGACTTACGTTTAGAAGACCAGGAGACTAGATTGTCGCCTAGGTAGACACAGTAACCTGAGGTTGAGCTGCAGGTGTCAGGGCAACCGGCCCAATCAGCGTTTGTTTAAGCATGGAGAGACAGAGCAGAAGATGAGCCGAGATGAAGACCAAACTTAGAAGTGCCTTGGAAGCACCGGATGATGCGTTAAAGAGCATTCCAGTGAGTAAGGCAGGGAGAGTGCATATGCATGCATATTTATTGAACTGCGTATGTTATATCTGGCCCAGTTGCAACGCGCCAGCAAGGCTGCGATAGGTAGTAGGGTCATCAGACAGAGGACCTGATTCACTGCTCAACTTGCTCTGTGTGTCAACTGGTGTTGCGGCAGGTTTACAGGAGTCCATGCCTGCCCAATGAATAATGTCTTTTGTATAAGCAAGTTGAGATAAGAATAACCGGTCACCAGTGCGCGTGACTGAGATGCCCAAAAAATATGTTAACCGGACCCAAATCTTTCATGGCAAATTCACCTGCAAGAATAGACATAAGCAGTTGTCATGGAGAGTCAGTCGAAGTAGTGAGGATGATGTCGTCGACATAAAGAAGAAGATAAGCAACGTCGCGTCCATGATGGTAAATAAACAAGGAGTTGTCTGATTTGCATTGAGAGAATCCTTGTTGTACCACAAAATCAGTGAACCTTTGATACCAAGCGCGTGGAGCTTGCTTTAGACCGTAAAGAGATTTTTTCAGGTGACAAACATGGTCAGGGTAGTCGCGGTGTCTAAAACCCATTGGTTGATGCATGAAAACTGTCTCCTGTAAGTGCCCATGTAAAAATGCATTTGTCACATCTAATTGGTGAATCGGCCACGACTGAGAGAGAGCCAAGGTGAGGATGGTCCGAATAGTAGTGGGTTTAACCACCGGACTGAAAGTCTCACCGTAGTCGACGCCAACCTGTTGACTGCGTCCATCACAAACCAACCTTGCTTTATACCGTTCCAAGGTGCCATCAGACCGAAACTTATGTTTGAACAACCGCATACTACGAATAATATTCATGTCAGGACGACGAGGCACCAGTTCCCAAGTCTCATTTTTTAATAAGTGCACTAAACTCGTTGTTCATGGCGTTGAACCATTCCCGTGTGGACAAGGCAATCTGTGGGGTTTTGGGAATTGGGACAAGTGTGGTAGTATTGAAGTTGAATGGGTGTTTCGGTTTGGTTATGCCATCCATGGCTCTAGTGCGTATGGTGTGGGAAGGACGGTTAGAAGAAGCAGGTTGGGTGGTGTGAGGTTGAACATGGGGGTGGGCAGGAGCAGTTGTTTGGTCCGGAGGAAGGGTCGAAGAAGGCTGTGAATCAGAGGGAATGGGAACAGAAGGTTGTGGGCCTGGAGAAGATGGGTCGGGTGGATGTGGAGGCGGTGTGGGGAAGTCGGTTTGGCTGGGAAGAGGAGGGGGAAAGTTTGGGATGGTAGAAGTTGGGCCGGGTGGTGGAGTGGTGAGGGATGGTTGTGGGCTGGTAGATGGAGGGCCGGGTGGGGACGGGTGTAGGTGATCCCAGAACAATGGGGAGAGGGGAGGTGATAGAAAATCGTAAGTGTGTGAGGCGGTCGGTGTTTGAATGGAGAATGGGTAAACGGATTCCTCGAAGTGGACATGGCGGGAGATAAACGTTTGATTTGTAGTGAGATCAAAACATCTATTTCCACGATGGTTTGATGGGTAACCGAGGAAAACACGGGGTTGGGAACGGTTAGTTAATTTATGAATTGTGGTGGAGGGGAGGATGGGGTAACATAGGCAACCAAACACGCGGAGGTGCTCATATGTCGGTAGGACGTTGTAAAGAAGGGTGGTGGGTGTTAGAAATTTGTGGGTTTTCTTTGGTAAAATATTGAGGAGATAGGTAGCGGTTTCCAGCGCGTGGTACCAGAAGGAGGGGGGAGAGAGGCTTGGGCTAAGAGGGTGCGGACCATGTTGTTGATGGTGCGGATTTTGCGTTCCGCTTTACCATTCTATGAGGAAGTGTGTGGACATGAGAAATGAAATTGCATTCCATTGACTTGGCAAAAATTCTTGAAATTATTATTAGTGTATTCCGTGCGATTGTCGCAATGGAATTGTTTTATTTTTCGATCAAATTGGGTGTGGATTAGGTTATAAAATTGGGTGAACGTGGGATAAACATTAGATTTGTTAGCAAGTGGGTATGTCCAAAGAAAGTCCGTTAAATCATCAAGAAACAAAATATAACAACGATGTCCACCAGTACTTAACACCGGAGATGTCCACAAATCACTATGAATTATATAAAACGGTAAACAAGTTTTATTAATAGAATCATAAAAAGGAAGTTTGACGCTTTTGCCAAAAACACAAGACTGACAAAGCGTATGATTAGGTTTACTAAAATTAATAAAAGAAGACGACTTTAACGAATGCAATAGGTTGGCGCCCGGGTGCCCAAGACGTTGATGCCAACGTTCTTGAGTATAACAACCCTCCTAAAAATATTTTTGGACACACTAAATGTCCCTAAATATACCCTGTACATGAAAACCGAACCCAGAATAGCCTTACACTTGTAAAAATCAACAAAAACAAGATTTGGCAGTCTCTCGCGGGCCGCGACGGAGATCCTTTGATCTGTCGCGGGGCGCGAGGTCCTCATTCTTATCCGGACACGTGGCGTGCCACATGGCACGTGACTCAGCAGACATACCCTTGACTCAGCAAGGCTATAAGTCGACATGTGGTCGCTCGTGGGCTGCGAAGGCCCTAGCCTTCTCTTTCGCGGGGCGCGACCAAGTGGTCGAACAACCTATATAAGGGGGGCCAGGGCTCATTTGTTCATCGTTCATTTTCTGAATTCTCTCTCAACTTCTCTAATAGTATAAACTCTGCTCAGGCATAATAACCACTATTTAGCGAAGCTCTGCCTCGTTGTAAGTACTATGACCCTGCTATTACCCTACACGATCGATTTAGAATTCCGTAATGCATGTCGGCTCTGCCCGACTCAGTCATTGGAATTCTGTCTCGTGTGTACACCTGATTGATTTAGAAATTCCACAATGCATGTTGGCTCTGCCCGACTCAGTCATTGGAATTCTGTCTCGAGTTGTACGGTTAAATTGAATTGGGTTATTTTACTAACACGTTTGCATTATTTGATTCAATAGATTATAACCAGGAGATTCTCAGGAAGCTTTAGTAGTAGCTAAACTTGCAAAGTGAGTAATCCTCTTTTTGTAAACTGTTTTTACAAAACCTTAATTATTTTAAAATATAATTAGCAGTGATTGAGTCTTTGTAATTCTTCAATTACTGCCGGTATGTTGGGGTTTTGTATACAAAATGTGGAACACATTACCATTGGACAATGAGATAGCCAATGAGTAATATGACCCACCAGTCAAGGTTGACATTACTGAATGAGTAATTGTGTAGATATAAACATTGTAATCGCTCTCAATACTGTGAAACTATAAAATCTGTTTTGATTAAACTGGGATGCACTCACCAGTATTTCTTGCTGACAAAATGTTTTTAAAACGCATTTCAGGTAACGTAGTATGAAAGCCCAATAGAAGCCAGCTGGAGAGCACTGAAGGCTTGGAATAGTGGCTATAAAAGTTACCTAAATAAACAAGACATTTTGTTTTCAATAAATAGGGTTTATCCCTAAATGATGTATTGTCAAATGAACTTGGGATTATCCCAATATATTTATTAAATACAAAATAAGGTGTTTTACTCTGATACAAACATTTCCTAACTACGGTCCTGATGTATTCCGGTGCCAAATTAATAAACACCGATACCACCCGCTCTGTGAGTAGCTCGCGACCGCCCGCTCCCTGGGCAGGGGTCGGGGGTTGCGACAGAAGGTGGTATCAGAGCTACAGCCACTAATTTAAGCCAAAGAAGTGTTCTGCTGACACTGAAATTTCAAATTATGTGTTAGGAAATAATTTATGTGTTATGTGTTATTTGACTATATGTTAGTTTACAGTATGAGTGATCAAGGAACATCGGACGCTATCTTCATTTAGATAGTTCACAGAAAAATGAGGGAACATCCTCTCAGCCTGATCCCTCAGAATATTCAGCCGATACCGAAGAAGGAATATTTATTTTTAAGGCACAGTCAGAGGAACCTTCTACTACTAAGAAAAGAGGTTGGTTTAGTAGAGGGGCTCATTGATGTGCGTGTGGTGTGATATATATTTAAGTATATTTTTAGCACTTATTACACATTAGTCAAGTTTTAAATTTATAAAACACGATATTTACTAACACCAAACACACATATGGGCAAGTGCACGCATCGTGAGCGTAGTATAGTGTTGGTAAGATACCGAGGTCGTCCAAGGACACAAGAGCTTTTAGTACCGGTTTATCCTCAACCTCTAATCAAATCAAAATTTTAGAAAAAGGTTTTTAAACAAGAAAATAAAACTAACTAAAAATGTTGAAAATCAAAATAAAAATAAAACAGATAGACAAGATGAATCACTTGGATCCGACGAGCCTTTAGTGTAACCTTTGATTATTTCCGCACTTTTACACTTTTTAAGAGATTATCTTAGTTATTGTAGTAGGCCCTCTTTTGAAGGTGACGTTACCCTCAACCTAGTAGTTTGAGTCAGCAAGGATACAATCCTAAAGGGTTGGATTATTGAAAGATAATTAATTAAGTTATTAATGCATAATGTGGTAGGCCCCTCTTTTGAAGGTGACGTTACCCTCGGCTAAGTAGTTTGAGTCAGCAGGGATACAATCCTAAGTAGCCGGGTTAAAGTTTTAATAGTAGTTTACATATGAGGGGATCAAGAAGTTTGGACCCCCGCCATCCAATACCAGTGGGTATTGAAGGAGGTCCTACTAAACTTGACCCAGGTCCTTGCAGGATCTATACACTGAACAAGGCAAGACGCTTACCAAACCATTCCCTTAACCCCCGACCAGGTAGCCAACATATCTCCATATAGACCGTGGAGATATGAATGGTGAAAATCTTTTATTTTATATAGACAGTAAAATAATGCCAAGACACCACGGACAAATGATAAGGAAGATTCACATTCAACATAAGAAACTAGTTATTAAAGTCATTAATACATAACCAAATAAAAAGTGTGAAAAGATTAAAAATAAAAAGTATTACACTAAATGCTTGTCTTCACCAAGTAATGTAAGAGACTTAGGCAAACATGACCTTTGATTGTCAAGAACTCTTACGATCAATCTTGGATCCCAAGACTACTCACACACTCTATGATGGATGATGGTGGTGGATGTGGGTTGTGATGGTGGTGGTGGGTGGGTGAAGTGTGAGAGAGGTGGTTTTCCAAGGGATGGTTTGCAAATGAGCCAAGCACCCCTATTTATAGCCTGGACAGAAGCCCGGACACGGCCCCATGTCCACCCATCTTCTCTTTCTTCATTAAATGCAGTTTGTCTGCATTAGTTGACCACGCTCCCGTGTCCGCTGGGCACGACCCCGTGTGCAGAAGCGTGTCTGTACTATCAAGATTTTCCTAGATTCTGTGAATTTTAGAGTTGACCACGGGGCGTGTTCAGCCTTCTGTTCTGTTGTTTTTGCTTGTGGAGATGCTGTCGAGGCGTCGGGCATGCCACGTTTATTCCTTTTCTTGTATTATTGTCAAGGGATGGTTTGCAAGTGAGCCAAGCACCCCTATTTATAGCCTGCACAGAAGCCCGGACACGGCCCCATGTCCACCCATCTTCTCTTTCTTCATTAAATGCAGTTTGTCTGCATTAGTTGACCACGCTCCCGTGTCCGCTGGGCACGACCCCGTGTGCAGAAGCGTGTCTGTACTATCAAGATTTTCCTAGATTCTGTGAATCTTAGAGTTGACCACGGGGCGTGTTCAGCCTTCTGTTCTGTTGTTTTTGCTTGGGGAGATGCTGTCGAGGCGTCGGGCATGCCACGTTTATTCCTTTTCTTGTATTATTGTTAGATTTAGCTGCAATTTTGTTTCTTTTGTTCATTTAAGCTCATTTAACCCTGAAAATACAAAAAAAAAAAAAAAGACAAAAGCACACTTTTTTCCAACATTAGTACTAAAAAAATTGTTAGTTTTATGCCACATTTGATGTAATTTATATGTTGCATTTTGTACACATCAAATACCCCCACACTTGAATCTTTGCTTGTCCTCAAGCAAAACTCTTTAATTTGTGGCTTACACACCCAAATGGAATGGGTAGAAGAGAAGGTTTTGGGCTTGTCATAGAGTGTTGGGATTCCAAGATTCTTTATTAGGTTTTATTTTTACTTTATTTACAATCCTATTCGTTATGATTTATTTAAAACATTAGATAAGAGAAATTATTTATTTGGGCATAACATGCCTCTTTAAAATTACATTTATATACAAGTTCACATACCTCACGGGGGATCACTCAACACTCGATCGAAGATGTATTTTTGTGAAACACTCGAGAGCGGCATGGAACTTACTTCTACCATATGCTTGCCAAACAATCAATCATCCTCCTTTTTAACTATACACATTTGTAAATATCAAGAGGACTTTGGGGAATGGTTAGGCTTGGGTGAAAGGTAGGTGGTTGGGTTAGTGGTTAGTAGAAAAAGGGCGAAAAGCGTAAAAAGCGTCGGTTTTCGTAAAACATTTTGTTTTTGTGACTTTTTATTTCAATGAAGCATTATTTAAACAAGCCTTCTTTTGATGAGCTTTGTTTGTTTATTGCTAACTTCATTTTTCTTTTCTATGATTTTTTTTTATAAGGAAGTCACAAGAAAAACCGAGCTTTGTTACTGAAATAAAGGGTTTAAAATGAAAAAGGGTTTTGGTGGGAAAAAGGGGTGTTTGTTTTGGGTTAAGAAATGAAAATGTTTAGGCTCAAAGGGGTTAACTAGGGGGATTTTGGGTAGGTGGTAAAAAAAAAAAGAAAAAGAAAAATAATGGTGTTGAAAGAAAAAGTTAGTCCTAATGCCTCCATCATTTACTTACTTGGGTTTAAGTTGGTAAGGACCGGGAATGTATCGTCGTGGCAAGTTCTAGAGTCGTAAGAAACCAAGCGGCTATTCACACAAGAAACGAAATATGAGCATTTAGGTTAAAGATGTGTATTTATATGCTTAATAAAGGCTCAAAACTCACTTTTTTGTGGGAATAGGTTTTTATGTGATCAAGTATATATAATTAAATTTTAACTAGATTGTTATGCCTTTTTATAATTTTCTTATGTTTGTTCTTTTTATCACGACACTATCGGTTGTAAATTTGTAAAACTATAACCTTTTAGAACTTGTTATTCTCAAATTAAACCAAGACAAGTAAAAAAAATGAAATTTTTTTTGAAAAAATTTGGGGTGTTTAGCGGTTCCAATAGAGTTTTGTGTAAGGCTTGTAATTAGAACTTACAAAATTCAAGATTTTAGCATCCCCCCACACTTAAATTACACATTGTACTCAATGTTTCCTAAAAATAAGTTTTTAGGTTGATTGAATATGTAAAAGGTGTGTTAAAAACAATTTTTTATGTTACTGGGCATCTGGACACGGGCCCATGGTGACTGGGCACGGCCACGTGTTCAGGTTGCCAGTAACAAAAATTAGTAAAACGGAACAGAAGCCTGGGCACGGGGGCGTGTTCAGCGAACATGCCCCGTGTCCAGTTACCTGAACTAGGCGATTTCCTGCATTGATGACAAAGTCGGCTGGGAAGACAAATTCCCTGACTTTGGCTAGTAGATTTTCAGTGACACCTTGCGGGTATTTAACTGACCTATCGGCGAGTTGTATGCTCATTTTTGTAGGGCTTGTTTTTCCTAGGCCGAGTCGGTCGAACATTGATGCGGGCATGAGGTTAATACTAGCCCCGAGGTCGGCTAGTGCGTTACGAATGAGCGATTCCCCGATTGAACAAGGGATGGTGAAGCTTCCGGGATCGATCTTCTTTTGCGGGAGTTTGTTGAGAAGCAAGGCGGAGCATTCTTCAAAACTTGATGTGCGTGCGGTGTGATATATATTTAAGTATATTTTTAACCCTTTTTACACATTAGTTAAGTTTTAAATTTATAAAACACGATATTTACTAACACCAAACACACATATGGGCAAGTGCTCCCATCGTGAGCGTAGTATAGTGTTGGTAATATACCGAGGTCGTCCAATGACACAAGAGCTTTTAGTACCGGTTTATCCTCAACGTCTAATCAAATCAAAATTTTAGAAAAAGGTTTTTAAACAAGAAAATAAAACTAACTAAAAAATGCTAAAAATAAAAATAAAAATAAAACAGATAGACAAGATGAATCACTTGGATCCGACTCGCCTTTAGTGTAACCTTTGATTATTTCCGCACTTTTGCACTTTTTAAGAGATTATCTTAGTTATTGTAGTAGGCCCCTCTTTTGAAGGTGACGTTACCCTCAACCCAGTAGTTTGAGTCAGCAATGATACAATCGTAAATGGTTGGATTATTAAAAGATAATTAATTAAGTTATTAATGCATAATGTGGTAGACCCCTCTTTTGAAGGTGACGTTACCCTCGGCTAAGTAGTTTGAGTCAGCAGGGATATAATCCTAAGTAGCCGGGTTAAAGTTTTAATAGTAGTTTACATATGAGGGGATCAAGGAGTTTGGACCCCCACCATCCAATACCAGTGGGTATTGAAGGAGGTCCTACTAAACTTGACCTAGTTCCTTACAGGATCTATACACTGAACAAGGCAAGACGCTTACCAAACCATTCCCTTAACCCCCGACCAGGTAGCCAACATATCTCCATTTAAACTGTGGAGATATGAATGGTGAAAATCTTTTATCTTATATAGACAGTAAAATAATGCCAAAACACCACGGACAAATGATAAGGAAGATTCACCTTCAACATAAGAAACTAGTTATTAAAGTCATTAATACATAACCAAATAAAAAGTGAGAAAAGATTAAAAAAAAAAGTATTACACTAAATGCTTGTCTTCACCAAGTGATGTAAGAGACTTAGGCAAACATGGCCTTTGATTGTCAAGAACTCTTACGATCAATCTTGGTTCCCGAGACTACTCACACACTCTACGATGGATGATGGATGATGGTGGTGGATGTGGGTTGTGATGGTGGTGGTGGGTGGGTGAAGTGTGAGAGAGGTGGTTTGCCAAGGGATGGTTTGCAAATGAGCCAAGCACCCCTATTTATAGCCTGGACAGAAGCCCGGACACGGCCCCGTGTCCACCTATCTTCTCTTTCTTAATTAAATGCAGTTTGTATGCATTAGTTGACCACGCCCCCGTGTACGCTCGGCACGACCCCGTGTGCAGAAGCGTATATGTACTATCAAGATTTGCTTAGATTCTGCGAATCTTAGCGTTGACCACGGCCCCGTGTCCGCTGGGCACGCCCCCGTGGTGGGTGATAGAAGTTTCTACAACTTTGCCTTTTCTGCAGACACTTGGGCACACCCCCGTGCTCAGTGAGCACGGGGCGTGTTCAGCCTTCTGTTCTCTTGTTTTTGCTTGGGGAGATGCTGTCGAGGGGTCGGGCATGCCACGTTTATTCCTTTTCTTGTATTATTGTTAGATTTAGCTGCATTTTTGCTTATTTTGTTCATTTAAGCTCATTTAACCCTGAAAATACAAAAGAAAGACAAAAGCACACTTTTTTCAACATTAGTACTAAAAAAGGGTCAGTTTTATGCCACATTTGATGTAATCTATATGTTGCATTTTGTACACATCACTCATGAATGGAGGAAAAGAATGAAAAAGTTACAGCAACAGAGAGCAATAGTCAGGGCCAATAGGGAGGCAAACGCACGAATTCAGGACATAACCAGTAGACCACCTTAGGAAGAAGAATTAGATAAACAGTTGGCCAATTTTCACCTGTTAGCCACTACAGCCATAGACAATGACCAAAACCAAATAACTGAACCTCCAGACCAACCCATGTTAGAATCTAGCTCAAAGAACCAAGTCCCGATACCCGCATTTAACCCAAGCGAATTACCTAGAATCCCAACCCCACATCCTACAGGATATGATACATGGTTTGATGACAATAGGTCATATTCGGCCTTATACCCTCCTGAAGAAGAATTAAAACCTTTACAACCTGATCCATGGAAGGAAATCGATAGGACATTTTTCGAAATGAATAGTGAAAACCCATATGAGGAACCCGTACCTCCACCTAAACCATTAGATCCACCAATGAGTCGAGAACAGGTGCAGGAACTCCATCAGTATGGAGAAGATTTAGTGAATGAGGGAAATAGAATCAGACAGATAGGAGAACGACTAGTTTGGAAATATGATGAGAGGAAATGCAATACTGGATGAACGACAACTAGTCCATAACTAGATATATGTGTAACTAGGTTATTCCCCGGGTAGACACCCGGGTAGGAAAATTTAAATTACAATCAAAAGCAACAATAATATACGGGTTCAATAGTCATCAACACACCCTTAAATCTTTTTATGAATATGTGTGTTGAGAAATGATATGTTTTTTATTTTTTGAAAAAAAAAATACATTTAAACATAAACCTTGAAATAAAAGAAACGTTCCGTTACTTGTGTAGATATTAAATTACATTAAACTGAAAAATGTAGCTCCCAATCATGAATTTCTCAACTGATTCATGTACATATAAAAATTATTCTAAGATTCTTAATACATGATATTTTTCTAAGCAAAATAAAGATACCTTGGATGTGGATCACCCTTGATAAACTCATATAAACTCAACTTGAACTGTTTTAGTTGCAAAAATATGTAACATATTTCAACCCGAACCTATTTTGTGACTGTCATTCAACACACCCACTCTCTGGCTCTTGTTTTACTAACATGATTATCAATCTAGAGTGAAATCTTAAACTGTTAACATGATTAAACTCGTAGAAGCTTCTTGAATTGGTAAAAAGATTTAAGATACTAAAATCTTTTTGATGTTAGTCAACTTTATTATATTCTTTTCTACTAATCCTTTTAATTTCATTAAAACACGAAAAAATCTGATTACATAAACTGTAAAGTATGCGTTGTAGAGGGAAATTTGACCAATTTAATTAGAGGTGGATTGACCCGGGTTATTTTACTTCGGTTTATCTTCAATGGCTCAAGAGTCAAGTGGGTGAATTTATATCTTTAAAAGAAGCAGACCAAAGTGGATGAACTTCCCCAAAAGTTATTTTTACTCACCTGCCATTGGCATGCTTCATAAGAGGAAGCGACCAATATATCTTCGTTTGTTAATTCTCCTTCAATTCATACAAACACACACTGAATTTTCAAAATTAGGTGCAAATCATGGGGCCACTTTACTCAAATTTTGTAAATATATAGTTGACATAAAATGCTAGTCATTTTACAATGTTCAAATTATTTTTTTTTTCTTAGAACATCAAAAAGATCTACTATATTCTAATTAGAATGTGTTATCATAATAAATATCAAGGAGCATCAAACCACCTTTGTTTCGGGTCAACACGCATTGCATCAAGAAGTTATTTCATAATGTAATCTTAATGCATAAATTCTTCAGTCATTTCCAAAAGGTTAATTTGATCCCGTTATTGGAAACCATAAATTATTTATAAAAAGTTGACAAAAACTATGTTAAGAATATAAAAAGGACATATGTACTACTCTAATTAAGAGAATATAGCATATTAAAAGAAGGCAGGGAGGATTGGATGTTGGAAATACACAAGAAGACAAATGACAATAACCAATTTATTATCATCAAATAAACTTATTTCTACAGATAGAATGCATAATCACACCAACAATTTGCAGAAAACAAATGAAACCTATTATTTACATAATTCAACAGTATTGGTTGGGCTGACCTGTTTTGAGAGGCTCAAAATGTTTTGAGAGGCTCAAAACACCAAGGTAAAGTTCAAAAACACGTTTAACAAAGTGGTAAAACAACATATTTGCATAAGTTCACAAGAAAATGATGACATACTGACCGAGTATTTTCCCCATTGGACTGAAACAAATCCGGTTTTGATCCAAGTTTCATGAAATTCACCTTGAACAGCTGGAACTTAGTTCACCTTCAAGACACAATCAAAAGTAAGCCCAAAAATAAAAATCTGTATTATCTAAAAGATCAGTCCTATCATATACTGCAAAATGACAAAATTTTGTGAAGATTACCTAGTTTGTTAGCTAATCAGTTTCATCTTCAACTTGCTTCATCGTCATCGTCATCATGACTTTAATACCTTACACTCTAGCCATAACCACAGGCCACACTCCACACCCATCGACAACCAAAGAATCGTCCATTAATTTCATGTTGATTGAACTGAGAAACACCGAAGAACAAAAATATTCGAAACTGGGTAATATTTTGGATTGAACTTAGAACCCTAACTGTTTCTCCGATCTAAAAAAATCAAATAATAAAAGTATTCCGGTCTCCATTTTTTTCATCAGATTCGTTACATACTCCATTTGAATGAACTATGTTGTATATAAACCAAGAGTAAAATTAAATCATAAGTTACATCCAGTGGATACACATTCAAAAAGATACCTTTTAATAGTGATGATCAGCAACCTTTCATGAATAAGAAAGAACTCCATAAGTTTTGCTATTTACTGGTCGATGGACAACCTTTTTGCGCCTGAAAGACTGAATTAATGATGCCAAGTTAGGTTATAATATACTTATTCGCTTAAGAAGGGATGACATGCATACCTAATCTAGTTGCCGCCAACTACGTCTCTACCACCACCACCGTTGTGAAAGAACCATCCATAAAGATTGTTATTGGAAACGTCACTGCAGAAAATAAGAACATCAAACCCATATTATATTAAGCATTTTAACAACAACTTGATACATGTACTTATGAATGAATGATGAACCTTTAAAGACTATGATAATCGGTAAATATTTTGCTACAACTTCAAACCACCAGAACCATTTTTGTAATTTAGCATCCAAAATCGTAATACATGAGTCCTTGCAGCTCGGGTCCATGTAGTCTATTGTTGGAAATTGATAATATATAGATAACCCATCTTAGCCATCAAATTGCATGATCAATAAGACATTGAAACTTAGCCTCATAACTTCTTCCAGAACGTTATAACAGTCTACTCAAACAAATAGCAAGCATACCTGCACGACTCAACGAAACTTGCTTCACATATAGTAGAATTCTAGTTGTATGTTTTATAAGTGTAATGACCGAACACCGAAAAATGATGATATACTTGTTCTTAACTGATGTAGCTGGTGATTTCAATGCTGAAACTGATGATGTTTTCACTGATCCAATTGGGAGAAACCACCTAATGATTTACAAAGCTATGATTTAATTAATTTGATCTGTGAATAAATTAAATTAAAATAAACTTAAAAACAAACCTTTAGGGTTGACAATGATCAAAATTTTAAGTTTTTTGTCGAGCCCCAAATCAAGCACTCATGAAACCAACCTGAAGTAACAATCATAGACCAAATTTTAAACGTGTAAGAGAAAAATAACCATAAAAAATGAAGCTGAAGGGTTTGCAAAGATCAAAATTTCAGAGTAAAAATAATCAGCACACATGTTCGTTCACATTTGTCTGAAAATAACATTTATCGTCAACCTGAACAATCAAACCTTAATGAACCATTTGTAAGAAAATCACCATTTATCGTAATCCTTGAGCATAATAACTTGTATGCAAATCAAGTTTCCCGTCTGTATTTAAATGTTCAATTCAGAACAAAGCATCATATAACGAACCATGAAAAAAATCCGACCAATTCGATTAACATAGAAGTAAACTTACAACAACCAAGATCCCCAAATCTTCTTCGAAAGTTCATTCAGTCACCGATGACAACTGTAGCAGCTAACAAACGTCATTCTGACCACTGTCGCTGCTGACGAAAGTATGGCAGCAACCTACTCATCACTGGAAACCCGCTACAAGTGACTTCATCACTGACCGGTAGATGTCTTTACCCATGTCATTGCCACATATCTAACGCCAGTTCACCAAATCACAGTCAACAAATTTCCTAGACCATTAGAAACGTTCATCGGTTGCTGAAAATCTGAAACGCAAACCGGGAACAAAAGAAACAGAATCAGAGGTCAGACTTTCCTTAATCACTCGGTCCGGCTCCCCTTAATCACTCAATAGAATATACAGATTTAAAAACAGAAAAAGAAAGAAAAATGCTTATACCACTTCTAGGATCAAAATTCAACCAATATCATACCACCAAAGTAACTAATCTGGTATAGTTTTTAGCACTTGAAAACTAAAAACAGGGAAAAATGGCACACCTTGTTGGAGTATTCTCACAAAACTTGTATTGAAATTGCAAGTTCAACCACCTTGGATGCCAACGAAGATTTATGTATGAAGTAGGATCAACTTTTACCTCTAAGTTGTAATTTAAAAAAAGGATAGCTTAAAACAAAACAGGTCGAAAGTTGCCCAAATTATATTTTTATGCATAAAACTTAAAAAATATTTTACTTTGGACTAAAGAGTCATTTATCCAGCAATGAGAGCTCCAAGCTCGTTGTTTAACTTGGTAGAACGCATCAAAAATGTATTTATTAATTCAAGGGTTGTTTTCTCACTTTGTTCCTTATAAAGATCCTGGTCCTTTCACGATTATCATCTGTAATTACTTCATATACACTTTCAGTGCACCTAAAAGTAAAACAAACCAAAATTCTGAATAAGCAACCTAGCAAATAACCGGCAAGATCAAGCTTTTGTTGCCATAAACATCCCCATCATCCTAAGCCCTATGACCATGAGAACATAACAATAGATGGTGTATGACGATTTTCCCAATCTGAGGCTTGGTTTAAAAAAGCGAGCTTAAGGCGCGCTTAAGGCGTGAGGCGCCCGAGGCGCCCATAAAAACGCTTTTTTCACATAAAGCGCTAAAGTACATGAGGCGCTATGAAGCGGGCTTAAAGCGCTAGTATTTCGAGGCGTTAGGCGGCTGAGGCGCCATTCTGGGCTGGTTTTATAATGTTTGTTGTATAATTAAAAAGCCCACCAACATGGGCCTAATTTACCTGCGACCTGCTTTTAAAAACATATTCTATTAAGTCTAAACCCTAAAAAAAATCACGCTGGCTGCTGCTTCTTCTTCTTCACGCTGCTGCTGCTGCCTGCTTCTTCTTCATTGCTGCCTGCTTCTTATTCACGCTGCTGCTGCTGCCTGCTTCTTCTTCATCGTTTCATTTCATCATTGCTGCTCCTGCTTTCTCAGGTTGCTACATTCTTTTTTTTTATACTTCCAGCAACCTTTTTTTTTATATTTCCTGTTTTAATCAGCTTCAAGTTCATTTTTTTTATTTCCTGTTAAATCGCTACATTTCGTGTTTCAGCTTCAAGATCATTTTTTTTAATTTCCTGTTAAATCAGCTTCAATATTAGAAGACTATGTCATGTGTATGTTTTTAAGTGGTTTAAGTGTGTTTGGATTTTGAACTATAATTTTGAAGTGTTTAAGTGTGTTTTGACTTTAAATGTACGTTTTGATTATGCTTTTTAATCGTAAGTGTGTTATATAATTATGTTTTTGTTTTTATGATTGATTAACGAGTATAATATGTTATATTGATATGTATAATATTATATTTTTTTATTACTTTAGCGCCTCGCATACGTGAAGCTCTCGCCTCACGTTTCGCGCTTCGTCGCTTCGCTTCAAAACGTTTCTGATCGCCTCGCGCTTTTTTAAACCAAGATCTGAGGATGTTTGTTCTTTAGCTCTAAAGTCTAAACACCAAAAAAACATCCCCTCTCAGTTTATTCCCAATCTGAATTCCACTGGATTCTACCCAATGCAACCATCATAATTCATATTTCATAGTTCATACCATACTGCAAATTTATGTAACAATTAATGCTCGAGTACCAAAACTCAGTTCATAAAGTAGAATCAAACCAAATAAAATCTAAATAGTACTTGCACATAATCACTCTAACATAATCGGAATCTAATCAGATTGCAGGTAGAGAAAATAAATAAAAAACTGAAAAAAATGTGTACTTGGAAGAGACGTTATAAATTTGAAACAAAAGAAAAACTAAAAAATCTGAAACATACACAAATTGAATAATCATTTTGAAACACATTGAATAATAACCGTTTTTAACAAAAGAACAACTAAAAATTGAAACCAAATCTTGAACCTCAGTAATCACTTTGATTTAAATTTTATCATATTGGCCAGCCCTAAATATTATCTTATCCCGGCACCGTCGATGTTCGTCTTACCTATATGAAATACGAATCGGGATTTCACAACGTATAATAAGAAAACATCAAAAATTTGGTTTGTTTCTTCGATTGCGATTTTTTAAAAACCCTAAACGATGAACAAATGAATGGTAAATCAAGATTTTACAAATCTAAAACAAAAATCATAAAAAAACTTACATTGATGAGACGGTGAGACTTTAGAGACGAATGGGGTTGGTGAAGTTTGAATGTAGCGTATTGACAATGTTTTCTCGAGTTGAATGAAGGGAAGAGGAAGAGGATGCAAGTTAGGGTTTATTTGGCGTGTGAAGAAGAGATATGCAAATTTAATCTAACTGATGTAGATTGATTTCAAGGGAGAGATGAGAAGACATGGCTGAAGAATTTAGGTCACAAAGAGAAGAGAAGCGGCGGTGAATGAGATTGAATGAGATGCAGATTTAGATTTAGGGTTTTAGAACATTTAAATACCCGGGTCATAATATGGATCCCTTGTCTGCCCATATAAAGAAAAGAGGACCCGAATTTTTGGAGCCAAAACCAAAATTTAGATGCTCTTATCAAATTACACATCAGCAAAATTTAACACATTTATTATATATAACTAGGTGTAGCACCCGTGTAACCACACGGGTAGGTTTAGTAATGATCGAAATCAAATGCTAAAAAACAGATTATAATATATCATTTAAATTTTGGTCTTTAGTTATATATCTTTATAAATTAATGTTAAAAACAGTATGTGTGACCACACGGGTAGTTTTAATAACCATCGAAATTGATTATAATACATCATTTATATTGTTTGTATTTAATACAACTAATCAAATGTTATTGATCAGTTCAATAAAGACCCTTATATTTGATCAAATTAAGCTTAATAATAGATTAGATTTTGTAGGCCCATTAAAACCCTTATATCAAATCCGGCCCCAAATTCTAATCACTCATCTACCGTTCCATTTCCATCTCCGAACTTCGAAGGGTGACAAACCAACGACAGGGAGTGTTAAAGATTTTTCCTTATCAGCAAAAGGTAATCGAAAACGTATTGATTCGATTTTGATCTTAGGTTTGTTCTTTTATATGAACTGTAATTTGTGATCATGTTTGTTTATTTGATTTGTTATACTTCAGATTCCATCATATGAATGTTCGTATTGATGTTCGATTGAAGTTTTTACTTTTGTATGGATGTTCGATTGAGGTGTAGATATTTAGGGCTATGTTAAAAATGATTGTTTATCAGTTGTTGTATAAAGATTTTTTAAGATTATGATGTTTAGTAAACTTTCAGTTGGTGTTCTTGACAGATTTTATCAGATTATATTTCACATGTTTGGGGTTTTGTATCACACTGTCAAAAATAGAAACATATTAATAAGCTTTACAAACTCTTGGCATCGAAAATAACATTTGGTATTTCACATTGTTGACATTGAATATACCCAAATAACCTTTTAACGTTATATAATATTTTAGTCTATTAGTTATACTCTTTTTAATTGCATTAATTAGAATAATATTTTAACGTTTTTCATAAATAATGCTCATCAACTTAAAATCATTGTTGTTGATACATCTGTTGACTTTAGTTAACAGATGGATGAAAATATATGTTTAAAATCACTGTTGGGTTAAACAGTGTTTTACGGAGAAAACAGTGGTTTGACATTGGACAAACAGTGGTTTGACCATGGTGAAGCAGACTTTTGAACCACTAAGAGTCATAGTTTTGCAAACAGTGGTTTGACTTTGGTCAAACAGGCTTTGGTCAAACAGATTTTTTTTTTTAAAAAGTGGTTTGACTTTGGTCAAACAGTGGTTGCATACTAATGCTATTTCCTTTCATCATGTTCTCTCAGTTACTTACCATCTTTTAACGTTTTTCTCTTTTTATAGAAAGATGTATGGTTTTGCTTGTTACATGACCGACAACCAAAGGAAATCTTTGGTTAGTATTTTAATCTCAGATATGGCGAATTTATTTTCTTTATAACATCATGTTAGACAGTTCTGATTTTAATATACTTATACATAGGTTCTGCCAAAAAAGTATAAACAATGGATAAAAGAGTTTAACTATCATGTTGGGTTTGTCAAAGTACGGACAACTAATGGGCAAGTCTTTGAAGTCAAGATATATGATATAGGAAACTTCTATTATCTCTACAATGGGTGGTATTCCGTAGTTCAAACTTTGAAACTACAATCTGGATCATGGCTCGTATTTCAGTATGAAGAAGCATTACAAAGTTTCCGGATATTTTATTTCTATGACAATATTGCATTTGCTCCATCTGATTATTTTTACTACAGACCCAATGGCGATTTTGATAAACCTGATGCTATGGTATGTAGTTCGCAATCTGGGTTCGGTATATTTATTATTGTTTCTTATTTATTATGGTTCCGTATATGAAACTACTAATATTTTTTTTCTCGTTGTAGCATATCAATCGTTTATTTGTACATCACAAGATGGACAATACCATTCCAAATTATCCGGTTGTTATTAGAGGTCCTGGGAAGCATAAATTTTTTGTTCGAATGGATGTTAGTGACAATCAGCTTTACATAACAACTGGATGGGATCGGATTAAGAAGAAATTTTCACTAAGTGATGAACATCTTCTTGTGTTTGAAATGATTGATCTTCACACTTTTGATATGTCTGTTTTCAATTGTTCCAAGGATGCTGATTTAATGTTGCCACCGGAATTATATGCTGCTATTAAGGAAGAAGTGGTAGAAGAGGTTATCAGTATCCCTGATGGTGAAGATGTGGATGACATAACTAAGGACAATGAAACTGAAATGCTCGCTGTAACTACGAACAACAAAACTATTCCAGTAGTTTTCCGTGTGGACAATCATTTTGTAAGTTTCTGTAACCAAAAAGTACTAACAGGACCTTACATTGTGTTAACCGTATTATAATACTATGTTTGTTAACATTATTTTTTGTTTGTTACAACGCATTAAAAAAGTTCTTGGTAAAAAACTTGGCTTGGATAGGAAAAGAACTTTAAAGATTGTAGATGCTGCTGGAAATGTTTGGGATGTTCGAGTTGGTATCGAGTCTCCTGATGATCGGTTTTACATAAAAAACATGAAACAGTTTGTGAAGGATAAAAACTTGGTTCCTCGTGAAGAGTTTACCCTTAAGTTCGTCATGGGTAAAGGTGTTTTCTTGTTTGACTGAATGGTTGTGGCGTTTTTTCAGATAATGTTATTTTGTA
This sequence comes from Helianthus tuberosus, assembly GCA_030545235.1. Taxonomy (NCBI): domain Eukaryota; kingdom Viridiplantae; phylum Streptophyta; class Magnoliopsida; order Asterales; family Asteraceae; genus Helianthus; species Helianthus tuberosus. The sequence goes on along the minus strand of CM060395.1, from coordinate 204,660,059 downwards.
TGGAAACAATGTTTTTTGTTTGTGGTTGCTGGTTTGCTCAAAACACTTTTGTAAAGGTTGGTAGTTTAGTTTTGATGTTGGTGGTACGAAGGGTTAGCTACTGAAAAGTTTTTAATTCATATGTTACTGAAGCACAAACAAACGGTTGAAAGTATTACTTGTATTAGTTATTTCTTGTCTTTTAGATATATGTTATTGTTATTTATCTTTCATTATTTTATAATTGTTAAAGGTATCATTTTTTAAAAATGTATACTATATTTTAAAACAATTCTGTAAAATAACATCCATTATTATTAGATAAAAGAAACATGTTCATAGGATGTGCAAAACATAATACCAAATAACTTCAAACATTAAAAGACTTTTCTTCAAAATGCTATTTCTACAACGACTATAGATTTTGTAGAACTTCTTTGTAGACCACGTTAGTTGTGGTTTTACACACTTGTTTTCCCCTGTCACATATCAAGATCTTCAAACCCTTCCTGCTCTTTACTCGTGATACAACAACGTATAGTTGTCCATGACTAAAAACCGGCCTTGGAAGATATAAACCTACACGTTCAAGTGATTGTCCCTGGCTTTTGTTGATGGTCATTGCAAAGCATAGAGATAATGGGAACTGTCTTCGTGCAATTTTCACCGGTATTCCTTTATCGGACGGTGTCATTTTCAATCTTGAAATCAAAGTATGATGACCTATATTATTTCCAGTAATAATCTTTGCTTCGATTACAAGTTTTCCAAGTTTTGTTACTTGAAGTCGTGTACCGTTACACAGACCATTTGTTTGATCAATGTTTCTAAGTAACATTACCGGAGCTCCAACTTTGAGAACCAATTTATGGTTAGGTAATCCTGACAGATGCAATTTGTTTAATACATCCGGAGGAAACAATGCCATGTTAAGGTCGGGTTGATCCTCAGACTCACATAAAGTATCTGAACTGAGATATATCTTTTCTTCACCAGGCATACTATTTAACAGTTCTGTATTTATTGAATCCACAACTTCATTTGTGGGTGCAAGAATGGCTCTTTGTTGGAAGTAATTTGAATTGTATAAAAACTTTTGCATATCCGGATATGTGAAAGCGATCAATGAAGATATAGGAATGACTGCATCGAGTATAAGTAAATCATCTGGAATTTCAATTTCCACTTCTCCATCATTTGGACCACTAAGTAGACCATCACCAAGCCTTAAAATGCATTCAGCAAATTCCTTGGTCTCGTTAAAATTACTTGATTTGGTACCCATTTTTAACCTCATGTTTTCAGTTAACTTGAGTAACTGACAATCCTGCCATATATAAGAAGAATTCAATGAAGAATTTACAATCATGCTTCTGGTACCTTTTGGAATGACTGGAAGGATTTGTCTAAAATCACCGCCAAAAAGCACAATCTTTCCACCAAAAGGTTTGTTCTGCAAGGACGGATTATTGGAACGGGCTATATCTCTCATTGTTCTATCCAGAGCTTCAAAACAATGCTTATGTGTCATTGGCGCTTCATCCCAGATTATCATCTTAGTTTGTTTGATTAAGCCTCCTAGCTCACTGTTTGGTTCAATAGAGCAAATAGAATCCTCGTTAACATTTATCGGAATTACAAACCTGGAATGAGCCGTTCTACCACCATCTAATAGAAGTGATGCAATACCACTGGATGCAACATTCAACACAACTTCACCATTGGAACGTAACGCAGCTGCAAATGTTTTCCACAGAAATGTTTTACCAGTTCCACCGTAACCATATAGAAAGAAAACTCCTCCACTTCCTTTAACAACTGCATTCATGACGGTTTGATACACTTTTTGCTGTTCATCAGTTAAAGATTTTAGGGAAGCTGTAAGTTCCTTTTTTAAGATAGCCCGATCATACGAAAGTTCCTTCATTATCAATTGATTGTTCAATGCTGAAGTGTAGTTGTCAGGAACATTTGGCATGTCAGTAAAGTTGCTTAACGTACTTCCATAACCAAGTAACAGTTTTTCGATATGTGCTAAGCAAATGTTTTCAATCTCTTCCTCTTTAAGAACCAAATCTAAAAAACACAACAGATGTTTTGTAATTAGATTTTTTAAACACTTGATTAAAGTAAAATGGAATCTGAAATTTTATTTAAGTTTTTAAAATTACCAGGAATACCAGTAATCCTCTGTTGCTGAAATAATATATCTTCACATAATAGAGATTTTGTTTCCTTCCAGAAAATACCCGGTCTAGAAATGGAGTTTGACATCAAGTGCATTACAAAAAATGTACGCAAGAAATCAGAAGTAGCCCTTGCACTTGCTTCATTAATGGCCATTAAATACTCCTTATCATCGTCCAACAGACCGCGAGCGAAACATGCATCTTTAAAAGTATGATATATTTTTCCATCAACTGTTTTTATATCATTGAAACTCATTGGTCCTATAACGTGATTCAATAAAATTCTCAAGAAATAACAATCACCAAGTGATGGAGGTACATAATGTATCCTACCAACTGCACCAAAAGGTTTTTTTCTACGTACCCACTTTCGTGTTTTGCGTATCCATACAAAGTATATAGGGAACTCTATATACTTCAAAGTTCTAGCAAATGCATCCGTTTGATTACATTTCATCCATTCTGTGAACATAGACATTTTCACAGTTGGGTTACTGACCATGTCACACGAGTTTGAATTATCGTCATAAACAATAGCCTGACCATCTTCACAGTGAAAAGGTAATATTTCAACAGATGGAAGCCGATAGTGTATGTCAAACTTAAAGATTCTCCAAGCAGCTTCACACGCTGAAATATATCTACAATCAAGATATGCTTTAACTTCATCTACTTCTGTTTCGTTTGAGAGATTTTCATTATTTGTCATTTCCTTGTTTTGAGGGTTCACATTAGCAGTGGAGGTACTTTCGTAAACAGAAGCTGTCACTCTATCCGGACCCTTATTAATGTATTTGAAGAGATATTTGATGGATCCTGTTTGGTTACACCACTCAACATTTATGTGGCACTGATACTTTTTGAGTAGCATAGCATTGTACGGAACCACAAACCTATTGTCAAGTAAGACCCCATTTTTTTCTACTGTGTTGCATGATTGACGGCGTCGGTAGACAGGATATCCTTCAGAATCAACACAAGTCTCATCTACATATTTTTTCGGAAACTTCTTCGAACATTTTAAATTAACCATGCATGGAGAATGAGGATTGTCTGTACCACAAGGACCATGGATCATAAATTGTTTGACAAGTTCATACAGTGAAGCATCCATCTCTTTGTCAGGTATTTCAGCACTAATAACCAAATCGATTTCTTTAGCCGTTGGAAATTTGCTCTCGGCACTTAAGAACAAACATATATGAGCATGAGGTAGACCACGTTTCTGAAATTCGATTGTATAAATAACTGAAATATTACATCAAAAAAAGTGTTAGTAAAAGTATTATTTGAGAAATTAATTAAAACAATTTACAATGACTTACTTGCTTGTATCTCACCAAAGAATTTATGTTTCTTGAAATCTTGAATTAGATGATTGATTTTAATTTTGAATAACCGTGAGATAATATCCGGTCTATCTTGAGGGTTCAAGCGTTTGTCTTTTAAACATCTATAAATCTCAGGCCAATTGGGATTACAAGTGACTATTATGAAGAGATCCGGATATCCTACAGCTTTGCAAATTGCCATAGCATCTAGATACTTTTGCATCATATATCTCGCTCCACCGGTAAATGAAGATGGCAACAAAATTCTTTTTCCACAATTTGATGCATCGCTTTGGCCACTTTGAACACTTTGATTTAAATTCTTAAATGTTTGACTTCTAAGTTTGGGTTGTTGTGTCTTTATGTAAGCTAACCGTGCAGATTCTATCATTGTATACGCATCAACTACAAACTGTTGGAATAGCTTTTGGGCATTGAGTAACAACGAAAATTGGTTGGCTCTGTCTTGTATTCTGTAACTAAAGAACTCTCTCATTGTGTTACTGGTTCTAAGTATGTCACAATCAACTGAAACACCTCGATGTTTAATACCAAGTCTAAATCCATCTTCTGCATATGGGAAGATAAGTGGATATTGCAATGCAAGATAAGAGGGATGAAGCTCACTGATTCTCTGGAGATCGCCTGATTTTGTTTGAACTATGATATCCCTTTTATCAAATGCTCCATCAAAATCACCAATTATTAAGGCATCAATTTCTTCAGCAGTAGGCAAGTTAAAAATTCTACCATCCTTATCCCTTACTCCAATGAGCTTGAGTCTTACATTTTGCCAATCATTTTGTTTAAAACAATCTCGTACCATTCTAAATGACTTCACAAGTGGATTGCATGAATCCAACATTTTTTTAAGACTCGATATGATGGCTAGATCAAGTTGTTGTTTAGTGTCTCTCTTCGAACCTTGCTCGACACTGTGTTAAAAATGACATTATTGTATAGATCAGATATATATAAAACACTTGACATAAATCAAAATTTACTGAATGCTTAATTTACCTTACAGCCTTTTGACGATTAAAATCCTCGTTTTGGGAATCATAAATATAAAGCTGTGAAAATTTGGGCTCTTCACCATCATTTGGTAGCAGACTACCAATGCGATGGTAATTTTGTCCTTGCAGTCCAAAGACATAAGGACCTTTGGTTTTTTGAAAAGTTTTAGAAACCTTGCCACCAAGGGATGTGAAGGAAAACATCATGTTATATGCTCGAATGTTATTCATGAAACTGCAGCTTTCAGGAGTAACTCTTTTGTAAAATCTTTCGAGCAGTGGAGGAGGAGCAGGTGAGGAAGGCAATTCAACGTCTCCGTTCGAACAACAAAGAGAAAAAGAAGTTTTTTTAGAATCCAAATTACCCCTAAGCATTTCATCTTTCTAAATCATTGCATGACAGTAAGAACATACAAAAATAGCATCTCCGTGATCAACGTATTCTACAAAATTATATAGGCAGATAAAAAAAACGATGATATAAGTGAAATATTAGTAGATTAATTCGTATTTGGAAAGATACTTTGATAAGTTTAAGGAGGGTAGTTACCTCTTGCAATTCCGTAAATCTTTTTTACGATAGAAGATGGTAAACAATCCTCCGAATCGGGATCATCAAAGTTAGACCTTTCACCAGGGTAGGAATTTTCTTTTCCTGCCGTTTCATTTTGGTTACAACAGATAGGAAGATAAGCAATAGATTCGACAAATATAGTGACTCAGAAACCTATATTTAGTTTTGCATTAAAAGTAAAACACATACCACTAAACGCTACTACGGAACATTTTGGCAACTGTCGAGAAGTTCTATTGTCAATATTCTGAGGAGTTGGAATATCACTTCGACGGGACCTTACTGTAACACGATCCACTTGCAAGACAAAATTTATAAATGTTATCAAACTTACATTAACATTCAATAAATGATTAACAGTAATAACAAAAGTGTATATAGCATACAGTTTGTAATATCTGTTAATGGACTTCTATCAATTTTATGATTTGATGGTTGAAGAGGAGTGACCATTGAAGATGTCCTGCTTAAATCAGATACAATGGATAAATCAAATTTACTTATATCCATGGTTTTCAAACTTTGTTTCCTCTTTCTAGAGTCATAAACACCATAATTAGCCTTTCCAGATTGTCCTAAAATTCAAACAAAGGGACAAGGGCAAATCAGATAGCATACCTTAAAAAAATAAGATTTATAACCTTACCAAGACTGGATGAAGTCAGAGGGATTGCACTAACACATGTTCGATCTAAATTGTCGGGCGTGTGACATGCTGTACATGAAGAGATTTGGTTAATTTATGCTACAAACACTTACAATTCTGACATATGACCATTAAAAACATACCTCCATTATCGTTTTTTGTGATAGTAACATTGCCCAAAAGTGTATCAATAATAGGTGGTGTCTGTACAAATTGAACCACACCCCTGTTTCTACGCTTATTCAAGATAGACTTTCTTATCTTCCTTGATTCTTTGGACTGTTGGGGACTACACTGTGGAAAATACTCTCTATGTCTTGGTATCAAATTCTTTTTACTCTCCATAACTGTACATAAGAATTGAGCACTTATGTGTGATTTAGGGCTAGCTATAGGTGATTATTGTAATCACTGTCCAAAAAAACATTTATTCTCAATAGCTAGTGGTGATTGAAGATCCCTATTGAAAACCTACCTAAATAAGTGGATGATCACATCAAATGTTGAGAATAGATCTAAACAAATGAGATAGAAAAACCTACCATTTAGTGTTCATCGATTGCTTCCAAACTAAGAGCGTCTTGAATTATAGGTTGAGTTTTTGGCGCTAATTTTAAATCTTCATTTTGATTCATTCGAAAAAGAAGCTATAAACATAGCGGACAATATGAAATGGTGATTTAACATACCTGTTTCATTGTGTGGGCCTTTGACAGGATTTTATGGTTCACAACTTATGGGCCAGAAATTATTGAAAGAATTAGACCATTTAATTGCAAAATTAAGCCAAATTTGGGGCCCTTTGGTTTTGTATAAAAAATATAACCAAGTGAAACTAAAAAATCCATAATTTATATGGATTTAAATAGTACATGTTTTTTATCATCCTTGTCTTGGTTTTACCAATATATTGGTTCCTACAATAAAATTATTACAACGCGATCCACAAGATTTATATTTTGGAGTTGAAGTTTAATGATAGATTTTTACCGAGTCACATTGTCCGATAATTTATGTGCACCAAGAAATTTATATGGATTTAACTACTACATGTTTCTAAACATTATTGTCTTGGTTTTATTAGGAATTCGTTGGACCCCTTAGAAACATCAAAATTTATATGGATTTAAATACTACATATTTTTTAATCATCCTTGTCTTGGTTTGACCTATATATTGGTTACTACAATAAAGTTACTATAACGTGACCAAATAGCCAACTTATTTAAACTTGAAGTTTAACTCAAAGAATGATGTTTATGAATTATATCCTGTCATAACGAAAATCGATTTAACTCAAAAAAATATAACGAAAATTGAAGACAAAGTGTTGCTATTTAATCGACTGCCCTAAGTCAAGTGCTGCTAAAGACCAAAGCCCGGCTTGGACTGAAGCAGTGGAATGAAGAAACAGTGGTTTACTTTGTCTATTGTAATAGTATCAGTGTTTAGCTAGCCGTAGTTATATGTAACAGTGGTTAAAGAGGAACGATAATAAGAGCCAAAACTGGTGAATGGTTGAACGATCAAATACTAAAAAACAGATTATAATATATCAGTGGATTCATCATAAGCAGCTGTTTGCATTAGACTTTAAATCATTCCTTTCATAAGAACCGCAGATGCTCAAAACATTTGTCAAAAGCTTATTCACTGTTGATTCATAAGAGGCAAACAATATGGTTCACAACAGCGGATTCATCATCAGCAGCTGTTTGCATTAGACTTTCCCCTTTAAAGTGTTTATAACATCTGATAGGCCTCATCCACTGTTTGTACACTACAAACTGCTGTCCATTAAGCACTGCTTGTGTACAACAACTGCTCAAGACAAAGTCCTGCTATTTAATCTACTGCCCTAACTCAAATGCTGCTAAAGACCAAAGCCCTGCTTGGACTGAAGCAGTGGAATGAAGAAACAGTTGTTTACTTTGTCTATTGTAATAGTATCAGTGTTTAGCTAGCAGTAGTTATATGTAACAGTGGTTAAACAGGAACAACTAAAAAGAGCCAAAACTGGTTCACATCAGTGGATTCATCATAAGCAGCTGTTTGCATTAGACATTCCCCTTTAAAGTGGTTATAACATCTGATGCATCTCATCCACTGTTTGCATACTACAAGTGATGTCCCTTAAGTACTGCTTGTGTACATCAACTGCTGAAGACAAAGTGCTGCTATTTAATCTACTGCCCTAACTCAAGTACTGCTAAAGACCAAAGCCCTGCTTAGAATGAAGCAGTGGACTGAAGAAACAGTTGTTTACTATGTCTATTGTAATAGTATCAGTGTTTAGCTAGCAGTAGTTATATGTAACAGTGGTTAAAGAGGAACAGATAATAAGCAGCTGATGGCCCTCATCCACTATTTGTATACTACAACTGTTGTTCCTTAACTATTGCTTGTGTACAACAACTGCTGAAGATAAAGTGCTGCTATTTAATCTACTGCCCTAACTCAAGTACTGCTAAAGACCAAAGCCCTGCTAAGAATGAAGCAGTGGACTGAAGAAACAGTTGTTTACTGTGTCTATTGTAATAGTATCAGTGTTTAGCTGGCAGTAGTTATATGTAACAGTTGTTAAAGAGGAACAGATAATAAGCCGCTGATGGCCCTCATCCACTGTTTGTATACTACAACTGCTGTCCCTTAAGTACTGCTTGTGTACAACAACTGCTGAAGATACATTCAAACTCTATATTAAAAAAGTAGAATTTAGACTATGTCAAACTAATTTAGACATCCCATATACTATATTCACAAATCAAAAGCACACATTATAACCAAAGATTATATTTCCCAGCATAATACAAAAAAGTAAACCACATAATGGTTTAGCACATGTTCCAAGTTCATAAGTTACCAACATCTAAAACATAGAAAACAACTGTTTGAGTAGTTTAACACTTACCAACGACAACCAAACTTCAAACAACCACGTACTTAAGTACATACCAAAAACATAGCATGTTTACCATCAATATATAACGACGTGAAAGAAGCTAAGTGTTAAGCCTAGATGGCTTCCTCCGGCTCCTTTTGTTGTTAGAAGAGAGTTCCCCAACATTTTAACTTTCCACTTCCTGCAACGAACGTTTACCATTAGGACTGGTCGAATCCTTCTCGGCTTCGACGACGGAAGAGTCGGCCATAACAGATACAACATCCTTCAATTAAATAACAAAACAACTACTAAGGTATCAAATAATGTAATATAATCTATACTAAACCAAAAAACAAAACTGTAGAATTCTTATTCACCTTTGAAATATCAGCACCGGCCATCTGTGAGGATTCAGATAATTGAACAGCTTTAATTTCTGAACCTTCTTGACTAAACACCTAATATCAAAATATTACCAAAAGGGAATTTAATTAAGATATTTAAACTACAAAAATTGGGAAGAAAAAAATAAATCAATATAGGATATACAAAAACTCTTACCTCATCAGCAACCTCAAGAGCATTTCCATTACCACCAACCAATTCAGCAATTATGTCCGGATCATCACATACTTTTTGGATAGTGTAGACATGGTAGTCATGGTTAAGGTTGTAACAAAAAACTTCAATTTTAAACGCCAACTTCTTTTCAACCAACCGTGATATTTCATGGGGAAAAGTTTCAGTATCATCGAGCTTCACTTGGCGTTCCCTTATATCATTCGCAGTTGAACCAATAAGCTTCATTACATCTTTATCAAACATCACAAAAGAAACGCTGCCAGTTTCATCTTACACTCTCAGATGTACTTTGAACCTGTAATAAATGCCAAGTAAATTACAGCAAAAACCATAGCAGTTCTGGCCATAAAAAGATCGGACGTTAACTTACTTTATGGTTATCGATGTGCATTCTTTATCGCATTTCGGACAAACCAATGAAGCAGGTGACAGATTCATGACCTCATCATAAATGGTTTTAGCATATTGTAAGTACTCAATTTTGGTCAACACCTTCTTGTTACAGTCTCGACATGCCGGATAAAACCATCCAAAGTTTTGTTGAACAATTTTGATCGTTGCAACTACCACACATGACATTCCCTACAATATCACAGATAAAGCTTTATTAACATGCTCAACTGATAAAACATAGAAAACATTAACAAAATTAAAATGCCTATGAATGTATATAGAATTATTCGTACACTATCAATCTCAATAATTTCATCAACATGTCTCTTAGGAGTCTCAATTAGAAATTCTTGACGGACTGGAAATACACTCTGAGATGAAAGAATGGTTTGAGAAGAAGAAGCACCTGCTTCAAATTGTTTCACTAAAAGACTATAAAAATAAAAACACAATTAACGTTAATACTCACACTTATGTTAATAAAAACATGAAAAATATGAAATATAAATCACGGATAGTACCTCTTGCGAAGTTCATTAATCTCATCAATTTCTTGGTTGAGAAATAGACGACTTCCAAACTTATCACTCTGAACAGTATATTGACCTGCAAGAAACAATATACATATCCAACAATTCATTACAAATCACTAAAGAAATAAAAAAATGTTCTTAAAAAATGTAACAAAACTTAGATTGGGAAAACTAAACGAAATAAATCAGTTAAATATAAATTACTCTGCCACTTCCTAATCCTCGCATGTTGAATGACAGCCATCACAGTCTCATTCGGAGAGTTTTGAGACAAAAAATCATTAAATTCTTGTGCATACACATTCCACAAAGTACAACGGACTACCTCTCCCCTAAAAGAAAAGGATAAAAGAACAGCATTAAAAGTTAAATACAATCATTTGCGTTCTTGTGAGAAACAGATAATAAGAGCCAAAACTGGTACACATCAGTGTATATCTCTTAAGCAGCTGTTTGCATTAGACTTTCCCCTTTAAAGTGGTTATAACATCTGATGGTCCCTATCCACTGTTTGTATACTACAACTGCTGTCCATTAAGTATTGCTTGTGTACAACAGCAACTGAAGACAAAGTGCTGCTATTTAATCTACTACCCTAAGTCAAGTGCTACTAAAGACCAAAGCCCTGCTTGGAATGAAGTAGTGGAATGAAGAAACAGTTGTTTACTTTGTCTGTTGTAATAGTATCAGACGTTAGCTAGCAGTAGTTATATGTAACAGTGGTTAAAGGTTGTTAGGTTGTTAGATGGGGGAGCAACACAAATATACTGCCATGGATCATTATAAGACTGGTTAAAAGTTATTATAACGCGACCAAATAGCCAACTTATAAGAACAACATATAGTAGATGTTTTAACTCAAAGAATAACATTAAAAGAACAGCATTGAAAGTTCATACACTCATTTACTGTGAATATAGTATATGATTTACTAATCATTTACATTAAATAATGCCACATGATTTACTATGAATATACCATTAAATGCAATAAAGAATCTTATATATAAAATAATATAATCATTGGTATTGTATTAAATAAGAACAACCATTTAATGAACTTTTATATAAAATAAACTAATCATTGGTATTGTATTAAATACAATCATAACACACAAACAAATTTATATAAATGACAAATTAGAATTTACTGGACATCTTGAAGATCCAAATTCATCTTTTTTCTTTTATTAGGAAAGATTTCCATATCTCCACACGAGACAACAATTCCAGCAACATCTAAAATGGTAAACATAGCAACAGAAATTAGTGACATTGAAAAGGGAGGCAAAACATATATCAGATTATCAGAAACAGTCATACCGCACGTGAGCAGATCCTTTGCATCTCCATTAAGAATGTGTGAATGTGCGATGAAATTAAATCCGTAATCAACACCTTGCCAACCATTCGCACGTGTAACAACCGTACATCGGTAAAAGTTAATCTTGTAACCATGGTTAATAACTTTGTAAGCATCAGTGTTTTCTCCAACACCAAATCTGGAGAGAATAACAACTTCATCCTCATGAAGCTGTGAGATAAACACAGGTATTAATGGAGCCTTAATCCCTGCCTGAATCTTACGGCCCTGACAAATAAGTGAAAGCACATACTTTAGAAACAAACAAACAAACAGTATCTCAAAAAAATATAAAAGGTACATGTGGCTAAAGTCTCAACATATGAAGGATCAATAAGTAACTACTATTCATGTTTGTTTCATTGTGCCTAATCCTATAACAGGGAAACAAACCAAACAAATATTCATCTTTGGTTCTTTATATCTAACCCTAAATTATAAAGGATCCAAAAAACAAACAAAAAGCCATCTTTCTTTCTTTAAACAAACAAACAAACAGTCAATTTACAATAATCATCTATTTCGGATAAAAAAAACTAACAAAAAGATTTTCTTCTTTCACTCTTTTTGTCTAACCCTAAATTACACAAAACTCAAAACGAAAATGATAAAAAGAGTAAAAAAAACATCAAAGATGATTGACAAACACTAATACCTTCTCATCGAGCAAGATCAGATCCATCCGAAATGACTGAACCCATTTCCGGATGATTCGACACTTGAGATTCCACATATCTTTAGACGGATTCAAATCATCAATGAAACTGAGTGACAAAGATGGTGGTTCACCGTCGGATTTCTTGCCGGATGACAGAGTTTGCACAGAAGATGCGGACATTTTGAAATGAGAAAAAAATGGTGAAATGGAATCGGTGAAGTTACATAATGAGAAGAAAGTTTGAATAAAAAGTGTGAAGAAGAAGGAGAGAGAAAGATATGATTACTTCTGCAGTGCATTAATGACAATTTCTCCTCCCCATGCAATTTCAAAGTTCCCTCCTAAAGAAAACCTTTTTTTATAATAATAAAATCAGATTATATATTTGAAATAGATTTATGTAGATATAAATATTGTAAACGGAATTATGACATCAGCAACTCCATGTGGCATAGCTTAGAAGTTGACAAGTAAGCAGATTTACATCAGCTCATAATCTCTTATTATAGATAGTATAGATAGATTTTTACTATAGAATATACATTGTCACAACCCGTACTCTCGTTGTCGAGAAAATGGTATTTTAGTAACGCGCACATCTATTAATATCGGTATTATTATTTCTTTTATTATTATTTTCGAAAATAATAATAAACCTCGACGAGTGTTTTATTTATTTACGCACCTAGTTAATTGTAATCGGGCCTGTTCATTTTAGCTAGACACGTTATGTATTATGGATCCACACACACACTTGGGCTAGGCCCAACCCCACTCCCTAATTAACCTAAACCCTATCCTATAAATACCCTCTTATAAACCTTCACCCCCTATTTTTCTTAAATGCCCTAAAACCCTAAACCCATTTGAGAAAACTCAGCCGCACACCCCAAGACTTCTCCCTCTCTTGTGCGACCAAAGAATTCTGGTGACCAGGAGCCATTCTCCGGCGACCCTCTTCGGCTACTACACACACACCTTGTGACAACCAGTAATTTCCCATAGTCCTAAAGTGTGTATTTAGACAAAATGACAGTGCACGTCCTTTAGGTTTAACTAAAAGTACAGTGCACGTCCTTAACGTTTAAAAGTTGCACTACAAATCCTTTAACTTTATTTTCCTTGCATTGCAAGTCCTTTATGGCAAACGGTGTTAATTTTAACCATTAAATACCCCACGTGCCTCCCACGTGAGGGGTAGATCTGTCCATTCCCTTCATTTTCCTCCTTTAAAACCTCAGCCTTCAACATTTCACTTCATCCCTTTCCTCTGTAACCCTAACCCCAATACGTATTTCCCCTTCAACAAAAATTGGAACCCTAACTTAGATAAAAAAAACCCTATTTCTCCAATTCAATGTCAGTTGTGTATTGTTCTTGTGGGAGAGAAGCTACAATTATGATATCTAGGACAAATTGCAATCCTGGAAGTCGATTTTATGGATGCCTACAATTATGAAAAACATTGGAAGAATGTTTACGACCACAAGATTTTCCCAATCAATGGTAGATCTATGTGGGAAAATCCGGGGTGGCAAGCACTTTGACTCCACCTGTGCATCACAAGCAAGTGGACAGACCCAAAAAAAGAAATAGGTCAGCTATTGAGTTAGAAGATAGGACCAAGCTTACTAAACTGTCAAAGAAGAATGTGACAGTTACATGTCTTAAGTGTGGGGAGAGGGGTCATAACAGCAGAACTTGCAAAGGCCAAAAATATGAAGCTGAAGTTGTTGGTGCATCTACTAGTGGGACTGGGGTGAAGAAGGGTAAAACTGGAAAGGCTAATAAGGGTGCTACATTAGTGGTTTAGGGTAATGGTCGTTGTTGTATTAGTGGAACCCTACAATTATGAAAAACATTGACTGTTATTGTCGTTGCTGTTATTGTGATTGTCATGGCTAGGTTGTTAGGGTAATGGTCATTGCTGTATTAGTGGTTTAATGAATAGGTAGTTGGGTATTGGTCATTACTGTATTAGTGGTTGTCATGGCTAGGTTGTTTGTGTAATGGTTCAATGTATTGGTTTAAAAATGTTTAATGGAATGTAATGGTTTAACGAATTGTAATGGTTCAATACCAAGTTGTTTGTGTAATGGTTCAATGTATTGGTTTAAAACTGTTTAATGGAATGTAATGGTTTAACGAATTGTAATGGTTCAATACCAAAAGTCAACGGATGCCAAAATACCAAAAGTCAACAGATGCCAAAATACCAAAAGTTTAAAAAGTAGCAACAGCAACCAAATACACATTGTTTAAGTGTAACAAAAAGTAGCAAAAGAAAAAGAACTACAAATTATTTTTTTGAAGCAACAGCCTTCCTACCCTTCCCACTTGCAGCAACAGCCTTGTTACATGCAGCACCCTTGTTAGCCTTTCCAGTTTTACCCTTATTCACCCCAGTCCCACTAGTAGATGCACCAACAACTTCAGCTTCATATTTTTGGCCTTTGCAAGTTCTGCTGTTATGACCCCTCTCCCCACACTTAAGACATGTAACTGTCACATTCTTCTTTGACAGTTTAGTAAGCTTGGTTAACTCAATAGCTGACCTATTTTTTTTTTTGGGTCTGCCCACTTGCTTGTGATGCACAGGTGGAGTCAAAGTGGTTGCCACCCCGGATTTTGCCCACATAGATCTACCATTGATTGGGAAAATCTTGTGGTCGTAAACATTCTTCCAATGTTTTTCATAATTGTAGGCAACCATAAAATCGACGTCCAGGATTGCGATTTGTCCTAGATATCATAATTGTAGCTTCTCTCCCACAAGAACAATACACAACTGTTATGTATGGGGTTAGTTCCATACACCCATTATGTATCAATACTAATTAAACAAACCCTATATTTCCCCTAATGAAGTGACGGCAATAAACCCTTTGATTGCCACGATCCAGCCACATGATGCATCTTGGTTAGTTCATCTTATTTGTATATTTTGGTTGTGTATTATGTGAGATAAATGATCATTCATTATTAGCTTAATAATCTTGCAAGTCGTAAACTGAATTGTATGTGGTTAGTAATCGATGAAACATGCTTGTTGTTGGAATTTTTGGGTTTAAACCAATTAACTTGACTGATTACATGACTATAGTTCTTGATTATGGCCAATATTTATATCGTAACACGTGATGGAAAATATGATTTAGTTCTTATTAATTGTTATTAATCACATGTGTAGATTGTTATGATTTGCCATGCCGATCTCGGTTCAATATGATTCAGAATTGCCATGTATCGTAATGATGATGTGATGTTTAGTTTATGTTTGTATGTAGGATTCTTGATCTAGAGCTATGATAAATTCCTTTGTTTTGATATTGGAATATGTTGCAAACTGTTAGAGGTTTAGGTTGTTGCCATGAGATTGGAATGTGCTATTAGATTGGTTGTATAAACTATTTGAACCGAGATTAAAGGGACGGTCATGTAGAGATAGGAAAATTTGATTTGATTAATTATACACTATTATGGTAATCGCACAAGTCTTGGTGGTTTTGGGCCTGTTACATTTTGGATTGCACAATCATAGCTAGTCACATATCACTATTGGGCCGAGCACATAAATGGACCGCACACCCTCTCTTGCAGCCCAGCTCCTTGTGGGCCGATGGGTATTAGGCCACAAGATGAAACCCAGTCGCACACTCGGAGATCAGGCCGCGCATTGCGTTGGGCTGAACCACATCAATGGGCCGCAAGTTTTCACTTGGTCACACATTAAGTTGGGCCATGCACGGGGTATAGGCCGGGGAAACTTGGAAACCATATAAATCAAAACTAATCACACACACTCTTGTGAATGACGAGCTAACTGTTAAGCGTTTGGTAAAAACATGAACTTGTAACAAGAAGTGGCACATGACCTGAATACCTGTTACAAGATGACTGTGAACTGTTATGTGCATGATTAATTGTTATGATTCGTGTTATGTTGCGTGTAGTGTTGGTACGCTACTTGAATAATATGTGCAAAGAGTACGTGAGCTATGTGTTACAAAACTAACTACCTTTGGTAACCACGGTAGGGATTTGGTTGACCAACTTGGAACGGGTAAACATAACATACCAAGTAAACCAAGGTGAGTTCACACTTTCTATAAGGCATGGGATTCCCGGTGGTTGGGAATGGGTTAAGAAACTAAAACGGAACCTGCATATTCTCCTCGCGTTGAATATGTACCTCCATCCTCGTTGAGAAGGATGACAACATTTAACCTGCGAATTCTCCTTGTGTAGATTACGTACCTCCGTCCTTGGTTGGGAAGGACGACAACCTATAACTTACTAGACAAAACTCTATCATGAACTCCCTCATTTTTATATCGACTTAATCGCCGGGCCAATGGCGAGCGGGTCATTAGTTAATAGCGCTATTAGGGTTGACAAGCCTCACACCGTGCCGGGAGGACGGGCGTGTACTAATGCATCTGGGCACTTAGTCAATGATGATAGACATTGACGTAGGGCACAACTTTCTCAGTCAGTTGTCGATATGGTAACGGTCTAGTGGTTCACATGGGGTAGCCCCCACTGGTATGGTTTGGGAAACAAAGGATTGGTTAACTCATGGTTTATGAATGAACTTACGGTTTTTGGAACAACTTTAAAATGAACATCAACTGTGAACTCGCTCAACTTTTTTGTTGACTCGTTGTTACATGCCTTGCAGGCCTTTAGGTTCAAAATGTTGGAACTTGCTATCTGGGATGCTGGAGCGGTCATGGGTCGAGATACATGAAAACGTGAGACGAATCTAATGGCTTTCACACACTTGGTTTATGAATTTCTTAATTAATGTATTATGCTTCCGCTGAACGTTAAATAATGTTTTGTAACACTTCTATCAATAATAAATGAAAGTTTTATTCAGAATAATTGTTATGAGTTCAACCTGATTGGTGGCTGATCCTGGTACGTCACACGCCTCGCGGGGGTTTCCGCATGTGGTATTTTGGGGGTGTGACAGATTGGTATCAGAGCCATTGGTTATAGTGAACTTGGTTTTAAAAAGGGGAAAAACGATTTTGTAAAACCAGACTATAACTGAACAGTTCTGAAAACGTGAATACGACCATGACACTCAACTCCAGATTGCAAGGTTCGTCTCTCGTATACTCATTGTACTGCATAACTAGTGAACACTTACATATGATATTGCATGTGATTTCACGTTTAGCACAACAGTATGAATTCATGTATTACTTGCATGTGTTATGTGACTGATAGGGTGGTATTTCCCTAAACATTCATGACTTACGCTTCGTGATGCTCTTTGTTTGCTACTCGAGTTTGAGGAACCATTTGACATGAGTTAAGAGGAGTTGAGATGAGCATGCAAATCACAATATTATTGTGGGTACACACATAATAATAATGTAGGGTGCATGCGAGTCCCATTGAGGCTTAACAAGTGAAAAAGGGGTTCCGTTCTGTTATTTGATCGATGTAAAACACAACAGTCTATAAGAGTCATACCAGTGATTGTCTCTTACTTGAACATGATCTTTTCACTCCACTCTGAATCCTTACGAATCTCGATGCTATCGAGTATTACCTGAACGCCCATTTGAACGCCTAGCTAACTGGGTAGAATGTTAGGTGCTTGTACGAACATCCCTGAGTTGGATGTTGCTACGCCGAATGATTGGACGATACCTTTTCACTCCTTTTCATTGGTTGGAACTCAATGTACCGACGTCTTAGACCCCGTAGTGCGACCACTTCTGCAACACTTTGGAAACACATCGTGTATTACTCAGTCAACTTGCAGGAACGATGGACAAGAGGATGAGCGTAGTGCCTTACCAACCTCAGTATTAGAACGACCCTGATTACCAGCAACGAACTCCAGCAGATTGACCTCAACCGAATCCTTAACCCTAGTAAGCGACTTATGGGAGTCGACTCTTACGAATCAATCGGGACACGGAATGTATAACTTCCCACGCAGTGAGTAGTGTCTTAGGACGCGACACGGAATGGGACAAGATGGACCCTGTTGTTGAAAGATCGTAGGGCCCCGTTTTAAGCAACGACAGTAGAGGCAACAGTCACGGCAACATCAAGGAACTCGTAACCGTAGCTTACAGTATGGAAACGAAGTTGACCTCGACAAGGATTGACTGTGTTAAGTCAAAGTGCCAACATCCAAGGGAACAAATACGGTACCCGGAATTCTCGCAATGAAAACAACAACACTGGAAATGATGCTTACGGAAGGGCATTTAGGATTGGCATAGGTGACGCCAGGCATAATAGCAGCATGGTAACTTGCATAAGTAGCCCTGTCTTGGTTAAGCCTGATGCTCCTTGAAACCGAACCTGTGGTGGCAGCAACTGATGGCAAGTCAAATGAAACCTCATATGTTCGTTGGGATGTAAACTCGACCTTGTGGGACAAGTGTTCGATGTCAACCTTCTTTCTGCTATCCTCGATAATTTGATGCAGTAATAATATGGGTTGGTTATCCATACATCGCGCAAATATACCCTGCGAGAAGAAAGCTTTGTGTACCCCTCTCCCTAGTGGGGAATTGCCATTTGTTCCAACGTACCAGAGTTGTGTAAAGGTTAGCATCAATTATGCAATGAAAGCCCAGAAGTGTCTACGGAGGGATTACCCAGCTATGTTAGCAATCGTTTCTGATTGTCAGGCTAAGGAAAATAGGATCGGGGATCCACCAATTGTTCGTGACTCCTCTCGGTGTGCTACTCGAGGAACTTTCAGGTTTACTTTCACAACTGTTAGTTGGAATCTCAGTCGATCTCACGATAGAGGCAGCTCTGAATACTCGTACATTGTACCATCTTGCATAGGAGGGTTACAAGAACTGTTTAATCAACTACAGGAAATGTTGGACAGGAGTTTGTCGGACCTAGTTTTTCGCTTTGGGGAGCCCCAGTTATATCCGTGTAAATAAGCCTTTTCGTACGTGTACTGGTTATCAAGAACTTAACAGGGAGACAGTTAAGAACCGTTTGCCTCGATCATGTATTGGCAACCTGTCTACCAGTGCGAGGGTCAAGCTTCAATTCGAGGAATGACTAACGAATGAGTTATCATCAGATGGGAGTCCAGAGGGGAGAATGTTCCTACAACGGCATATCAGACGCAGGGTGGCCATTGCGGCCTTGTATTCTAAAACCTCTGAGCTAACCATCGCACCGGCAGCTACATGGATCACATGAATTGACTATGCTTATTGACAACGTGTTGAATCATTTCCAAGAGAAAGGAATATCATAGACGACATTTGTATCTTATTTTAGGGCTCCTGAGGGAGGAGCCATTACGTGTGAAGTCTTGTTTAGTGTAACATCTAGATTCGAGAGATGCATTTTGATCATGTAACCAATGAAGTGGGAATACACGTGGATCTTGCTAGGATCCATTTTGCTAGAAACTGATCGACACCAAGGATTCCTTCGGGGATGCAGCGATTTCTTGGTTTCGCTGGATACTATCGTAGATTCATCACCGGATTTTCAAAGATCACGCAGTTTAAACCTCTTTAGCACAACATGGTGCTGTGATCGTGGAAGACAAAGCAGGATAACATCTTTTTGGCTTTTGGAATTCAACTCTACAATGCACTGAGTATCGTCTTTACCCGAGGGTGCGGGTAACTTAGCGGTATACCATGATGGTTCGAATCAGAGTCCCAGTTACATGCTGACGCAACACGAAGAACGTAATAACTTACTCGGTGGGTTTATAAGAAGATTTACACGTGTCGCAACCTGTGGGTGGAAACCATGGCTTTAGATTTAATTGGGGGCATTATTTGGACGGTACCAAATGCATTACCTAGACCGATAACAAGGGCCTCCCGTGTATTGATGTCGAAAGAGCTAAGGCAACCAATGACACCGTTGGATGGAACTTTGGAATGAGTGTGACTGTGAAACCTGAACGTGCACGAGCTATGCAGCTCTCTATCGACTTTAACTTACCCGATCTGACTCGCTCTGTTCAGACTGGAGAACTGAAGGAAGAGGATTTTCAAGATGAATCCATGCGGGGCATAGAGAAGTAACCGATGATAGGTCGAACGACACTCGCTACCTCATGGAACGAATGTGGGCTTCATTATACGGCAACTGTAGGGAATTTGTGCTGAGCAAAGCACACCGGCCTCAATATTCTAGTCGTCTGGGTTTTGATGAGAGACTTTAGGAATAGTGTTTGACTTGTGGGAAGGTCAAGGTGTAGTATTAGCAACCAGAAACACCCACATGGAAACGAGAACAGACTGCCATGGATTTTGTCACTGGGCTATCTAAAACTTGAAATGGAAACAATATCACCTGGGTGATCGTTGATTGCTTGCGTTACCAGCACACTTCCTTGCAAACAAGGAGACTGACGAGTCTTCACAGCTTGTAGATATTCCTCTGAGAGAGGCGGCTATCTAGGCACGAGGTGCTGACTCCTGTATCTCTGACTTTTGGGCTATACCTGATTCATGACAGGAAACACACAAATCCTGTGGCTCACGTCTAGACGAGAGCGATGTTTATCACCGCCAGGCAAACGGACCGAGTAAGCGAACCATCCTGGCGCTCGAAGACATGCTGCGAGCATGTGTGTGATTGACTTTAGTAAGAGTTAGCAGTCACCGTAGTAGTATTTAGACAGCTCTGTTTGAGACATTGTGTGGACAATAATGCAATCCATGTTGGATTAGTGTGAGTGATAGACCAAACACAGATCCAGGATTTGTACTCGAATCGCTTGGGAAGATTGTTTCGATCGGAAAAATTGTTTGGCGGCAACGCGCGACCGCCAGGAAAGCTGATAAGTTTAGGAAACACTGGGAATTCGCTGCAGGCGAGCGAGTCTTGCTGAAGTTTTCACCCTGGGAGGGTGTAGTGCGCTTTGGAAAGCGCGGCAAGCTTAACCCGCGTTACCTTGGGCCATTTAAAAATCCTGGAGCGGATCGGTAAAGTGGCTTACAAGCTCGAGTTACCTGCTGAATTAGGGAATGTTCGCGATGTCTTTCAGGTTTCGCAATTGAAGAATTGTTTGTCTGATAAAACACCGATTGTGCCGTTTTAAAAGCTGAAGATTGACGACAAGTTGCAGTTTGACGAAGAACTTATCGGAACCATGGATCGGAAAGTTAAGGTTCGTAAACACAGTCGAAATCCCAATCGTGAGAGTTCGTTGTAACTCAAGACATAGACCGGAGTTTAAGTGATCAATCTAAATTTGATGCAATTAACAAATTTCGGGACGAAATTCCCTTTCAAGTTAGGGATGATGTGGCACCTGAGGAAAATCTGCAGCAATCTTGATTTACCACTTCACTTCAAGTTGGGGATGATGTGACAACCAGTAATTTCCCGTAGTCCTAAAGTGTGTATTTAATTCAGAATCACTTTCTGTTGTGCTCGAGTTGCACTTATATTTACTAGTGGAACTTGTTTAAGTCACATGTTAGGGTGTATATAGTTATTTTAAATAAACGGTTGCCTAGATTGGGCCGCTACAACGAAACACAGGTGCCTTAATTACATTGGGCCGCATCCCTTATGTCTAGTAATTGAGTGGGCTGCCCAAGCCGCATCCTAGTTTCATAACAAAGTTGGGCTGCCCAACTCTCCGAAACACAATGCAAAGCCCAAACAAATTGGAAGTGGGCCGGTTATAGTTGGAGGTGGGCCGATTAACTGTAAATTGTAGATATACATACGTGCACCTTATTCTATTCCGGTTTGAATTAATTGTACTTGGCCCAATACCTTAGGAGTCCAATGGAGAAATAAACTAAACATTATCCAAGTGGGTTCGGCCCACTATATCCGATTGTGTCCACTATGTCCGGTTATGTATGTGGTTAGTTCCATACACCCATTATGTATCAATACTAATTAAACAAACCCTATATTTGCCCTAATGAAGTGACGGCAGTAAACCCTTTGATTGCCATGATCCAGCCACATGATGCATCTTGGTTAGTTTATCTTATATGTATATTTTGGTTGTGTATTATGTGAGATAAATGATCATTAATTATTAGCTTAATAATCTTGCAAGTCGTAAACTGAATTGTATGTGGTTATTAATCGATGAAACATGCTTGTTGTTGGAATTTTTGGGTTTGAACCAATTAACTTGACTGATTACATGACTATAGTTCTTGATTATGGCCAATATTTATATCGTAAAACATGATGGAAAATATGATTTAGTTCTTGTTAATTGTTATTAATCACATGTGTAGATTGTTATGATTTTCCATGCCGATCTCGGTTCAATATGATTCAGAATTGCCATGTATCGTAATGATGATGTGATGTTTAGATGATGTTTGTATGTAGGATTCTTGATCTAGAGCTATGATAAATTCCTTTGTTTTGATATTGGAATATGTTGCAAACTGTTAGAGGTTTAGGTTGTTGCCATGAGATTGGAATGTGCTATTAGATTGGATGTATAAACTGCTTGAACCGAGATTAAAGGGACGATCATGTAGAGATAGGAAAATTTGATTTGATTAATTTTACACTATTATGGTAATCGCACAAGTCTTGGTTGTTTTGGGCCTGTTACATTTTGGATTTCACAATCATAGCTAGTCACATATCACTATTGGGCCGAGCACATAAATGGACCGCACACCCTCTCTTGCCGCCCAGCTCCTTGTGGGCCGATGGGTATTAGGCCACAAGATGAAACCCAGTCGCACACTCGGAGATCAGGCCGCACATTCCGTTGGGCTGAACCACATCAATGGGCCGCAAGTTTTCACTTGGTCACACATTAAGTTGGGCCATGCACGGGGTATAGGCCGGGGAAACTTGGAAACCATATAAATCAAAACTAATCACACACACTCTTGTGAATGACGAGCTAACTGTTAAGCGTTTGGTAAAAACATGAACTTGTAACAAGAAGTGGCACATGACCTGAATACCTGTTACACGATGACTGTGAACTGTTATGAGCATGATTAATTGTTATGATTCATGTTATGTTGCGTGTAGTGTTGGTACGCTACTTGAATAATACGTGCAAAGAGTACGTGAGCTATGTGTTACGAAACTAACTACCTTTGGTAACCACGGTAGGGATTTGGTTGACCAACATGGAACGGGAAAACATAACATATCGAGCAAAACAAGGTGAGTTCACACTTTCTATAAGGCATGGGATTCCCGGTGGTAGGGAATGGGTTAAGAAACTAAAACGGAACCTGCATATTCTCCTCGCGTAGAATATGTACCTCCATCCTCGTTGAGAAGGATGACAACATTTAACCTGCGTATTCTCCTTGTGTAGATTACGTACCTCCGTCCTCGGTTGGGAAGGACGACAACCTATAACTTACTAGACAAAACTCTATCATGAACTCCCTCATTTTTATATCGACTTAATCGTCGGGCCAATGGCGAGCGGGTCATTAGTTAATAGCGCTATTAGGGTTGACAAGCCTCACACCGTGCCGGGAGGACGGACGTGTACTAATGGATCTGGGCACTTAGTCAATGATGATAGACATTGACGTAGGGCACAACTTTCTCAGTCAGTTGTCGATATGGTAACGGTCTAGTGGTTCACATGGGGTAGCCCCCACTGGTATGGTTTGGGAAACAAAGGATTGGTTAACTCATGGTTTATGAATGAACTTACGGTTTTTGGAACAACTTTAAAATGAACATCAATTGTGAACTCGCTCAACTTTGTTGTTGACTAGTTGTTACATGCCTTGCAGGCCTTTAGGTTCAAAATGTTGGAACTTGCTATCTGGGATGCGGGAGCGGTCATGGGTCGAGATACATGAAAACGCGAGACGAATCTAATGGCTTTCACACACTTGGTTTATGAATTTCTTAATTAATGTATTATGCTTCCGCTGAACGTTAAATAATGTTTTGTAACACTTCTATCAATAATAAATGAATGTTTTATTCAGAATAATTGTTATGAGTTCAACCTGATTGGTGGCAGATCCTGGTACGTCACAAGCCTCGCGGGGGTTTCCGCATGTGGTATTTTGGGGGTGTGACACACCTAAACCCCTTGTACTTCGGTCATCACCTTCAACACACATACCCCCCCCCCCCAATTTTCTCGACGACTTCAGCAGATTAGAGAGAGAGCGGTAGAGATGGAGCATCGGCAGTGACGACGATGGCGCACGGTGGTTGTTGCGTAGCCACCGTGGTGCGAAGCAAGGAGGACCACCACAGCCGTCAGTGCAGTGGTGGGAAGCGGTGATCGGTTGAAGCTAAGACACCGGGGACGAGAAGTCAGCAACAGAACCGGAGTCACCGGCGACGGCGGAACCGGCGACGGCAATGGATTTCGACAACGGAAACGACTGTAGCAGGTACATATCCGTGTGATTTGTGCGTTACAAAGCTTTGAGTATGTGCTGTCTTCAGTTTTCCTACATGGGTTGTGACTTCTGGGATTTGAACTATGATTGTTAGATGTTCTTTGATGTAAATATTTGCTATTGAACTTGGTGTTATGAATCTTGTTAAAATTGTTGTTTGAAGCATTGAGATATAGGAAATGGCTAAACTGTTTGGTGATTTTAGTCGATATGTAAACATGAATATGTTAGGAAACTGGGTTTTTCATTTGAATGTACAACTACACATGCCTATGGTACAACTTGGTTATGCGCATGTTGAATGGTTAGGGGTAAATTGTGATGTTAGTTAAATGTTTTAAGAAACCAAGGATAAGGATGATAACTGTTAGAATTATATGGGTGTTAAAATTTAAAAGCTTGACTCTGTATGTTCATGGTGGTACAATCTCATATGCTTAAGTTACAACATAAGTAATGCATGATTTCTTTTAATTGGAGAATAACATGTCATGTGACTGAGCTCAGTTTGTCATTTATGGTTTGATTCAAAAAGGTGAAATGATTAGGTGATATTACCGTACAACTAGGACCGCACATTTAAGATCCGGGCCCCACCACTTACTTGTACAATTGTTTTCTTTGATCGCACAATTGGGATGTTGTGTCATGCTCTAAATTCCATACTAAATGAAACTCTACCAAGGAAAGTCCCTTACACTTATACCGATTAATCGCGGGGAGCGAACGGGATATTAGTTGATAGCGCTTTTAGGTTTGACAACCTCACACCGTGCGGGGAGCCGGGCGTGAACTATTATATGGATTAACGGGTCAATGACGTTAGACATTGACCTAAGAGGGCAAACAACAACTACGTCAAAATTTCGGTACTACACAGTTTAGTAGCTCTTTATGGGATGAATTTCCCACTACACGTTCTGGATAACATGGTAACGCATAAAACCAACGTTTTTTGGGATAAAACAAAAAAAACCGTTTTCGAAAACCGTGAACTCGCTCAACTTTATGTTGACACCCTACTGCATGCTTGCAGGTTCGTAGATGCTGAGCTGGAGTTTGCTTGGAGCATTGTGGTGGTCGTCCAAACTATTTCCGAACTTCATGCTTCCGCTAAACATTTGAACTGTACTTTAAAACTAACTGTGTTTAGAACTTTACTTTCAAACTTAATTATGTGTTAAACTTAAACGTTATGTCACTAATCGCATTGGTGATGGTTTTTATGTTACTTATATTAAATGTTCAATGTGGTTGGTGGCTTGATTCTGGGCAGTCACACGCCTCGCGGTGGTACTCCGCACGTGGAAATTTGAGGCCGTGACAGATTGGTATCAGAGCCATCAGTTATAATGAACTTGGTTTTAAAAGAGAAAGTATTTTTAGAAAAACCAAGCTATAACCTACTTTATACTAATCGATCCACGACGACACCACACTCCAGTGCAAGACTCAGCGTTCTAAGACTACTCAGCATACGCGAATGCCTGCTTACTACTTGCATAAGTGAATGCCTGCTTGCTATTTGCATAAGTGTATGCCTGCTTACTACATGCTTAATCTAAGACTACTCAGCATGAGAATACGCCTACTTGCTACTTGCTTTATGTATTACGTGATAGTGTATTTGAGTAATACATTATACGACTTCCTCGGTTCTATTCTAAATGATGCTTTGAAGCTTACGTATCGTAGGTAGACATCTTTCTATCACACTTCTCTCAGCCTTCGTGCTAATTGACTTTACATGCTATGTGACCTCATCTGATACGTGACCTTATACGCTATGTGCTTTGCATGATTTGTTTCATGAACTTGTGTGAAACTATGTGTATTTACGTGTAACGTACCGTATATCCTGGCTTAAATTTCGAGGACGAAATTTCTGTAACATGGGGAGAATGTCACAACCCGTACTCTCGTTGTCGAGAAAAGGGTATTTTAGTAACGCGCACATCTATTAATATCGGTATTATTATTTCTTTTATTATTATTTTCAAAAATAATAATAAACCGCGACGAGAGTTTTATTTATTTACCTACCTAGTTAATTGTAATCGGGCCTGTTCATTTTAGCTAAACACGTTATGTATTATAGATCCACACACATACTTGGGCTAGGCCCAACCCCACTCCCAAATTAACCTAAACCCTATCCTATAAATACCCTCTTATAAACCTTCACCCCCTATTTTTCTTAAATGCCCTAAAACCCTAAACCCATTTGAGAAAACTCAGCCGCACACCCCAAGACTTCTCCCTCTCTTGTGCGACCAAAGAATTCCGGTGACCAGGAGCCATTCTCCGGCTACCCTCTCTGGCTACTACACGCACACCTAAACCCCTTGTACTTCGGTCATCACCTTCGACACACATAACCCCCCCCCCTGCAATAGATGAGAGAGAGAGAGCGGTAGAGATGGAGCATCGGCAGTGACGTCGACGGCGAACGGTGGTAGTGGCGGAGCCACCGTGGTGCGAAGCAAGGAGGACCACCACAGCTGTCAGTGCAGTGGTGGGAAGCGGTGATCGGTTAAAGATAAGACATCGGGGACGAGAAGGCAGCAACAAAACCGGAGTCACCAGCGACGGCGGAACCGGCGGCGGCAGTGGATTTCGGCAACGGAAACGACAGTAGCAGGTACGTATCCATGTGATTTGTGCGTTACAAAGCTTTGAGTATGTGTTGTCTTCAGTTTTCCTACATGGGTTTGTGACTTCTGGGTTTTGAACTATGATTGTTAGAAGTTCTTTAATGTAAATATGTGCTATTGAACTTGGTGTTATAAATCCTGTTAAAATTGTTGTTTGAAGCATTGAGATATAGGAAATGGCTAAACTATTTGGTGATTTTAGTCGATATGTAAACATGAATATGCAAGGAAATTGGGGTTTTCATTTCAATGTACAACTACACCTGCCTATGGTACAACTTGGTTATGCGCATGTTGAATGGTTAGGGGTAAATTGTGATGTTAGTTAAATGTTTAAAGAAACCAAGGATAAGGATGATAACTGTTAGAATTATATGGGTGTTAAAATTTGAAAGCTTAACTCTGTATGTTCATGGTGGTACAATCTCATAAGCTTAAGTTACAACATAAGTAATGCATGATTTCTTTTAATTGGAGAATAACATGTCATGTGATTGAGCTCAGTTTGTCGTTTATGGTTTGATTCAAAAAGGTGAAATGATTAGGTGATATTACCGTACAACTAGGACCGCACATTTAAGATCCGGGCCCACCACTTACTTGTACAATTGTTTTCTTTGATCGCACAATTGGGATGTTGTGTCATGCTCTAAATTCCATACAACCGCACACTATATTGACTGGCCCCCACTTTACCATTCGCACAAATGGTGTCCAATCGCACACTGCATAATATCAAACAAACACTACTGGACTGTTCTATTGGACTGCATGCATAATAGTTGGGCCGCCCCATGAAGAAAGCCCAATTCCATTTGTTTTAAGCACTCGTACACTACTTGATTAGTCGCACACTTGTTTTGCCATTTAATATATGTCGCACACTTGTATGACCGCACACTTGTCAGTGGTCGCACACTCCCGTGTGGGTCGCACACTTGACAAGTGGGCCGTACATTAAACATACATTGGGCCTTATTCTAGTGAGCCGTATACTAGAAAAGCCCAAACCTTTTATAGGTCACACACAGCTACTGTTCCATGTCATTTGTATTAATTGATTTATAAATGGATTATTTATGATTAAGTTGTTATGCCATAACTGTTACTAGTACGCTACTTGACAAATACGTGTTAGATACGTGTAGCTTATACGTGATTACTTGTTTACCGTCCTAACGAGTGGTAACCATAATAGGGTGTGGTTGACCAACTTATGACAAACGCTTTATCTGCCGAGCAAACCGAGGTGAGTTCACGACTAACACTCTAAGCATGTATTCCCGGTGGTTTGGGAACCTAATATTCCGAGGGAACGGAATAGCAATTAAACGAAACTCATAAGTTCTAAAACATGCACTCCTAATTGTTTGGGAGCTACCATACTAAATGAAACTCTACCAAGGAAAGTCCCTTACACTTATACCGATTAATCGCGGGGAGCGAACGGGATATTAGTTGATAGCGCTATTAGGTTTGACAACCTCACACCGTGCGGGGAGCCGGGCGTGAACTATTATCTCGATTAACGGGTCAATGACGGTAGACATTGACCTTAGAGGGCCAACAACAACTACATCAAAGTTTCGGTACTATACAGTTTAGTAGCTCTTTATGGGATGAATTTCCCACTACACGTTCTGGATAACATGGTAACGCATAAAACCAACGTTTTTTTGGGATAAAACAAGAAAAACTGTTTTCGAAAACCGTGAACTCGCTCAACTTTATGTTGACACCCTACTGCTTGCTTGCAGGTTCGTAGATGCTGAGCTGGAGTTTGCTTGGAGCATTGTGGTGGTCGTCCAAACTATTTCCGAACTTCATGCTTCCGCTAAACATTTGAAATATACTTTAAAACTAACTGTGTTTAGAACTTTGCTTTCAAACTTAATTATGTGTTAAACTTAAACGTTATGTCACTAATCTCATTGGTGATAGTTTTTATGTTACTTATATTAAATGTTCAATGTGGTTGGTGGCTTGATCCTGGGCAGTCACACGTCTCGCGGTGGTACTCCGCACATGGAAATTTGAGGGTGTGACATATATATATGTATATATATATATATATATATTAGTAAGGATACATAGTATTTTTCATTTCGAGTTGTAATTTGTAATAGATGCCTATATGTATGAAAAAGAGTAAAAGTCGCAATGATTGACGATTTTGACCAAATTCTTCATGGGATTGTGTATAAATAATTGTATTCAATTCTATTATATGATAATGAATACCTGATAAATGTTCACAATTCAGATGGACAACGAAGTAAATCAGGAAAACCAGAATAATGAGAATAAGGGAAACAAAATAGATAACAGTACCATTCAACACATAGTGGCACAAGGAATTATAGATGCCATGCCTTACATTATCAAGACTGCTAAAGAAGCAGATGGATCTGCAAATGGCAGTAAACGTCAACACACTGAACCAAGTCACAGTGTGAATAATGACAATGGACCTATTATCCAAGCTCCAATTCCTAAAAGAAGAAGAACCACTTCATACGGTTGTTCTTTTAAAGAATTCTTGGCTTGCAAACCAATAGAATTCTCAGGCAATGAAGGAGCCATTGCAACCTTACATTGGATAGAAAAGACAGAATCAGTCATAAAAATAAGTAAATGCGCAGACGAAGATAAGATTATGTTTGCTTCTAATCTTTTAAAAAACGCATCCTTAGAATGGTGGAATACTATTCTCCAGTCTAGGGGAAGTGACAGAGTTTATAATATAGAATGGATCAACTTTAAGGAAATAGTTGAAAGAAACTTCTGTCCTCCTAATGAGAAGGAACAAATCGCCAATAAGTTCCTAAATCTCAGAATGACAGGAATAGACTGCAAAGGTTACACTACCATATTCTTCGAATATGCTAGGATAGTACCATCCTTAGCCTCACCCGAACCAGTATTAATCTCCCGATATATTTGGGGATTAATTGGTGAGATTAGACATGTAGTTAAGGCAGCTAGACCGCAAACTATAAAAGAAGCAGTAGAATTAGCTAATACCTTGACTGACGAACTGGTGCGTACACAAGAAGAAAACCAGAGGAAGAACCTAGCTCAAAAGCTTACACAGGAATTCCGTTCTAGTAATTCCTACCGTGGAAAGGGAACAAGTTCTTCTGCACCCTACTGTAAGTATTGCAAAAGAAAGCATTCTGGAAGATGCTCTATATGTTGCAACTTTTGCAAAATCTCTGGACACAAGGAAGAAGATTGTAGGAAGAAACCCGGTAATGGGATATGCTTTAATTGTTGAGAAAAAGGACACATTAGACCAAACTGTCCGAAACTAGCTCTAGCCATGCCCAACAGGACTAAGACAGCAGAAGCACCTAAAAACAATGCCAGAGCCTTTGTTCTGACAACTGAGGAAGCCAAGATGATTCTGGATGTGATCGCCGGTACGTTTTTAGTTAATGATATATTTGCCAAGGTATTGTTTGACTCTGGTGCAAGCCAAAGTTTTATCAATACTTCTTTTTCTACCAATTTCTTGACCAACCCTTAGTCAAACTTCAACAAGATTGTTTGGTAGAAACGGCCAATGGAGAATCTGTTAAGATAAGTGAAATCTTGCAGGGAGCAACAATAGAAATCCTAAACCATCATTTCTTTGCTAACCTTTACCCAATGAATCTGGCCGGTTTCAATGTTGTATTAGGAATGGATTGGTTGGTAGCCAATCATGCCAGTATTTTATGTGATCAAAAGTCAGTACAAGTAAGTACACCAAGTGGTGAAAGGATCACAATTAAAGGAGATAAGCCATCTAGATCGACGAAATTCATCACTGTGATGAAAATTGCAAGCTATGAAAGGAAAGGAGAAATAGTATATACGATTTCTGTAATCATCAATACTAAAGGAAAAGAATTAAAAGATATTCCTATAATATCTAAATTCGCAGACGTTTTTTCCAGAAGAGTTACCTGGATTACCGCCTGATAGAGAGGTTGAATTTAGAATTTACCTAATACCAGGGACGACGCCAATTGCCAAAGTACCATATCGATTAGCACCAACGGAAATGCAGGATCTGAAGACGCAATGGGACGAACTTCTTAACAAAGGTTTTATACAACCAAGCTCATCCCCTTGGGAGCGTCGGTGTTGTTCGTTAAGAAGAAAGATGGATCGATGCGTATGTGCATTGACTATCGAGAATTGAACAAAGTCACGATTAAGAATCGGTACCCACTACCGAGAATCGATGATCTGTTCGATCAACTTCAAGGAGCTCGATTCTTTTCTAAGATCGATTTACGCTCTGGATATCATCAACTGAAAGTTCAGGAAGAGGATATTCCTAAAATTGCTTTCAGAACGAGATACGGTCATTATGAATTTACTGTCATGCCATTTGGTTTAAACAATGCCCCAGCCGCATTATGGGCATGATGAACAGGATATGTAAACCATACCTGAATAAATTCATAATTGTCTTTATAGATGATATCTTAATTTACTCTAAGAGTAAAGAGGACCATGCAACCCATCTGCATATGCTCCTCACATTGTTGAGAAAAGAGAAGCTCTATGCTAAATTCTCAAAATGTGAATTTTGGTTACAAGAAGTGCAATTCCTAGGACATCTAGTTAATCATGAAGGAATTCATGTGGATCCCACAAAAATCGAGGCGGTTACTAAATGGAAAATCCCTGAATCACCAACGGAAGTACGAAGTTTTCTTGGACTGGCAGGATATTATAGACGGTTTATCCGTGATTTCTCTAGAATAGCCATTCGATTGACTAAACTGACTTGCAAATCAGTTAAGTTTGAATGGGGACCAAAACAGGAAGAAGCTTTTAAGATTCTTAAGCAAAGGTTAACCAACGCACCCATACTTGCATTACCAGAAGGAACTAAAGACTTTATAGTCTATTGTGATGCATCTAAGTTATGATATGGATGTGTGTTGATGCAACGTCAAAAGGTTATAGCCCATGCCTCTAGACAACTTAAGAAACATGAAGAGAATTACACCACCCATGACCTAGAATTAGGAGCCATAGTTTTTGCCCTTAAGATTTAGAGACACTATTTATATGGAAATAAATTTGTTGTCTTCACCGATCATAAGTTTAAGGTATATTTTTGGGCAAAAAGAATTAAATATGAGACAAAGACGCTGGATGGAAGTTCTTAGTGATTATGATTGTGATATCCAGTATCATGCTGGAAAAGCTAATGTAGTAGCTGATGCTTTAAGTCGAAAGTATCATGAAAACCAAAGCGAGTACGTTCTCTCAGATTAAACCTACAAGTAGATTTAAATGAACAAATTAGAGAAGTACAAGAATCAGCAATCAAGGACGATGCTGAAAAATTGAAGGGAGTGATTAAAGAATTAGAACAAGGAACAGATGGAATTTGGAAGTTCCATAAGAAAAGGATATGGATACCTAAACAAGGAAATCTACGCCATAAGATTTTAGAAGAAGCTCATAAATCTAAGTATACGATACATCCTGGAAGTGATAAGATGTATCAAGATCTAAGAAATAATTTCTGGTGGATAGGAATGAAAAAGGATATAGCTAATTATGTTGTTAAATGTCTAACTTGTTCTCAAGTTAAAGCTGAGCATCAAAAACCCTCAGGATTATTGCAACAGTTAGAAATGCCCGTATAGAAATGGGAACTGATAACAATGGATTTTGTTACTAAATTACCAAAGACAAGAAAAGGAAATGATACAATCTGGGTGATTGTAGACAGATTAACTAAATCTGCTCATTTCTTACCCATGAAAGAAACTTCCAGTATGGAACAGTTAGCCAAGCTATATGTAAATGAAGTAGTTTCATTACATGGAATTCCTTTGTCTATCGTATCCGAAAGAGATAGCCGTTTATTTCTCACTTTTGGACAAGTTTCCAAAAGGCAATGGGAACCAAGTTGAATCTAAGCACAACTTACCATCCACAGACGGACGGACAAAGCGAAAGGACAATCCAGACTATGGAAGATATGCTTAGAGCTTGTGTAATTGATTTCGGAGGAAATTGGGATGATCATTTACCACTAATAGAGTTTTCCTACAATAACAACTATCATACTAGCATTAATGCTGCACCATTTGAAGCACTTTATGGACGAAAGTGCATGACTCTAGTCTGTTGGGCAGAGATTGGAGAAAAACAATTATGCTGATAACAGACGAAAACCATTAGAATTTCAAGTAGGAGATAAAGTATTGTTAAAAGTTTCTCCATGGAAAGGAGTAGTGAGATTCGTTAAAATAGGGAAGTTAAGCCCTAGATATGTTGGACCTTTTGAGATTATTAGAAGAATAGGACCTGTAGCTTATCAGCTACAACTGCCAGAGGAAATGGCGGGAATACATGATGTATTTTATGTATGTAATCTCAAAAAGTGTTTAGCAGACGAATCTTTAGTAATACCTCTTAAGGACATAGAGGTGAATGAGAAACTCAAGTTTATCGAGAAACCTGTACAAATTGAAGATAGAAAGATCAAGAATTTCAAACATAAGAGATTAGTTCTGGTCAAAGTGAAATGGGATTCCAAAAGAGGACCAGAATACACTTGGGAACTCGAATCAGAAATGCAGAAGAAATACCCACACCTATTCCTCGAGGACGAGATTCAAAACAAGGCGGGGAGGATATAACAACCCTCCTAAAAATATTTTTGGACACCCTAAATGTCCCTAAATAGCCTTCTCTTTGTAACGCCCAACGTCCCTAAACTTTAGGACTTTGTCAAGATTAGTCCCTGAAGTTTGTCTAATTGTCATTTAAACCCCCTAATCTATGTGAAAGTCTATGTTATATACTTGAAATGCCTAAATCTACGTGTGGAATGTCTATATCTTGGGAATGTCTATATCTATATGCTTGGAATGCCTAATTCTATATCTGGAATGCCTAAATCTATGGTTGGAATGTCTAAATCTATTTGGTGCTTGACTCTTTAGACTCGTGAAACTTGATTCTTGGTTGAACGAGAGACTAGAGCCTTGTCACTGGCGGAATCTATTAATTTTGTAAACTTTTGACGTGTATATTGTAATCTAGTCATTTTATTACTCAAATAATA
The DNA here is from genome assembly GCA_030545235.1 of Helianthus tuberosus. Classification (NCBI taxonomy): domain Eukaryota; kingdom Viridiplantae; phylum Streptophyta; class Magnoliopsida; order Asterales; family Asteraceae; genus Helianthus; species Helianthus tuberosus. The sequence continues at coordinate 204,625,815 of CM060395.1, read as the reverse complement.
CGCAACGCCTAATCTAAGTCGCAAAGCGAATCAGAAACGGGAACACGGAAAGATGGGATTGGGCAGAGTGGCAATCCGACCGGATTGCCATCCGACCGGATTGCCACCCGACCGGATTGCCACCCGACCGGATTGCCACCCGACCGGATTGCCACCCGACCGGATTGCCACCCGACCGGATGACAATCCGATAGGATGGCCATCCGATCGGACTGCCATCCGACTCGTGTGCACCTTATCCTCCTTACACACTCTCACACTATAAATAGACCTGTCACATCACCATTTTCAGTGATGTGACAACTCTGCTCGACCAGACACGCTACCTTCTCATTTCTTCATTTTCTCATCGATTTCGGTACGTTCTAGGCTAGACCTTTGTATTTTCTTGCTCTACACATCATTCTCTCCGTGATTCTCACTTGAAATCACACTTTTCACCGTGAAATCTCTCGGATCTGAGTTCTTGAGGGTGCTGTCATCCTGGGGTTTGTACAAACTGCCATATGATGTCATTCTGAGCAAGATCTAGCTCAGATCTAAGATATTTCATGCGTTTTCACACTAAATCTAAGTTAAATCTAGACTTTTCCTATAAAACTTGAGTATCTTCATCTTTTTCTCAAACTTTTACTTTATTCGGTGGGAACCGGGCCTAAACTAACAATAGATCTGATGAATAGTCTAGAGTTGGTGTAGATCTGAATTCTTACTGGAAAAGACGAGCAAAGCACGGATTCTGACATTAACTCGTTACGAACAGATGACTGGTCGGACAGGGGTGATTCCCACCCGATCAGAACGGTGGTGTGCTAATGAGTTTACTGTTGTCACAGTACGTGCCGTACCGTCACCGTTAAGCTAAAAACTTAGAAATTTTCACAAAAATGGTAAACAAGAACAAGGGTCGCCCGATCGAGCGGCAACCCGATCGGACAGCCGTCCGATCGGACAGCCACCCTATCAGGTGACACTTGCCCTTTAGACTTGAAACCTTTAAATCTTTCCACACTTGGTAACCTTTCAAAATTTGGAAGTCTTGATCGAATGGCAACCCGCTTGAACAGCCGTCCGATCAAGCAGCCATCCGATTGAGATGACCCAGAGTACTAACATTCGGATCGAGTGGCAATCCGATCGGACAGCCACCCTATCTTCCAAATTGCAAGACAAGTGGCAACCCGATCGGATGGCCATCCGATCGGGCAGCCATCCTTTTCCCCTTTCACCAAGTGGCAACCCGATCGGATGTCCATCCGATCGGGCATCCATCGGCCCTCTCACACATATATGTCACTCGACCGACCGACTGGCAATCCGATCAGATAGCCATCCGATCGGACAACCATCCGATCCAGTGACAGTTTCCAACACATTACGAAATCTCGACTCTTATCCTATTATAATCTAATCAGGCTAATTCTAAAAGAGCTCTCTTTGATCCAATAACAGTTGCGACTGTTAAGCAATCACTGTGAGTATACTCGATCCCCTTTTTACTCTTAAACTTTGGGGTGTAACATGTATTCTATATAAACTTGAACCTTTTGAAATCTAAACTCTATCCTATGTGTATGTGAAAACTTGTGCATTCTAGTATTCTATTTTGTGCTATGTGACGTTTAATCCAGGGTGTGTAGTTCCGCCTTAACAATAGTAGCGCTATAGGGGGTGCACCTCTCCCATTATTCTCAGGGGGTATTGTTAGGAGGATTCTAGTTTACCTTGTGTCTTGGGTAAACACTAAAGCATCGGGATACTTGGGCTATCACTGCGTGGACTGCGACACTAGCACGGCTGAAACTATTTTTATACTTACATTGTGGATATGAGTTGTTTTAATCTATTATTCTACTATCAAACTTGTATACTCGCCAATACTTTTGTATTGATATTTTAATACATGTTGCAGGCTAATAGGTTGCTTTGGAATGCATGGAAATCAAGCTAGGAGATGCCTAGAAACGTCGCCTAGTTAATCTAGTTTTGAACAATTTGAACTATCTATTTGGTGATGTAATTTGATCATACTTGTTTCTGTTCTTAGACAATTTATATCATGAAATATACTTAATTCTATTGAAATATCTAGTGTTATGGAATCTCATGAGCAATCTGAACGCTTAGTGCTTGCACCCCGATGTTTCCGCCATCGGTTGGGGTGTGACAGATTGGTATCAGAGCCATAACTATAGGGAATTTGGATAAGTAGGAATACTTGCCCTAGTATATAGTTCTAGGAAGTTTGACTCTTATTTGTTGTTTAAGACTTATGCATTCTACCGTATCTGCTTCCTAGCAACATATATTCCTGCTAAACTTATATGCCTTTCCTAAGGCCAACATAATGTACACTTTATATTTGAAAATATTGTTACTCGGTGTTTGTATCTTGCACGATATTTGCTCTCAAGTCATGAGTGACATCCAAACCTTGACGGAAATCTCCATACTATTCTAGAAGGTCTTACCAGCGGATAAGTACCAACGCTATTTAGGGCACGATGTTGTCAAGTTAGAGGTGAAACTCAGATCTTGATAACTAGTCCCACTCCTTGATTTTTTATGTCTCGCCAAAGTCTCGTGACTTCCGACTAATTAGGAACGTGGAACGACTAAAAGGATGAATATCGTAGGCCTAGCATTGATGACGTATTTGTCTAAGTAAGTCAAGACACGTTACCTCAATTAGAAAGAAGTTTGAAACACTTTGGTTAGTCACCGTTCCTCTACCCGGAACAATCCTATGTTTTATAAACCTGTCGTTTTATGTTATCTCGATTTTATGTATATGGTTTTAAACTCGATTCTTCGTTCATTTTGGTATGATTTTACACTACTCGCACGCGAGTCCGTAATCTAAAATGTTAATTCTAATATTGTAAGACCCTAACACGTTTAACCTTAAAACGACGCAGCGGAATTTCGAGTCTGAAAATTTCTTTCATGACATACATCTTGACATTCTAAAAATTCATTTTATAATATAAGAACATAACTTATCGACACTAAATTACATATTTAAACATTCCCGTACAATCCGTCTTGTGACTCGATCTTCGATCCCTACTCCTTAGTAATCCTCATGGCTTGTACTACCTGCGCTCACCACATAAAATTCATAACGTTAGTACGTATCATAAGCATACAAGATTTGTACACGTTTACTTTTCATTTCATTAACTCTTAACATCCCGGCTTTCCCTCTGATCATACGATTCGTAGTGAGACTTCCTTGGTATTCCTGCGTTACACTTCATCAGCAGGCACGATGTTATTATCGTTAGTACTCAATTTCATTGAATGCATGCGCACATACTTTCATACAACCTATACATACCCTTACGATCACACATAGCAACATACATACCTATGTACCTACATACATACGTACGTGCATACCTAAATACATCCATTCATACATACATACATACATACTTACATGCCTACATACATACATACCTACATACATACACACATACATACATCCTTACATACAAACATACATACATACTTACATACATACGTGCATACTTATTCCATTCCTTCTCACAACTTACATACGTGCATACCTTCGTACATACTCACTTGACTACATATTCATACTATCTACATACATCCTTACATACATACACTTATACTTATACAACATACATACGTATCCACCTACATACATGCCTACATTTATATTTTCAATCACCCATTGCAATATACCCGACTCATACTTGCCTACTCATATACGTCTTCATATATATCCTTATGTACTCGCTTACACACTATAATCTTACATACATTCGCGCATACACGCTTACATACACTTCTACATACGTGTATAGAGATATACAACATCCATACATACCTATCCATACATACGCTTACCCTAATGGTCACAAAACATGAGTTAAATTAGTCATACGCAACTTAAAACGCGTTTAAACGAGTTCCCAAGCCAAAACTGAGCAAACGAGCAACTTTCGCCAACCAGGGGGGGCTCGCGTGACGCCAAGGGCCCTGGCGTCACGCTAGGCCCCTGATTTGGCAGAACATGTGCAGCAACTTGCTGCATATTCCCAGCACGACCCCGTTTCACGGAAACGAGCATAACTCTCTCGTTTTTTATCCGTTTTACCCGATTCTTTTTCCTACGCGTCCGTAATTTAATCCTCCACCTTGTGGAGTTAAAAACCAACATCCAACATAATAAAATTTCAGACTTCTAACTCTTCGGCTTATTACCCTTTTTCCAAACTTTGACCCGTTCGTGCATTCATCAACACAACTTGGTTATTTTACCATAGCATCTTATAAATCTAACAATATCCGTGACGTCTATCATAACCTACTAAATTCTTGGATGTCTTGCATCCTCTTAACTCATTATCGTTCATATGCTTAATTTGACCCGTTAAGGGTATTCGCGCATTAATTGATCTATGACTAACCAAACCATCATCCCCACTTCCATACTTGTCCAAAACATTACTCTAATCGAATAACTTGCTTCTAAACTACTTTTAAGATCGTTTACCCCAAAATACCCATCAAGGGCATTTTGGTCAACTTTCATCCCATCATTTACGACGAAGGACTTTAACACATTTTTGACCTCGAACATCATGTTCAATTAATTAAAACACCTTATTACTTAATCGTACTAAGAAGTGATTACGGAAATCACTTACCTTATGCGTCCGTGCTCGTATCCGATTCCTCGCCTTTTCTTGACCCGTTATCCTTTCAGGCGTGAGTCCGTCTTGACATGCTTCCTATACTCTCTTTTCATCAAGATCACGCTCCTATTAGCATATGCATTCGTACATGTTAACAATCATATCAATCGCATATTTCACCCTTAACTTTCATTAGTCATTTCCAGCATACACAACTCATATGATTATATTCATATCCGTTTAACTCTTGTAATTCATCATATAATCACAAATAACGCATATTGACATAACATGTACCATACGACTTCCTATAATCCTGCCTTTACGACAACGCGTCAATTCATGTTTCTTACACTTAGTTGACTTTCGAAAGTCAACTATTAACCATATTTAACTATCGACTTATCAACATATACCCGTAACATCGTAATCGACCATACGGACGACACTATATTCATTTTATCATACACTTGATGTAAGTACTACCTTTTAAGCATAACTTACAACTAATTCATGCATGAATCTTCTAAACTCATACATAACTCATCAAATCCTTCTACTAATCATCATATATCATTCCAAATGAACATTAAACATAACATCATCATATTCCTATACTTTCATCTAACAATAATTCATCATACCCACATAATACATCAATCATTCAACAAGACTTGAACATAGGAGGTGATTCTAGTCATCATCTTCACCCTAACTAACGGGTTTCACCTCTAATCATCAAATTAACGAAAACCATACTTAACCCATGTTCTATACAAGGATTCTAACCCTTGTACATGATCAATTTCATATTAACTCACGGATTAGAACATAACCCACTTCACCCATGATCACCAATCTTAGATTTAAAACATACCTTATGATCATCTCGTGTTGGTGATCATTAATCCATGCTCGGTTATGGATTTGGGCCTTGATTCATTCTTCAAATTGAAGCTTTTGAAGAACTAGGGTTTTGGGGCTCTTGAGAGCCCCTGATCGATCTATCCAGAACACACACGAAAGTGTGTGTGTGTGTGTGTGTTCCTTTTCTTTTAATAACCCAACTTTCGTTAGTTCCACTTTAGCCCCTCGGGTTTTGCCTTTAAAACATAACTGACACTACCTTCATCATTTAATACTTTTGACCATACCCTTAACTAGGTTAAATAGCCTAGTTATTTATTTCATGACGTGTCACATAAGAACATACGACAAATATTAACATTCAGATTTTGGGGCGTTACAAGTCTACCACCCTTAAACAAGGTTTCGTCCCCGAAACCTTTCTCACTTTCATCGAACACACATTATCTTTTCTTCCAATCCATCCATACGACCACTAGCCCATACTTTCCTGATCATTCTTTCCTATTTCATTTACTTGACCTGTCAATAACTGGTCAATACACATAACATTCCGTCCTTTAGTATGATCCATTCTTAATGGATCTAATATCTCCATTTCACTTCTAAAAATTTACATTCTCTACATACTCTGTATAACATTTAACTTTTGTTTTGTTACTACCACAAAACTACTATTTCATAGACACACCTACGTGCTTAACTCTAACGTTAACCTTACTCTACGTTTTCTACAGTGACGTATACCTTGCATACCTTTATATTATCTTTAAATCATTTCGTTCATTTCACATTACTATTGCTTTCACTTCATGCATTACTTAATTCACGTGTATAAATAGTTCATATCTCTCCAATCATGAGTTAAACATTTTACTAACCTCTTTTTCATTTCCCAAACCACGATCCGCAACCCAGATCGATCATCTTCTCCTCGAGTACTAGCCGTACAGGCCAGGTTTCATTCCTTCGTGTAATGAGCTTCCGCTCGTGCACGTCCTTTCACCAATACGATTGGTTTCCTCACATAAATAGTTCCAACATTATCATCAACAACATCGGCGGTTAACATATGTCATTCAAACATTCGTTACACTAGGTGATTACCCACCTATAACTCTTCTACAATTTCCTACGTGCCTGCTATAATGTGCCACACATTCTATTTCTTACATATAATCCTTTCATTCAATTAATCATTTCGCCAACTGAAGTACACGCTCGTACTTCCTTCCATTCATGCTTACTTGCGAAGACCTTATTACATCGTTTCAATATTTCTTACTAAGCTTACCATTCCCGCCCATACTCAAGTTATTGTCCGGGTCACAGTCCGTCATCATTCTGACTTCTAAGAGTCAATTACTATCACATCTAACACGTAACTTATACAAAACTTCGTCTATTATACTATCACTTTTTACTTTATACTTGTTTCTATGACCCGTTCGACTCAATCATGGTCAAACTGTCGACATCTTCTTAGGCGGATTAATTTCATCTTTTTATATTTTTGAATCCGTCTCACGGATTCAGACGCATCATTCATGTTTTTTTTTTCATTCATTGAATCCGCCTTCGCGGATTCAAACATATCATCCATGCCTTTCATCCTTGAATCCGTCTCGCGGATTCAAACATAACATCCATGCCTTTCATCCTTGAATCCGTCTCGCGGATTCAAACATAACATCCATGCCTTTCATCCTTGAATCCATCTCGCGGATTCAAACATAACATCCATGCCTTTCATCCTTGAATCCGTCTCGCGGATTCAAACATTACATCCATACCTTTCATCCCCTGAATCCGTCTCACGGATTCAAACATATTATTCATATCTCGTTGATCCGCACTTAATCACGGATTCAACATTCTTCATTCTTATCAGGCATGTTTTTCCTTCTTACATAGTACTCTCAATTTCCCGAGAGTCTTACTTCCCATTTCACCCACACGCCCGCCTGCTACCCAACTCTACCGGACATACCTGTAACAATTATCATGATCTCACGAACGTCATACGTTTCTCGTGTACTGGCCAGGTACACAATCCACATAGTAGTTTCGTGCCTTCATGTAATTGTCACCTTATGTCCGTAGACTTAGGTTTCGGCGCGTGTATTGCTTCCAATACTTCATTACTATACTATCACTGTCCTTCATCTTAAAATTTTCCTTCCCTTAATGAACTTTGCCATTACTTACATCCACATATTAAATTCACGTACCTGGGCTCATTTGCCTATTTGTCTTATTACCTCTTTGCCTGCCTTAGTATTCATCCTAGACTGCATTCACGGATCATCCTCTTCCAACACTTATGCTTACCTTGCACATTCAAAACCGTCAGTTTCTTTATACGTATACATAAATACATACTTTCATCAGCCTTTACCTTTGGATCTTGATCGAGTCTTAGATTGTACGGATTTCATATCTCAAGAGCACACAAGTTTGAGTTCAAGTACTTACCTTCTCGTACTTGATTCCCTCAAACCAGGGCTCTGATACCAACTTGTAAGACCCTAACACGTTTAACCATAAAACGACGCAGCGGAATTTCGAGTCTGAAAATTTCTTTCATGACATAGATCTTGACATTCTAAAAATTCATTTTATAATATAAGAACATAACTTATCGACACTAAATTACATATTTAAACATTCCCGTACAATCCGTCTTGTGACTCGATCTTCGATCCCTACTCCTTAGTAATCCTCATGGCTTGTACTACATGCGCTCACCACATAAAATTCATAACGTTAGTACGTATCATAAGCATACAAGATTTGTACACGTTTACTTTTCATTTCATTAACTCTTAACATCCCGGCTTTCCCTCTGATCATACGATTCGTAGTGAGACTTCCTTGGTATTCCTGCGTTACACTTCATCACCAGGCACGATGTTATAATCGTTAGTACTCAATTTCATTGAATGCATGCGCACATACTTTCATACAACCTATACATACCCTTACGATCACACATAGCAACATACATACCTATGTACCTACATGCATACGTACGTGCATACCTAAATACATCCATTCATACATACATACATACATACTTACATGCCTACATACATACATACATACATACCTACATACATACATACATACACACATACATACATCCTTACATACAAACATACATACATACGTACATACTTATTCCATTCCTTCTCACAACTTACATACGTGCATACCTTCGTACATACTCACTTGACTACATATACATACTATCTACATACATCCTTACATACATACACTTATACTTATACAACATACATACGTATCCACCTACATACATGCCTACATTTATATTTTCAATCACCCATTGCAATATACCCGACTCATACTTGCCTACTCATATACGTCTTCATATATATCCTTATGTACTCGCTTACACACTATAATCTTACATACATTCGCGCATACACGCTTACATACACTTCTACATACGTGTATAGAGATATACAACATCCATACATACCTATCCATACATACGCTTACCCTAATGGTCACAAAACATGAGTTAAATTAGTCATACGCAACTTAAAACGCGTTTAAACGAGTTCCCAAGCCAAAACTGAGCAAACGAGCAACTTTCGCCAACCAGGGGGGGCTCGCGTGACGCCAAGGGCCCTGGCGTCACGCTAGGCCCCTGATTTGGCAGAACATGTGCAGCAACTTGCTGCATATTCCCAGCACGACCCCGTTTCACGGAAACGAGCATAACTCTCTCGTTTTTTATCCGTTTTACCCGATTCTTTTTCCTACGCGTCCGTAATTTAATCCTCCACCTTGTGGAGTTAAAAACCAACATCCAACATAATAAAATTTCAGACTTCTAACTCTTCGGCTTATTACCCTTTTTCCAAACTTTGACCCGTTCGTGCATTCATCAACACAACTTGGTTATTTTACCATAGCATCTTATAAATCTAACAATATCCGTGACGTCTATCATAACCTACTAAATTCTTGGATGTCTTGCATCCTCTTAACTCATTATCGTTCATATGCTTAATTTGACCCGTTAAGGGTATTCGCGCATTAATTGATCTATGACTAACCAAACCATCATCCCCACTTCCATACTTGTCCAAAACATTACTCTAATCGAATAACTTGCTTCTAAACTACTTTTAAGATCGTTTACCCCAAAATACCCATCAAGGGCATTTTGGTCAACTTTCATCCCATCATTTACGACGAAGGACTTTAACACATTTTTGACCTCGAACATCATGTTCAATTAATTAAAACACCTTATTACTTAATCGTACTAAGAAGTGATTACGGAAATCACTTACCTTATGCGTCCGTGCTCGTATCCGATTCCTCGCCTTTTCTTGACCCGTTATCCTTTCAGGCGTGAGTCCGTCTTGACATGCTTCCTATACTCTCTTTTCATCAAGATCACGCTCCTATTAGCATATGCATTCGTACATGTTAACAATCATATCAATCGCATATTTCACCCTTAACTTTCATTAGTCATTTCCAGCATACACAACTCATATGATTATATTCATATCCGTTTAACTCTTGTAATTCATCATATAATCACAAATAACGCATATTGACATAACATGTACCATACGACTTCCTATAATCCTGCCTTTACGACAACGCGTCAATTCATGTTTCTTACACTTAGTTGACTTTCGAAAGTCAACTATTAACCATATTTAACTATCGACTTATCAACATATACCCGTAACATCGTAATCGACCATACGGACGACACTATATTCATTTTATCATACACTTGATGTAAGTACTACCTTTTAAGCATAACTTACAACTAATTCATGCATGAATCTTCTAAACTCATACATAACTCATCAAATCCTTCTACTAATCATCATATATCATTCCAAATGAACATTAAACATAACATCATCATATTCCTATACTTTCATCTAACAATAATTCATCATACCCACATAATACATCAATCATTCAACAAGACTTGAACATAGGAGGTGATTCTAGTCATCATCTTCACCCTAACTAACGGGTTTCACCTCTAATCATCAAATTAACGAAAACCATACTTAACCCATGTTCTATACAAGGATTCTAACCCTTGTACATGATCAATTTCATATTAACTCACGGATTAGAACATAACCCACTTCACCCATGATCACCAATCTTAGATTTAAAACATACCTTATGATCATCTCGTGTTGGTGATCATTAATCCATGCTCGGTTATGGATTTGGGCCTTGATTCATTCTTCAAATTGAAGCTTTTGAAGAACTAGGGTTTTGGGGCTCTTGAGAGCCCCTGATCGATCTATCCAGAACACACACGAAAGTGTGTGTGTGTGTGTGTGTTCCTTTTCTTTTAATAACCCAACTTTCGTTAGTTCCACTTTAGCCCCTCGGGTTTTGCCTTTAAAACATAACTGACACTACCTTCATCATTTAATACTTTTGACCATACCCTTAACTAGGTTAAATAGCCTAGTTATTTATTTCATGACGTGTCACATAAGAACATACGACAAATATTAACATTCAGATTTTGGGGCGTTACAAATATCAGATTGAACTAAATTTATGAAGCTTTATTCTATGTGTAATCTATGTGATAATGTGAGTGCAAGGCACTAGATGTAACATGGCATGGAATACGAGGGGAAAGTGACATGTCCGAAGCATGGTGGATACGCCGCTGGTACTTCCTATATATAAGTGTTTCTGGCATGTTACCAACTTTCGTACCAAGTGCCATGCGAAACTTAGTGTCTGTTGTTGAATTCTAAAACTATGGAAAGTCTATTTGTCTACTCTATGGGAAATCTATGTGTGAAATATATCGTGTACTCTAGTAAAAGTCTATGTGTAAACTACGTATGTGTGGATTGAGAAACAAAATACGAAACGTAGCCTAGCGCCGAAGACGAGGAAGAAAGTGGCATGTCCGAAACGTGGTGGATACGCCGCTGGTACTTCCTATATATAAGCGCTTCTGGCTTACTACCGAACCTTCGTACCACGCGCTAAGCGAAACTCGTGGTTTTTGTAGGCTCAGATTGAAGTTGTGAAATCTATTTGGTTTAATCTATGTTGTAAATCTATTTGGTCAATCTATGTGGAGATTTTTGTTAAATGAAGCATGACACCGACGACGAGACGGCGGTGGCATGATTGAAGCATGGTGGATACGCCACTGGTACTTCCTATATATAAGTGCTTCCATCATGTTGCCAAACTTTCGTAGAACGTGCCATGTGGGAATTTGTCGTTGTGGACTGTGATGAGATTGTCAACTCTAATCTAAGTTAAACTATTGGTTAATCTATGTGGAATAGTTGGGTTAATCTATGTTATTTGATCTATTTTGATTAGTCTAATGTTGTGATTGGCGAAGTATGACACCGATGACGAGGGGGAAGTGGCATGATCGAAGCATGGTGGATACGCCGCTGGTACTTCCTATATATAAGTGCTTCTGTCATGTCGCCGAACTTTCATAATACGTGCCATACGGGATTTCGTGGTTAATCTATTAAAGCATGTTGAATGTCTATTGAAATCTATTTGAAAGTCTACTGAATTATATTAAAGTTTATGGAAAGTCTATTGAAGTCTATGGCAATCTATTAAAGTCTATCGAATCTATTGAAGTCTATTGAGTTATTGAAGACTATTTGAATTCTATCGTAATCTATTGAAATCTATGTTAATCTATGATAAGTGTGGATTACGATACGTAGCATGACATCGAGTACGAGGTGGAAGTATTGTGTCCGAAGCGTGGTGGATACGCCGCTGGTACTTCCTATATATAAGCGCTTTTGGCATGCTGCCAAGCTTCGTACAACGTGCCATGTGAAGGTCGTGAGTTGTGGTGTTAATCTATTGAAATCTATCAAGTTAGTCTATGTGTATATCGTTGAGTATACTAGTTGGCAAGTGTGACACGTAACATGACGCCGAGTACGGGGTAGAAGCGATGTGCCTGAAACGTGGTGTATACGCCGCTGGTACTTCCTATATATAAGCGTTTCTGACTTGTTGCCAAGCTTCGTATCACGCGCCATGTGAAGGTCACATGTTTTGCGTATCTATGAGAACTTTGTGTTAATCTCGAGTCTTTAGTCTATCATGTGTTAATCTATGTTAATCTACATTACTCTAGACTTATACTATCCTCTTATTGGATCTCTAGGTTGTCTTCTCGAAAGCTATCCGACACTCTCAGGAAATCCAGGGAGAAATCTCAGAAAAAGATGATGTCATTCATGGCCGACCAGATCGCTAGGGTCATGCCAAAGATCGTCTAGGAGCTCCAAGGATCTAACACTCCTCCATCCTCTGTGGACTCCAAGGCCGAAAAGCAGAAGCCTACAAAGTTCAGCTACAAACATTTCATCTCTTGCAACCCTAAGCCTTTCACGGGCAGTGATGGGGTGACTGTTATGCTCGAGTGGTTCGACAGCATCGAAGTTACCTTCATTAACAGCGAGTGCCCAGATCACTTGAAAACTAGGAGTGCGACTGGAATGTTCCAAGGCAGAGCGTTGGAGTGGTGGTCGAATGAGAGAAACATCCGCTCTAATGAAGAAGCCTACGCTCTTCCATGGAAGGAGGTGCGCGAACTCATGATGCTCGATTTCTGCCCTCCCTATAAGCAGTTAAAGCTGGAAGAAGAGTTTTGGCATTTGAAGCAAGTTGGTGATGACAACGTGGCTTATACTACTCGTTTTAAGCAGCTTAGTCTGATCGTTCCTCACTTGGTTTCGACTCCCAAGCGGATGATAACCAAGTACATCAATGGTCTACCTCATGCAATGCGCGACTCTATTGAAGCAGCCCAGCTCGACACTATTGAAGAAGTCTACCGTCTCGCAGCTAGTCTCAACAACAATCGTGTGCGTGATAAGCATTTTGGTACTCCTGCTACTTCCAAGTCTGCTAACCAAGTTACCCAGCAGCCGAGCGGCAGCAAGAACAAGAAAAGGAAGTCTCAGGGTGCGGGATGTAATGCTATTATCCTTGCAGCTAACCCTGCTGCGAAACCTGCTCCTACTCCTGCTGCTGCTAACCCTGCTGCTCCCGAAGCGAAGAAGCAATACACTGGGTCTTATCCCAAGTGTGTAAGTTGCAACTTTCATCACCCTATTTCTTCTGCATGTCGTCTGTGTACCAACTGCAACCGCTATGGTCACACGACTCCCTACTGTCGCCAAGGTAATCCAGCTCAGCTAGCTCAGCAAGCCCCAGCTCAGGCAGCTTTACCAGCACCTCCAGCTCCTCTACAGAACCCTAAGCCGGTCAATGTTGTTCGTGCATGTTTCCTGTGTGGAGATACTACGCATCTTCGTAATCATTGCCCTCAGCTGAACCAAGACCAACAAGCAGTCGCTCGTGGACGAGCATTCAATCTCAATGCTAATCAGGCTCGCAACAACAATGACGTGGTGAATGGTATGTTTCTCGTTAATAACCTCTATGCTTCGATTTTGTTTGATACTAGTGCCGATAAAATAGCTCGCAACTGGTAACACTCCAGACGAGAACGACGAGTACTTGCATATGGCTGAAAGAACTTCCCGCGAGTGCCTAGAATATTTTTGCGACACAGTTTGCAAAATATACGCTCCCGAGTTCTTACGTAGACCGACAAGCCACCACATGGCAATTTTGTACGAAGCTCATGAGGAAAAACATCACCTTCCAGGTATGTTCGGTAGCCTTGATTGCACCCATTTCGTTTGGCGATTTTGTCTGACAGAGTATCGAGGCCAATATATGCGAGGAGATCACCGATACCCGGCTGTTATGCTCGAAGCGGTTGCATCTCAAAACTTATGGTTTTGGCATGCTTTTGCCGGTCCACCGGGTTTTTAAAACGATATCAATGTGCTACAACAATCTCCGTTATTTTTAACGGAATGAAATGGAACCGCACCAAAATGTCCATTTTACGTTAACAACCATTTATACAAACGTGGTTATTTGCTCACGGATGAAATCTACCCTCCGTGGTCCGTGTTTGTGAAGTCGATCCCTTACCCTCACGAAGTAGACGAAAAGAAATTCAAGAGGCAACATGAGGCGGCAAGAAAAGACGTCGAACGGGCTTTTGGTGTTTTGAAGTCGAAATGGGGTGTATTGAGTCGACCGATGCGAGCAAGATCCGTTAAAAAAATTAGAAGTGTTATGTACACGTGTATTATTTTACACAACATGATTTTGAAAGATGACGGAAAGGCGATAGCACCGGTGCACATTCGGGATCCTCCGGTCGAGCCCGCTCTAGACGATACGGTGTTGGGCGAGTTGATGGATGAAGACACGCATTGGAGACTAAAACATGATCTCATAAATCATCTCGCAAGTCAAGATTTACCCCACCTTATGGTCGATTCCGACGAAGACTAATTTAATATATTCAAGTTAATGTAATTTTATTGTTTTTTAATTTAATGTAATTTTAATGTTTTTAATTTAATGTAATGTTATTGTTACTTTATTCTACATTTATTAACTTAAATATTAAATATACTAGTTTACAAAAAATAAAAATAAAAATAAAAGTTTACCACTTCAGCAAATGTCTAAACCATTGTCAACACTTTTCAGCATAGTTTAAACACTTTTCACTGATTGACGTAGCACACTCTGATTGGTTGATTTTTTTAGTTTGTGACTCTCAAATGTCTAACCACTCCCTATACCCTTATAGTTTCTGGACAAAAAGTGTTTTCAACCCGATCCAACTCAACACGTCTCGACATGTACATAACTACTTATTTGCCCAACCAATTTTCCCATCTCTAGTTTCTCTTGTTCATTCTTTCATACAAAACGCGCGTGCGCACTTTTTTACAGGTGTTTGTTAAAAAAACTGGTATTTAATGTTCATGGAAGAAAAAAAGTGGAATAACACACCATTGTCAGTTGTACTAAAAGAAATTAAAGAAAAAAAAGTTAACTCTTTCCACCGGTTTCAAATTAAGCAGTCTTATTAAGGTTGACTTCTTCACTGGTCAACTTATGTTTCCTGATCACTTATCACTTATGTGTTTTTTCTTAGAATTGTGGTTCATACTGTTCATGGAAGAAAAGCATAATATGTTGAAAAGAGAAAACTTGTCTTCCGAGCAAAGTCAATCGGGTTATTGGTGGTAGTAGTTATGTGCACCGCGTATTGGTTCCAGATTATTTGAGACAACAATGGGGAGACACATTTGTGCATTGGCGAAGCTTCTGATTTCCGACGGTCGCGGGGGTCGGGGGGAACGTATATACCCAAAGATTTCTATACAAAAACCACATATATTACACTGCTGAGCGAACCACATATATCAAAATTCAGGGGCGTAGCCTTCAAGGTGCGGGGGGAGGGCGTAACTTTTCGCTCAGTAGTGTTATGTATGTACGTTTCGTATAGAATTTTTTAGGTATATACGTTTTCGAACCCCAGTTTTATAAAAAAAAATATTACTTATATAAAATTTTTAGGTTCGGTGACTTCCGACCCTCTGGTGGAAATTTTCAAGCTTCGCCACTGGTTCAAATTTTGATTATTTTTCATGATTTAATTAATTAATTTCTCTGTGTTGGTGCTTAAGTCTTAAACCGAACCGGTTTGGGCCCAACCCAAAAAAACCGACCCGGTTTATAAAACGAACCGGTTTGAGTGGAAACCGGGTTTTGTACACCTCTACTTTAAACTGCACACTTTAATTCGTAGCCTTCATGGTCCACAGCCCAACTTGAACTTGCTCTTCTTAGCCCACAAGCAGCCCAGCTTCTGTTTAACCCACAAACACAGCATCCTACAAACTTAATCCAACTTTGCACACTATTTCCATGCGTAACCTGCACAACCTAAAAAATAAGCATGTTCAATAAGCAACCCCAAGCGTCTCTCGAGCCTACACCAGCCTATTATTTATATACTTTTGATTTAACATATTAAATATATTTATATGATAATTATTATACAAACAGTTATGATGAAATAACTAATGATACATAGTATATTTAGATATGTATAAAAACTATAATTACAAAATGTGCATAAAAATCATAAAAATATATAAATTAACTAATAAATAATAAACGGGTCGAACCCGCGCAAAGCTCGAGTTTGAAAGACAACTTTAGAAATAGGGCTTGAAGAGATGAGAATGAACTCCATAAGTTAAATGAGCCGAGCTCGAGCTGGCACGTTTACATCCTTAATCCTTTCAATGATGAATGGTGGTTTTCACCCATTGGTGATTGGTCTCAATAAACGACAAATTGATGTTAGCTTTTTGTATGTTGATCTGTGAAGCTGGGCCTGAATCGGTAGCTAAATTCATGTAGTCCTGAAGGGTTGTATTATCTTTCTGTGAACTTAAGTTTCGAAATTAAATTTTAGATCCCACAAGGGCATGTATGATCCAACCAAAATTGTGTTAACTTCTATGCCATATTAATTCATCACGTTGGTTTGAATATTAATTCATTGCATTGGTTCGAAACCGCTCATCTAAAAAAAATTGATTAAAATATTTACATCATTACTGGATGGGATCGTATCAAACAAGACATGTTCAAATATATAAGAAAAGTATTTAAAGTTAACTTTGATGATGAACATAATATATTAATATATTAGACTTTCAAAATGCACTTTACATCAATATCGCAGGTAAGCGAGCAACAAGCTGCGCCGCTACCCCTTTCTGGATAGCAAACCCTAGCCTATTAAAAACAAACCCCTGCCCCCTGTTGATGAGCCACTGCTGTGGACAACCTGTTGGACCCTAGTCAGCAAACGGATAGCTTCTGGCGCCAGGGATCCAAAGGTGTCGAAGGCGAAGGGGACAAATGCATGTTGGTTATCAGCACATGCTTTAGCGTGTTTGTCCACCTTTTTAGATTCTGCTTTCTTTACCGCTTGTCCTGCTACAAACCCATTTTCCCTTAACCCAGCAAAGGGAGAGACTCCTGTGAGATCTACACAAGCATGTTTCCCTCCCGCCCAGCCAAAGACGAGCAGGTCCGCTGGTCTCAATGTAGATCTCCCTTCCATGGGGTCTGTAAGGAAATTCACAGGGGCCTCCTTCTTGGCAGAAATCCTCGCTCTCCTCAAAACATCCCTCACCCGGTCATGCCGATAGTTGAAACCAGTGAGCTCCTTGCAATGAACAGCATGCTCCCCGTATTTATCCATGCAGGCTTTACGGCAGATTAGGCAGGTTTCATCTTCTGGATACATAGGGATCATCAGCCGGTATTTGAGGATAGCCCTGTACTCAACAGCCGACATGCATTGCCCCAACCCTCGATCGGGATAACAGTAAAAAAGTCTTGCGCATGGGGGCCTTTCAAGCACTCAATCACCGCCTTCTGGCGGGGAGACAGATCAAGTGTTTCTCCCAGATTCCGAGCGATTTTCTCAAATAGAGCATTCGCCAAAGACATGTTAATCAAAGATGACCATTTTATTGTATTTGACATGATTTCTTAGTCAAAGTTTGATATGATAGTTTTTACTTCACAAGAAGCCTTGGTTGGCATTCTAGAATGACGTGTTAGTCTTATATTTCATAAGTATTTAATTTTCAAGACGTTGTTAACGTTAATCAATATACCTTATTCTTCATGCACTTTTCATTTATTAATATATATGTACGCTTGAGTTTTGAAAAGTTTAATTTTCCGAATCCGTGAGTATTCACGGGTGATAACCTATTTATGAGTATAAATATAAATATTTATAACAAATGTCACAAATTCTGTGGATAAAATCATTAGTTTCTTCAATGATTTGTTTCAATATATATAAAAAACACCATCCCTCGTAACATGATGACATCAAACATCCCACATCTCCATGTTTTAAGTTTTAACCAACCACGTGACACGTGGGATGTTTCAAACTCAATCATCATACATTCATGGGAAATTATAAAAACAATTACATGAATTATTGTTTATGTAAGACATTTTACACTTTATTTATGTGATTATATCTTTTACATATCAAAACAAATTAACAATGCTAAAAAAGACTGTGATTTTATTTTTAGCATACAGTATTTTGATGTATGATAGAATTCCTTTGATTTTTTTTAGTAAAACTATAAGATATTTATTAACATGGTTAAAACCTTATGGTAATACTACCGTAAGTAAATACAATAAAAAGTTTATAGTTTTCTTTTTTCAGCAACCGGCCTACATTCATATTCATAACATGAATGTGAGTGATAAGAGGTTGATTTCACTGATTTGCATACCTTTGTATACCACACAAGTTAATGAGTTATTCTATTCATTATTCAATACGTCATTGATTGTATACGTGAATTTATTATCATTTTTTATTGTCCATGGGAGAGATATTGAGTCATAAGATATGTCACATCTTAAATGTTACTATCGTGTTTTGGGCGTAAGATCATGGATAAGAGAAAAACTATGTACTTAAGTTGCTCGAGCGGGAGCAGTTCAGGGTGAGTTACCTTCTAGAAAGTTTCCACTCGAACAACTAAAACAGTTTTTGTGAATAAACCCGACAATATTATTTTGTATGATGTGTAGGATGTTACATATATTAATTTGTATGGTATGTAAATCATCTCTTTCCAGAAATCTTGCATTTGATGCATCTTGGGTCTTTCTACTATAAAAATCACAAAAAAACGCTTTTCAATATATGAGATTCAATAAAATTTTGCATTAGTATACAAATTTAAAGGTTACAACATAATTTCGCAAGACAATATTACAAAAAAACATATAATTCCATAAAAGAAAACACTATACAACAAAAAATGTGTGAGTTTTTAAAATTCAACGTAAAAGAGAATATCCTGGATACTATTCAAATATGCCAAGGGTTATGATATTGAGATGTTATATGTGGATCAAATGTTGTAGGTGGGATTTAGTTACATAATGTAATATGAAAGCCATTAAAAGAATTAAATAAAAAAATGATTTCATATTTCATAATACTTTAAAATGCATGTCTGTCAAAGTTTCATCCTTAAAAATTAGAGTAAATTACTTTTTGAATTCTTGCGTTTTAATAGTTTTAATTATTTAAGTTCAAAATCAAAATGTTTAACGTCTTGAGTCCCTAGACGTTTTTTTTATAACCATCTGACTTCTGAGTCCTTTTGAGTCCAAATTTTAACCTTTTGAGTCTAATTTTTTTTTAACAAAATTGGATTCAAACCGTTATAAAATGAACAAAATTGGACTCAAAACGTTATAAAATAAATTGCTAGAGACTCATGGTATTAAACTTTTTGATTTTGGACTCAAGTGGTTAAAACCACTAAAAACAGGGACTCAAAAAGTAATTTACTCTAAAAATTATCAAGTTAAAAATGGACAGCAAAAAGCTTTATTTTTAATAGGGGTGAGCAAATTATCCACCATAACCGATAACCAAACCATAACCGACATAACCGAACCACTAATAACCGATAACCAATATAACCAATGGTTATGGTTATGAAACTTTGTATAACCGCTCAATCAGTTATGGTTATGGTTATGAAGCTTTGATTAACCGAATATAACCGAAACCGAACCGAAGTTGTGATGTTAACTTTATATAATAGATTTGTGTTTTACAAAACCATATAGAGGGTTTTTACTAAGATAAAAGTATGTTAGTAACAAAATGATCTTGATATAGATGTCCTTTATTTTGATAAAGAACTAAGGTGTTATGGCCATAATTGTTTTTGTTTGAGAATTACCTTATTAAAAAGAACTCTAAATCGGTAGTTTAACCAAAAAGTTTAGTCTTCGTTATCTTATAAAATAGGCTCAAACTAAGTTTAAATCGTACACAACCCTATTTATTTCAAACCTTGCTTGGTTACTTAACCGAAATTAACCATAACCGACTTCATAACCGATTAACCATAACCGAAGTTTGGTTATGGTTATGGTTACCAAAACTCCATAACCGAACTAGCGGTTATGGTTATGGATAATAGTAAAAACCGACCCAAACCGACCCATGCACACCCCTAATTTTTTACATTAATTTTAGATCGATCGACAAATATATCAATAGTTATTGAAGTACTTTACGGAATGTTTTCTTAATTTTTGAACATTAACACATTTGAATATCCTTATAAAGCTAGTTATTTTTTTATTATTGAATATCTTATAAAGCTAGTTATTTTTTATTAAAACAACACAAACTTCAGATTTATGTATAATCAAAGGGTTAACATGTCGAAGTTTTTTCATAGGGGAAATAGCCAAGACTTGGTCAAAGTTTCAAAAATAGCCAATTCAAACGTCTCTTTAAGACGTTTCCTCAAACCTGAAACGTCTCAACCAGCAACCAATCCATGAAAGCCACGTGTCCACACAAAAGAAACGTGCACATGATGATGACAGTCTTGGGAAATACCATTTAACTTTTACCTCTCTCTCTCTCTTTCTCTTGTCAGTCATCCCACTCTTAAGACGTTTCCACCCACCACTCCCCTTTCTCTCTCTACAACCCCACCCCCACTCTCTTTCTCTCTCTACAACCCAGTTTTTTGCCGTCAACACCTTCAACATCATCATCACCGATTCATCATCTTCATCACGTCGATTCATCATCATCATCATCATCATTGATTATCACCGGAAAACAAAAGAAAAAAAAGAAATTTTACCAAAAAACTAGATCTGCCGATCTGAAATAGAGATGAGTGGATGTTTGTTTACTCGGGTTACGGCTGCCGGAGTCGTCGCCGGCGAGGGGCGTCGGCCCTCCTTCTCTCCCTCGTCGTTCTATCTCTCTTGCCTCTCTCTCCCTCTCTTGTTCGTTCACCGCCGGGGCTCACCGTCGTCGCCTCCCACGGCGGCGGCGCCGTCCCGACGAGCATTGGCCGAGAACAACCACCCTCATCTCTCTGTTTCAAGACCTGAGCTACGATGGTGGTGACTGGTCTTAGGGTTTCAGCTGATGCAAACGACAATGGTGGTGGCTAATCTTGAATTTGTGAAGATGGGGATGAACCGGTGGGGGCGGTAGTTGTGGTGAAGGTATTAATAGTGATTAATGGCAGGTGGGGTGGGGTGGTGATGGATGTAGATGGTGGTGGTAGGTGGAAGAGAGAGATGAAAGAGATCTGTGGAACTTGGGAAACGTCTCAGCAGTAAAAATTCATTAATTAAAAATAGGGGAAATAGCCAAAATAGCCAAGACTTGGTCAAAGTTTCAAAAATAGCCAATTCAAACGGCTCTTTGAAACTTTTCCTCAAACCTGAAACGTCTCAACCAACAACCAATCCATGAAAGCCACGTGTCCACACAAAAGAAACGTGCACATGATGATGACAGTCTTGGAAAATACCATTTAACTTTTACCTCTCTCTCTTTCTCTTGTCAGACTCTTAAGACGTTTCCACCCACCCCTCCTCTTTCTCTCTCTACAACCCCACCCCCTTTCTCTCTCTACAACCCAGTTTTTTGCCGTCAACACCTTCAACATCTTCATCACCGATTCATCATCTTCATCACGTCGATTCATCATCATCATCATCGATTATCACCGGAAAACAAAAGAAAAAAAGAAATTTTAACAAAAAACTAATAGATCTGCCGATCTGAAATAGAGATGAGTGGATGTGTGTTTACCAGATTGAAACTCGGGTTACGGCTGCCGGAGTCGTCGTCGGCGAGGGGCGTCGGCTCTCCTTCTCTCCCTCGTCGTTCTATCTCTCTTGCCTCTCTCTCCCTCTCTCGTTCGTTCACCGCCGGGGCTCACCGTCGTCGCCTCCCACGGCGGCGGCGCCGTCCCCACTATCGCCAGTCCACCGTGACAGGGTGTTTGAGGAACTGGGTTTCTTGAATTGGGGGAAAGTTTGGAACTTTGAACTTTCAATTGCTGATGAGATTTTGATTTGATTTGGGGATTTGGGTTTGTTTATTGAATGTTGGGAAACGTCTCTGCTTGGGAAACGTCTCAGCAGGGAAACGTCTCAACAGCCTTATCCACTTTCCAAAGTTCTGAAACGTCTCAGCTTGGGAAACGTCTCAGCAGCACTTGTGGACACGTGGCTTTCGGTGGGTGGCTATTCTTTAAGACGTTTCAGGCTTGAGGAAAAGTCTTATGGAGACGTTTGAATTGGCTATTCTTGAAACTTGGGAAAAGTCTTGGCTATTTTGGCTATTTCCCCTTAAAAATATTTGGGAAACGTCTCTGCTTGGGAAACGTCTCAGCAGAGGTTTTTGCAGAGTTCTGAAATGTCTCTGCTGTTTCCAAAGTTCTGTAACGTCTCAGCATCACTTGTGGACACGTGGCTTTCGGTGGGTGGCTATTCTTTGAGACGTTTCAGGTTTGAGGAAACGTCTTAAAGAGACGTTTGAATTGGCTATTTTTTAAACTTTGACCAAGTCTTGGCTATTTTGGCTATTTCCCCTTTTTCATATGCATCTGTAAAAGTTATGATGACGGTGTCATACGTGGCGTAGATATTGAACAATGATGAATCAAATATTAAGTGATTTTTCATTATCAAATGTTAATTAAGTGATTTTTTAATTATAGTAAAATAAAACGATTCTCGAACCACCCAATATCCAAAACAATCCGTTGACCAAGCCTCGTGGGAACATATTACATAAGTCAACAAGTCAATGCTTCACATTCCAACACCCAAACATTTGTATATACCAAAAAGGCAAAAACTCATAAAGGGATAAATCTTTTTTTTACCGGACAAATTTGAATCACTGACGGACCATTGAAGTATCAAGGTGCTATCAGCAGAGCCATCCAATCATATCCATCTGCACTATACATAATGTTTATACACCAATTTAGAAAGAAACTCAATAAATATGAGAAAAAAACCCTCTTATAAAATCGAACCCAAGACCTATCCAAAGCCTTATCCCACCTCTATGGGCATAAAGGGATAAATCTTTGAACTTACTAATCAAAGAGTAAACAAATTGTAAACTACACTCATCCTTACACTTTATAAATTTTTTGATTTAATACCCAGATTTTTTAAAATATACGAATCATCTTTAAGGTTTGCACTTGTAATGTATTTAGTTCTCGGTCAAAAAAACTAAAGGTTTAGTATGTCCAAGTTAGGGACTAAATGTGTTATAAATTGCAAACCAAAAGGACGATCCATATACTTTTGGAAAAATTGAGAACTAAATGTGTTACAAAGTGCAAACGTCAGGGACTATTCGTGTACTTTTGGAAAACTAGAGACCAAATACAAAATTTTGGTAAACCACACGGACTATCCGCATACTTTACTCGTAAATAAATATGCTAATAATATCTCTCGGTTCAAATCTTGTTGTCAACGAATTTCTTCTGGAAAGCAAGTCATGAGGTTTTACAAGTTAGCCGGTTTCCTTGTGGAAAGGTTTGGTGTCATCCTCAAGCGTCAAACAAACAATGAACGGTTGTAATTCCGTCGAAGGTAGGATGTATACTTGGGCTATGAAGAGACATGCCACTGAACCCAAATACGCCACGGTTCTAAAAAATTAAATAAATCCATATTAGTATTTCATGGGATAATTCCTTAACTTAGTAGCCGGGAAGATAAAAAGTTTAGTTATAAGATAAACTAGGATTTTAACCCGCCGCGCGTTGCGGCGGCGTCGAAAGTTAAGGTAACTCGTATCTATACTGTATATTTGACCCGACTCTTTACTTATAAAAATTACATCGCCATCGAATGAAAACATATTATATTTGACCCGACTTGCTTTCAAATACAGTTTACAAACGTACACAAAATAGGCATATATATATGGCTCACTCATTGCAGTGTAAAGCTGTAACAATATTTTAGACAACCGTGTAAAATCGTAAAAGTAATTTAGACATTAATATGGTTAGACATAGATAAAAAAAATGTATACTAATGTGTGACGCTATGGTCTAAAGTCGTAAAATCAATTCAAATAAAATGAGACGTTAAGTTATTAAGTAGAAAAAGTTGGTAGATCAAAGTTGTCAATTACCAAATGTTAAAAGTGAATGTTTAAGTTACCTAGTTTGAGAGTGTGAATTGAAAGAACTAAAAGTATAGGGGTTAAAAAGTAAATTTATAGGGATTAGAATTGTAATATATGAAAATTGAAAGGAGATAAATGTTGTATTCTTCCATCACGTACAACAATAGCACCGCCCCGCCTCCCCTAACAAAGTTGTATTCTTTTCAAGTTTTTATATAGTATTAGACCACCCTAATGGTTGCCCAAAGGGGCGTTTTTTGTGACGAATAACGCCCAATCTCGCCCCGTAGCCAATACGCATGGGCGTGTTTGGCATTTTTGTTGTTGAGGCGTGTTATAAATCACGCCAAATGTGGGGATTCTTGGCCAATCACATTTGAGATTCCATTTAGTGGCCAATAAGATTTTTAAATTTTTTTTATTTTATTTTATTACAAAACATAATGCCCCACAATCCTCACATACTCACTACACCCCTTTTGTAAAAAGACCCAATAATGACTCATTGCTGACTGGACTGCCACATGACTCAAAACTCCCAAAGGTGAATCTTGCCCCAATACGGATGGTCTTATAGATAAATAAATAGGAATAAAAAATGTACTGATTTCGAGATATCTTTAACGTGCCGTAACAAGCACGGAACCTGTCCAGATACAACGATTTTATTCTTTTGGGAATCTTCGTAATTGACCCACAATTTCTTAATTTGGTAACGCTTTTCAAACATAATAAAATAATATATTTGAAGCTTTTAAGTCATACAAAAAAACTAGTATGCTTTTTAACGAGGGTGCAAACGAGCCGAGCTAAGCTGCTCGTTTATCATACGAAAACTCGAGCTCGAGCCGGCTCGATTCGACCTTTATTTCTAAAGCTCGAGTTCGGCTCGAAGGTAACTTTTCAAGCTCGAGCTCGGCTCGGGCTCGACTCGTTTAGTATTTATTAATTAATTTATATTAATTATAATTATTATTATGCATATAATTTAGTTATTTTTTATATTTATATAAATGGTAATTATTATTAGAGTTAATTACATAGTTAGTCCCTGTGGTTTGCACAAAATAACATACTTAGGTACTAATAGTTTAAAATCACCTTCTAGAGTATTAACTTTTCATTTTGTAACGTTTGGAGGTATTAACTTCTAGGGTAGTAACATAGGTAGTCCCTGTGGTTTGCACAAAATAACATACTTAGGTACTAACAGAATGTGATTTTAAGCCTACAAATAACCTTAATACCCCCAAACGTTACAAAATGAAAAGTTAATACCCTAGAATGTGATTTTAAACTATTAGTACCTAAGTATGTTATTTTGTGCAAACCACAGGGACTAACTATGTAATTAACTCTTATTATTATATAAATATATGTTTAATATATTAATAAAAAATAGATAAACAAAAAGCTCGTTTAGGCTCGTGAGCCGGCTCGAGTTCGATAAGCGAAGCTCGGGCTCGGGCTCGTTTAGTAAACGAGCTTGTTTTTAGGCTCGGGCTCGGGCTCGAGCTCGTTTAAGCTCGGCTCGTTCAAGCTTTTTTTCGAGCCGAGCTCGAGTAGCTCGCGAGTAGCTCGGCTCGTTTGCACCCCTACTTTTTAACAATGGTTAGAACGATAAAAGAAAATTAGTATGCTATTATGTTTTTTTTCTTTTCTAGTCGTTCATACATATTTAGAAAAAAAAATATGACTCTAAGTGATGTTAAAAAAAATATAACGTACCCAATAGGAACTTGTTACGCCATGCGTTATGGGTGAAAGATGAAACACGGGATGGTAATTTTTTTTTTTTTTTTAAAGTTGAACTTCATTAACAAACCACCGAACCCGAAGACCGGGCCGGCAAAACAACACATACAAAAGCAAGATTACATAATTACAAATTTACACTAATCTCTCCATTCAATAGACTGAAACCTCGACCTATTTTTGAACCAAAAGAAACCCAAAGCTCTTAACTCGCTAAAAACGACTTCCACGTTCGGCCGGGTGGCTGAAAAGACCGCTTTGTTTCTAGTCAACCAAATACACCAACATGCGGTGATAATGATGCCTTGAAGAGCCAACCTTTCTGAAGATCCCAACCTGCTGAATTTATGCAACTCCAAAAGGTCTCTTATAGAGAATGCAAAAATCGGCGAGACACGGCCCCATCTACTAACTTTTTGCCAAATCAAATCCGCAAAGCAGCAGGAGATAAAAAGATGGGTAACGGTTTCATCCTCACAATCGCAAAGGGGGCAGGCTGAAGCAAGGTGGACGATACCTCTAGCAAATAAGGCGTCATACGTAGGGAGACGGTTCAACTCTAACCTCCAAACAAAAATATTACACTTCGCCGGGACCCATTTACACCAATCAATCACAAAGGCATTCGGGGCGCATCTACCACGAACGAGAATATCCTTAGCAGATTTAACCGAAAAGATACCCGAAGAATCACCCAACCATTTCCATTTATCTCTACCATCACCTAGAGCGAACGAAGATAACAAATCCGTCAAAGACACCATCTCCTGAACTTCCGAAGTCATGTCCGGCTCATGTCTCCATAACCACGAACCTCCATCAGCCAAACGATCTCTAACGGAACAATTTTTAACCACCTCTAACCGAAAAAGACACGGGAACAAAACTTTGAGAGGAGACTCGGAAAGCCAAGGATCTAACCAAAAGAAGATGTCGGAACCCGAAGCGACCTCTCCTTTGAAAAAACTGCGAAAAGGTTTATCATCCACGAGCGGTTTGTTCAAACTATTACAAATATTGACCCAAACTCCACTGACCGATTTATTACAAGGCAAAAACGCCCAATCCGACCGACCCGAGTGGATAGCAGTGACGATTTTGGCCCATAAACTATCAGGCTCTTTCTTAAATCTCCATCCCCATTTGCAGAGCAAAGCCAGATTGATGTCCGATAACCTATTCAGCCCCAATCCTCCGGCTTTTTTAGGTAACGACACCCTATCCCATGCCACCCAATGGGTCTTCCTGATGTTATTCGAGCCGCCCCACAGAAACTTTCTAATAATGCTTTCCAAATCTTTGATAACTTTAACAGGCGCCTTGTAAAGAGACAAAAAATACGAGGGTAAGCTTTCGAGCACCGATCGAATCAAGGTAACCCTACCCCCTATAGATAACAAGGCTGCCTTTCAAAGGGAGAGACGTTTCTCAAACACGTCATAAACGGGCCTCCAGTTATTAATACGATTCATATTGGCTTCGACCGTCAAGCCTAAGTATTTAAAAGGGATAGAATCAACCTTGCACCCAATCCAATTCGCCATTTCCTCGATCTCTTCGTTCATAACACCAATACCAAATATACTTGACTTGGTTAAGTTGATTTTGAGACCCGAGCAAATGTGGAAGCACCGCAGAATCCTAATCACATTAACGATATTATCTTTGTTCCAAACCCCCATAATCATGGCATCATCAGCAAAGAAAAGGTGGGATACCCGAGTATCGAAGCCTGGAAAATCAATACCTTGAAAAATGTCGGCCTCGCGAGCCATATCAAAAAGACAAGAAAGAGCCTCCATAACCACAACAAAAAGAAACGGGGAGATCGGATCTCCCTGTCTCATACCTTTACTGCAACCGAACTCAAAGGTAGGAGACCCGTTTACCAAGACAGACGCCCTAGCCGACGCCAGAATGCCCAAGATCCAGCCACGCCATTTTTCACCAAAGCCCATTTGTTTAAGGATATCCAGAATAAAGCCCCAGTTCACGTTGTCATACGCTTTCTCGAAGTCGACTTTGAGAAAGAACACCTGTTTCCTGGACTTTCTGGCCCATGAGTGCAATTCATTGATAATCAGAGGCCCATCCAAGATAAATCTACCCCCGAGAAAAGCTGATTGGGAGGTGGAAACCACCTCGCTGAGAACTGGTTTCAACCTATTCGCGAGAATTTTTTAAACCACTTTGTTAATGACTCCAACCAGACTGATGGGACGATAGTCGTTCAACCCCAAAGGATCTCTAATTTTAGGGATAAGGGCAATAAACGCCGACCCGCACCCCTTACTAAGCTTCCCAGACACAAAGAAAGCATCCAAAATATTATAGAAGTCGGTCTCAAAAAGGTCCCAAAAATGAGTAAAAAAATCTGAAGTTAAACCCGTCAGGACCGGGGGCCCGATCCTTACCGCATTCGAAAACCGCACTCTTAATCTCCTCCTTCGAAAAACGAGTCTCAAGGCTGGCGGCAGTAGAAGCGGAAATGTGATTAATATGAGAACAAATCGGGTGAGGACGACAGACAAAATCCTCCACAAACTTGTCTCTGAAAAAGCGAAAGACTTCTTTTTTCACATGGGACGGTTTAGAGATCCAAACCCCATTCACTTCTAGGCCGTGAATCGTGTTACTCGCTTTCCTGTTATTGATCATAGCGTGGAAGAACTTGGAATTTTCGTCTCCATCTTTAGCCCATCTAATTCGGGATCTTTGCCTGAGATCCATAACCTTCGCTTCTTCGGCATCTCGAATAATTTTTTTGTTTCATAGAAAGCCCATTCCTCTTCTTCGGATAAATCTCTTGACTCGAGAATAGCTTCAAGGGCCTCGTATTCTCCTTTAGTGGCTTCCACCTCCTCTCCTTCCTTTCGAACCGTAATGTCTTTCCAAACTCTCAAACGATCCCTTATAAACTTCAACTTATTAATAAAAGACGCGTCAGGAGCACTATCAGCCGAAACGAAATCCTGGTAGGCTTTAATCACCGTCTCGTCAAAATCCGATTTTCCAAACCAAGAATTGAACAATTGAAAAGGACGAGGACCGAAGTTCTTAGGCCGACACTCTAGAAGAATGGGATTATGATCCGACCAAAGCCTAGGTAAAACCCGACAAGCTGCCGCTGGCCAACAGTTGAAAAAGTCAAAATTGACTAAGAAACGGTCAAGTTTACTCAGCTTATTACCACCATCAGAGCAGAAAGTAAAATTCCTGCCGCTCATGTTATATTCAATCAGGCCCGAGTCAAATATAAACTCATTGAAATTATTGGCGCAACTCTGTTTGAATGAGCAATTCCACTTCTCTTCTCGGAACCGAACCGCGTTAAAATCACCCGAAAAGACCCAAAACCCATCATTAGAACCAATTAAATTTCTCAGCTCCTCCCGTAAAATCTTTTTAGCCGACACCCCCTGAGGAGCGTAGACATTGATGATATTTATAGAAGAAGAACATCCCATCAAATTCCCTCTAATATGCAGAAAGTGTCTACTCTTAGAACTGCCCGTCTGACGAAACAAATTCTCATCCCAGACACAAATCAAACCACCCGACAACCCAACAGAATCTACAAAATCCATACTGAAGTTATTCTTACCCCAGAAGGAAGCAATATCAGAATGGGAAACACAGGATGTTTTAGACTCTTGGAGAGAGAGGAAAGAAATATTATACTCAGAGACCAGGCCCTTCACCCAGTTAGATTTGTTCGAACCCCCCAATACCCCTAATGTTCAAAGAAAGCAAATTCATAGCTGAACCACATTAATACCTGAGTTGATTGATCTTCTGATAAGTTCCTGATGACCAGATAAGTCGATTCCAATCTTTGAGCCGACATCCACAGTATCCATAACTTCCTTATCCACTTCCGAAGGCCCAATAATTCCAGCTCCCTCATAGTCGCTGATTCCATCTTCCCTGATAGGAGAATGATCCTCACCCGCTTGACTAACAATTGGCTCAGTAATATCGTTAGAATCAGGCGGAGCCTTGTTATTCAAATCGAAAAAAATTGCTCGAAATCTCTATTAGTACCATCCCCTCCAGAGCCCCCCTGTTCTCACCTGATCACCGGAGCTGCAATCCCCTTCCAGAACTGACCTAGACCGTTTCTTGGGTCTAGACTCCTCGATAATACGGTCAACCCCAGTGGATCTGAAAGTGGGCCTGTTGAGCTTCAGAGAAAAAGATCTTTTAGATATGATGGGCTTGACTTTATTGGCCTTCCCAATAATAAAATTAAAAGAATCACGGATATCCAAATTTCCCCCCTGAGATATGATGGGGTCTACAGGAGTATTAGAAAAAGAACACTGGCCCACATTCCCCAATGACTGCGCACCCCT
The DNA here is from genome assembly GCA_030545235.1 of Helianthus tuberosus. NCBI lineage: Eukaryota > Viridiplantae > Streptophyta > Magnoliopsida > Asterales > Asteraceae > Helianthus > Helianthus tuberosus. Next base: position 204,595,174 of record CM060395.1, on the reverse strand, counting down.
CTCCTTGGAAACAGGAGCGTCGCCAATGATCACGTTCTGCATGGAGCCATGCACACCGTTTGGAGATTCATGATTATCTTTGCTCTTTTCGACTTCCTCCTTGGAAACGTCCACAAACTGTTCATCTTCCCTGTCGCTAGCCTCCCCATTCGCCGGAATTGTCGAATAATCCCCCAACTCCGAAGAAGCAGGCACTGAACCCTCTTCATCATCAAGGAAATCTGGAACCCATTGATCGTTTTCTTCTACCGCCCACACCTTATAACGTTTGTCTTGCCAGCTCAGGCTAAGAATGCCATTGATCCTATTACCCGAATCTGTAAGAATCCCCAGCCGGTCGAACGATAAATCCCCGTCTGAATCGAGGATTTGAGAGGGTTGAACGACCTTACCATATTTACTACCGATCAAATCGAAGACCTTCCTGGAGACGAGATGAGGGGGAACGCCGAAAATATTAATCCAAGCAATACGCTCATAGGGAAGAGATTGTCCAATCCACGGGGACAACGACGAGAACCACCGACTCCAAGTACCTTTCTCAAGAAGAAAGTTGTTGGAAGAGTCCGCACTTTCGAACGAAATCAATACTGAGAGACCGCCAAGATATTGGATCGAAGCCCCCAAAAAACCCGCTAAAAGAAAAGAAGACTTAAGATTACTGAGTTCAGCAAAGCCCAACGATCTTCCAACTACGGCTCTCCCAGAGAGGCTAGAAAGGGAGGAGATAGCCGGGTCCAGAATCAACACATCTTCCTCATTATTCTCACGAGTCCTGTTGGTAAGGATATCCAGAAAAGAGACCCCTTCTTTGACAGACTTTGACCCCCTGACATACGAAACACCCTCCTGAAAAACATTCTCCCCGGAACCCTTCGTCCTGCCACCACCCCCTAACGGTTTAGCAGACTTAAGAACAACGCTCTCTCTCGCAAAAAGGGCCACGTTAACCAGTAACTTATTACCTCCCAATTTGACTTTAGACATGTTTTGCTTCAACTCCTCCTGATCTCTAACACCTTTGAAACTAACAAACCCAAAAATTTTGCCCTCCTTATCTTTCTTTTTAGCGATAAATGCACCCGCGATCTCCCCAAAACCTCTAAAGGTGTTGGCCAAATCCCATGGACGGCACCCCTGAGGTATGTTCGTGACAAAGAACTTGGTTATGTTTGGATTGAAACCGGCCCCTGCACCACCGCCTCTTCTTTTCCTGTTTTGCACCTCCCAAGGTTCGTCATCAGCTTCCATTGAAAAGCAAGAAAGAGTGGACCCTAACCCCAGCTAGCGAATGGAAGATTTGGATACCCAGGATAGAAAGGAAGGAAGGGGTAAGCCAATAACCAAAGCGGAAAGGCCACAGATCCTCACCCTCTATGCCGGAACCCTCCCCTTCGTCGAGCCACCGGACCGAAGGAATCCACAGAAGCGTACCACACAGACAAACCCGAGTCCCGAAAGGCGAATGGGAGAATCGATTTCAAGTTAGGGAGAGAGGTCAAGCCAAACGAAGCGACCTCGCACACTAACCCGAGAATTTCCTCTCCGTCGAGCCTCCGGCGACCGGAATATGAAAGGATATGATTACAGCGGACAGAGAGAAAAAAGGGAAAAACCTTTAGGAAACGATAATCACGGGATGGTAATGTAGAATCAAATAATGGAAGGGGAACCCACACCCCTCCTCTCATCTTGTGAGTTTACGAGGTGTGAAGGATGGCCATCTCATTCATCATGCTTCTTTCTCTCTATCTCTCTCTATATGTATTTAATATTTTAAAAAGAAATAGAAATGAGGGTGAATGATGATTAATGGTGTTGGTACATAATGATTAATGTCTATTATTTGCGTCTTTTGTTTTTGAGTCTATGGCAGAGTTTTCGTGTCGATTATGTTTGTTTGAGTTTTATGTTTTGAGTTGTGTTTGTTAGGAGCGCACGATGTGATACGCCTGCATGACTTCATGCGCAACGTATCAGTGCATCTCAAGGTGTTATGCGCTTACTGTGATGTACTGGTCAGTGGGTGTGTCTATATATAGATGTGTGATGCGCCTCAATGTGATAACTTTGCAAACCTAGCTTTTGAAACGAGTCTCATTGTAACGAAATTCTGCCAAATTTTCAGTGGAATATAAGACGTTTATTTAGCTTTCCTTTGTCAATTTCACACATAATTCGTTGGATACCTCACTTCAAATTGTGTTCCTACGACGTCTAATCAACGTGAAGAAGATCATTCTGGGAATATCAGATGGATTTAAATAGCTTGAGAGATGGAGGTGAACGATGAAGGGGATGGTTATGTAACGTTGAGGTATTAGTGAAGAAAGAAGGATGGGGATGGGTATAACATAACCTTATTCAACACGGTTTCATCGGGAATTCTTCAATTGATCAGGGTTAAAAATCATTATTGATGTGTGTGTATATATATATATATATATATGTGTGTGTGTGTTTGTGTATGTGTGTATATGTATATGTATATGTATCTAACTTTTAAATCACAGAAGATTAATATTGACTCTTACCGGCACTGCTTCTATGTTCTGTGACCTTAATATCTAGTATGTTTTAATATTGGTTAAATGTATACAGCTTAACTTTTAAATGTATACCACATCATAATATATTTGTTTCGCATTTTTTTCTTTAGTAATAACCTATTCTATAAGAGTTAGGGGTTGTTTATTTACCTCTTCATCAGCCTCTTAATGGTTCAGATCTCTTACTAGTTCAACACTTAATAGTTCAGACTGTTTATTTCACGAGCAGATGTCTGAATGGTTCAGACATTTGCCTTTGAATTGTTAAGCATTATATAGAGTCTCAATAGTTAAGACCTATAATTTGAATTGGTCAGACATTTGCCTCTGAACGGTTAACCATTATACATGCTCTTAATGGTTCAGACCTCTTACTGATTCAGTACTTAATGATTCAGACTCTTACTGATTTAGCACTTAACCATTCAGATGTTGTCAAACAAGCCCTTAAATGATTTGTATACGTGTAAAGTAGAAGTATGGTTGTGGGACACGATGCTATAACGTTTGTTTATGTTGGGACAAGGGACCCTCAATTTCTTGGAGTACTAGCCTACAACGTATGTTGGGGCAATTGACTTAGTTCACACTTCACATGCCTCTTCCACCAATGCTATTTCCATTTTTTAACTCTTCCTTTTAATTCTACCTGTAGTGGGGCGTGAAGAATGGGTTTTTTTGGGCCATAACGCCTTATAGCGCCCCGCACACCGGGACGGACGGCGTTATGGTGTAAAAAAGGGGGGAGGCGCCATGCATTTCGCAGCGTTATGGAGGTTCTTTTCAAAATTTTGACCAATCACAAAAAAAGCAAGGTTTTTTATAATTAATTAATAAAATTGAAAATTGAAAATTAATAATTAGATAATGATGGGTAGAGGCTTTATGAGTACGGGCTCTAGTGATATAACACCCCATAAAACCCCCGTGTGACGTGGCATGACACGTGTCGCATAACGCCGCACAAGAGGCTTTATGACTACGGATGACCTAATTAATCATTAATCAATAAAAATAAGGTATAAAGATTATGAATAGTACCTACTTTCTTTTAAGGGGCTGTTTGGTAGCCTCTGAATGGTCATTAAGAGGCTACCTCTTAATGGAACCATTAAGAATTTTACCAATGAGAAGGTAGAAAAATGTGACATGTGATGATTTACCATTCAGATGTTACCTCTTAACCATTCAGACTTGAGGTTACCTCTTATTCATTCAGAGGTTTTAAACCATTAAGATGTAGCATCTGAATGGTCATTAAGAGGCTACCAAACAACCCCTAAGTCTTTTTGCTTGAAATCAAAGTTGTATCCATGAAAATTAAGTTGTAAGAATCCGAATTATAAGCATTCTATACATACGTTCAAATAATTATCATGTATTTGAAGAATTCAGTAGTTTTGGATAGTTATGGAATTACAAATGATTTTAGCTTTATTTTGATTTTTTTAAGTTAAAAAGCTATAATCAAAATATTACATTAAATCTAAGAAGCACATCTTCAGTCTTGAGATTCGATTAAACTACAAATTTCTAAGGGTCGATTTAATAGTCCGTTCTGTCCTTGATGATACGTGTGTTGGTTTGTATTGCTAGCAAATTCTTTCTTTCACATATCAATTTTTATTGAGTGATGATATTTTTACGCATTCACAAGGTTGAACCAGCGATGATTGGGTTCGAGCCATTAACTCATTGGCATGAGTTTGAGAATTTGAGATGGAAGCATGGTTGCAAAAGTCGCTAGGCGCTCACTAGTCGGTTGGCCGGGGAGTTGAGAGTACTCGGCCTAGGCGGAGAGTACTCGGGGAGTACTCGGACATGTAAAATTATAAAGAAATTAGTTTTTGGAAATTAAATATATGTCAAATAACATAAATTTACTAATATCTATAACAAAATATGTAAAAATGATATTCATGCTTTAATATGATAGGGATAGAAATTATGTTTTATTATTTTTAAGTCAAACTCGGCCCGAGTTGACCTATTAGATACGATTTTGGCCGAGGTTGACCGCGTTTGACCGATTCTAAGTAATTAGGCGGAGTCAAAGAAAGTCGCCTCGGCAGTCTACCTTGTAGCGAGTACTCGGGGAGTACTCGGCCTTGGAAACCTTGTTTTACAACCATGGATGGAAGTACGACATGAAAGTTTAAAGTAGCCAATGGACAACCAAGTTAGTATCATAATATTAACCCTTCACTTCAACACTCACAAATAGTTCATAATAGTATGTAGAGTTAATTGCCCGGATGGTCCCAGTGGTTTCATGTTTAGTCCACACATTTTGAAAATAGCAAGTATGCTCCCTAAGGTTTGTTATTTTGTTACTCGGATAGTCCCCTGATTAGATGCAGTTAGTTTGAAAATAGCATGTATGCTCCCTATGGTTTGACATATTGTTACTCGGATAGTCCCCTGAGTAAATGTCAGGGGACTATCCGAGTAACAAAATGACAAACCATATGGAGCATACCTGCTATTTCCAAAAGGTGGGGACTAAACGTGAAAAAACGTGAAACTACAGGGACCATCTGGGCAATTAACTCTAGTATGTATATATGGAGAGTTTAGAGAGAGAATGTGAGTCAGACTAGGCGAATGGACTGGATCGCATCAAGGCCTAAGACCGAGCACTGAATTTTTAATCGGAAATACATTATCATCCACTAACTTTTACATATTCAATTGAAACAGAGTAAATTGTCATTTTAGTCCCTGAGGTTTGGTCCAATTTGTCATTTTAGTCCAAATAGTTTTTTTTTCTCCTCTGGGTCCATGACTTTTTCATTTTCTTGCCATTTTGATCACATTGCCTAACTCAGACTAAAAATCTGGTTATAAACAGGGGTATTTTTGGCATAACTGTTGTGTAGTGATAACCAGGGGTAGTTTACAACATAATTTATAAACCTCAAAATAATTTAATGCCAAAAATACCTCTGATTATAACCTGTTTTTAGACTAAGTTAGACAATGTGATCAAAATGGCAAGAAAAAAGAAAAGTCAGGGACCCAAGGAGAAAAAAAACTATTTGTACTAAAATGGCAATTTGAAAAAAAAAAGGCTCATTCTATACGCACCCCCCCTCTTCATGATTATACCCCCTCTTGTGAGAGGAAAACTGTCGGTCCCACGCAGGCCCCACCTGTAAGTATGTGAGAGGAGGGGGGTGTAGAAAGTAGCACCCAAAAAAAACTCAAGGACTAAAATAGCAATTTACTCATTCAAAAACTTCAAACAATTTACTTTTTTTTTTCTTTCAATATTTGATTTTCTCTCATTTTATTTTCAATTTTTTTTTACATATTCAATTGAAAAACTTCAAACAATTTACTTTTTGTTTTCTTTCTATATTTGATTTTCTCTCATTTTATTTTCAAATTTAATTTGATCACACGTGGTAAATTTTTTAAGTGTATATATTTATGATTTATCGTTTAGTATCTGTCAATTTACCGGATCACATCCAAGCCTAGGGCTAAACACCGATTTTGATCCGAACATACGTCAATCAACAATTAACTTTTACAAGGTTTTTAGAAAATTGCAAACATCTTGCTAAGGTATTTTGTTTTTTATATGTGTTTGTGCTTTTAATCTTTAATAATCTATAGATGCATTTATGCGATGTAATCGTTGGTAAGAGTGGGTTGTCATGTTGAATAAAATTGGCTAATTTTTTCGTTCAAAAAAATTTGTTTTTTTATATGTTTGATTGTTTCTCTTTTTTATTTTTATATTTCATTTTATTACATATATTTTCTTTAAATGTTTATTAGATGTCTAAATATTCTTTCAGTTATAGCTTAGTGACATCTTAAGAATGAGATAAGCCTTAGTGACCATTAGGTATTGGGTTCAAATCCCACAAGCGAGTTTTTCCCAGATTTACTGAGTTTCTTTCTGAATTGATGTATATGCATTATAGTCTGGTGCAGATAAATATGATCAGGTGGTTCCTCTGGTGGCACGATAATACTCCAATGGTCTGCCAGTGATCAAAATTTACCGTAAAAAAACTTGCATTAAAGATTGATAAAAATATATTCAAATTGCGCTTGTGACTCCATGAAGCATGAATTTTCTATTTTTGAACAGCCAACTAAGAATTTTATTAAATAATGGGTCAACAAAACCTGTTAATCACATCAGAATACAACGCCAAAGATAAAAACATTACACGTCCATACAGGCTATATCAAAACTACGCCAATTATCCCATGATAAATCCATCGTCTTATACCTATGCTAATCTTTTCCATGAAACATGTATTGTAACGCACATTCATTTCTTTCTTTTCATAATTATACGTGTCTTAATATAAAAGACATATATCTGATTGCAACGATTGAGGTTTTAATATGCAAGTTGCCATGTCGTGTAAGTTATAATGAATAGAAGTGGAGGAAGCTTAAGAACCGACACCAAGATTTGATAGGGACAACTCATGTTCAAAGAGTATTAAACAACAAAAGTAGCCATCATGTGTGTGTTTTTTATTATTTTTTACGGCAAATTTTAATCAAGCTAGCAAGATTCTAGAACAAACATACGAATCTAAACATTTCATCCATGTCTTGCGTTTGAGGCAAAGCAATGAGTTAGACTTACCGTCGTCCAACACCTCTTCCCACAACTTAACTTTCCCTAGAGAAACTCCTAGCATTTTTAGCCAACCACATAAACCAAAGCGTAGCCATATACTTTTTTTTAACCTAACGTTTGTCAGCTTTCAAATTTGGTTCTTTATATTTTTCATTGTTTACAAATTTGTATTATGTTTCGGTCTAAATTTACAAATTAACACAATGCAATGGGCATGTTTGCTTCAACGTTTTTACACCAATTTTTTGTGCGATTTAACTGCCCCGTCGCAACTCGTGGGTGCTAAGCCGACTTAGTTATTTTTTCTATGTTTTACGTTTTGTCTAATTTCTTAGAGTTGACACGTCGCAACGTGCGTGTGTGGTTTAACATTTTTATGTCTACTTTTTATTCGGTTAAACAGTCTCGCCGCAGAGCACGAGTACTAAATAGTAAATACCAGTTAATATTGTTTGCCTTTTGTTTTGTTCCCCAAACAATTATATATTATGAGGTCACACATCATGAACTATCTTCCAACGAAAATAAGTTTAAGCAGACAACCAAGACATTCAAAACACACTGACAATATATAACGAAAGCCATCCTAAATGAGCCTAGAGTATGTAAAAACCCACGAGTTAACACAAGATAATACCCAAACCAAGTTTATTAACCCATAAAGTGTAACAAGAAACAAATAATACAAACGATCTTTTCACATGATGAGGAAAGGAGCTCTTGATCAACACGATCAAGAATTTCAACCCTAACACTAGCACAAGATGACAACTTGAAGCGATTTTGATAATAATAAAAAAAAACCCTTAAAAAATCTTCAACTGCACATCGCTGCTTTTATATAGGGAATATTGGATTTTAATAATCCTAACTATTCGTCGTTGGCCGCCAAAAGTTCAAACTTAAAAAATAACCACTGGCAGTTCCAACTATTGACATATTGGCCACCAATGGTGTCACACCCCAACCGATGGCGGAAACATCGGGGCATGACACTGAGCGAAACAGATTGTCCAAAAGTTTCCATAACAATTATCATTATCAATCAATTTAAAGTAACATGTCCCATACCATGTCTCAAAAGGTAAACAAATTATTACAGACAAAATCTAGGCAAATAGTTCTATTCCGACAACTCAGATTTCATTTGTACAGACAACTACTTGTTGGCCTCTAACACCTTATTCTAGCCTCGATTTCCTAGCAGATAAGCATCCTAAGCACCTGTCACATACGTTAAAATAAAGTCAATACACATAGTGTAAAGGTGAGCATACAAGTTTGATAATAGCATATAGAGTTCGAAAGCGTTACGCATAACCAGCACGTACACAGAGTGAAATGAGGCATGTTAGTTACCGACAGGAACCTATTGATACCAATGACTGCGGGTTGACTGCCCAAGGCAGTTCGTAATACATGATCACCACTGTAATCCATGCAAATAATTGTCCTTAACAACCCCCGAGTGAGCGGGTGCTGAGTCCAAACTATAGTACTATCGTTGCTAAGGCAGGTAGACAGCATTCCATGTGTAAATATAACAAACAAGCATTCATTAAGTCACGTATAACATGCGGTAACGGTTAGCCTTAAAAGTATTGCGCAATGTGTTCGATGTGATTTAGATTAAGTAACGTATGTAACACCCAAAAGTGCGTAAAGCAAAAAGGGATCGAGTATACTCACAGCGATTGGTGGATTGAAGGGAGCGCTAGAGAGTAGGGTTAGCCTGAACAGTACGACGGTATAACGATAAGTGATGCGTAAAACGATGCAAAGTACACGTGAGTCGGACAGCAGTTCGATCGGACGGCCAGTCGTGCGAGTGGTAATCCGTTCGGACAGCAGTCCGGTCGGACAGCAGTCCGGTCGGATGACTGTTCGAGTGGATTGTTTCTCCCTTTGAGAAGGATGTGTTTGTGTATGATGGCTTGTCTTTTGAAGTTTTCGTTGTAGTATTTTGAAAACATTGAAGTATCTCTACCTTTCAGATCGGTCGATCGGACGGTCGTTCAATCGGGTGGCGACTCGAATGGCGAGGCTTCCCAGAGAGAACAAGTTCACAGCAGGGTGGTCACTCGGTCGGATGTCCATCCGGTCGGGTGGCAACCCTGTTATTGAACATGTTGAAAATTGTTTAAGTTTTAAATGAGTCAAGATGCAACCCGATCGGACAGTGGATCGAGCGGATGGCAACCCGGTCGGACAGCAACTCGTCCCAATGGTCTGTTCGCGTTGTTTCTTGGTTTTGCTTGAAGTGTTGTAACTTGAGTGAGACGTTGCAATGACTGGTTTAAACAATGGGAACCCCATCTCATCCCAATAACCTGACCGAACAGGAATCACCCAAGTCCGGCGGCGCACGGTCCGAGACGGTTGTCCATGTCCAAACCCGAAATCACTATCCTACAAATGGAACTTGGATCTAGCACTAACGCATCATTAAGAACGAGTAGACGATCAGTAGTAGTTTCGATTCCACCGGGTTTGAGTGCATTGAGTGTAAAAGAGTTGAAAGAAAGTTGGAAAACCATCTTTCAATCCTTTTTATTGTGAATATGTCTAGATCTATGAAAGATCTTTGTTAGTTTATGTGGAAGTCGGTTAAATCTAAGTTGTTCTTGGTGGATTGAGACCAAAACATGAAGTTCTTCAAGAACACATGATGACGTCATCCTATAACACCTTAAATCTCGATGATTTCTCGGTTAAAGTTAAGATTCAAAGGATAGAAAGGTGTAGGAGTGCGTGTAAATTAAGGAAGTACAAGATTTAGGACGAGATCTTACCGGAATTGAGAGAAATCGAAGAAAAGGTGGGGAGCACGAGCTGGTCGGACGTCAGTTGCCAAAAGTAGTAAGTTTGAGAGTGCCAAGGGGTATTTATAGGGTTTCCCAAAGTGGAAAGGGCTGATCGGTCGGATGGCATCTCGTCCGGGTGGCAGCCCGGCCGAGTGGCTCCTCGGTCGGATGGCACTTCGCTCGGGTGGCAGCCCGGTCGGATGGCAATCCGGCCGGCTGGCACCTGATTCGAGTGCTCGGCGCGACGAGTTTTTCCATTTCAATTTCGATTGCGAGCGATGCGATAGATTTTCCTAGTCAAATTACTTTTAATCCCAACTACTCATATCGTGCACTGTCTCTTCTCCACCAATTACCATACTGTTTCGATTGTGATTGAGTTCGATTGCGATTGAGTTTCGATTGATTACCACACATAACATAAATAAACATGCACAAGTAACACATAAGGCACACACACACGTATAACAATAACCAAAATGCGTAATTCGAGTTGTGAGTTCGATTGCGATTCGATGTTGATTAGGTTAGATTGATTAGCGTTTAGTTGACTTTATCGCATTGTTACTTCCTATAGTTCACAGTCGTACATCGATTAAATAGCGAATAACACACGTCGATCACTGTGATTATTGACACTTACTCCACATAATACAACTAAAATAAACACATAAAACGAATTCATTACTAATCAAGTCGCGCGATCGGTCGTTGACTTTGACCTTGACTTTGACTTTGACTTTCGAAACACGGGGTGTCACAGCCTCCCCTAGTTGAGGGAATTTCGTCCCGAAATTAGGCCGAAGCCGTAACAAACAACTGCGGGTACTTCGCCTTCATGTCGCTTTCGAGTTCCCAAGTGAACTCTGCGCCTCGTTTGCCTTCCCATCGGACTTTCACGATAGGAATGCGAGAGCGTCTGAGCTGCTTGGTTTGGCGATCCATGATCTCAACGGGCTTTTCCACGAAGTGTAATGTTTCGTTCACTTGTAGATCCTCTAATGAGACATGTAAGTCGGGCTCAGCTAGGCACTTCCTGAGGTTTGAGACGTGGAAAGTCGGGTGAACGTTGTTAAGTTTCTCCGGTAGTTCGAGTCTGTAAGCCACTTTACCAATTCTTTCCAGAATCTTAAAGGGTCCAACGTATCGAGGCGCGAGCTTTCCTTTCTTGCCGAATCGGACCACACCCTTCCAAGGTGAAACCTTTAGGAGTACGTAGTCACCAACGTCAAATTCAAGGGGCTTGCGTCGTCTATCGGCGTAACTTTTCTGACGATTCTGAGCTTTCGTTAGATTGTCTCGAATTTGGAAAATTTTGTCTGTCGTTTCTTGCAATAGCTCGGGACCGGTTAATTGCGAATGCCCGATCTCGTGCCACACAATAGGCGATCGACATCTTCTTCCATATAGTGCCTCAAATGGTGTCATTTGTATGCTGGAATGATAACTGTTGTTGTACGAGAATTCGACTAACGGCAGGTATATATCCCAATTACCACCGAAGTCTATGACACACAAACGAAGCATGTCTTCAAGAGTACGGATCGTTCTTTCAGTCTGACCGTCGGTTTGAGGGTGGAATGCGGTACTCAGATTAAGCGTAGTACCGAGAGCCACTTGAAACGTTTACCACAGTCGCGAAGTAAACCGAGCATCATGGTCAGAGATGATATCGCGAGGCGTCCCATGATTATAAATGATCTCGTTGGTGTAGATTCGTGCTAATCGTTCTACCTTGTAGTCTTCCCGTATTGGCAAAAAGTGAGTAGATTTGGTCAAACGGTCAACAACAACCCAGATGCTGTCGTGACCTGATGACGTGTGCAGAAGATTTGTTATGAAGTCCATGGCTATACTTTCCCACTTCCACATAGGGATCGGTGGTTGTTCGAGTAAGCCAGAGGGTCTTTGGTGTTCAGCCTTGACCTTTGAGCAAGTCAGGCACTTCCCAACGCATAGGGCAATATCCCTTTTCATGCCCGGCCACCAGTACTTGTAGCGAAGGTCCTGGTACATTTTATCGGCACTGGGATGAATAGAGTATCGGGATTTGTGGGCTTCGTCCATCAAAATCTGTCGCAAATCGGTCCGTTTTGGGATCCAAATTCGATCCAGATAATGGAATATCCCATTCGACTTATTCACAAGCTAGGATCCATCGTGATAGATTCGTTCCTTCTTCAGAGTGCGTTCATTGAAACAAGCATGCTGGGCTTCGCGGATGAGGGTTTCGAGGTCATATTGGGCTTGAGTATTACGAATGCTTAGCAAATAACTCCGTCTGCTAAGAGCGTCAGCAACAACATTTGCTTTGCATGGGTGATAGTGAATCTCGCAGTCGTAATCGTTGAGAAGTTCTACCCATCGGCGTTGACGCATATTAAGTTCTTTCTGATCAAAGATATGTTGTAGGCTCCTATGATCGGTGAAGATCGTACACTTGGTACCATATAGGTAGTGTCGCCAAATCTTTAACGCAAAAACAACTGCGCCTAGCTCGAGATCATGGGTTGTATAGTTCTTCTCGTGGATTTGGAGCTGACGAGATACGTAAGCTATAACCTTGTCCCGTTGCATGAGAACACAACCAATACCAAGTTTGGAAGCATCACAATAGGCAATGAAATCGTCGTTTTCGTCGGGCAATGTGAGAACATGAGCATTGCAAAGCATGCGCTTGAGAGTTTGGAAAGCAGACTCTTGTTCAGTTCCCAAAACAAAAGGCTTGTCCTTGTGCGTGAGATCGGTAAGCGGCACAACAATCTTTGAGAATCCTTCGATAAATCGTCGATAATAGCCCGCTAGTCCGAGAAAAGAACGGATTTCAGACGGGTTCTTAGGTGTAATCCAACTCTTAACGACTTCAATCTTCGCGGGATCGACGTGAATACCCTGACTATTGACAATGTGGCCCAGAAACTGAACCTTCTCCAGCCAAAATTCACACTTGGAGAACTTGGCATAGAGTCGATTCCCCTGGAGTAGCTCGAGAACCAAACGTAGATGCTGCGCGTGTTCGGTCTTCGACTTGGAATAGATCAAGACATCGTCGATGAACACGATGACGAAACGGTCGAGATATGGTTTACACACACGATTCATCAGATTCATGAAAACCGTGGGTGCGTTGGTTAAACCAAAAGGCATAACAACGAATTCGTAATGGCCGTATTGATTACTAACCCAGTTTTGTGTGCATTTTTATTTAAATTAGGTTAACAAGGCTAATCAGTAGACTAGACTCTGTCCGTGTTAAATTTGCAAAGTGAGTCATTCTCTTTTTATCAAATTACTTTCAAAATCATGTTTATTTTCAAAGTTATAATTACGGGGATTAAGTCTTTGTAATCACCAAGTTACAGCCGGTATGTGGGGTTTTGTATACATTACTTGATAATCTTCACCATTGGGGAAGCCAAGGGGTGATATGACCATAGTCACAGACACCATTGGACAATAAGAGGGCCAATGGGTCGAGTGACAAAATACCGTGGGTAGTTGGTTTGATATCAGGAAACATTGTAATCGCTCTTAATACTGCAAATTATAACAAACAGGTCATTTTAGTAAAATAGAATGATTCACCAGTATTTCCCGCTGACAAAACCTTTTTCAAACATGTTTCAGGTGATCTGTTGTGATTCAGGAAAAGTGCTGTGGAGCACTGCAAGCTTAAGAAAGTGGCTCATTATAAAATAAAGAAATATGTTTTGTAAAATAAAGATTTCTCAGTGAAATCATATGATTGTAAATTATCAGGGTTTTATCCCGAGTTGTGAAATAAAATAATCGGGAAAATTTAGCTTTAAAAAGATCCTGATGATAAACTTCCACTGTTAAACTCAATTAAATACAATACCACGGGATTTTCTGTCCCGCGGCTCCTGAAACGGGTCAAACCGGGTCGGGGGCCGTGACAGAAAAAGGTGGTATCAGAGCCACTGAGTTAAGCTAATTAAGTATTTAGAAATACTTAATTTTTCCTGATTACCATTATGTGATTATGTGTTTTATTAACTGACTATTTGTTACTTACAGTATGGGTAAGCAAAAGCTTTCAAACATCTATCTTAAATTAGATAGGTCATCAAATGAAAAGGGAAGTTCATCCCAAACTCCTGAAGAAGGAATATTTGTTCGAAAAGCCCAATACGAGGAACCACTTTCTCCTGATAAAAGAAGTTTGATTATTAGAAAAAGTCAGGAGAAATTAAAGAAATTTCGAGAAAAGAAAGTTAAAAAGGAAACCCAGGAATTAATCAGTAAATCACCATGGGAAGACAAGTTAGATGAAAAATGGGCGGACCTTTATATGCTAGCCACTATAGCGGTAAATGCTAATCTTTAGAATACCATGACTCCGTATTAGCAACTTACAAGCTAGAAACCTCATCCAGTAAATAAATAAATTCCAATAAAATATGTTTTAAATTGTCAGTTGTTCTTAGTATTAAATTAGTCACAGGGTATGCAATAATATTTGAGGGTTATTTCTAAAAGTTGTTATAAAATTTTAATTTATTATTTTTACATATATTTTAAACAGCATGAATGAGTTATCTGGAGCCCTAGAGAATCTCAACCTTTACCCTGTAAACATAGAAGTTTCTAAAGAGTTTACTGGATACTTTCCTTATGTGGAACAACCCATAGAATTCAACGCTCCACCTCTGGAAAAGCCAAAACCTAAGAAAAGAAAGAGATTCGTATGGGGGAGGCGTGTTCATAAGAGAAAGCCAGCTAAGAGACTTCCTAAAATAAACAATCCCTTAGAAAAAGGAAAAAGAATTGAAACCGGGGAAAGTTCTAGACAGCAGGAATTGGAGATTGAAGTCGGGGAAGATTCTAGGCAAATGGGAATACAGTTTGATGAATATTCTAAGCAGATAGAAATGGAGGTTGGAAAAGGTTCTAGACAAACCCAGATGGAAATTGGAGAAAGCTCTAAACAAACCCAGGAAATGACATTTCAGGATGAAATAGATTTTATATTGACAAGCTGTGATACTATTAGGCCTGTCAATAATAATAATTTTTACTCTAATCCTATCGAAAATCAACTCCCTATAAATCTGGAACCAGCAATCCCAGAACCAATAATCCATACTCAACCTTTGGGAATGGATGAATGGTGGACAAATGATTGGCAGTTCCAAAACCTAATCAACAGTCCTTATTCCTTTCTTCCTCAGTTCGATCCAGAACCTCTACCAAATCCACCGATGAGTAACGAGAATATGACTGAACGCCGCCGTTTTGGTGAAGAGCTGATGGATGCTGGGAATAGGATCCGAGAGATAGGAGGACAAATTTCATGGAAATATGATGAGAGGGAACATCGTTATTAAAGATGCAAGTTGACGAAGGAGAAATGGGTTATGAGTCTGTGTTTGTATAATAACAGTAATATTAATAAAAATCAGTATGTGTAAAATAAACAATAAAACGGTTGTATATAGAAGCATGATATAATAAAATAAATGAAATTTTAGAAAATTTACAATTTTGTGTGTATATTTGTTTACGTGATTATTTGCAATTAATTGTGACATTGGATTATTTCTTATTTTATACTAATTATTCATCTATAAAATTATCAGATGGCAAACATTGGTAATGAACCAGTAAATGAAGTAAATCAATCTGAGCAAATTCAGGAAGAACAATTGTTAAATAGGCAAGATATAGAGGATATCGTTGGACAAGGAATAGCTAATGCTATTCCAGCAATCGTTGCTGCTGTTCAGAAACATGTTAAAACTCAATCAATCATTCCTAGTAAACGTACACAAGGCGACAACTTTAGTAATAGTATAAACGGAGGTGGAAATCATGTTAATAACAATAATGATCTGCAAGCCCCAATTTTCAAGAAAATGAAAGCTGCAACACCTGGTTGCACTTACAAAGAATTCCTTGCATGTAAACCAGCTGAGTTTGCAGGTAACGAAGGGGCTATTACAGCACTGCGTTGGTTAGAGAAAACCGAGGCAGTGATTACCATAAGTAAATGTGCTGAGGAAGATCAAGTCATGTATGCGTCAAATCTATTCAAAGAAGGGGCATTAGAATGGTGGAACACGGTGTTACAATCCAAAGGAAGAAATAGGGCCTATGCCATGAACTGGGAAGAATTTAAGAATCTTGTAGAAAGAAAATTCTTTCCCGAATATAAAAAAGATCAAATGGCAAATAAGTTCCTAAACCATCGGATGGTGAATGTGGACTGTCGAGGATATACTTCGACATTCTTCGAATATGCTAGAGTGGTACCAACGCTGGCTTCGCCAGAACCGGTACTCACTTCTCGCTATGTTTGGGGATTAATTAGTGAAATCCGTAATATCGTTAAAGCTGCGAGACCTCGCACTATTGACGATGCGGTAGAACTAGCTAACACCCTAACTGACGAACTGGTACGCACAAGAGATGAAAATAGGAAGAAAGAACTGGCTCAGAAAATTACCCAAGGATTTCGAGTGGGTAATAATAGCAACTTCAAGAAAAGAGGAACATGGCAATCTTCAAATCCGCCTTTCTGCAGGAATCACAAAAGGAAACATTATGGAAGATGTAATGTAACCTGCAATTTTTGCAAAACTGTAGGACATCGTGAAGAAAGCTGCAGAAAGAAAACCATAATCTGCTTTAACTGTGGAGAAGCGGGGCATTTTAAAACAGAATGTCCTAAATTGGTCAAACCAGCAGACAACAAAACCAAGGCGACCGACGGAGTTACTAAGAAGAATGTCAGAGCATTCCAGCTGACCACCCAAGAAGCAGAACTCATTCCAGATGTGATAGCTGGTACGTTCTTAGTTCACAACGTTTACGCAAAAGTATTATTTGACTCTGGTGCAAACCAAAGTTTTATAAATAATTTATTCTGTCAAGCTCTTAAGTTACCTTTAACCAACATTAGGCAGATTTTTACAGTCGAAACCGCAGATGGGAATTCAGTTAAAATAGATCAGGTTTTGCAAAAAGTAGAAATAGAACTTTCAGGTCATAAATTTTCTGCAAATCTGTTACCTATGAAATTAGCTGAATTCGATGTTGTGTTAGGAATAGATTGGTTAATAGCCAACCATGCTCAAATCATATGTGATCAGAATTCCATAGAAATTCAGACACCTACTGGAGAAGTAATCATGATTACAGGAGATAAACCACGTAAACCCATGAAGTTCATATCAGTAATGAAAGTTGCTAGTTATGAACGAAAGCAAGGAATAGTATATATGATTTCAGTAATCATTAATACTAAGAATAAAGAACTTAAGGAAATACCAGTAGTCTCAGAATACTCAGATATATTCCCAGAAGAGTTACCAGGATTACCACCAGATAGGGAAGTAGAATTTAGGATTCATCTAATTCCTGGAACTACACCGATAGCTAAGGCACCTTATCGGTTAGCTCCTACCGAAATGTTAGAACTGAAAAAGAAATTAGATGAATTACTAAGCAAAGGATTCATATAACCTAGCTCATCCCCTTGGGGAGCGCCAGTGTTGTTTGTAAAGAAGAAGGATGGTTCGATGAGAATGTGTATTGATTATAGAGAATTGAATAAGGTTACAATTAAGAATCGATACCCATTACCTAGGATTGATGATCTGTTTGATCAACTCCAGGGAGCTAGATATTTCTCTAAGATTGACTTACGCTCCGGATATCATCAATTGAAGGTACAAGAAGAAGACATACCTAAGACTGCTTTCAGAACTAGGTATGGTCATTATGAGTTTACAGTCATGCCCTTTGGGTTAACGAATGCACCTGCAGCATTCATGGACATGATGAATAGAATCTGTAAACCGTATTTGGATAAATTTGTAATTGTCTTCATCGACGATATACTTATTTATTCCAAAAATAAGGAAGAACATTGCCAGCACTTGCATGCACTCTTAACTTTGTTAAGAAAAGAAAAGTTGTATGTCAAATTCTCGAAATGTGAATTTTGGTTGCAAGAAGTGCAATTCCTAGGACACATGATAAATCACGAAGGTATTCATGTAGATCCTGCTAAAATAGAGGCAATTACCAATTGGAAGGTTCCGTAAACCGCAAAGGAAATTAGAAGTTTTATAGGTTTAGCTGGATATTATAGACGGTTTATTAATGATTTTTCCAAAATAGCTGTACCATTAACTAAGCTAACCTGTAAAGCCGTTAAGTTTGAATGGGGACCTAAACAAGAAGAAGCCTTTAGAATCTTGAAACAGAAATTAACCAATGCTCCAATCTTAGCTTTGCCAGAAGGGACTGAAGATTTTGAAGTATACTGTGATGCTTCAAAACTAGGATTAGGATGTGTGCTAATGCAACGCAAGAAGGTAATTGCGTATGCTTCAAGACAATTGAAAAAGCACGAAGAAAATTATACGACTCATGATTTAGAATTAGGAGCCGTAATTTTTGCCCTTAAAATTTGGAGGCATTATCTGTACAGAAGTAAATTTACTGTCTATCCAGATCATAAAAGTTTAAGATATATATTTGGGCAAAAAGAGTTAAACATGAGGCAAAGAAGATGGATGGAAATCCTAAGTGATTATGACTGTGATATTCAGTATCACGAAGGAAAGGCAAATGTAGTTGCAGATGCCTTAAGTCGTAAGTACCATGAAAAACAACGAAGAGTCCGTGCTCTTAGGTTAAATCTACAGTTAGATTTAATGGAACAATTGAGGAATATTCAAGAAACAACAATCAAGGATGATGCTGAAGGAATGAAGGGACGAATAAAAGAGTTAGAGCAAGGAGCTGATGGAATTTGGAGATTCCACAAAAGCAGAATATGGGTACCTAAGCAGGGAGAATTAAGAAATAAGATTTTAGAAGAAGCTCATAAATCTAGGTATACCATACACCCTGGAAACAATAAGATGTACCAAGATTTAAGAAATAATTTCTGGTGGATAGGCATGAAGAAGGATATAGCTAGATATGTTTCAAAGTGTCTTACTTGTTCACAAGTTAAGGCAGAACATCAGAAACCTTCAGGTTTACTACAACAATTAGAAATGCCAATATGGAAATGGGAACTCATAACAATGGATTTTGTTACTAAGTTGCCCAAAACCAGAAAAGGTAATGATGCGATTTGGGTAATTGTAGATCGATTAACCAAATCAGCTCATTTTCTACCCATGAAGGAAACCTTTAGTATGGAAAGGTTAGCCAAATTGTACGTAGACGAAATAGTATCCTTACATGGAGTTCCACTCTCCATTGTATCAGATAGGGATAGTCGGTTCACTTCTCATTTTTGGACAAGTTTCCAGAAAGCAATGGGAACTCGACTAAACTTAAGCACTGCATATCATCCACAAACAGACGGACAAAGTGAAAGAACAATCCAAACTCTATAAGACATGCTCCGAGCATGTGTGATAGATTTTGGTGGGAATTGGGACGATCACTTACCATTAATTGAATTCTCCTATAACAATAGTTATCATTTAAGTATTGAAACCGCCCCATTCGAGGCACTGTATGGAAGGAAGTGTAGAACTCCAGTTTGTTGGGCAGAAATAGGAGAAAATTAATTATCAGGTCCCGAGATTGTACAAGAGTCGACTGATAAGATCACACAAATCAAGGAAAGACTGAAGACGGCTCGAGATCGTCAAAAGAGTTATGCCGATAATCGATGCAAGCCACTGGAATTTCAAGTCGGAGATAAAGTACTTTTGAAAGTTTCTCCTTGGAAAGGAGTAGTTCGATTCGGTAAGAAAGGAAAACTAAGTCCAAGATACGTAGGACCATTTCCCGTGATCCAACGTATAGGACCAGTTGCTTATCGTTTACAACTACCAGAGGAGTTAGCTAGAGTACATGATGTATTTCATGTATCCAACATCAAGAAATGCTTATCAGACGAATCTTTGGTAGTACCTCTCCAAGATATAGAGGTAAACGAAAAGTTAAAATTTGTAGAAAAACCTCTTCAGATAGAAGAAAGAAAAGTAAAGTTTCTCAAGCACAAACGACTAGTGCTAGTTAAAGTCAAATGGGATTCAAAGAGAGGAGCTGAATACACTTGAGAGCTGGAATCTGAGATGAAGCGAAAGTATCCCTACTTATTCCAGTAAATCTCGAGGACGAGATTTTTATTAAGGTAGGGAGAATGTAACAACTATCATCAAAAAGTCCTATTTATTAAATTAATTTGTCTAAAAAGGAAACCCTAATTAAGAAACCCAAGTGATTCTGCGTAAACCCTAAAATTTTCAGAACAAACGGAATCAGGATCAGGGCCCCAAAAACTCAAGGGGGGTAAAACCCTAGTTGTTATTATCTTAACAGTTTTACGTGTATTATGAAAATTGACGAACGACCAACTCAGCAAGGCTACATGCACACAAGGCTACCCTAGGGTAGATTGGTGCCTCTCGTGACACGCGACAGGTACATGTATCCCTGTCGCGACACGCGGGGGGGGGGTCATTTTTCAGATATAAATAGTAGGCAGTGGGACTTGATACTGTGCGTTCGTTCGACGTTCAAATTCAATTTGTACTTCGATTTATAGTAGAAACAGTCCTAAAACACACACGAATCACGAAGTGCTGACAGGGTAATAACTCGATCGCTATTATGATTCAATGTCCGATCGATTAAACTATCCAATGGATGTTTAAGTGCTGCCCACATTAGGGTTATGCTTTGTCATTCGTCGTTAATTCGATGGATGTTTAAGTATCACACTTTGTCATTCGTTGTGAGGGTTGATCTCGTGAGTTATCGTAAATGCTGTATTGATTACTAACCCAATTTTGTGTGCATTGTTATTTAAATTAGGTTAACAAGGCTAATCAGTAGACTAGACTCTGTCCGTGTTAAATCTGCAAAGTGAGTCATTCTCTTTTTATCAAATTACTTTCAAAATCATGTTTATTTTCAAAGTTATAATTACGGGGATTAAGTGTAACATCCCTATTTTTATATAAGAATTATAGATTTGGTTAAATTTATTAACCACTAGTAACTAATAACTAGTTTATTTTTAATATAAATATTCAACCCAAAAAGTTTTAAAACACTATTTTATATAGTTGGTTGAAATATTATATTAATTGGCCTGTATATTGGTGACCTTTCTAATAAAATAAAAGTTTATAAAAACTTATATTATTAGACATGTATATTACGGGTAAGTTGAATGTTAGAAATATAAAGTAACTAGACGGGCCTAGGAACCGTATAATAATTAAATCATAAAAATACATTGTATTGAACCTATTCTGTTTTTTAATGAAACTTGGTTCAAAATGTAGATAAAATTAGTCTCGTTCTAAAGACATATTTATTATTTTCTAGAACTTCATATTTTAGAAGTTATACACGCCAAATGAATAAAGTAGTTAAATTAATTATATATATTTTCTAGCAATAAAGCTATGCCTCATTTTAATTATTTTAACTCCCGATCACCTTTACCCTTTCCGATTGATCTGAGCCTCATAACATATGTCAGGGATCTGCCCGACTAAGTTATTAGGATTCGGTCTCAGGACACCGGGACAAGGTTGAATTAGGGATACCATACTTAACACAAGTGCATTATAAATAGTTCAAAAGATTATACCTAAAATTTATACCAGGAAACTTTCTAGTTGAACCCAAAAGTTACAAAGTGGGTCCATTTTCTTTTCTCACCGTTTTATTCCCTTTTGTCCCAAATCATAACAACTCTCATCAAAAGTTCTATCTATTATTTTTATTTGTCCAATAGGAAACCCTAATTGAGACACCCAAGTAATCCTGCACAATCCCTAAAATTTTCAGAACAATCAGAATCAGGATCAGAGCCCCTAAAACTTAGGGGGGTAAACCCTAGTTAACGATTATCCTTATAACTCGTTGTAAAATACGAGATTCTTCGATTCGTCGACTCAGCAAGCCTACACACACACGTGGCAAGCCTATAACCTCTTCGTGTCCCTTACGCACCGTAAGGGATGAGGCTTACGGTGCGTAAGCCTGGTCAATTTTCATGTATAAATAGAGGGCATTGGCAATTGATTTCTGGCGTTCGTTCGACGAAGAAATTCGTTATACACGCTGAGATATTGTAGAAACAGTCTCAAAATCACTAATTAGTATAGTGGGGTGCTGCTACGATGCCGGGTATTAACTCGATCGCTGCTACGATTCAATGTCCGATCGATCTAAACTATCCGATGGATGTTTAAGTGCTATCCTTTGTCATTTGTCGTGATTCCGACAGGATGTTTGAGTACCACCCGAACTCGGGGAATACTCTGTCATTCGTTGTGAATCCGATGGATGTTTAAGTAATTGCACTTTGTCATTCGTTGTGAGGGTTTTAATCTCGTGAGTTATCGTAAATGCTGTATTAGTTACTTACCTAGTTCGTGTGCACTAGGTTACAAGGCTAAATCAATAGGCTAAGTTTTGCCTGTATAAATCTGCAATATATCAAGGCTTATCTGTAGACTAAACTTTGGCCGTATGAATCTGCATGCTTATAATGTGAGTCCTTCTCTTTTTATCAAATTTGTTTATAAAAGCATGTTTATTTTCAAAGATTATAATTACAGTGATTAAGTTTATGTAATCACCAAGTTACAGCCGGTATGTGGGGTTTTGTATACATTACTTGATAACCGTCACTATTGGACAACGAGTTAGCCAATGAGTAATATGACCATAGTCACAGACACCATTGGACAATGAGGTTACCGATGAATGTCGAGTGACAAATACTGTGGGTAGTTGGTTGATATCTGAAACATTGTAATCTCTCTTAATACTGTAAATTATAACAGAAACGAGTCGTTTTCATAAAATGAATGAACTCACTCAGTATTTCCCGCTGACAAAACCTTTTTCAAACATGTTTCAGGTAATTACAGTAGATTGGAGTAAGATAAGGATACGGCATTGAAAGGCTTCAAGAAGTGGCTTATTTTATAAAATCAAAAATATTGTTTTATGTAATTGGGTTTATGCCTTATTAAAGCTACCATTGTAAAACATGGGTTTATCCCATCTATTTAATAAATAAAATCCGGTGTTTTCTAAACTCTGATATTTTTCCTAACTCACGGTCCTGATGAAATTTCCGCTGCAATATTTTTCAAAATAATCACCGGTACCACTGGGCTGTTCGCGGCTCCCGATTCCGTCCAGGGTGGGTCGGGGGCCGTGACAGAAGGTGGTATCAGAGCCACTGATTTAAGCCTATAGGTGTTGTGATAATAATACCTAAGTTTGTATAAAAGAGTTAGGAGATTGCTATTAACTGGTAGCACACAGGATAGCATTTAGACTTGAATTTAAGAAAAGATGCCATAGTATCAGCTTCGAGATAAGCTAAGTACTTGTGTAAATAAAGTATGATGGATTTTGGTATGCTGTAAAAATGACGATTAGAACATTGCAGGCAATAGAACTTAATTGCTATTAATTCTTGCTTATTGATATTACTTGGTCTAGAATAAGATATGTTACGGGAATACAAATTTCCTTGATTCTGGATAAAAGCCCTAATAAAAGAGGCACTTTTAAAATCTTGAAAAGATACTATTTATGGGAAATAGAAAATTTTCTCCGGCAAGACTGGGTATGGTGTAGCAGACTCTCCAGTTTGTCCGGATATACTGGGGTTACCTCTCTGGCACGAACCGGATAAGACGGGGTATATAATATGTCAAACAAGTGACAAGATTTCCCTAAATAGTATCATGATCTGATATCTGACTTGATATTGGAATTATGAATCTGTTAAATACATTGACCTTACTACGGGTATGTATATTACAGCATGTGAAATATGTGATTATATAGATATGTATATCTATAAGAAATTCCAAAAGTCAATTTGGAATAAAGCATAAGCATCTGTGTCTAGATTTCTTTATCAGGAATCTCTTCTCCGATATCAAACATTATTTCGTTTGATCATCTGTCTCGTAACTCATGCTACAAATTAAACGATGGAAACCCATTAAGTTGGGATACCATCAAAAGTATAAGAATTTCCAATGCGTTACCATAAACTATTAACGCAAGTACGAAGCAAGTAAAGTTGTGCTAGTGCACAAGAAAACACATGAAACTTAAATTATACGTCCACAGACGTCGAAGTATATCACACACTACTTCCAAGGCAAGACCTTTGGAAAATATAAATTAGGCACGATGACACCAATACTAATTCCGTCAGTAGAAAAACTACTAATAAAAAAGAAGCACTTTGCCATGTGATCCTACAAACGATATGAATATCGTTGAGGTACGTTGTAACAAGATTTCGCAACCATTAGTGCACAGTCTAATCAGAGTCATAATTATTATCACTGCAAAAGGAATCACATACCTTTGCAAATTCCCTATTTCATTTTATTCGACATTCCCTGGTAATGTCACTTAACAACGGTTATCACACGAAATTCCAGATAAAGTTCTTATATTTCTTTCGTTGAAATTCTGACTTTTGCATATAATAAGTTGACTTTCGCGTTTCTATTTCTCTAATGATCATCATACCATGAGGAATTCTTTCATAGTAGTGAATATTGATCTGTTTCATTTCTTGGTAAATCCCCACGTTACACATGCATTGTTTGTTACGCATGTGGTTCGTTTGATTTATAAAGACCACTGGAGGGCTTCATTCTAATTTGTTGTTTTATCCAAACTCAAATATCATTCCGCTTTTTGCACTGTGAACCGCATTATTGCAAAACAATGACTCTTTGATATCGAGTCAATAAATTTTGTTAAACCATTGAGGTGAAGAATTTATATTTTTATATATATATGTATAAAAAATTATGTTGAGGTATACTCTCATTTAAATTTATGTTTAGTTATTTATTATGGGTAATTAATATTTTTATTATTAATAGTAATATATTAATAGTAATAGTGTTAGTATTATTTTTAGGTACTAGGGTTATTGTCAGTGGCAGGTATTGAATAGCCTAGCCTTAGTTAGGCATGGACTGATCACCTATGCTTAAACAAGACAGCACTAACCAATATCCAACCATGATAATAACTTGTTAATGTATATAAATTAAGTCATCATACTTATTTAGTAAATTTTAATTATATATAAAAATATTTTACTTTGTACTGTAAGGAGAAGACTTATTTTCATAAAACAATACAAGAATTAGAAGGACGAATAAAATTACATAAATAATTGTCTATCACATATTTTGTGGTAACTATATACCATAACACTCTGGCAAGAAAATGACCATATAAGAATAATATGGTAGTCATCAACTACGTTGGGTTAGGGGAACATTGTAATATATAAGAATAGTCCTCATTTTCACTTATTTACAACATTTGTAAACACATTCACAACGTTATATGGTTTCAAAATGAAAATAAATAATCACATAGAATCAACCCATTAAGTGTTATATATTTACAAAATATTTTATAAATATTTTTGTACAATAAATATTTTTACACCTTTATTTTCAATTTTCATTTTACAAAATAATAATACTAAAATGTTTTGTAATGTAATAACTTCATTGCGGAGTTTTGTAATATATATTACATAATAAATATAAGTTATTATACATAGTATAGTAAAATACTAAAATAATATTTATTTAAAAGTGGTAACCATTTACATATAGTAAAAATGCGTAACAAGTAATATATATTACATAGTATTTATATTTGATATATAAGATACTGTTCAGACAAGTACACAAATAATATATATTACATTTGCTTTACAAATATAATATAATGGTTGGTCATGCCAAAACAATTTGTTCTTATTATATTTCAATCTCTAGGACATAGTATGAAAAATATGGTTACTAATAGTGTATTATCACATTGTTTCACAATTAAAACAACTTGGAACTCTAAATAATGATACACTAACTCTATTGTCTTTTGATATATTTTTGCAATTCACTCATTTCAACACTTTGATTTTCTTATATCTTTGACAAATCATTTTTTATGCTTTTATTTCCTTTTGGAACCTGTCAATTCTAAGTCTTCCTCAATTGGCAATCAAAGTAAGCTTTCTTTTGACAAAGAATTTTTATTGATTCTAAAAATCCTTCACATTCATTTTAAATATCTATTGATCATATATCTTTTGGCTTGAACCTAGTCACCTTGGAAATTATATCATTTCATTCGTTTGTTATTGATTTCTTAAACTAATTCAGTTGAACCATTGAATCCTACTTATTATATAACTCGTACTCACAAAATTTGATATTTTAATTCTATGTCATTTACCTTAATATTGTTTTTAGTAATTAAAATATAACATAAAGTCTAAAAGAAATATCGTAATCAAAATCTCGAGGACGAGATTTAAAACAAGGTGGGGAGAATGTAACATCCCTATTTTTATATAAGAATTATAGATTTGGTTAAATTTATTAACCACTAGTAACTAATAACTAGTTTATTTTTAATATAAATATTCAACCCAAAAAGTTTTAAAACACTATTTTATATAGTTGGTTGAAATATTATATTAATTGGCCTGTATATTGGTGACCTTTCTAATAAAATAAAAGTTTATAAAAACTTATATTATTAGACAGGTATATTACGGGTAAGTTGAATGTTAGAAATATAAAGTAACTAGACGGGCCTAGGAACCGTATAATAATTAAATCATAAAAATACATTGTATTGAACCTATTCTGTTTTTAATGAAACTTGGTTCAAAATGTAAATAAAATTAGTCTTGTTCTAAAGACATATTTATTATTTTCTAGAACTTCATATTTTAGAAGTTATACACGCCAAATGAATAAAGTAGTTAAATTAATTATATATTTTTTCTAGCAATAAAGCTATGCCTCATTTTAATTATTTTAACTCCCGATCACCTTTACCCTTTCCGATTGATCTGAGCCTCATAACATATGTCAGGGATCTGCCCGACTAAGTTATTAGGATTCGGTCTCAGGACACCGGGACAAGGTTGAATTAGGGATACCATACTTAACACAAGTTCATTATAAATAGTTCAAAAGATTATACCTAAAATTTATACCAGGAGACTTTCTAGTTGAACCCTTAAGTTACAAAGTGGGTCCATTTTCTTTTCTCACCGTTTTATTCCCTTTTGTCCCAAATCATAACAACTCTCATCAAAAGTTCTATCTATTATTTTTATTTGTCCAATAGGAAACCCTAATTGAGACACCCAAGTTATCCTGCACAATCCCTAAAATTTTCAGAACAATCAGAATCAGGATCAGAGCCCCTAAAACTCAGGGGGGTAAACCCTAGTTAACGATTATCCTTATAACTCGTTGTAAAATACGAGATTCTTCGATTCGTCGACTCAGCAAGCCTACACACACACGTGGCAAGCCTATAACCTCTTCGTGTCCCTTACGCACCGTAAGGGATGAGGCTTACGGTGCGTAAGCCTGGTCAATTTTCATGTATAAATAGAGGGCATTGGCAATTGATTTTTGGCGTTCGTTCGACGAAGAAATTCGTTATACACGCTGAGATATTGTAGAAACAGTCTCAAAATCACTAATTAGTATAGTGGGGTGCTGCTACGATGCCGGGTATTAACTCGATCGCTGCTACGATTCAATGTCCGATCGATCTAAACTATCCGATGGATGTTTAAGTGCTATCCTTTGTCATTTGTCGTGATTCCGACAGGATGTTTGAGTACCACCCGAACTCGGGGAATACTATGTCATTCGTTGTGAATCCGATGGATGTTTAAGTAATTGCACTTTGTCATTTGTTGTGAGGGTTTTAATCTCGTGAGTTATCGTAAATGCTCTATTAGTTACTTACCTAGTTCGTGTGTACTAGGTTACAAGGCTAAATCAATAGGCTAAGTTCTGCCTGTATAAATCTGCAATATATCAAGGCTTATCTGTAGACTAAACTTTGGCCGTATGAATCTGCATGCTTATAATGTGAGTCATTCTCTTTTTATCAAATTTGTTTATAAAAGCATGTTTATTTTCAAAGATTATAATTACAGTGATTAAGTTTATGTAATCACCAAGTTACAGCCGGTATGTGGGGTTTTGTATACATTACTTGATAACCGTCACTATTGGACAACGAGTTAGCCAATGAGTGATATGACCATAGTCACAGACACCATTGGACAATGAGGTTACCGATGAATGTCGAGTGACAAATACTGTGGGTAGTTGGTTGATATCTGAAACATTGTAATCTCTCTTAATACTGTAAATTATAACAGAAACGAGTCGTTTTCATAAAATGAATGAACTCACTCAGTATTTCCCGCTGAGAAAACTTTTTTCAAACATGTTTCAGGTAATTACAGTAGATTGGAGTAAGATAAGGATACGACATTGAAAGGCTTCAAGAAGTGGCTTATTTTATAAAATCAAAAATATTGTTTTATGTAATTGGGTTTATGCCTTATTAAAGCCACCATTGTAAAACATGGGTTTATCCCATCTATTTAATAAATAAAATCCGGTGTTTTCTAAACTCTGATATTTTTCCTAACTCACGGTCCTGATGAAATTTCCGCTGCAATATTTTTCAAAATAATCACCGGTACCACTGGGCTGTTCGCGGCTCCCGATTCCGTCCAGGGTGGGTCGGGGGCCGTGACAGAAGGTGGTATCAGAGCCACTGGTTTAAGCTTATAGGTGTTGTGATAATAATACCTAAGTTTGTATAAAAGAGTTAGGAGATTGCTATTAACTGGTAGCACATATGATAGCATTTAGACTTGAATTTAAGAAAAGATGCCTTAGTATCAGCTTCGAGATAAGCTAAGTACTTGTGTAAATAAAGTATGATGGATTTTGGTATGCTGTAAAAATGACGATTAGAACATTGCAGGCAATAGAACTTAATTGCTATTAATTCTTGCTTATTGATATTACTTGGTCTAGAATAAGATATGTTACGGGAATACAAATTTCCTTGATTCTGGATAATAGCCCTAATAAAAGAGGCACTTTTAAAATCTTGAAAAGATACTATTTATGGGAAATAGAAAATTTTCTCCGGCAAGACTGGGTATGGTGTAGCAGACTCTCCAGTTTGTCCGGATATACTGGGGTTACCTCTCCGGCGCGAACCGGATAAGACGGGGTATATAATATGTCAAACAAGTGACAAGATTTCCCTAAATAGTATCATGATATGATATCTGACTTGTTATTGGAATTATGAATCTGTTAAATACATTGACCTTACTACGGGTATGTATATTACAGCATGTGAAATATGTGATTATATAGATATGTATATCTATAAGAAATTCCAAAAGTCAATTTGGAATAAAGCATAAGCATCTGTGTCTAGATTTCTTTATCAGGAATCTCTTCTCCGATATCAAACATTATTTCGTTTGATCATCTGTCTCGTAACTCATGCTACAAATTAAACGATGGAAACCCATTAAGTTGGGATACCATCAAAAGTATAAGAATTTCCAATGCGTTACCATAAACTATTAACGCAAGTACGAAGCAAGTAAAGTTGTGCTAGTGCACAAGAAAACACATGAAACTTAAATTATACGTCCACAGACGTCGAAGTATATCACACAAAACTTCCAAGGCAAGACCTTTGGAAAATATAAATAAGGCACAATGACACCAATACTAATTCCGTTAGTAGAAAAACTACTAATAAAAAAGAAGCACTTTGCCATGTGATCCTACAAACGATATGAATATCGTTGAGGTACGTTGTAACAAGATTTCGCAACCATTAGTGCACAGTCTAATCAGAGTCATAATTATTATCACTGCAAAAGGAATCACATACCTTTGCAAATTACCTATTTCATTTTATTCGACATTCCCTGGTAATGTCACTTAACAACGGTTATCACACGAAATTCCAGATAAAGTTATTATATTTCTTTCGTTGAAATTCTGACTTTTGCATATAATAAGTTGACTTTCGCGTTTCTATTTCTCTAATGATCATCATACCATGAGGAATTCTTTCATAGTAGTGAATATTGATCTGTTTCATTTCTTGGTAAATCCCCACGTTACACATGCATTGTTTGTTACGCATGTGGTTCGTTTGATTTATGAAGACCACTGGAGGGCTTCATTCTAATTTGTTGTTTTATCAAAACTCAAATATCATTCCGCTTTTTGCACTGTGAACCGCATTATTGCAAAACAATGACTCTTTGATATCGAGTCAATAAATTTTGTTAAACCATTGAGGTGAAGAATTTATATTTTTATATATATATGTATAAAAAATTATGTGGAGGTATACTCTCATTTAAATTTATGTTTAGTTATTTATTATGGGTAATTAATATTTTTATTATTAATAGTAATATATTAATAGTAATAGTGTTAGTATTATTTTTAGGTACTAGGGTTATTGTCAGTGGCAGGTATTGAATAGCCTAGCCTTAGTTAGGCATGGACTGATCACCTATGCTTAAACAAGGCAACACTAACCAATATCCAACCATGATAATAACTTGTTAATGTATATAAATTAAGTCATCATACTTATTTAGTAAATTTTAATTATATATAAAAATATTTTACTTTGTACTGTAAGGAGAAGACATATTTTCATAAAACAATACAAGAATTAGAATGACGGATAAAATTATATAAATAATTGTCTATCACATGTTTTGTGGTAACTATATACCATAACACTCTGGCAAGAAAATGACCACATAAGAATAATATGGTAGTCATCAACTACGTTGGGTTAGGGGAACATTGTAATATATAAGAATAGTCCTCATTTTCACTTATTTACAACATTTGTAAACACATTCACAACGTTATATGGTTTCAAAAAAAATTAGCGATTTGTCAGCGCTTTGAGATATAAATGTAGTGGGAGCCGTGCGTGTCGATCAAAGTGAAGGCGAAAATCGATTAAATCCCAAAAAAATTAAACACGTAAGCAGGTAAACACATACAGACACATAAAATCGACGAATCATCAGAGTCAGCAGTTGCGGGCTCAAAATCGAAACACATAAAAATCGAGAAATGAATCGTCTGCGGCTATTAGACATTGACTAACCAAAGTGATTCGACTATTCTCAAGGACTTGTTGTGCACATTTTGACTTTCAGAACTGTGCTTTTGCCTCGATTCTTGGGCGTTTGGCACGTATCCCGTTAGTCATACCGTGACTTCAGGTCGTTGGAGTCCGTCGAGACTTTGGTGAGAGTTTGGTAAAACCAAGTAAAAGTCAGAATCAAGTCGTCAAGGTTAGGGTTTCACCCCTGGCTTTACAACTTCGTTCCTGTTTTGATAAAATAAAAGAGAACTATGCGCCAAAGTATGGATTTCACTCCTGGTTCAACGCAAAGTCTCGTGTTTATAGATAAAAATGTGGGCTGAATAAGTAATTTGGTCGAGAGTTTGCGGTTTTCACACCTAATCTCGACTTAATCGCTCATTCATTTTTTAAAATTTCGAGTGCAATGATTGTGTAGCATAGGTGAGAATAGCGAGAAATAGCAAGTAAGCTTGTACAAACCCTTACAGGATATGTACGAGTCGGTCTGTTGGTTCCTAACTATAGACTAGGTCTCTAAGACATCGACCCGGACTAGGTCGAGTCTTGCCGAATTCCCTATAGTTATGGCTTTGATACCAATCTGTCACACCCCAACCGATGGCGGAAACATCGGGGCATGGCACTGAGAGAAACAGATTGTCCAGACGTTTCCATAACAATTATCATTACCAATCAATTTAAAGTAACAAGTCCCATACCATGTCTCAAAAGGTAAACAAATTATTACAGACAAAATCTATGCAAATAGTTCTATTTCGACAACTCAGATTTCATTTGTACAGACAACTATTTGTTGGCCTCTAAGACCTTATTCTAGCCTCGATTTCCTAGCAGATAAGCATCATAAGCACCTGTCACATACGTTAAAATAAAGTCAATACACATAGTGTAAATGTGAGCATGCAAGTTTGATAATAGCATATAGAGTTCGAAAGCGTTACGCATAACCAGCACGTACACAGAGTGAAATGAGGCATGTTAGTTACCGACAGGAACCTATCGATACCAATGACTGCGGGTTGACTGCCCAAGGCAGTTCGTAATACATGATCACCACTGTAATCCATGCAAATAATTGTCCTTAACAACCCCCGCGTGAGCGGGTGCTGAGTCCAAACTATAGTACTATCGTTGCTAAGGCAGGTAGACAGCATTCCATGTGTAAACATAACAAACAAGCATTCATTAAGTCACGTATAACATGCGGTAACGGTTAGCGTTAAAAGTATTGCGTAGTGTGTTCGATGTGATTTAGATTAAGTAACGTATGTAACACCCAAAAATGCGTAAAGCAAAAAGGGATCGAGTATACTCACAACGATTGGTGGATTGAAGGGAGCGCTAGAGAGTAGGGTTAGCCTGAACAGTACGATGGTATAACGATAAGTGACGCGCAAAACGATGCAAAGTACACGTGAGTCGGACAGCAGTTCGATCGGATGGTAATTCGATCAGACGGCCAGTCGTGCGAGTGGTAATCCGTTCGGACAGCAGTCCGGTCGGACAGCAGTCCGGTCGGATGACTGTTCGAGTGGATTGTTTCTCCCTTTGAGAAGGATGTGTTTGTGTATGATGGCTGTCTTTTGAAGTTTTCGTTGTAGTATTTTG
The DNA here is from genome assembly GCA_030545235.1 of Helianthus tuberosus. Lineage (NCBI taxonomy): Eukaryota > Viridiplantae > Streptophyta > Magnoliopsida > Asterales > Asteraceae > Helianthus > Helianthus tuberosus. The sequence continues at coordinate 204,562,564 of CM060395.1, read as the reverse complement.
AAAACATTGAAGTATCTCTACCTTTCAGATCGGTCGATCGGACGGTCGTTCGATCGGGTGGCGACTCGAATGACGAGGCTTCCCAGAGAGAACAAGTTCACAGCAGGGTGGTCACTCGGTCGGATGTCCATCCGGTCGGGTGGCAACCCTGTTATTGAACATGTTGAAAATTTTTAAGTTTTAAATGAGTCAAGATGCAACCCGATCGGACAGTGGATCGAGCGGATGGCAACCCGGTTGGGCAGCAATCCGGTCGGACAGCAACTCGTCCCAATGGTCTGTTCGTGTTGTTTCTTGGTTTTGCTTGAAGTGTTGTAACTTGAGTGAGACGTTGCAATGGCTGGTTTAAACAATGGGAACCCCATCTCGTCCCAATAACCTGACCGAACAGGAATCACCCAAGTCCGGCGGCGCACGGTCCGAGACGGTTGTCCATGTCCAAACCCGAAATCACTATCCTACAAATGGAACTTGGATCTAGCACTGACGCATCACTAAGAACGAGTAGACGATCAGTAGTAGTTCTGATTCCAACGGGTTTGAGTGCATTGAGTGTAAAAGAGTTGAAAGAAAGTTGGAAAACCATCTTTCAATCCTTTTTATTGTGAATATGTCTAGATCTATGAAAGATCTTTGTTAGTTTATGTGGAAGTCGGTTAGATCTAAGTTGTTCTTGGTGGATTGAGGCCAAAACATGAAGTTCTTCAAGAACACATGATGACGTCATCCTAGAACACCTTAAATCTCGATGATTTCTCGGTTAAAAGTTAAGATTCAAATGATAGAAAGGTGTAGGAGTGCGTGTAGATTAAGGAAGTACAAGATTTATGACGAGATCTTACCGGAATTGAGAGAAATCAAAGAAAAGGTGGGGAGCACGAGCTGGTCGGACGTCAGTTGCCAAAAGTAGTAAGTTTGAGAGTGACAAGGGGTATTTATAGGGTTTCCCAAAATGGAAAGGGCTGATCGGTCGGATGGCACTTCGCTCGGGTGGCAGCCCGGTCGGATGGCAATCCGGCCGGCTGGCACCTGATTCGAGTGCTCGGCGCGACGAGTTTTGCCGTTTCGATTTCGATTGCGAGCGATGCGATAGATTTTCCTAGTCAAATTACTTTTAATCCCAACTACTCATATCTTGCACTGTCTCTTCTCCACCAATTACCATACTGTTTCGATTGTGATTGAGTTCGATTGCGATTGAGTTTAGATTGCGTTTCGATTGATTACCACACATAACATAAATAAACATGCACAAGTAACACATAAGGCACACACACACGTATAACAATAACCAAAATGCGTAATTCGAGTTGCGAGTTCGATTGCGATTCGATGTTGATTAGGTTAGATTGATTAGCGTTTAGTTGACTTTATCGCATTGTTACTTCCTATAGTTCACAGTCGTACATCGATTAAATAGCGAATAACTCACGTCGATCACTGTGATTATTGACACTTACTCCACATAATACAACTAAAATAAACACATAAAACGAATTCATTACTAATCAAGTTGCGCGATCGGTCGTTGACTTTGACCTTGACTTTGACTAACAGAAATGGACCCTGACTAACAGAACTCTAACGTCGTTAGTCTCCGGTCACCGGTAAACGGTTTTTGTCCAGAAAAAGGTTTCTAAAGGTCCGATCTAAGGTTACAAAGAGGTTTGGAACGCAAATGTTGAGTTTTCCGGCCAAAAAGTTGAGTTTTCCGCCGACTTTAATAATTGTGTCTTTTACTATAAAAAGGTTCCCAAAGGTCCATAATAAGGTTACAAAAAGTTTCGGGACAAAATGTTGAGTTTTCCGGCCAAAAATGAGTTTTCCGGCCAAAAAACGTTTTTTTCGGCGACCGGAGACTAACGGTATTAGGGTTCTGTTAGTCAGGGTCTATTGGAGGCCAATATGTTAAAAGTTAGGACTGTCAGTGGTTATTTTTAAAGTTGAGACTGTTGACGGCCTACAACGAATAGTTGGAATTATTAAAATCCAATGGGGAAGGTTTTATGCAGAACAATAAATATTGCGAGAACACGCAGAACACAATGAATCACCCATTTTTTCTATCCTAAAAACCTAGAAAATAAATGAAAATGTTACAAATATAAGATTTATTGTTTCTTACACTAGAATTCAAAACAAAATATAGAAAATTTTTCACTTTTTTGTATAACCTACACATATCTAGGTTAAATTACAAACATGCATGTAGGCTATGTGTAGGTTAAAATCAGTAGTTTTTCATGTATATATAATACACATATGAATATAAGAAACATAAAATTTAAAACATTTGTACTTTAAATCCCAAAATTTAGTATTTTAGAGTTGTTACCTTTGTTCTCGCAATAGTTAGTGTTCTGTGATGATGCTCATCCAAAATCCAATATTCCTTTATACGTCGAGGAATAAGAACTTCAACTTCAGCCCTTGAAGACACCTGTAAACACAACTGCAACCCTTAATTTTGTGAATACTATCAAATACCACCCTTGAACTTTTAGAGGTGTTTCAACATTATCCCGAAACACACACAAGAAGTTAAACCATATACGAACCCTGTAAACTAATAATGTTTGCGACTGAATTAATAAACAACTTATTGTTTCCAACAGAATCTCTATTGTAAACAAACGCCTTGCGATTTGTCTATGATGCTACTACATATGGTTTATTTTTTCAAAGCGTATATAATAAGTTTAAAACGAATATATAATTACGTTAAAAAACGAATATATAATAAAAGGTTTATTAACAAACGCTCTTTAATGTGTTTAGGTGCGGTGGAGTTCAAATGTGAGTTGAATGTAGGGGTGTTCAAAACCGGATATCCGAAAATTCAGATATCCGAATTTCGGGTATCCGGATGTTTCAGATATCCGAAATTTCGGATACGGATTCGCATAATTCAACGGGTATCCATTTAAAACAATCTGTAACAAATTCAACAAAAAAAAAATCAACATCAATATCAAAACCTGTTCAAAGTTCAAACCAAAATATTACGGATCTATAGAACAAATAAGAATGCAAACAAATCTGATTTAAAAAAAAATGAATAAAAAAACTATTAATTTATGGGTTCGTAGGTTTGGTTTGCATCAGCAAGTTAAAAAAACTTAAAGAGTTAAATGCTTGGTTGGTCCCTGTGGTTTGCAAAAATTTCAAACTTGGTCCTAGTGGTTTACTAATTACACGCGTGGTCCCAAAAGTTGTCAAAAATGAACTCGGTTGGTCCCCTGACCTAACCTCTGTTAAATTTCTCAGTTAACTATGTGTGAAATGACTATATTACCCTTGAACAATTAAAAGAAATAAAAAAAATATAAAGAAGACTCATCTTCTTCAACCTCTTTAGATCCCCATCTCCAGATCCTCCAATCCCCATCTCCAGATTCTCTCTATTCTTCACCAATGAATTCTCAATCCGACAATGGACTCTGAGAAACAATGAGTCATCTTATCACCACTAATATCAATCAGTTCAAAATCCGAAAGATGTGTGAGGATATTCGTGTATTTCGTTATCCACCTATCATGATATTCAAGAATCACAAACACAACTTTCTTGTTGTACTTCTGAGAAGTAATGTATAACGGAATCAGCCCATCATTGAACTCATGGTATACATTTCCAGTGTGCCCTCCAGTGGAGAAGAACACCGCAAGAACGTCGTGATTCACATCGCATTTGTGCTGATCACCAGAAGCATTCGGTTTCTTGACAATGAGGGTAAGTTCATCAATGGTGGCCATAGTTGATGCCTCCCATTTTTGAGTGTAAGGAAATAACAATAATATGGTCCTTGAGGTTTTACAGATTGTGGTTGAAGAAGATGAGTTTCTTTATATATTGTCGGATTGAGAATCTGGAGATGGGGATTGGAGGATCTGGAGATGGGGATCTGGAGAGGTTGAAGAAGATGAGTCTTCTTTATATATATATATATATTTATTTCTTTTAATTGTCCAAGGGTAATATAGTCATTTCATACATAGTTAACTGAGAAATTTAACAGAGGTTAGGTCAGAAGACCAACCGAGTTCATTTTTGACAACTTTTAGGACCACGCGTGTAATTAGTAAACCACTAGGACCAAGTTTGAATTTTTTTGCAAACCACAGGGACCAACCAAGTATTTAACTCAAACTTAAATGAAGGGGTCTTAGAGGAATCAGTAGGTTTAATTCAAGAAATGAATTAGTAAAATAGAAATTCTTACGGAGTCTACTTTAAAATTTCGATGAATATAGGTTAGTGACTTAGTGGGGTCGTAGGTTTCACAAATACAAATTGTCGATTATTGTAGCTCTTCAACTTTAAAGTTCTTCTACTTCAAACCTTCGATGCTGGTTGAATCTTTGATGCTTACTGATGTTGCAGATCTTCAGAGGAGATAAGAACAGACGAAGAGTACAGGTAGGTTGGGGAGTGGCTGATAAAAGGGGACGAGAAACAATTAGGGTTTTATTATGTATATACATATATACGATTCACTTATTTAAAAAAAGTTTCGGATATCGGATATCCGAAATATCCGAAAGTTTCTTAAATCACTATCCGAATCTGAATCCGAAAATTCGGATAATTTGGATTCGGATTTTCGGATAATTCAGATTCGTATGTTTTTGCACACCCCTAGTTGAATGTAATTTGTAGACGTGGGTGGAATATACATTAAAAAAAGCAAACCAAAACTATGACAAGACCTACAAACATATAAACAAGACAAACATGAGACTAATGTATTGTCAAATGAAACGCCTGAAATCAATCATTGTTTTTAACAACCATTCCAACTCCATCTCCTCTTGTCTACAACTTTTTTTTTGAACGATGAAAGTTTGTTACATAAAATCCGGAGGGAAGCTAAGAAGATACAAATTTTCACCATTGATAACTAAAAACATTCATAAATCCACATCTGAATTGATTATTTACTATTTTTACTAGATTTCAAGCTAAATACAAGGCTCGTATACTATATATATTTATAAAAAAATAGTTTTCGGATATCGGATCCTGATTTTTTTGAACACCCCTAATTCTCGGTACCAAGAGGGATGAATGGTGTTCACATGAGTACCCAAGTTACAACTCTATCATCCTCATCTCATGCTGTGAGTGATCCCTCCACCCTAACTATCACAAAATCCATTTTCGCCATTTTCCCCAAAACCCATTTGCTTCATTACCGAATAGAGGAAGCTTGAATTAATAAAGTTAAAACGCTTTATCAAAATCCACCTTAATAACATACATTTTCTTTTTGTCTTTTTCACTTAGGATTGAACTTTGTTAACCATCATGTGACCATAAAAAGTTATTATGCCTTCCACATATGTTGTTTGCTCATTTCTGATAATCTTTGAAGCCACCTTCTTTAGATATAGTTTTCCTTTCCTCATCACGTGTTTAAATTTTCTACAAATAGAGTGGATACATGTTTTCTTTAATTAAACAAATAATATTTGAGTGAATTTCAAGTATTGTCCTTTATCTTTATACCCATTTTCAGGCGCTGTCCTTTAAGTTCAAAATTGACGAGTTTTGTCCTTTATGTTTTCATATCATACACGTTTTGTCCTTTGGGCCTAACCCAGTTAGTTTTTTCAGTTAATTTTGGTCATGTGCTTTGCACATGAGGGCATTTTTGTCAATTTAAAGGTTGCAGAAGCTTTGAGCTGTAAATCTGCCGTTGAACTTACATTTGAATTGACAAAAATGCCCTTATGTGCAAAGCACATGACCAAATTTAACTGAAAAAATAAATTGGATTAAAACTAAAAGACAAAACGTGTATGACATGAAAACATGCCCTTATGTGCAAAGCACATGACCAAATTTAACTGAAAAAATAAATTGGATTAAACCTAAAAGACAAAACGTGTATGATATGAAAACATAAAGGAAAAAACTCGTCAATTTTGAACATAAAGGATAACGCCTGAAAATGGGTATAAAGATAAAGGACAATCCTTGAAATTCACTCTAACATTTTATAGTAGAGCTAATACACATCTAGTTCATGTAATAATTTACTAAAACAGTTGTAATTGTTGTATGCTGTATATCTATATGATTCTCAAACGAAATAAAAAAAATATGAATCTATCATAAAATAATCGTAATATATCACAAGCCTAAATCTTCCATTTGTTTCTTATTTCAAGACTTTGCAAGCAAAACTGCAAAAGATATCACTATAACACTTTACACTTTTGTATTTTCTTCTTGTATCACCAATATTCCCAACACATAAAGCCTACTTCAGTTATAGCCTTTTTTTGTTTTAAATTTGAACGAAAGTTAAAGTGCAACTTACTTTTAGTTCCCAAAAGTGAGTCTCACAAGATGAATAATTTAATCAAATTATTTAACTTTTAAACAAAAGTCTCAAAGAATCTTTTACAAAAGTCAAATAAAGGGTATACATATTCACACACCAAGTGCCTATTCATACGTCCTTATATACGTCGCGTATAACCTTTTTCAATTTCCAAGAGAATCTCTGATTATGTCATATTTTGTCTTATATGCCCCGTATATGTCTCGTATAGGCCTATACGGGGCGTATAGACAAAAAAGACCATTTTACCCATGATTTGGGGATGTACGTATGGGTAAACTTGTCTTTTTTTGCCTCTCTTATATGCATAGTATAGGCATGTATGAGGCGTATGTATATAAAGGGGTTTTAAAAAACACTTTTATAAATGGCAAATTACCATTTTAGCCTTGAGTTAGGCCTAGACTGGGGGTGTCTCAGGGCTAAAATGGTAATTTGCCATTTTATTTTTTATTTTTTAATCGTTTTGCAAACTTTTAAAAAGAGAAAACATAAAAAATAAAAATATATGCCGCGTACAGGGCCATGCTGGGCGTCTAGGGTTGTTTAAAAGACTATTACACCCCTGAGTTAGGGCTAGACTAGGGGCAAAACATGGCTATAATGGTCTTTTGGACCACACTAGACGCTCAGTCTTGCCCTGTATGCGGCATATATTTTTCTTTTGTTTTTTTGTTTTCTCTTTTTAATATCAATAACACTAATATTAAAAGAGAAAAAAATATATATGCCGCATACAGGGCCAGACTGGGCGTCTAGGGTTGTTTAAAAAACTATTATACCCCTGAGTTAGGGCTACACTAGGGGCAAAACAGGGCTATAATAGTCTTTTGGGCCACACTAGACGCCCAGTCTAGCCCTGTATCCGGCATATATTTTTATTTTTTTGTTTTCTCTTTTTAATATTAATAACAGAAAATAAAAATATACGCCGTATACAGGGCTAGACTTGACGTCTAGGGTTGTTTAAAAGACTATTATACCCCTGAGTTATCGCTAGACTCGGGGCAAAACAGGACTATAATGGTCTTTTAGACCACATTCGTATCGTATAGTGTAGAGTATAAGTCTCATATAGGTCTTGTATATGCCTAAAGGCCTATACAGGACCTAAACCACACCTATAGTCCTATACGAGACCTATACTACACATACATGCCTATACGAGTGTTGTATCTTATCATATAGTCTCGTATAGGCATTGTATGGGCATATGGATGTAGTATCGCATCGTATCATATAGTGTAGTATAGGTCTCGTATATAGGTCCCCTATAGGTCTTGTATAGGAGTATATGCCTATACGTGACCTAAACTACACCTATAGTGTTATATCGGACCTATACTACACATGTAGGGCTATACGGGTGTTGTACCGTATCTTATAGTATCGTATCGTATAATGTATAGTATAAGTCTCGTTTAGGTCCCATATAGGTCTTGTATGTGCCTATAGGCATATTCGGGATTTATGCTACACCTACAGGCCTATACGGGTGTTGTATTATCCTATAGTATCGTATTGTATTGTATAGTGTAGTATAAGTCTCGTATAGGTCTTGTATAGGCCTATACGGGACATAAATCACACCTAGAGTCCTATACGGGACCTATAGTACACCTATAGGCCTATACGAGTGTTGTATCGTATCCTATAATATCGTATTGTGTCGTGTCGTATCATATAATGTATAATGTAAGTCTCGTATAGGTCTATACAGGTGTTGTATCGTATCCTATACTTGTTATTTTTATTTATTTAAAATAGAAGACTTATTTTTTTTATAAAAGTTTGCTAAAACGTTAATATTGTATAAAATGTTTGTAAAAAAACCCATATATACCCCGCATATTGGCCTATACGTGGCATATATGGGGTAAGAGTCATATACGAGACCCATACGAGGGGTCCTATACGCCACGTATAGGCGTGTACACGGCGTATAGGAGCAGGCAAACCAGAGCTGACATGAGTCAGACACTGAGTTTGATGTAACTTTATACGCCCCGTATAGGCCTATACGAAGCATATACAGGATAGAGGGTATGCAAATAGATAAACAGGGTATGTAGATAGTTTGAAACTTAATAAAACCTACGAACCACAACCAAAGTTGTTAATTTAAAGTAACAAGAAACGTAAAACGTATAAAATAATAACTTAGTCGATCTACGACCCGCCCGTTGCGGCGAACTTTTCAAATGGGAAAAAATGGACGCGTTGCGACGGGTCTGTCAAATATGGAAAAATAGAGCAAAAAACGTTGGACCTCACATGAACTCTACGACATGTTAACTCGCAAAATTTAGAACGAAACGTAAAACGGAAAACTTGCGAAAGATAAAAAGCATGGGGGGACCAAAGTTGTAAATAACAAAGTGTTGTGTTAAATTATAAAAGATGAAAAAGTTTGAGTTAAAAGTAAAAATTTCAAAGAGGTTAAAATGTAAAAGATAAAACTTTAAGGTTGAAAGTGAAAAATCAAGTTTTTTTTTTGAAAAAAGTCCTTAAGCATGAGGTACAACTCATGATGCAAAAAAAAATAATAAATACAATATAGGGTATCTTTCAATATGCCCGGACCTTTGATAGTTATTGAATGATGAAACACCACGAAAAAAACAATATATGTGGTAAAAATAAAAGACAAAAAAACAAAAGTATTTCCTATTTACAAATGTTATTAGACTAGTATTTTTTTAATATATTTATAGTATAATAAAATCTGTGTAAATGTGATGAAAAAAAAGAAAAAAAAAAAACAAAAGTATTTCCTATTTACAAATGCTATTAGAGTAGTATTTATTTATTCTATAAATTTATAGTATAAAATCTGTGTACAATCTATTACTAATGTACAAAACTAAGACCGCAGGGTGTGGGTCGGGGAAGGTGATCGGGATAGTGAGGTGAGGTGGCGCTCATCCCCGACGAGGAACACCGCCCCTCCTGTCAGTGAGCTCGGAGAATTCTCCCCGTCTGTCACGTTCTTCTTCTTCTTCTCTTTCTCTCTCTCTTGATTCTCTCTCTCTTAATACTATGGGAAAGTCATTTCTTGTTGATGGGAAAGAGGAAGGGAAAGAAGAAGTTGATGAGGTGCAAGTGATGTGGAGATGGGGAAAGGGGACCATACCCCATGGTCTAAAACATAAACTTTTTAGTTGAGACAAATCAAATGGAAATAGATCTGAAATGTAAAAAAACGAGCGTTTAAAGTTTAATTTTTAGGGTCTAGTTTTAGGATTAGCTTTTAGGGATTATAGTTTAGAATTTAGGATTTAGCTTGGGGTTTAGAGTTTAGCTTTAGGAGTTTAGCGTTAAGGGGCAAGGGTTTCTGGTTAGCGTTCGATGAGTCGGTATCAACGTCACTAGAACGAGTTTAATTGAAGTTCGTTTGACCCGGTTTCCTATGTTGATTAGGTTAAGGATATTATGTACCGGAACCAACCCCTTTTTAACCTTTTTATCTCTATATATTAAAGATATAAACCTGACCTTATCGTTTCCGCTAAGATCATAGTCCCGATCACTGCAATTTGTGATATTTGAATCGACTTCTGCCATACACACACTGTCGTAATTTCTTAAGACACTATCCACTTTAATTTGGAGTATATAATTTACTTTCTTAGACCACACGGTGTGGGCATAGTTTGGGGGCGTTTATGCCTTTCCACGTCGTACACACCATCCGGGAACGGCGTTGTGTGTGGGCGGACCGTTTTCCACCGGCGTTGAGGTAATGGTTGGGTTGACATGGCGTTTGTCTATTGGCGTGGCTAGTAGTCGTTGGACCCCAACATCACAAACTAAAAAAAAAAAGATTTTCATTTAAAAAAATACTAGTAGGGTGCCCGCGCGATGCGGCGGGGGCGACACTTTGGATTGCGGCACTCGTTGCTGGTAGTTTTCTTATTTGTATATGATAACATTATTGTGGTGGATATATGTCATAAGTGTTACACGTGGGAGCCTAACACCTATAATGTCTTGCAATGTTCGATCAACTGCCTCTATCGCCTGACGTTTCGCCATCGATGCCTCATCCCATATAATTAACTTGGAGGACCTAATTAGTTGACTTATAATTCCTAAAATTTTGGGACATAGTTTACTATTTATCTACTAAATATCGTAAATTAGTATTAAATAATTCCTAAAATTTTGGGATATAGTTTACTATCTATCTACTAATATCGTAAATTAGTATTAAATAAATATCGTAAATTAGTATTAAATAATTCCTAAAATTTTGGGATATAGTTTACTGTCTATATACTAATATCGTAAATTAGTATTAAATAATTCCTAAAATTTTGGAACATAGTTTATCTTCTATCTACCAAATATCAAAGTTTTGTTTTGTTATAAAAATTAATAATAAATAAAGTATAGAAAAACTGTTTTAAACATGTAAAGATTCGTTTGTTAATAAAAAATACTAAACAAATGACAAAAGTATATTAGTTCAATCGAGATGTAAATTATAAGTGCAATAAAATAACACAAAACATAAACTTCAAATATAAAATAGACTTTATTATTCATGGGAAAGTCTAGATCAAACAAAAACAACTGAAAATGAAAAAAACATAAAAACACTTGATATATTTCATCTAATTTCTCTTCTTTTTTGATCTGTTTTTCTTGTTTGTGCTCGAATCAGCAGTATCATCTAATTCATCTTCTTTCTCATCGTCCTCAGAATCATCTAAATTTATAACCTCGACCAATTTCCATTCAGAGAGTCTCTTAGATCTTTTCTTTTGATTCACATACTTCCGATCCTTAAAAAACAAAAATTTAATAAAAAAGTTAAAAAATGATTAAATAAATTTTATAAAAAAAAAACAAATATTAAATAAAAAAATTTAAAAAAGATTAAATAAATTTTAAAATTACCTTATTACTAAATTGACGTTGAAGATTAGACTTGTATGGACTGAACATTGCACCATAAGAAATAATTTCAACACTATTATCACCATCATCCTATAGTAAAACACCAAATAATAACATAACGAACTTGTTAATATGAAAGATTATAAGCGAAAATATTACTTAAAAACTAACAAAAGCTTGTTCGACAACTGGGGTGTTTAAATTGGTGTGTTGAATCTGAAAAATCAAATAAGTTAGTATTCACATAAAAGTAAATAAAAGAAAACAATTATTCATTATTGCGATATAACAAAACTTATCATAGAACCGACCTTAGATTTTTCAATATCGCATGCTTGTTTTTTCGCATCAAGTGAATTCAGAACTGGCTCCAAATTTTAAATCTGTTTAGCAATAGAAATGTAGAATTGTGAGTGTTTGCTATGTATTTATAGTAGTCCATTAGGGTTTAGTTTTAGATTGGTCATCCATTTATTTAGGAAGTTTGTTGCGAGTTTTAAGTTTTTAAAATAAGATGCACATATCCTGTTTAGTTTGTTGTGGCATGTTTAATAGGAAGTTTGTTGTGAGTTTTATCTATACTATATTAAACATGCCACAACAAACTGACTCTGTACAAGTAAAATTAGGGAATATTTTAGTTTATTAATGCAGTTCAAAACAAAAAACTTGGGTAAAAAACAAATGTTAATGCACGGTAGCTAGGTAATGGTCAAAGCTGGCTTGGGTAAAAAACAAATGTTGGCTTTAATCAATTGTACATTTACGCATCGGCTATTTGTACTTTATGAACGCACGGTGAAACTAAAAAAGACAACTATCGAAACGTTTAAAAAAATGTGCCGATCGTCATGGTACCTTCGGATTTTTTTAAAACATTACGGGTTGTAAGATATCGCAGGAATACATTAAAGAATTAAAGAGGAGGGGAAGTGTAACTAATTACCCATAATTATGTTAAATGTCAAGGATTTAAATGCAATAGATTGGGGGACTAAAAAATAATTATGGTTTAAAAGACCACTTTACCCTCATTCTAGGTGTTTATTTATAAATAATGGGGGAAGAAGTTATTAACATTTGGGAATCCTTCCCTCATGTATTATAATATAGTATAGATATATATACTCCTTGTCTAAAAAAAAAACCTCAAATTTTCCACCATTTTTCACCTTATTTTCTTCTAACCAACTCTATACTTTATAAAATCTCCCTACTTTTTTCATAAAAAATCATGCATCCACACCACCGCAACTTCGATCTGAACAACCCCTATGGCGTGGGCAAAGTACAAGAACGACGATGTACGAGAAAGCGAAACAAGAAATAATGGATAAATATCGTACTTAGTATTGCTTTTTAAATTAGTTTCGGTTATTTTTTTTAACTTTCGGGTTTTTTTAATTATGTAATCTTGTTTATTAAAGTTATTCATTATATTAGTATTAATGATTTCTCTTAAAATTACATAGATTTTTAATATAAAATAATAACAAAAACTGTGTGCCACGTATCGAATAACGCTACCCTTCCACGTGTCATCTCACACCTCTTTTTTTGCACCACGCCACTTTTCTGATACGTGTTTACGTGTCATCCACATGTCACAAAACACTCTTTTTTTTTTGAACGGCCAACAAACTCAATCCCGAGTACTCTCGGGGCACCCACTGGACAAACGGAGTACTCCGAGAGTAACCCGAGTCCACCACCAATTCCGGGGAAAACCCGGTAACCCACCCGCCCGTAGGCACGACGGTGAAATTACCGGTAAAACCCGTTTGGCTCAAGGATCCAACCCAGGTTTTCCTGGGTCTCATATCATTGCCCACAAATGCCTCACTCTGCACCAAGTGAGAGTCGAACCTGCATCTCTCAAGAGAAATGCAAGCCCTCCACCACTTGATCTAGAGATCATTGACATGTCACATAACACTCTATTTTTAAGCCTCTCTACACCGTATAGTTTCATATTTTTCTAATGATATGCGATATAAAAAAAGATGCGTGAAATCAACTTATATATGTAATGTCTATAGAGATATAAGCTTGTTTAAAATGAAAAGACACAAAGTCAACATCAACAATAAAACATATAAATACACAAACTTGAGGATTATATAATTATGTTTCACTGATGTTTCTCACATGTAATGTTACATCCTTATCTTTTCTCATAAACAACAACATTCAACCTTATTATAATATGTGCTATTATAAAAATAATATTAAACATAATGACAAGAGTTATTTCACCCAACTAACAAGACAAAACCTCATTTATGTAAAGCCTCAGCTTTTGGCATGCTATAGTTAACGGGAGCTTGCAAAGAGTCAGCTTGGGTTGTCATAGCTGTTGTTCATGGTCACACCCAGAGAGAGAAGATACATCACATGGATCCCCAACAAGGTGGGCCCACTGTGCAAGGTGCAGTCAAGATTTTTGAGTTTAAAGTTTGGATTCATAAAGACAAGACAAACTTACTTGGTTTGACTTTTTGTGTCTTGAGAAACTAAATCCACTCTTTGATTATTGATGGAGTTCAACAACCTACTTTACTCAAAACACATGGACAAATTATTGTTGTTTGATGTATCAATTAGAATATTAAGCAAGTTAGTGATTTAGATATGATAAAAGTGGTGTTTCAAGGCATTTTGATCATTACGTGTTGCATTGCAGTATTTGGAAGGCGAGAAATGGTTGTAGGTTTGAGGGTAAACAAGTCTCGATAGCCGATATCTTTAGTGAAGTTCGCTCTTTTGGATATTTTTGGGTCAAAAATAGATCGAGATGGAAAGATTTGTCTTAGGATAATTGTGTAGATTTGTAATTATGTATCGATAGCCGATATCATTAGTGAAGTTCGCTCTTTTGGGTATTTTTGGGCCAAAAATAGATCGAGATGAAAAGATTTGTCTTAGGATAATTGGTGTAGAGTTATAATCATGTAGTGTCAGGTTGTGTCGTTGTTGTGTGCCGTCCGGTTTTCGGGTGGTGTTTTAGTGTTAATGAAATTTTCCTTTTAAAAAAATTATATGATAAAAGTGAGTGTTGATTATACAAATACTGTATGTGGTTTGAATTAAGTAAGTTAAGCTATTAATTGCCACCATTCATAGTCTCATCTTCAGTGGCGAAGCTTGACAATGAAGACGCGGGGGGGGGGGGGGGGGGGGGGGGCAAAGAGGGTGGGATTTTAAGTAAATAACGTTAATAGTGCGTGTAGTATATTAAAATAGTAAAATAGTAATTTTGCACAGACTTTACGTACTTTTTTGATATAGAAGTTAATCTTAGACCTAAACTTGTTACGAGATGAACATCACATAATCCAAACCTACAAGCTTAATTTAGACTACAAATGTGTGACTATGGTCAACCGATGAAAACTATTTATGTTATTATCTTTAAAAATAATTTTTTTTTTTTGAACGGTGACTTTCTTATGAGTGACCCATTGTCACTGAACCCCGTCGAAGACGGTATTCCCCAGCCAAGATCTGCCGACGATGTTCTATCGGGCCCCGTACGGTATCAGACTTGGATGGCGTTCCCCCGGAAACCGTACTGCCTCCACACGAGTTGCCTCGCTGGAGTAACAGCCGGGTGAAAACCGGGGTGACGCTCAGGATCAAACCCCCCTCGGTGGGTTAGTCACCATCATTGCGCACGGGTGTCCTACCCCCTTTCGCCACAAGCGGGAATCGAACCGGTGACCTCTAGGAGACCAAACCGGCCCTCAACCAACTGGGCTATGAAGGCAGGACCTTTAAAAAATAATTTATAGTAGGGAAAATCAGGATAATGCTCAAGTAGGGTTTTTTTATACATAAATAGTCATTTAAGTCAACATTTAAAAATAACAAATTTGACTTGATGAGGAGAGGGTGATTCACATTGGTTAAACATGAGGTCCGCAACATCATTGTTTTTTAGCCCAAAAATGTGTCGTTTTTGCTCTCACTTTTACTTTCTTTTCTTTTTCTTCGTTAAGTTAACTCGGGAACAGAGCATTAAGGTTGATGTGTCATTACTTGATTTTTGGCCAGTCACCTCATTTTTGAATTTTGAAGCCTAAAACCATGCAAACATTGATTTTTTCGACTTTTGAAGCCTAAAACCATGCAAATATTGATTTTTTAAACAAAAACCATGCTTCTTCGGCACTTCATGTGTATATATACGCGACATCTTTTTACCGGTTATACCTTCGTAAGTTCGTATGATCATTTGTATGAGTCAAATGGGATAGTTTTAAGAAGTCATTGAATAACTATTAAAAAAATGTTATCAGAACAATTTTCGTTTATTGTTGGGTTAGTTGTCACTTTAACCTAAGACATCTTGATTGTTGGGTCTCATAGATCACAATTTATTTTGTTATTTCTTCGTATTTAATATTTATTGTTACTTAAAAGTTAAAACAGACAACTATATGTTTTTCTTTAAATGGCAAAAAAATGTATTTTATTGCTAAAAGACAACCATATCTGACGTGCCAAATATCCTAAAATCATTGTGCTGGAATGTTTTGAGTTAGCGGTTACTCCTACATATCTAAGAGATGGCAATCGAACTCGAACTTGAACCCGAAAAGTAACCCGAAAACTGACGTATTTGGGACACGTTCAGGGTCGGTTAATCGGGTTTGAGACGGGTTTAGGACTATTTTTATTTTTTCACAGGTTTGGGACGGTTCGGGATTTGTTGATATCCGTTTACCCGACCCATTGCCGTCATATCCTTAGAAGTGATCTCAACGATTATGGAAACTCATGTAACGAAACGAACATCTCTTTATACAAAAACCAAAAGGAAATGGTTCTCCTCGGTGCAACCGAGAGCACCATACTTAGCCACTAAGAACATACCCGTGACATACATAAACACTAATCGCGTTTTTACGTGCTTGAATCTACTTCTGAATTAGAATATACGAAGGTCACCCCATATGAATCGACCTTCATAGATCAGTCTTGACACATAAGTAAAAATAAAAAATAAAAAAAATTATAACCTAAATACCATTTACCATTAATAATAATATTTGGTAATGGTAATTTACCGACCTCCATTGTATGAATTAGATCGCTTAATAGCTGGAAATTCCTCTTTTTTTGTTTCTATTAAACTCCCACTGAAATATTCTTTATCCTCTGTGACAACCTGTTTTTTAACTCTTCGGTTCTTCCTCAAAACGACAGCGTCTTCCACTGTACCATCCTCCACACTGCCACGTGGCACCATCCTAGACTTGTAATGTGAAACCACCGAAAAACCCGGGTTATCTTTTCCATAAGCCCCCGGTCCACAATCTCTAAACGAAATAGACCCGCACGTAATCAGCTGCATCAGCACTGACGATGCTTTCACTTTGTTTCCAGCCGTTGGATTGGTTTTCAAGTTCTGATCTTCTGTTTCTGGCCGTAGGATTAGCTTACCGCCTGCTTTCATCAACGACTCTAGCGTTTCGGGGCTTGAATCGGACGGTGGTGGTGAAATTTCGTATCTTGTAAGCTCTGTACTCTCGTTTTCTTGTTCTTCATTGATTTCTTCTTGTGTTTCTTCTTTGATCATCGCTTTACGGCGTCGGCGTTTGTCGTCGGTTTGTGTAGATGCGTCGGCGGCGGCGCTGGCGAGTTTTCCGGCGGATGAGTCACCGGTGTAGACTTTGTATTCGTGCAGATCGACTGCACTCCATGATTGATTCCTTCTATGCCTCACCACCGGAAAATCTTCGTCGCCGGATTTTTCAAATTCCGGCGACAATGACGGTTTTCCGGCGGTAACAAGCTCTGATCCTTTGAGAACGTACTCTTGCCCGTTCGCTGGGTAAATGTAATCGTTTTCAGCCAAATCGTGCCACACGAATCCGTTTTTGTAACTTCTGTATATTGAAACCTAATCTATTAGCATTAGAAATCAAAATCATTATGTGAAATCCGTAACAAAATCGACGAGCTAACTAACCGTTTAGAAGACCACGAGTATAATGCTGCCATTCCTTTTCCACGCAGAGAATCCAGGCGATCGATCACGTCTACACAATACATAAAATTTCACCAAATTAAGTAGATTAGGGTTTTCTATTCAGAAAGGGATACGACAGTTTTACTCGTCTCCTGCTATCCTTATGTAATTTGCGCTAGTGATTGGAATGAAATATATTTATATTAAAAAAAAACTAGTAAACTACTCAAATTATTTTTTTGGTTGTTCTATAAATTTTCATTAAAATGCCAAAATAACAAATTACAAACAAGTAACAGTAAACGGGCAACGAGCTATATCGCAACCACTTTTTAATTGCACCAAATAACACGTCAAACGGGTTGTGAACAGTAATCTCTCAATCATTGAGAAATACATCATAACAACTTTTTTTTTACCACAAAATCAATTACTAGGTGCAGTCATTTCCTCTAACACGATTTTTTTTTGTAAATGTGTGAATTATTCGTGAAAGTCGGGAGGTCTAGCAAACGTTGTCTTAATCGGGTTCGTGCTATAGAGCCCATCGCACAATAAATCCCCAATTTAAACCCCTCAATGAGAAACTCATGTCACCCAGACTCGAACTTGAGACCTGGATGGGAAATCTCAACCGGGCCCACTATAAGTGGAACTTGAATACCCGTAACCACCACTAGAGCACTAGTGATGGTTTCATCTAACACGATTAATAACTGATGAAGTTATCAAGACATAACAGAAGATAATGGATCACGACAACATTAAGTATTTGAATTGCAACTCACCTCGAAGATAAAGACCGTCAGGGGAAGAAAGGGGAACCTCAATAAAATGAGGATGTTCAAGATTACCATTTCTAGAGAGATAATAAACAACGGGGACTCTACGCGGTTTGTGGCTGCTCGGGTGTGGTTCGGTCCAGACTATGTTGTGTTCAGGGCTGCGTTCTGCACTTCTCGGGTCTTTCCACTTTCTAGAGATGTGGTGGAGCTCCGTTGTCTTCTTACCGGACCTTGGAATCGGATCCATTGACATTTTTATGGTTCGGTGGAAGTAATGAGAGGAGAGAGGGGTTTATATTATTGTGTGTGTGAAAGGAGGGAAGGAAAATGCCATTTATTCAAAATTGGACGACACTGTTGACAGACTACCAAACAAAGAAAGGACTCGGGTTAAACCGAGGCTACTGTGCTCTAGTGCAAGTTTTTTACTTTTTTAAGATGTGTTGTTATGAGGTCCAGAATGGTTGTGGTTTAGTGTGTAGGGAGTGGTTAAACACTTTGGAGTGGCAAACAAAAAAAACCGACTAATCAGAGCGTGCCATGTTAATCGGGTCAAAGTGTTTAAACTTTGCTGAAAAGTGTTGGCAATGGTTTAAACACTTGCTGAAGTGGTAAACTTTTTTTTTTTTTTTTTTTTGTGCACTATTTTATTTAAATATTAATAAATGTAAAATAAATACATTAAATTAAAAAACAATAAACTTTCATAAATTAAATTAAAAACATCAAAATTACACTAAATTAAAAAACAATAAAATTACATTAACTTGAAACAATTTAAACTAGTCTTCGTCGGAATCGACCAAAAGGTGGGGTAAATCTTGACTTGCGAGATGATCTATGAGATCGTTTTTTAGTTTCCAATGCTAGTCTTCATCCATCAACTCGCCCAACACCATATCGTCTAGAGCGGGCTCGACCGGAGGATCCCGAATGTGCACCGGTGCTATCGCCTTTCCTTCATCTTTCAAAATCATATTATGTAAAATAATACACGTGTACACTACACTTCTAATTTTTTTATCGAATTTTACTCGCATCGGTCGACTCATTACACCCCATTTCGCCTTCAAAACACCAAAAGCCCGTTCGACGTCTTTTCTTGCCGCCTCATGTTGCCTCTTGAATTTCTTTTGGTCTACTTCGTGAGGGTAAGGGATCGACTTCACAAACACGGACCACGAAGGGTAGATTCCATCCACGAGCAAATAACCACGTTTGTATAAATGGTTGTTAACGTAAAATGGACATTTTGGCGTGGTTCCATTTCGTTCCGTTAAAAATAACGGAGATTGTTGTAGAACATTGATATCGTTTTGAGAACCCGGTGGACCGGCAAAAGCATGCCAAAACCATAAGTCTTGAGAAGCAACCGCTTCGAGCATAATAGTCGGGTATCGATGATCTCCTCGCATATATTGGCCTCGATACTCTGTCGGACAAAAACGCCAAACGAAATGGGTGCAAATGTGCAATCAAGGCTACCGAACATACCTGGAAGGTGATGTTTTTCCTCATGAGCTTGGTATAAAAGTGCCATGTCGTGGCTTGTCGGTCTACGTAAGAACTCTCAACCGTATATTTTGCAAACCGTGTCGCAAAAATATTCTAGGCACTCGCGGGAAGTTCTTTCGGCCATATGCAAGTACTCGTCGTTCTCGTCTGGAGTGTTACCAGTTGCGAGCTGTTTAATAGCCGATGTCACCTTTTGCAACGGCGTAAAGCCCTTCTTACCTCGCGCATCGGGGGCCTCTACAAACCACGGGTCGTTCTCTTCCACGTCGGCCACAATTTTTAGAAACAAACGTTTCGACATACGGAACCTATGCCGAAAGATATCTTCGTTGTACTTCGGGTCTTCAACAAAATAATCCGCCATGAGTGTCTCATGCCCATCCTCACGTTGACGTTCAATATATCTCCTTCGGTTAGATGTGCTTGTGTCTTGAAGTTCGGCTTCTTCGATGAGATTTTGAAAAAAAATAATGCTACTATCGGATGAATCGTCGCTACTCATGGGTGGGAACCATAACGGGAGTTCATCCGCCATTTTGTTTTGTAAATGTTTGGGAAGAATTGGTAGTATTTTTTGGGTTGGTTGGGTATATATTTGAAGGTATTTGGTTATAGTTTGGTTTGATATTTATAGTTTAATTTTTTAAAGAAAAAATAATTTTTTTTTATTTAAACGGTAATATTACCGTTAAAACATCTTTCCCGGCTCGGTAACCTGTCCCCGATTCCTTTGGTTTGCCGCGTCCCCAAATAGTCGGCGCCGGTGTTTGCCGATCGGCAAACTTGTTTGCCGCCCGTTGCCGAGTCCCACACCGTACACCCTTAGACAGTTGTACATATAGTGTGTTGAAACTTGTACGGTGATGTGGTTAGGTGTTTGAACTATGAAGTTCACTTAAAAAAAAATATGGGCTAGCTTAAAATTTGGTTTTTTAATTTTGGTGAAATTTAATTTTTATTTATTTATTTATTTATGGTTCATCTTTTTCTCACACCCTACCCTTTAACTTGTTCTCATACACTTTTTCACATTCTCTCTGTATATACTACTAGTTGTAACACCCGTGTGAACACATGTGTATGTTTAATAACGATCGAAATCAAATACTAAAAAACAGATTATAATATATCATTTAAATTATTTGCATTTAGTTACATATCTTTATAAAACAATGTTAAAGACAGTTAGTTTTATGTACATGTTTGATATAGAAATAAACTAAGTAATTGATAATATGTTGTCTAACATTGAATGTAAGCCTACGTTTATATGTAAAATATGATGTGAAATTATTTAATGAATTCACGTTCGCATTATACTTAAGAATACATTAAACTTGTTGACTGATTAAGTTTAGACACAAGAGAAGCATAACAAACCCACAAAACATGTTTAATTTCACTAACACAGAAAAAGCAGTAATTAAAAATATATTATCTAATAACAAACATCAAAATACATTACAAAGTTAAAAACCATGTAGTTTACAAAGGTAGTCTTTAAAATCAATAATATGAAATAATTTATTACTGTCATTTTTTATGTAAAGTATAATTCTTTACTAATCAAATGTTAGTGATAGCATTCAAGAAACAACATTAAAATCAACAACAGTCACCCAATGAGTTGTGTTTGGAAAAATTAACAAAATGTTTAGGCATAATAGAAGCAGGTACATTTATTTAGTTATGCATCTAAGTGAAAACAAATAAAGATAGATAAAGAAGTTTCTGAAGTGGATTCTGGTTTTTACTTGTCTCATCCTCAATCTTCAAAGCTCTTTCTCCATTGTGTTCAGTGCCTCCGGTGTTGTAGCTTTGTATATATACTATGTATACAAAGAGGTGTCTATCAAAATTCACGTATCCTATTCGAGCTTGAAAAGTGTACCCCTCCGTTTTGTTTTGTTATTATTTTAAAAAACTAAATTAGTATTGAGCTCAATAAACCTAATTTCAAGTGGGCAAAATTCTAAAACATAAAAAATGATTTGTAAATGAGCTTATATTGGAAGTGGTATGTGTTTACTATTTAAAAAAAATAAAATATACGTATCGGATTTTTTTTAAATCGCATGCCCCCGAAATCGCGAGCCTTGTGCGGAGGTCCTCCACGCACACCATCAAAGCCGCCACTGTATATACACAGATAATAAGAAATGTGTGAGAATATTAACATCCTTTATTTACACACACACACACACACACACATATATATATATATATAGGGGACCACTAAAATGAGAACCACCTCGAGTTGTAAGAACCGTGAGAACTACACCGTACGGGGCGAGGTGGACCAATTTTTTTTTTCATAAACGTAGATGCGTGTATTATAAACACATTTGTAAAAAAAAATTCAAAAAAAAAAAATGTCGTGTGTGTAGTTTTGAGCACCACAAGTTTGTGTTTACGGGTACCGTAAATCCTACCGGAAAATTTACGGTACCCGTAAACACACACTTGTGGTGCTCAAAAACTTTTTTTTTTTGAATTTTTTTTACAAATGTGTTTATAATACACGCATCTACGTTTGTGAAAAAAAAATTGGTCCACCTCGCCCCGTACGGTGTAGTTCTCACGGTTCTTACAACTCGAGGTGGTTCTCATTTTAGCGGACCCCTATATATATATATACTATATTATAATACATGAGTGAGGGACATTTTAAGATACCCAAAAAATAAGAACTTCTTACCCTTTTATTTATTAAAACAGAGTGGGGATCCTACGGAAAGTGTGTTTTTCCTAGAAAGTCTAGGAAGCGATCTGGGCCATCAAATGGGTGTGTTTAATGGTTGAGATCATCTTGGTGGCATTTTGGTAATATGTGTTTCTTAAAAATAGGATTAATTAATTAATCAGGGGTAGATATGTCATTTAGCTTGTTTTAAATATGGAAATAATTGTCATTCAATAACCACCCCACATTTCATGCGATTTTCTCTCTCTCTCTCTCTCTCTCTCCCTTTCTCCCTTTCTCTCTCTTCCTTCTATCCTTCATGAAGAAACACATCAAGAAAATACATCGTATTAATCTGCTTGGTAACCTGCTTGTTGTTAAAACACAGTGTCAAAAAATCCTCCAGTATTACCAGCATGGATGGTAAAACACAGCGTATGAATCTGCTTGCTGTTAAAACACAACTGTATGAATCTTAATGCTAAAACACAACTGTATGAATCTGCTTGCTGTTAAAACACAACTGTATGAATCTGAATGCTAAAACACAACTGTATGAATCTGCTTGCTGCTAAAACACAACTGTATTAATTTGCTTGTTGTTAAAACACATCGTCAAGAAAACGGAGATGATATGAACAGTATTTGAATGGTGATGATGAACTCGGAGATGGTGGAAATGGAGAAGTGTTTGATGATGACGAAGACGAAGAAGGAGAAGGTTGCAAAATACAAAAAATCTTGGAGAAACAGTTTCCATAATTATAGGCATTGGTAGTTAATGAGAGATAAAATTCCAAAAATAAAATAAAATGTCAAATTACAGAAGTGCCCTTTTAGTTAAAATCCCTCCATGCCACGTGTCACATTCTTATTGCTTCCTAGACTTTCTAGGAAAAAACCCACTTTCTACCCAACTCCTTCTCTATTAAAACACCCCTAAAATGAGGGTAAATTAGTCTTTTTAACAATATTTATATTTTAGTCCTCCATCTTATTGCACTTAAATCCCTTTGTTTTAATAAAATTATGGATAATTAGTTACACTTTTCTCTCTCCACAACAAACTTATAATTCTTTTACGTATTCTTGTCGTATCTTATAAACTATAATGTTTAAAAAAATCCAAAGGTACCGTGATGACCTACTCATTTTTGTCGACGTTTCAATAGTTGTCTTGGTCAATATTGTTGTGTGGATTAAAATGTACAAGTAGATGATGCATTAGTGTATAAGTGATTAAAGCCCAACGTAATTTGTCATTATCCTAGAATGTTTAACAGCTACAGAATGTCAAGTGATAAACCCTAATCTTTAACAAAATTATAGACAATTAGTTAGTAGTTACACTTTATCCCCTTATAAAAACCTAACCCCCATCCTGATTTTTAAACGGTCATAACTTTTTAGTACGTTAATATTTTTTTAAACTACACCGTATAGACGAGTTTTATATTTACTTTAATTTGAGTATGCTATTGCTATAGTTTTTTAATTCAGAAAATTGATATGTTATGCGATTAACAGTGTCTAATGGTGAGTAATAACTAAATCGTTAACCGAAAACGAACCGAAATATCAACAAAAAATTGAGTTAAATGAAAACCGATTAACCGAAATCCGAATTAACCAAAAACAGTTATCGATTTATCTGTACCCTCATTTAACTCAACTGAACCATTCATATTTTCATATATTTCTAACTGTTATACATTCAGTTCATGTATTTCATATTTATACCCCCATTTCATGTATCTATACCTAAATTTTATGTATTTCTAATCAAAAGATTTAACCCAAGTTTGGTTTTGGCAATCAAACGAAATTAAATGAATCAAACCAAAAACTGTCAATCTAACTGAATAAACCAAATCGATTTACTGAAAACGGATTGGTTAATAAAATAGACTATTCAATGACCTCGATTTCGGTTGAGGATAATAATCTAACCAACCAAACAATGCACATTGTGATAATGTCTGTGTTTCTCGCTGCATCGCGCGCACCTATAGGTTATTAACCAAAACCGGTTATCAATTTTTTTGTACTCTCGTTTAACCAAAATTAGCTGAACTGAACCGAACCATTCATATTTTCATATATTTCTACCTTTTATACCTCCAGTTCATATATTTCATTTTTATATCTCCATTTCAAATATTTATACTTTGATTTTATGTATTTATATCTCAATTTCATATATTTCTAAGCAAAAAGTTTGGTTTTTTTATTAACTGGAATTAAATGAACCAAACCGAAAACCATCAATTTAACCGAATAAACTGAGTTGATTAACCGAAAACCGTTTGGTTTCGGCTTCGGTTGAGGATAATAACCGAACCGACCGAACCATGTGTTAGGGCATGAATTTTATGCTAAAGATTATCTATCCTGAGACTGAGCATGGATCACGGATCCTTAATGGATGATGCAGGGAGTCTGAGGATCCAGAGTCTGAGGATCACAGGATCCTTAACAGAACTTATGATTTCTAACAATTGTCACGTTTTTAATGTTTAAATGCAGATAATGGACGTAGTGGACTACTTCTTTGCTGGAATTTCGTGGAATATGCTTCTTAGGCACGTGCTTAATGAAGAAATAACCGTTAGTGGTGATCATGGGTGACTTCCACCTTTTTCGGGAAGTTAGTTAGTTGATTTTTTCTTATCTTTTAAGGGGAAAACGAGCTCATTTGAGGCATAAGTCGAACACACCACACAAAGAACACACAACACTCGAATTCTCTGCAAACACTTAGCAAAAACACACACTTACACTAGCAATTCATTGTATTGAGCTTGTTTTCTTCCGAAGTTGTACAAGGATCATTATTGTTTTTCCAACATATTTGGTGATCGGTAGTTTCCATCACCCAAGGTTTTTTATGCCGGAGATCTTCTAAAGATCAAGGGCTTTTTCCTCGTATAAATCTCGGTGTTCATCGTTGATTTCATATACTTGTCGTTCATACAATTAACCAAGCATCATACCTCACAAAATCAGATTTGGTTGCATTATCCTTGTGTGATTTTTGACCAAAACAGTTTGGCGCCCACCATGGGGAAATTGGTGCTTCAATTCTGAGAAATTTTGTTCATTTCATTCATTTCGGTTCATTACCTTCAACCACATAGCTTCTCAGGAAAAACTACTTCAAGTTCCATGTCAGCGGTTTCCTCATCACATGGCATTCCACCATTGCATCATCTTCCCCCTGCATTCCAGAAGAATGCTCCGAAGAAGACAACCCCCATTTTCACAAAACCAACTGTTGTTTCTTCCTCTACACTTACTAACAGTGATCTTTATGCTTTGATTTTGCAGATGAGAGGATACATGCAACAACAGGATGAAACTAATGGCAGGATCCTTCGCGAAATTGATAAAATCAGCAGAGGATCAACCCCCTTTGCTGCCGAGGTCGCTGAATTTCGACACTCCGGTCATAACTTCCCAGCACTTTGCAGCTCTAGATGTCCAATACCAGGGTGGATCAACAGGAATGCGTTCTGGATCATCGGCAATGTCTCAGGCTCAAGGATCCTCTTTCCAGCCTTCAGGATCCTCATTTCAGCATCAGGGATTCTTCACCAGTTTAGGAGGATGCATGGGGACGCAGCTGATTCAATGATCCTCTCAGGTTCAAGGATCCTCTCATGTTCAAGAATCCTCCTCTTAGGTTCAAGGATCCTCTCTGGTTCAAGGTAGGGGTGTTCAAAATCATCCGAATCCGAATCCGATTTATCCGAATCCGAATTATCCGAAAATTCGGATTCGGATTCGGATAGTTATTTCAGAAAGTTTCGGATATTTCGGATATCCGATATCCGAATTTTTTTAACTACCCCTAGTATATAATACCACTTATAGAAAAAAAAACCTAACCCTAATCTCTTTCTATTCCATCAGCCGCTATCTCACATCTCTGCTCTCACCCCACGAATGAAAAAAACATCCAGATCTGTGAGTTAAGATCTGAAAATCGAAGATCCAATCATCCAAAAATCGAAGATCCAAGGTACGAATCCAAGTTTATGATTTTTAGATTATCATTTGTTTCCAGTTTCATCGATTTTTAGATTACCATTTATGATTTTTTTCGATTATTTATGTGTTCTTTGTTTCCAGATTTGTTCACACGATTTGTTCATAGATTGTTCATATGATTTTTGTTCAAAGATTTGTTCACAGGATTTCCATTCAGGCCTGTTCGTTAGATTACCATTTATGATTTTTTCGATTATTTATGTGTAATTTGTTTCCAGATTTGTTCGTTTATAAACATACTTTGAAAGATTCGTTTATAAACATACTTTGAACAGATTCGTTTATAAACATACTTTGAACAGATTCGTTTCCAGATTTGTTCGTTTATATACACCATAAACATACTTTGAACAGATTCGTTTATAAGCTGTTTTGTTACAGATTTGTTAACAGATTAGTTTAGTACTTTTATTCGTTTATAAGCTGTTTTGGACATAAACATATTTGTTTCCAGATTTGCTTATGGTTTTGTTTTGTATTTGTTACATACTTACAGGTTGTTTTAAATGGACGCCCCTACTGCAAATAACTCCGATTGTGATTCTATATATTTTTGTATTACTTTAATACATATGAAGCA
Source organism: Helianthus tuberosus (assembly GCA_030545235.1). Taxonomy (NCBI): domain Eukaryota; kingdom Viridiplantae; phylum Streptophyta; class Magnoliopsida; order Asterales; family Asteraceae; genus Helianthus; species Helianthus tuberosus. Next base: position 204,535,725 of record CM060395.1, on the reverse strand, counting down.
AAAAACAATTGTTGACTCATTTCGCATTATATTCTTGCGCAGGTTTCATATGGTGCATTGGAAGTTCGAAGGATGGATTGGAATCGGATGATTGGATTTGGAAGATTATGTGTTTATTTCGACTTTTAAAACTTTGAATTTTGTTTGTTTGAATTGTGTTATTTTGGACATGTTATGCTTTATTTTAGAACTTTGAATTGTGTTGGTTTGTTTCTTTTGAACAGCAGATCTTTTCATTATGTTGGGAAAGACAAAGTTTGTATTTATATTTGATTTTTTTTGTTTTAGAATTTCGGATATCCGTTTCATTATCCGTATCCGTATCCGAAATTTCGGATATCCGAAAGTCGGATATCCGAAATTTCGGATACGGATTCGGATAGTGAAATCTACTATCCGAAATGTTCGGATATCCGACTTTCGGATATCCGAAACTTCGGATATCCGGTTTTGAACACCCCTAGTTCAAGGATCCTCTCAGGTTCAAGGATCCTCCTCTCAGGTTCAAGGATCCTTTCAGGTTCAAGGATCCTCTCAGGTTCAAGGATCCTCTCAGGTTCAGGGATCCTCTCAGGTTCAAGGATCCTCCTCTCAGGTTCAAGGATCCTCCTTTCAGGTTCAAGGATCCTCATCTCAGGTTTTCGGATCCATGGATTATCCTCCAAGACCTTCATTCACAGCACATCAAGGATCCAACATCTTCCAGGATCAAGGATACTTAAGGAGTGTGCAACCCGGAAGTTCAGATGTTCATCTAGGAGACTTCATATGAATGCAGACCATTGCTTCCCGTGGTCCCTCGGTTGTGCCAGAATCCCGTCAACATGGATTCACATCTGGAATTCCAAACTTGAATCCTTCAGGAGGTAACACTTTGAATAATTTTTGCAATGCTAACCATGGCTTTGTGCAGGATACATGTATCAACCAAGCTATGGCCAGAGAATTACAAAAGCTTAAGGATATGATATCCAGCGTTCCAGGAGTGGTTAAGCACATTCCTGAAATTCCGGATGGAAGCCACAAGATATCTCATTTTGCACCACCTATTTGTGATGCAGAGATACCGAAGAGACTTCAAATACCAACCATGAAGCTGTATGATGGTTAAACGGATCCAGAAGAGCATGTAGCTCAATACAGAGAAAGGATGGAGATCAATCCCATCCCAGAGAGGTTAAAAGAAGCATGTCTATGCAAGGGTTTCTGATCCACACTGACAGGATCAGCTCTTAAATGGCTGCTAAGTATTCCTCCTTACTCTATTACTTCATTTGCTAATTTAGTTAACTTGTTTAATAGACAATTCTCATGTAGTAGGAGATTTGAACGATTAACTAGTGATCTATATAGGGTAACCCAAGGTCTTAATGAATCACTAAGAGATTACATAACTAAATTCAGTAGAGAATCCTTAGAAATCCCTAACTTAGATATTGCTACTGCTGTTGAAGCTTTTAAAATGGGTTTACTTAAGGATTCTCAGTTCTATAATGATCTTGTTATGACACCTTGCAGGAACTTAGATGAGGTAAGGAACAGGGCCCTTAGGTTCATCTGTTTAGAGGATGACAAAAGGATTCAGGAGAGATTGTTAGGATCCTCAGAGCAAGACAAACAAGGATCCTATTTCAAGAATAACTGATCTAAGCAATACTCCAAGCATGACAACCAGAATGTGCATGCTGTGGAACAAGAGGAAGATGATGAGGATTATCCTCCTATTTCTAAATATTGTTTTTCTGCTGATAATAATGAACTAATCCTTGTTATGCAGAATTTAGGCGACAAGGCTAGGTGGCCAAGGAAGGACGACAAACCGCCTACTACCAAAGACAAATCGAAATGGTGTGCTTACCATGAGGATTCTGGTCATCTCACAGATGAGTGCATAGCGTTAAGGATGGAGATAGGTTATCTTTTGAGCAAAGGATAGTTGAAGGAATTGTTTGGAAGGAAAAAGTCAAGGATCAAGGATTCTGAGAAAGTTCCTAGAAAAGCTCCTCCTCCACCAGCCGATGCTCAAATCATCCATTTCATCTCCGGAGGTTCTCAGCAGCTAAAAGACATGCCAAGGAGACCAAGATGGATAATGGAGATAGACCCATCCGGACCTCTACTGTTACGCAGGAGAAAGTAATAACTTTTAATGAGGATGATCGCGTTGATGTTCAGGATCCTCATCATGATGGTCTTGTTATTACTCTGTTTATATCTAACCATTTTGTTCGCAAGATTCTCATTGATGGGAGAAGCTCAGTGAACATAATCCAGTTGGATGTCTTCAAAAGAATGAACATCCTTGAATCTGATATTGTCCCAAGATCATCTGTCCTTGTGGGATTCAGTGGAGAGATAAAGAATACATTGGGGGACATCAAACTTCCTATTTATATAGAGGGAGTGAATGCTGTTAAAAAATTCTATGTTATTGATTGCTTATCTTGCTGTAATGTTATCTTTGGCAGGCCATGGATACACGATATGAAGGCAGTCCCCCTCAACATATCATCAATGTGTCAAGCTCCCAACTCTATGAGATGTGGTGAAGATAGAAAGTGATCAGTAGGAGGCAAAGAAATGTTACACTTCTTCAATGAAACCAGCCTCTAAGGAGCAAGACGTCATAGAGTCAAGAGAGCAAGACGTCAAGGATATTCTGCTGAACCCAGAGGATCCTGAATCCAAAATTTTTATAGGATCCGAGATCCTAGACAGTATTGAGCAGGATTTAGTATCCTTCTTGAAAAGAAGAAAATCTACCTTTGCTTGGAAACATGAAGACATGACAGGTATATCTAAGGATGTTATTACTCACAAATTTGGTATTGACAGGTCTTTCAAGTCAATACACCAAAAAAGGATAAATTCGCACCCGAAAGAAATGTCATTATCCAAGAAGAGGTAGACAAATTGCTCAAGGCAGGTAAGACATATTTGTTTTGGTAAAAAATCAAGCAATGACAATGCAACCAAACTTTCTCTTGTGAGGTATGATGCTTGAATTGATGAACAATAATAAGGATCACTATGAAATGTAATGAACAAGTGACAAGAAGATTTATACGAGGAAAAAACCCTTGATCAATGAATGATCTCCGGCATAAAAAACCTCGGGTGATGGAAACTACCGATCACCAACTCAAATTAAACAAGAAATCTATTACAACTTCGGATGATAGCGAGCTAAGTACAAGGATCACTATAGTGTATTGTGTAAAAAAGTGTGTAATCGAGAGCTGGTGAGAGCAGTTGTACGAGTGTGTGTGTAGCCAAAAAATAGCTAAGTGTTTTCTAATTAGCTCGCTACCCCTTTAAAAATGGAAAATGTTTTGGTCAAAAAATCTGATGAGGATAATGCAACCAAACTCTTTGTTACGGGGTATGATGCTTGAATTGGCTTATAGCAATAAGGATCACTATGAAAAATAAATGACAAGTGACACAAGGTTTATACGGGGAAAAAGCCCTTGATCAAGAGTTGATCTCCGGCACAAAAAACCCCGGGTGAAGGAAACTACCGATCATCAACTCAAATTAAACAAGTAATGTGTTACAACTTCGGATGATAGCGAGCTAAATACAAGGATCACTATAGTGTAATGTGTAAAAAGTGTATGAAATCGCTAAGTGAATGAACGAGAGCTGGTGTGAGCGGTTTTCAGAGTGTGTGTAGCCAAAAATAGCATAAGTGTTGTCTAATTAGCTCGCTACCCCATTTAAATCTAATAAAAATCTAAATAACAAACTATCCGCAAATGGTGCAAATCCTCCACGACTCCACAACGTCCATTTCTGACCAAGCACGTGCGGAATAGAGTTAGAATATTCTCCAGAAATATCGCCAAGACCAAGTCCCATTTGATATTCCTGCAAAACAGTTACGAATTCAAAATGAACAATCATTAGTATAAGGATCCTTAGGATGATCCATGATCCTGATCCTGAAGCACTTCTGAGGATCACTAACTGACACAGAAGTAAGGATCACCAAATAGGATAATATTTGAGGATCACGGGTCATTTAGAAATCCACCCCTAACAATTGCCCCCAAAATATAAGGAGTTATATCGTAAATAAACGAGTTATATTTTTTCGATCTTATCCCCAACAAACTAACGGATAACTAGCCGTTGGAGACGGACTAGCCGTTGCAAAGCTGACGTCACTGAAGTGACAATCCTGCAAATCATCATTATAAATAGGAGTTAGAGATAGGATCAATATGCATTTAAATTCGAAGAAACTCCCTTTAAATTCTCGGTCGAAGATCAATCAGGTATCTCTTCTCTTATCTCTCCTTCTCTTACTCTGTTTTTCTTTCTTTACCAACATCAATGATGCTTCGGTCCTCCCCCGCCAAGGATCACCAGAAGGATAGCCCCTTGAAGAGTCAAGGGATTATCAAAGACTCAATACATGAGAGGTGTTGCTTTAACGATGCTCAAATAGATAAGATTCGTCACTGCTTTCCGGCGAATGCCTTTTTCAAACCCTTCGATCCCACTATTCTGAGCGACTATGTTTCTGAAACATGGGTTGCCTTTCCAGTTACTCCATTCACCATAGGATACACCTATCCTTTTCCAGACTTTACACAATCCTTCTTTTCCCTTACCGGCATCTCTGACATCCAAGCTATGCCGATGATTTGGAGGGTCTTGTATACCCTGGAGAGGATCATAGAGCAGGAAGGGATTGATTTAGGAATGTCAGAGCTGACACAGATGTATGATCTCACGACGTTTGGATCACATCGATATCTGTTTAAGCGAAAACCCGGCGAAGAACACCCCATTTTTAAAGCCACCAAGAATGACACAAATTGGAAACGACGCTTCTTCTTTGTCAGGAGGGATACCATTCCAAACGGAAAGCATTTACCCAGGAAGTGGTCCACCAATGGTAGGACAGAGGATCCTGAGAAGGATCATCAGGTAATCTGGCTCTTGTGAAAGGATCACTAACCCCTTTTTTGTCTTGTGTTATGCAGCTATTTCTGTTTCGCACCTCCTCACAACACCCGCAACCAAGGATAGGCTTGCTGCTTTTTGGAAGCTTGATCCTGAAATAAGGTCATTCAAGATAGACACCCAAGACTCACAAGAAGTATCCTCAGGTTCCATCACCATGTCAAGTAAGTATCCTGCTTTTTGTATAGTTGAATATTAAAATAAATAGTTATATTGAAATAGGATAAGGATACTTATCTTGCTTTAAATGTGTAGGTGCCGGAAAATCTTCCAAGCCTGCCTCCCAATTCAACACGGCTGACCTTGATGTTGTTCGATCCAGGAAGAAGAGGGCCACTACCAGTCCTAGCATCTCCATTCCCAAGGCACCCACTAAAGGAAGGGGTGGCAAGAAGAGGAAAACTTCTGACACAGAGGACCTACAAGGCCTACCACTGATCCGCCACCAGTTCCTTGAATACTTCAATGACGTGTGGATCACCAACTCTGCCTAGGTATCCTACTCATTTGAGGATCATCTGATCTTGAATTGCTTTGTCTTTTTCTTTGCAGAAATTTGATGAGATTGAAGATTATGTGGGAAGCGTCGAGGAGCAGGATAAGAAGATTGCTGACCTTCAACAAGTTGCAGTACTTAAGGATCTCAAGATTGCTGATCTTGAAAAGGCCCTTCAAGATGCCAAGACTAAGACGGCTAAAATCCTGATCGACATTGACTATGAGAAGCATGATCTCATAGAAGGTGCAAAGGTCTCTGCTGCCATCACAACGAATCAGACCAAACTAAAGATGGCCTAGGAAGCTCAAGATCCTAACTTTGACAGAAGCAGCTGGGATGTTGAGGGCTGGAAAGCGAGGTTGGCTGATCTTGAAGATGATGAAGAGGCTGAGGAGGTTTTGGCGATCGAGGCTGGAGGCAGTGGGAAGGATCAGGTTAAGGATACCGAAGCTGGAGGGGACGAGGATGCAGCGAAGGTGTAGGCTGCACAATTGGGCGATGATGGACATTCCTAGACGTAGCCGGAGCCCAATTTTTAAATTTGGTAGTAGTTTTTTGTGGTTGTGATGTTTTCAAAACAATGATGGTCTGTAATAACTAAACAATAGCTATTAGGGTTAAGGATCATGAATGATCCTTTGGACGATAGGTAGGATTACAACTGGTGGAGGGATCCTCTGTTTGGGGGATGAAGCCATTGTGATCCTGCCATCTTTTTAATTCCTGCACTACTAAGACCTTTAGACAATGGACACCCTTTACCTACCCCAGAGGACGGGCCACGTATTGCTGGTAGATGCTCGGGGTAGGTAATTTTGACAACCTTTGATGGTTAAACTTTTGTTAATAAAATAACCTTAATCTTTTTTGGCTTATCTTGTGTTGATATCCTTGTTGTTGTTTTATTTTTCAATTGTTTTGATTTACACTTGTCTGAGTAAGAAAAGTTGAACAACTTAGATAAAAAACTTAGGATATAATGCAGGATCAAATATCCTATAGTTGAAAAATTCCAAAAAGTGGTATATTTTAAGGATCATGAGTTCAGTTGTCAAAGTATTAGGGTTATTCAAATAATCAATGAATAAAATCAAAATAGTTAAGGATCATACCTGAGGATCCAAGTTAGGATCCTAACTCTTAATATTATTATAACCAGGATAATCACAGAACAAACCTTAGTAAAAGGTAAGGATCAAGGATCCTTGGTTGTTTAACTTCGAAAACCTGAAATAAGACATAACTTGGGACTAAGCCATTATAAGATAAAGGTTAGCAACTGGGGACAAGCCCAAAGGATAACTGGGGACAAGCCCAAAGGATAACTGGGGACAAGCCCAAGGATAACTGGGGACAAGCCCAAAGGATAAATGGGGACAAGCCCAAGGATCGTGTGTTAACTGGAGTATGGCCCTAACTGGCGACTATCCAAACTTAGTGGCATGAAAATGCCAAAACCTTAGCTAACGTGAAAACGCTAGAAACCTTAAGAACGGATGTATGGTACGTCTACCATTATACGTAGGATCCTAGGTATAGCCAGTACAATGGAATTATCAGCCCCTAAAACGAGTACTGGTCCCACTGCCATGAACTATACCAGGATCATCGTGCGCTACTAGCGGAACTGGGGTCAAACCCAAGGATAACTGGGGTCAAACCCAAGTAACTGGTTGCTTGTGTGGATAATCATGCTTTTGCTAAGAGTACCTGAACCTTCAAAACTCAAAATCTCGTGAAATGGGGATAAAGGATGCAAGATCCTTATCCTTATGTGAGAAAGTAAGGAAATGAAATAGTTTAAGATTAGAATGTTACCAAAAATGAGGATCATCTGTGCTTTAAGGATCCTTTAAGGATGTTTATCATGTGAGGATCATGGATCCTTATCACATGAAATATCTCTTCAAATGGACAGCATTCCAAGCTCTTGGTAGTAAGTCACATTCCATTGTTAGTAATCGATATGCCCCCTTTCCTGCCTCAGCTTCAATCAAGTAAGGGCCTTCCCATTTTGGTGCCAACTTTCCATCAGCAGGATTGGTGGTATTCTGAAATGCTTTCCTTAGTACCATATCACCAATTTGGAATTTCCTGATCCTCACATTTTTGTTGTATGCACCGGCCATTCTTTGCTGATAACTGGCCATCCTTATCCTTGCCAAATCTCTGATTTCTTCTATAGTATCCAGGTCTTGAACCAAGTTCTCATCATTTTCCTCAGGATCACGAATACTGGTTCTAGCAGTTGGAACCACCATTTCTGTAGGGATCACTGATTCTGCCCCAAATACCAAAGAGAATGGAGTTTGGCCTGTAGCATTCTTAGGAGTTGTCCTATCAGCCCAAAGCACATAAGGTAATTCTTCTGCCCATTTCCCTTTCTTGGATCCAAGCTTCTTCTTCAAATTGTTGATGATGATCTTATTAGAGGATTCTGCCTGACCATTAGCTTGTGGGTGGACTGGTGTTGATGTTATCATCTTAATCCCCCAGCTGTCACAGAAGTTAGTGGTTCTGCCCCCAATGAATTGGGAACCATTATCACATATAATTTCAGAAGGAATACCGAATCTAGTTATAATGTTTCTTTTAATGAAGGATATAACTTCCTTTTCTCTGACTTGGGCAAAAGCTTCAGCCTCTATCCACTTGGAGAAGTAATCAGTCATAGCAAGCATGAATACTTTTCCACCAGGTGCCTTAGGGAGCTTACCAACTATATCCATACCCCATCTCATGAATGGCCAAGAGGAGGATATAGGATGCAAAAATTCAGCTGGTTGATGAAGGATATTGTTGTGTCTCTGACAAGGATCACATCTCTTAGCATACTCCACAGCATCTCTCTTCATGGTTGGCCAGTAGTATCTTGTCCTCAGGATCCTTGAGAATAACGCCCTGCCCCCAGTGTGGTTTCCACAATCTCCTTCATGGAAGTCTTTTAAAACTTCTTGGATTTCAGGATCCTCAATGCATCTTAAGTATGGTCCTGCAAGAGATCGTCTATACAACATATTATTTAAAATTGTGAATTGAGATACCTTAATTTTGAAAGCCCTAGGGTTTTCTCCTGTATGAATTTCTCCATGTTGTAAGTATCTCATGATTGGGAGGATCCATGATCCTGAGTGGGATTGATTATCATTGCTAGGGGTGATTGCAGAATCCTCTCCTATCTCCATAGTCACATGATCCTCGATAGCCGGGGTCAGGATATGGATAATAGGGATCTTGATATCCTCCGGAATCTTCAAGGATGATCCTAAATTGGCTAGTGCATCTGCCTCTGCATTCTCTTCCCTTGGTACCTGTGTCAAACTAAAGGATACAAAAGAGAGTGCCAATTCTTTGACTAACTCCAGATATTTGATTAGCTTTTCCCCTTTAACAGCATAGGATCCATTAAAGTGATTAGTGATTAACAAAGAATCTACATGTACCTCAAGATACCTGATCCTCATATGCTTAGCAATTTGCAAACCAGCTATCAAGGCTTCGTATTCAGCCTCATTGTTAGTGGTTTGGAACTCACAAGCTATAGAGTGGGGTATTATGTCCCCCTGTGGCGATTTTAGTAGTATTCCAAGCCCTGTTCCCTTGATGTTTGAGGATCCATCAGTGTAGAGTATCCAAGGATCCTTGGTCTCTTCTAGCTGCTGGACTTCTAATTCAGCTTCCTTTTGTAAATCACTACTGAAATCTGCCACAAAGTCAGCTAATGCTTGGGATTTAATGGCTGTCCTGGGCTCATATCTTATATCATATGTACTTAGCTTCACTGCCCACTTAGCCATCCTTCCTGACATTTCAGGTTTCCTGAGGACATTCTTGATTGGAAAATTAGTTTTAACGATAATAACATGAGTTTCAAAATAATGTCTTAATTTGGTAGATGCCATAATTAATGCAAGGATAAGTTTTTCTAAGTGTGAATACCTGGATTCAGCATCAAGTAAACCCTTACTTACATAATAGACAGGATGTTGTGTACCTTCGTGATCCTTAACAAGGACGGCACTTACTGCTTTTGAGGATACCGCAAGATATAAGGATAACACATCTCCTTTTTCTGGTTTCATTAAAGCCAGGGCCGAGGATAGGTAATCCTTAAGAGCTCTTAAGGCATTTTCATGCTTCTCAGTCCACTCGAATTTCTTGTTCTTCCTTAGGATATCATAGAATTCCTTGCACTTTTCTGAGGATTTGGATATGAATCTGTTTAAAGCTGCAATCCTGCCTGTTAATCTCTGAACATCCTTAGCATTGGTAGGGGACTTGATGTTCACTATTGCTTTGATTTGTTCTGGACTGGCTTCAATGCCTCTCTTTGTCACCATATATCCTAAGAATTTACCTGCTTTAACACCAAAGTGACATTTTGAAGGATTAAGCTTCATATTATATTTATCAAGGATATTGAATGCTTCCTCCAAGTCTCTTAGGTGATCCTCAGCCTTTATTGATTTTACCACCATATCGTCTATGTAAACCTCCATAGTTTGTCCAATCTGATCCTTGAATATCATATTCACTAGCCTTTGATAAGTTGCACCTGCATTTCTTAGTCCGAATGGCATAGCAATATAGCAGTATATACCAGTTGGAGTCATGAAGGCTGTATCCTCTTGATCGGGTGGTTCCATTTGGATTTGTTGAAATCCAGATGAAGCATCCATAAAAGTTAACAGTTCATGACCCACAGTTGCATCCACCATGGAGTCAATATGGGGTAATGGGAAAGGATCCTTGGGACATGCCTTATTTAAATCGGTAAAATCGACACATACCCTCCACTTTCCGTTTTTCTTTTGAACAACAACCACATTGGCCAACCATCTTGGATACTTGACCTCTCTAATCATACCTGCTCGGAGTAATTTCTCTACCTCCTCTTGGATAATGGCATTTCTTTCTGGTGCAAATTTCCTTCTCCTTTGATGGATTGGTTTGAAGGACCTATCAATGCCAAGTTTGTGAGTGATTACATCTTTAGATATGCCTGTCATGTCTTCGTGTTTCCATGCAAAGGTAGTCTTTCTCCTTTTGAGGAAGGATATGAGTTCTTCCTTCATTTCGCCAAGGATCCCTGATCCTATATAAACTATAGATTCAGGATCATCAGGATCCATAAGGATTTCTACTATATCCTGTTCTCTTGCCTCCAAGACATCCCTTGGAGGACACTTTGATTGCTATTGCTCCCTAGACTTTGATGCTGGTTTCATTGATGAGGTGTAGCAGTTCTTAGCCTCTTGCTGATCACTATCAATCTTCACTATTCCCCAAGGACTAGGAAGCTTCACACATTGATGATAAGTGGATGGGACTGCCTTCATATCGTGTATCCAAGGCCTGCCAAGGATCACATTACAACAAGATAAACAGTCAATAACACAAAACTTTTGGTAAGAATGTAGGCCATCGATATAGATTGGGAGTTTAATGTCCCCCAGAGTATTCTTGGTCTCGCCACTGAATCCCACGAGCACAGAGGATCTTGGTATGATGTCGGATTCAGGGATGTTCATCTTCTTGAGAACATCTAGCTGGATAATGTTCACAGAGCTTCCTCCATCTATAAGGATCCTGCGAACAAAATGGTTAGAAATAAAAAGAGTGATAACCAAACCATCATGATGAGGATCCTGGATGTCAACACGATCATCCTCATCAAAAGTTATAACTTTTCCTTCGGAGACACTGGATGTTCAAATGGGTCTATCTCCATTATCCATCTTGGTTTCCTTCGCATGTCTTTTGGCTGCGGAGAAGGATGTTCCACAAATGTCTGATCCTCCAGATATAAAGTTTATAATTTGTGCATCTGCTGGAGGGGCTGGAGCTTTCTCTGGGATCCTTTCAGGATCCTGAGTCCTTGACTTCTTTCTCCCCAATAATTCTTTCAAGTGCCCCTTGCTCAACAAGTATCAAATTTCTTTTCTTAATGCGATGCATTCTTCTATGAGATGCCCAAAATCTTCATGGTATGCACACCACTTTGATTTATCTTTAGTTGCAGCTGGTCTGTCATTTTTTCTGGGCCATCTAGCTTTATCACCTAAATTCTGCATCGCAAGAATTAGTTCATTGTTATCAACAGAAAAACAATATTCAGAGATTGGAGGATAATCCTCATCATCCTCTTCTTGTTCAACAGCATGCACATTCTGGTTATCAGATCTATTAAAGGATCTGAACTTGTTGTTCTTGAATGAGGATCCTTGCTTCTCTTGCTTTGAGGATCCTGATAACCTCTCCTGGATCCTTTTGTCATCCTCTAGCCGGATGAACCTAAGGGCCCGGGTTCTTACCTCATCTAGATTCCTGCATGGTGTCATAACAAGATCATCATAGAATACCGAATCCCTAAGCAATCCCATTTTAAAGGCTTCAACAGCCATAGCTATATCCAGATTAGGAATATCTAAGGATTCTTTACTAAATTTAGTGATATAATTCCTTAATGATTCATTATGACCCTGGGTTATCCTATATAGATCACTAGTTAAACGCTCAAATTTTCTACTACAAGAAAACTGATTATTAAATAGATTAACTAGATTAGCAAATGAGGTAATAGAGTAGGGGGGAAGACTTAGCAGCCATTTAAGAGCCGATCCAGTAAGAGTGGATCCAAATCCCTTGCACAGACATGCTTCTTTTAACCTTTCTGGGATGGGATTGATCTCCATCCTTTCCCTGTATTGAGCTATGTGTTCCTCAGGATCCGTTGAACCATCATACAGCTTAATGGTAGGTACATGGAACCTCTTGGGTATCTCAGCATCACAGATTGGTGGTGCAAAATGAGATATCTTGTGGCTCCCATCCACAATCTCTGGGATAGGCTTGACCACTCCTGGGACACTTGATATCATGTCCTTCAACTTTTGCAATTCTCTAGCCATGGCATGATTGATACCTGGATCCAGCATAAGGCCATGGTTAGTAGTATAAGAATTACTAAAAGTGTTACCTCCCATTGGATTCAAATTAGGATGAGTGGATGTTAATCCATATTGTTGGGGCTCTGGAATGGCCGATGGACCAGTAGAAGCAATGGTTTGCATTGGAATGAAATCTCCCTGATGGATGTCGGAACTTCCTGATTGCAAACTCCTTAAGGATCCTGGAATCTGGAAGGATCCTTGAAACTGTGAGTATCCTTGGACCTGGGAGGATCTTGGAACATAGGAGGATCCTTGAACTTGGGAGGATCCTTGAACATAGGAGGATCCTTGAACTTGGGAGGATCCTTGAACATAGGAGGATCCTTGAACTTGGGAGGATCCTTGAACCTAGGAGGGTCCTTGAAATGGCCAGCACCCTTGAATCTGCTGCGCTCCCGAGTATCCTCCTGAGCTTGCAAAGGATCCTATATGCTGAGGATGGGATCCTGATGGTTGAAAGTGTAACCCTGAAGCCTGAGTCATTGCTGATGACCCGTAATGCACTCCTTTTGGTCCTCCAACATATTGAACGTCTGGAACCACTGAAGGCTGAGAAGTTATAACCGGAGTATCAAAATTCAAAGATCTGGGCATTAGTGGGGAATGATCCTCTGCCGATCTCTTTTGTTTCTTGATGTCTCCAATTTCTCTAAGGATTCTTTCATTGGTCTTGTCCTGCTGCTGGATATGCTCCTTCATCTGCAAAATCAGAGTAAACAAGTCACTAGTAGTAGGAGTATAAGAAGCAGAAGATGGAGGTTTTGAGAAAATGGGAGTTGGTTTCTTCTCGGCATTTTTCTGAGGTCCAGAAGGTGGTGGAGGCAAAGGTGGAATGCCCTGGGATGAATTGACTGCAGACATCGCACTGGAGGTATTCTTTGATGATGAAGCCATCTGCTCGTATGCAATGAACCGGAATGATCACAAAGATAAGAATTTGTTAGAAATGAAGCACCAATTGCCCCACGGTGGGCGCCAAACTGTTTTGGTCAAAAAATCTGATGAGGATAATGCAACCAAACTCTTTGTTACGGGGTATGATGCTTGAATTGGCTTATAGCAATAAGGATCACTATGAAAAATAAATGACAAGTGACACAAGGTTTATACGGGGAAAAAGCCCTTGATCAAGAGTTGATCTCCGGCACAAAAAACCCCGGGTGATGGAAACTACCGATCACCAACTCAAATTAAACAAGTAATATGTTACAACTTCGGATGATAGCGAGCTAAATACAAGGATCACTATAGTGTAATGTGTAAAAAGTGTATGAAATCGCTAAGTGAATGAACGAGAGCTGGTGTGAGCGGTTTTCAGAGTGTGTGTAGCCAAAAATAGCATAAGTGTTGTCTAATTAGCTCGCTACCCCATTTAAATCTAATAAAAATCTAAATAACAAACTATCCGCAAATGGTGCAAGTCCTCCACGACTCCACAACGTCCATTTCTGACCAAGCACGTGCGGAATAGAGTTAGAATATTCTCCAGAAATATCGCCAAGACCAAGTCCCATTTGATATTCCTGCAAAACAGTTACGAATTCAAAATGAACAATCATTAGTATAAGGATCCTTAGGATGATCCATGATCCTGATCCTGAAGCACTTCTGAGGATCACTAACTGACACAGAAGTAAGGATCACCAAATAGGATAATATTTGAGGATCACGGGTCATTTAGAAATCCACCCCTAACAGAAAATATCTATACTAACTAACATTCCGCAAATGGTGCAAGTCCTCCACGACTCCATAACGTCCACTTCTGGCCAAGCACGTGCGGAATAAACTTAGAATATGCTCCAGGAATATCGCCAAGACCAAGTCCAAATTGATACTCCTGCAAAACAATTTCGAATTCAAAGTAGACAACCGATAGTACAAGGATCACTATGATGATCCATGATCCTGATCCTGCAACACTTCTGAGGATCACTACTTCAGACAGAATTGAGGATCACTGAACCCAACAGTAAATGAGGATCACTGATCATTTAGAAATCCACCCCTAACAATATTGAGGAAGAATAAGAAGTTTGAGTGGACTAATAAGCATGAAGCTGCACTCAAGGCTCTTAAGGATTATCTATCCTCAGCACCAGCCTTGTTGAAACTAGAAAATGGAGAATCATTATCCTTATACTTAGCTGTTTCAGCTAAAGCAGTAAGTGCGATCCTAGTTAAGGATCATGAAGGCTCTCAACATCCGGTATACTATTAGTGATATACAAAGGGAAGCTGAATTAGAAGTTCAACAACTTGAGAAGACCAAGGATCCTTGGACACTCTTCACGGATGGAGCTTCAAATGTTAAAGGAACTTGACAAAGCACACTACTAAAATTGCCACAGGGGGACATTATACCCCAATCCATTGCATGTGAATTCCAAACCACTAATAATGAGGCTGAATATGAGGCCTTGATAGCAGGTTTGCAATTAGATAAGAATATGAGGATCAGGTATCTTCAAGTATTCATAGATTCCCTATTAATTACTAATCATTATAATGGTTCTTACACTGTCAAAGGTGAAAAGCTAATCAAGTACTTAGAAATAGTCAGGAAACTGGCAGATTCTTTTGCTTTTTTCAGTCTATCACAGGTACCTAGGGAAGAAAATGCAGAAGCTGATGCTCTAGCTAATCTTGGATCATCACTGAAGATTCCAGAGGATGTGAAAATACTCATCATCCATGTTTTAACTCCTGCAATTGAGGATCACGTAGCCATGAAGATAGTGGAAGATTCTACAATCATCCCTAGTGATGATACACAATCTCATTCAGGATCATGGACCCTTCCAGTCATGAGATATATACAACATGGAGAGATTCCTACTGGAGAAAATCCTAGAGCTTTCAAAGTCAAGGTATCTCAATTTACAATACTAAATAACATGTTATATAACGATCTCTTGCAGGTCCATATCTAAGGTGCATTGAGGATCCAGAAATTCAAGAAGTCTTAAAGGATTTTCACGAAGAAGATTGTGGAAACCACACTGGGGGCAGAGTACTGTTCTCAAGGATCCTTAGAGCAGGATACTATTGGCCTGCTATGAAGAACGATGCTGTGGATTATGCCAAGAAATATGATCCTTGTCAAGGACACATCAATATCCTTCATTGACAAAGAATGGCTGGAGCATACAACAAGAATGTCAGGTCCCTACTTAATTGAAGCTGAAGCAGGAAAGGGGGCATATCGTTTGTTGATAATGGATGGTGACCTCTTACCAAGATCTTGGAATGTTGTTCATCTCAAAAAGTACTTTATGTAAGAAGGATCAGGGATCCTCAGCGATGCCAGTATTCTGATTAAGGATCCGGGATCCTCAAAGGATATATGTGTTTTGGTCAAAAATCAAGCAAAGACAATGCAACCAAATCTTTTGTTGTGAGGTGTGATGCTTGAATCAATGAACAATATTAAGGATCACTCAGAAATGTAACGAACAAGTGACACAAGGATTTATACGAGGAAAAAGCCCTTGATCAAGAGTTGATCTCCGGCATAAAAAACCTCGGGTGATGGAAACTACCGATCACCAACTAAGATTAAATAAAAGATGTATACAACTCGGGATGATAACAAGCTTGTTACAAGGATCACTAGTGTGTAATGTGCCAAAAAATGTATGAAATCGCCAAGTATTGCTTGAGAGCTGACTGAGAGCTATTACGAGTGTGTGTAGTTGCTAAATTTGCTAAGTGTTTTTCTATCAAGCTTGTTATCCCCATTTTAAATTAGAAAATAACTAGTCTAACTAACTATCCGTAATTTGTGCACTCTCCCCACGATCTCCATAACGTTCACAATGGTCAAGCACGTGCGGAATATTGAGGGAATATACTCCAGGAATTTCGGTGAGACTTGGTCCATGCTCTCGTTCCTGCAAAACAAGTTTACGTACAAGGAAGACAATTGTTAGTAGTAGGATAACAACAGTGATCCTGAATCCTGATCCTGCGACACCTGCTGAGGATCCTTAATTCAAACAGAATTGAAGATCCATGATCCTGGTAGCAGTTGAGGACCCGTGATCCTTAGGATTTAGAAAATCCTCCCCTAACAATTGCCCCCAAAATATAAGGAGTAAAGTGTAAATTGTCGAGTTATATTTTCTTGATCTTATCCGCAACAAACTAACGGATATATAGCTATTATGATCGAACTATCCGTTGCAGATCTTACGTCATCTGAAGCGACATCCCTACAAAATCGTGATTATAAATTTAAGTTAGAGATAAGGGTCTAGAGGCATTTAAATTCGTGCGTTACATCCTTTAAATCCTCATTCGAAGATCAAGCAGGTACTTCTCTCCCCTTTCTCTTTTCTCTTTCTTGCTCTGTTCTTCTTCTTTCTCAAAATCTCCGAATCACAATGAAGCTAAGATCATCCCCTGCTAAGGATCATCGAAAAGATAGTCCCTTAAAAAGCTAAGGGATCATCGAAGACTCTCCGAAGGAACGTTGCTGCTTTACTGATCCTGAGATCGACAGGATTCGTCATTGCTTTCCGGCGAGCACTGTTTTCAAACCCTTTGACCCTACTGTCCGGAGTGATTTTATCTTTGAAACTTGGGTTGCATTTCCAGTCACCCCATTCTCGATAGGATACTCCTATCCTTTTCCTGCTTTTACCCAATCTTTCTTCTCCCTTACCGGCATATCCTATATCCAGGCTATGCCAATGATGTGGAGGGTTCTATTTACCCTTGAAAGGATCATTGAGCAAGAGGATATAGATTTGGGAATGTCGGAGTTATCTGAACTATACAACCTTGTAAGCCATGGTTCACACCGCTTTCTATTCAAACACAAACCCGGTGAACCTCATCCAATCCTGAAAACCACCAAGAACGATAACAAGTGGAAGAAACGTTTTTTCTTCGTCAGGAGGGATTCTATCCCTGATGGGAAGGATCTCCCCAGAAAATGGGTCACTCATGGTAGGATAGAGGATCCTTATAGAAGGATCGTAGGATAACCTGTTTCTGCTGAGGATCACTAACCCCTTTGTTTCTATTTTGCAGCTATTTCTGTTTCACACATCATTACATCTCCTGCAACCAAGGAGAGGATCACCGCTTTCCGAAATCTTGATCCTGCAATAAGATCGTTTCAAGCAAATACCAAGGATTCTCAAGAGGTATCCTCAGGCTCCGTTACAATGTCAAGTAAGTATTCAAGTTCATATATGATTAAATATTGAAATGCAAATAAAACAAGAATATTTATCTATTGTTTTGGATTGACAGGTGCTGGAAAATCTTCAAGGTCTGCCTCCCGCTTTAGTGTCACCGATCTTACTACCGTTGCTCCCAGGTCTGGGAAGAAGAAGACTGCTGCTAGCCCGAGTGCTGTGGTTCCCAAGCCTACCACCTCCAAGGGGGGAAAGAAAAGAAGGGCCTCCGAAGCTGACAATCTTGAAGGCTTGCCTCTTATCCGCCACCAGTTCCAAGAATACTTTGCTGATGTAAGGATCACTGACTATGCTTGATTATCCTGCCCACTCGAGGATCACGTGATCCTGAACTTTACCTTGTTTTCTTTGCAGAAATTTGCTGAGGTAGAAATGCTTTTTGATGCATATGTTGAGGAGGCGGAACAAAAGCACCAGGAGTTCCAAAAGTTCTTCTTGGCCAAGGATCAAACCATCTCTCGTCTTGAAAAGGATCTCGCTCTGGCGAAGCAGCAAGTGGTCATGGCCCAGATAGAGGCTGATCATGAGAGGCACGACCTGCTGGAGGATGCTAAAGTCTCTGCTGCCATCACCATGTATAAGATCAAGCTGCAAATGGCTCAGGAGGCTGAGGATCCTAACTTCGACAGGACCACTTGGGACAAGGAGGGTTGGAAGGCAAAGCTGGCAGAGCTGGAGGATGAAGATGAGGCTACTGAGGTCTTGGCGCTTGAGGCAGGCAGCAGCGGGAATGATCAAGCTGGAGGTGATGATGCTGGTGGTGATGCAGCCAAGGTGTGAGCTGCTGAAATGGGCGATGAATGATATTTCTAGACGCGGCCGGAGCCCATTTTTTTAAGATTTGGTAGTTTTTTGGTTATGGTGTTTTAAACAATGTTGGGTTGTACTTTGAACAATAGTTTCTAGGGTTATGGATCATGGATCCTTAGACAATAGGTAGGATAATAGGTGGTGGAGGGATCCTCTGTTTGGGGGATGAAACCACTTGTTATCCTGCCATCTTATATTTCCTGCACTTGAAAGACCTATTAACAATGGACACCCTTTACCTACCCCAGCGGACGGGCCACGTATTGCTGGTAGATGCTTGGGGTAGGTAATTTTGACAACCTTTGAAGGGTTAGCTTTTGTGAATAAAAATAACTTCAACTTTTTGGCTTTTTCCCGTGTTGTTATCCTTGTGTATTCTTTATTTTCCTACTGTTGTTATTCACTTTCTTTGAATTTGTAAGTAAAAGATAAAGGTTTAGTAAATCATGTTTAAAAGTTTTAGGATATGATCAATGATCAAATATCCTATAGTCAATAAATTCAGAAAAGTTATGTAACTTAAAGATCACTAGTTCTGTTGTCAAAGGATAAGGGTCACTTAGATGAATAAAGAATAAAATCAAAATGATTAAGGATCATACCTGAGAATCCAAGTTAGGATCCTAACCCTTTAACATTCATAATCAAGATAACCAAAAGACAAACCTTAGTAAAAGGTAAGGATCAAGGATCCTTGGCTGTATAACTTCAAAACCCTAAAACATAACTTGGGACTAAGCCAAATATAAGAGAAAAGTTAGTAACTGGGGACAAGCCCAACAATTCTGGGGACAAGCCCAATATACTGGGGACAAGCCCAAAGGATAACTGGGGACAAGCCCAAAGGATCTTGTGTAAACTGGAGTATGGCCCTCACTGGCGACTATACAAACTTAGTGACATGAAAATGCCAAAACCTTAGCTAACGTGAAAACGTTAGAAACCTTAGGAACGGATGTATGGTACGTCTACCATTATACGTAGGATCCCGGATACAGCCAGTACAATGAAATTGTCAGCCCCTAAAGCGAGTACTGGTCCCATTGCCATGAACTGTACCAGGATCATTGTGCGCTGCTGGCGATACTGGGGACAGGCCCAAAGAACTGGGGTCAAGCCCAAACAACTGGGGTCAAGCCCAAATAACTGGATACTTCTGTGGATACTCAATCCTTTGTTAAGGATACCTAAACCTTCTGCAAAACTCAGAATCAATTGAAAGGAGGATAAAGGATCCAGGATCCTTATCCTTACATATAGGATGATTAAAGAGTGAAATAGTTTAAGATTAGATCATTACCAAAATGAGGATCCTCTGTCTTGTAAGGATCCTTCAAGGATACTTGTTAGCTAAGGATCATGGATCCTTATTACATGAAGTATTTCTTCAAGTGGACAGCATTCCAAGCTCTTGGTAGCAAATCACCTTCCATTGTTAGCAATCGATATGCCCCCTTTCCTGCCTCAGCTTCAATCAAATAGGGGCCTTCCCACTTTGGTGCTAACTTTCCATCAACAGGATTAGTGGTGTTCTGAAATGCTTTCCTTAATACCATATCACCAACTTGGAATTTCTTGATCCTGACATTCTTGTTGTAGGCTCCAGCCATCCTTTGTTGATAACTGGTGACGTGTGCGTATATATACATAATTTTGCAATGAATTTACACACGATTTGGTTTTAAATTTATAAAAGTGATTAATACTTTTACATCAAAACACACACGAAAGAGGCAAGTGTACCCCGTCATATATGTAATAAAGTATCGCTAAGAACCAAGTATCGATCCAAGGAAATGGGCGGAGAAATAATACTAGACCTTTGTCACTAAACTACCTGTAAAAACATAAGTTTGGTTTGATTTTAATTAAACTAAAGTAAGCGTAAACAAATACATAATAAAAACATAATAGATAATATATAAAAAGCCTTGCTTAATACACAACCACAGCATGTCAACTAAGTCGATTTTGGCACTAGAAGCATTCGGTCAATATTCCAATTTAAGACAATTAGTATCCCTTTCGGGAATCCTAACATGACAATCATTCGGAAAGCTAAAACGATAAACACACTTTAACCACCTAAAATTGTTCTTTAACGTGCAATTGATAAATGTCTATGAAAATCTCTTAAAAATAAGTTAGTCATCCGCTAGGAGTTTTCTAACCGCACTTAATCAAGGAAAGAGACACCGATAAACACAATGCAACCACAGAGACAAGCATAAACTAGATTAAATCACAACCGAGTTCATTTTACAAATCTTGCACAATAATTCACTAAGATAGCAATTTTGGCCTAAACTACTAACTAAGCTAACAAATCATGGCAAGAATTTATAACGACACCATCTAACCCGTTAAGGTCCTTACGTGACGGCAAGCTCTCTTGATTAACAATAATTACATTTTATTAAATCACTAACCATTTCTAGTATCATGATGCATACATTTAAACCAAGCTAAACTAGTTAACCAAATTCAAAGTTTACTAATACAAGATTAATTAAGCTTCATTTTTCAACTATCTTAACTAACCAAGCATCAATCATCCAACATAATTACTTATAATCAAGAATTCAATATCAATAACAAGGTTGCAAACTAATCATCAAAGATAATCATAGAAAATACTTCAAGTGTCATTACAAACAAAGCTTAACATACTAATGGCTATAATCTAGCAAGGGATTGTTTGTGTTTTTGCCCAAAGGCTACAATAATACATAAACATTAATCTAAGTACTTGAAAGATTAACAAAATCATGGAAAGATTAGAAAACCAAACCATAAACAAGTACTAGACTAAGGATCCGGGTAGTAATGGAGCTAAACGGCACAATGTGGCTTGAATCCGGGTCAAAAGCAAAGCCTCCGGAGCCTGTAAATTTGCCTGTGAAGCTCCCAAAATTCCAGAATGTCAAACAGAATGTTTCTGTTCTGTTTTTATATTTTTTCACTGTGGCACGGTCGTTCTTCCTATGGCACGACCATGCACTTTAAGCAATTATTGGGCATGGGCACACCATACTGCATGACGTCATCAGATCGTTGACCAGAATCGAAATCGCACGACCGTTCTTCATATGGAACGGTCGTTCATCACCGGGACTCTGTTGCACGCTTGGTCGCACAGGTCGTTCAGTTCCGAGAGTTTGGCTTATCTTCGGAGTCGCACGGTCGTTCTTCAAATGGCACGTCCGTGCGTCACCGGTCTGGCCTTGTTTGCCTTGCACGCCTAGTCGCACTGCTCGTTCATTGCCAGACTAATCAACAATTGTCGGAGATGCACGGTCGTGCATCAAGTCGCACGACCGTTCCACAGGCCCATGTCAGTTTCCTTAACAAAATGTCCGCAGCTTCGTCGTTTTGTCCGAAAAGTCCTCGTTTTCGCTATCATCTTGTCTGGTATGCTGTTTTAGGCCTGTAAACAAAAGTGTAGATAATTAAGTATCCGAATGACGGTTTTACGGCCAAAAACGCATAAAATAGGGGTAAAACGGGGGACTAAAATTTGTGTAAATTAACGAATATCAACTGGCCATCCTTATCCTTTCCAAATCCCTGAGTTCTTCTATAGTATCCAAGTCTTGAACCAAGTTTTCAGCATTTTCTTCAGGATCACGAGTGCTTGTTCTTGCAGTAGGAACCACCATCTCTTTAGGGATCACTGATTCTGCTCCAAATACCAAAGAGAATGGAGTTTGTCCAGTAGCATTCTTGGGAGTTGTCCTATCAGCCCAAAGTACATAAGGTAGTTCTTTCTGCCCATTTTCCTTTCTTAGATCCAAGCTTCTTCTTCAAATTGTTGATGATGATCTTGTTGGATGATTATGCCTGACCATTAGCTTGTGGGTGGACTGGTGTTGATGTTATCATCTTAATCCCCCAGCTGTCACAAAAGTTAGTAGTTCTACTCCCAATAAATTGGGATCCATTATCACAAACAATTTCAGAAGGAATACCAAATCTAGTAATGATGTTTCTTTTAATAAAGGATATCACTTCTTTTTCTCTGACTTGAGCAAAGGCTTCAGCCTCTATCCACTTGGAGAAGTAATCAGTCATAGCAAGCATGAACACTTTTCCACCAGGTGCCTTGGGAAGTTTACCAACTATATCCATTCCCCATCTCATAAATGGCCAAGAAGAGGATATAGGATGCAAAAGCTCTGCTGGTTGATGAAGGATATTACTATGTCTCTGACAATGATCACATTTCTTGGCATATTCCACAGCATCCTTCTTCATGGTAGGCCAATAGTATCCTATCCTCAGGATCCTCGAGAATAATGCCCTGCCCCCAGTGTGGTTTCCACAATCTCCTTCATGAAAATCCTTTAGGACTTCTTGGATTTCAGGATCCTCAATGCATCTTAAATATGGTCCTGCAAGAGATCGTTTATATAACATGTTATTCAATATTGTGAATTGAGATACCTTGATTTTGAAAGCCCTGGGGTTTTCTCCGGTAGGAATCTCTCCATGTTGTATGTATCTCATAATTGGAAGGATCCATGTTCCTGAATGAGATTGTGTATCATCAGTAGGGATGATTGCAGAATCCTCTCCTATCTCCATGGCTACATGATCCTCAATAGCAGGGGATAGGATGTGGATAATAGGGATCCTGATATCCTCTGGAATCTTCAAGGATGATCCTAGATTGGCCAATGCATCAGCTTCTGCATTCTCTTCTCTGGGTACCTGTGTCAAACTAAAGGAAACAAAAGAGAGTGCCAATTATTTGACTATCTCTAAATATTTGATTAGTCTTTCACCTTTAACATCATAGGATCCATTAAAGTGATTAGTAATTAACTATGAATCTACATGTACCTCAAGATACCTGATCCTCATATGCTTGGCAATTTGCAAACCAGCTATCAAGGCTTCATACCCAGCCTCATTGTTAGTAGTTTGAAACTCACAAGCTATGGAGTGGGGTATTATGTCCCCCTGTGGCAATTTTAGTAGTATTCCAAGTCCTATTCCTTTGACATTAGAAGCTCCATCAGTGAAAAGTATCCAAGGATCCTTAGTTTCTTCCAACTGTTGGACTTCTAACTCAGCTTCCTTTTGCTAGTCACTACTAAAATCTGCCACAAAGTCAGCTAAGGTTTGGGATTTGATGGCAGTCCTTGGTTCATATCTTATATCATAAGCACTAAGCTTCACTGCCCATTTAGCCATCCTTCCTGACATTTCAGGTTTCCCGAGAACATTCTTAATTGGAAAATTAGTCTTAACAATAATGGCATCAGTTTCAAAATAATGTCTTAATTTAGTAGATGCCATAATTAGTGCAAGGATAAGTTTTTTCTAAATGTGAATACCTGGATTCAGCGTCAAGCAAACTCTTACTTACATAATAGACAGGATGTTGTGTACCTTCGTGATCCTTAACAAGGACCGCACTTACTGCTTTAGAGGATACCGCCAAATACAAGGATAATATATCTCCTTTTTCTGGTTTCATCAAGGCAGGGGCTGAGGATAGGTAATCCTTGAGAGCTTTGAGAGCATTTTCATGCTTTTCAGTCCATTCAAATTTCTTGTTCTTCCTCAAAATGTCATAGAATTCCTTGCATTTTTCTGAGGATTTGGATATGAACCTGTTCAAGGCTGCGATCCTGCCTGTCAATCTTTGCACATCCTTAGCATTGGCAGGAGATTTGATATTCACTGTTATGGGTCATTTTCTAAGCATACATATCTTGACCAATATCCTGCTTTTTATTGTTTATTTGTGACCAGGATGCTGGACGAGGATATTGCTAACATCTTGGGCGATATCCTGAGGTTGATCGAATTAATCACGTGCAGGTTAAAGACTGGGACTTGCCAACGGTCAAATGGACTTCGTCTCCTCAAGACTCGGACATATTTGTTACGGGAGAGACGTTGAACCCGAAAGACTAGGTCCATAACGTTCGAGTGAGGAATATTCATTGGATCCCGGTTATTTAGGATAGTTTGTTATATTTGTTTTACTATAAATAGATGGGGGCGGATCAGATTAAGGGGCTCAACTTTCACATTTTCAAACACTTTCTCTCTAGCTCACTGCAAACACGACACACAACACTTGTATTCGAATTACATTGTAACACATAGTTGATCCGCACCACATCCTGCACTGTATCCTGATATTTGAAGCAATAGAAGAACAAGGCAGCTGCGATTGTCAGCTCCCGAGGTTTTATGCCGGCGATCTAGATTGATCAAGGGCTTTCCTCGTACATCACCTGTCAACCTTTACTTTTCTGCTCATTGTTTGATCATAGATACAGCTCTATATCTTGAGCCGTATCCTGAAACTGTTTTTATAACTAACTTGGTTAACATATTTTTCACACATAATTTTAGCACACTACCTCACTTAACTAATTTGATCACTAAATTACTCCGGTAATTTTTGACCAAAACAATTTGGCGCCCACCGTGGGGCAAGTG
This sequence comes from Helianthus tuberosus, assembly GCA_030545235.1. NCBI lineage: Eukaryota > Viridiplantae > Streptophyta > Magnoliopsida > Asterales > Asteraceae > Helianthus > Helianthus tuberosus. Next base: position 204,510,823 of record CM060395.1, on the reverse strand, counting down.
GTTCTACCTTTACTAAAAATCTTTGTGAAATCGTTAATCGGTTTTCTATTTTCAAAACTTTTTGACACATTGTTTACAATGGCCTCAAGATCAAACATGAGCTCCACCACTATGTCTGCTGCAACCTCCGCTACTACCGGTTCGGTGCTTCCACCACCTCCTCCAAGGATGCCATTTTCTTCACAACCTCAAGATGTTATCCCTACTCGGAGTGTTCAGGGATCTGCTCCCGTTTTAGCCTCTAATGATGAAATTCTAACTTTATTTGGAAGTGTGCAGGAACAAATGAGGCAGCAACAGGAAACTAACCAAATGCTGTTAAGAGAAATACAACTCTTAAAAGCTAGCTCGAGTAGACTTGCTGAAGAAACCGTCACTCCTATACAGCCCATGGCTTTGAACTTCAGTTCCGCAGTTTACACTGAGGATAACAGGGGGAATATCGTCCCAAGCCATTCTCAGAATTATACCCCTGAGATACCCTCTTCGGTCAGGATGTCCACTGTGAGGAGTTCAGGATATGCTTCAGGATATGGCCAAAATCCTCAGACCGGTAATGTGTCAAATAATAATGTTCTTGCTACTAACAATAATGGCTCTTTGCAGGATGCAGGTATGACGTCAACATTTACCAGGGAGCTCCAGAAATTGAAGGACATGATATCCAGTGTACCTGGAGTGGTCCAGCCAATTCCAGAAGTATCCCAAGATAGCCACAGGATATCCCGCTTTGCATATCCTATCTGTGATGCTGAAATCCCAAAAAGATTTCAGACTCCCAACATGAAGCTGTATGATGGGACTACGGATCCTGAAGAGCATATTGCCCAGTATAGGGAAAGAATGGAGATCAACCCTATCCCTCCGGAGCTCAAGGAAGCATGCTTGTGCAAGGGTTTTGGATCTACCCTGACAGGATCAGCCTTAAAATGGCTATTAAATGTTCCTCCTCACTCAATTACTTCGTTTGCTCATTTGGTTAATTTATTTAATAGTTAGTTTTCTTGCAGCCGGAGTTTTGAGAAACTAACCAGTGATCTTTACAGGATAACTCAAGGGCCCCAGGAATCCTTGAGGGATTATGTGAACAAATTCAGTCGAGAATCCTTGGATATCCCACATCTTGATGTTGCAACAGCTGTGCAAGCTTTTAAGATGGGGTTACAAAAGGATTCTCAGTTTTATCAAGATCTTGTAATGAATCCCTGCAGGAATCTCGACGAAGCTCGTAACAGGGCTTTGAGATATATCCGTTTGGAAGATGACAAGAAGATGCAGGAGAGGATGAATTCTACCTCAACCTATGAATCAACTAACAGGAAATCAGAATCCTCATATAAGCCATATCGTTCCAAGCCATATGGTAGAAATGATAACAAGAAAGTGAATGCTGTTGAAGACGAGGATCCTGAAGAATATCCTGACTTATCTGAATACTGCTTTTCTGTTAATATACCTGAGTTAATGTATGCTATGCAGGGTTTAGGGGACAAAGCTAGGTGGCCTCGAAAGAACCAGCAGAAAGCTGATTGGAAGGATAAATCCAAATGGTGTGCCTTCCATGAAGACTTCGGACATATGACCGAGGATTGCATTGCTTTAAGGAAAGAAATAAGTTACATGTTAAGCAAAGGGTATCTGAAGGACTTGCTGGGAAGAAAGAAGAATAAAGGGCAGGATCCCGAGAAGGATCCTGAACGAGCAGCATCACCCCCAGCAGATGCCAAGATAATTAACTTTATTTCAGGAGGATCCGACATTTGTAGGACTTCGTATTCGGCGGCTAAGAGACATGCAAAGGAAGCTAAGAGTGAAAGGGGAGACAAACCAGTCAGGATGACTACCCTCACAACTGATAAAGTGATCACTTTCGATAGTGATGACAGGGATACTGTTTAGGATCCTCACCATGATGCTTTGGTAATAACATTATATGTGGCTAACCATTTTGTACGCAGGATATTGGTGGACAACGGTAGTTCTGTCAATATAATTAAGCTTGAAACATTGAAAAGGATGAATGTATCTCCGATGGACATTACTTCGAAGTCCACAGTGCTCGTTGGTTTCAGTGGAGAAGCTAGAAATACTGTAGGAGAGATAAAGTTACCAGTATACGTTTAAGGGGTCAACTCGATACAAAGCTTCTGTGTGATGGACTCCTTATCCTGCTATAACATCATACTAGGCAGGCCATGGATCCATGACATGAAGGCTGTGCCTTCAACTTATCACCAATGCATAAAGATTCCAACCCCTTGGGGGGTCGTCAAAGTTGATAGTGATCAGCAGGAGGCGAAGGAATGCTACACATCCTCAATGAAATCCTCGACCAAGCCTAATCCAGCATAGCAATTAAAGATGCGGGCCCGGGATACCTTGGAAGCTTCGGAGCAGGATGTGAAGAAAGTTATCCTAGATCAGGATAATCCTGATATCTCGGTGCTCGTAGGAACCAATATCCCTCGGGATATTGAAAAACAATTAACTGACTTTTTGAAGTGCAGGATGTCAACGTTTGCATGGAGGCATGAGGATATGACAGGTATATCCAAAGACATTATTACTCACAAGCTTGGAATTGACAGGTCATTCAAGCCTATTCAGCAAAAAAGAAGGAAGTTTGCTCCTGAGCGGAATATAATCATCCAAGAGGAAGTTGAAAGATTGTTAAAGTCCAAAATGATCAGAGAAGTCAAGTTCCCAAGATGGTTGGCGAATGTGGTCATAGTGCAGAAGAAAAATGGGAAATGGAGAGTCTGTGTAGATTACACAGACTTGAATAAGGCTTGTCCTAAAGACCCGTTCCCCCTTCCTCATATCGATGCAATGGTGGATGCTACTGCTGGGCATGAAATGTTAACGTTCATGGACGCATCCTCAGGATTTCAGCAGATTCAAATGGAGCCTTCGGACCAGGAGGATACTGCTTTCATGACACCAACAGGTATTTATTGCTATACTGCTATGCCTTTCGGTTTGAAAAATGCAGGTGCAACATACCAGAGATTGGTGAACATGATGTTCAAAGATAAGCTGGGGGACAACATGGAGGTGTATATTGACGATATGGTGGTGAAATCTAAAAAGGCTGAGGATCACCTCCAGGATATCAAGGGAGCATTTGATATTCTGGATCAGTATAACATGAAGCTGAATCCTGCTAAGTGCCATTTCGGAGTGGGGGCAGGAAAGTTTCTAGGATATATGGTGACGAAAAGGGGAATAGAGGCAAGCCCGGAGCAGATTAAAGCTATCCTGGATATAAAATCACCCTCGAATATGAAGGACGTTCAACGGTTAACAGGCCGAGTAGCAGCTTTGAACAGATTTATTTCAAGATCCTCGGAAAAATGCAAGGAATTCTATGATATCCTCAAGAAGAATAAGAAATTTGAATGGGGAGCAAAGCATGAAGCAGCCTTGCAGGATTTGAAGCGATATCTCTCAACTGCACCTCTATTGATGAAACCTGAAAATGGTGAACCACTATCCCTATACCTCGCTGTATCAGGGAATGCTGTAAGTGCCGTTCTTATAAAGGACCATGAAGGACAGCAATATCCTGTTTATTATGTTAGTAAAAGTTTGTTAGATGCTGAAACTAGGTATTCTCATTTAGAAAAATTGATATTAGCTCTAGTTATGGCATCGACAAAGCTTAGACATTATTTTGAGACACATAGGATCCATGTTAAAACAAATTATCCTGTCAAAAATGTGCTTAGGAAACCAGAGATGTCAGGCAGGATGGCCAAGTGGTCAGTAAAGTTAAGTGCTTATGATTTAGTATATGAACCTAGAAATGCCATAAAGTCTCAGGCTTTAGCTGACTTTGTGGCTGATTTCAGTAGTGACATTCAGGATGAGGTGGACCTAGAAGTTCAACAGTTAGGAGAATCCTCAGGATCCTGGACATTATATACTGATGGTGCATCTAATGTACGAGGAGTAGGATTATGAATACTACTAAAATCGCCACAGGGGGACATATTACCCCAGGCTATTAGGTGTGAATTCCCTGCTACTAATAATGAGGCAGAATATGAAGCTTTAATTGCAGGATTAGAGTTGGCTAAGAATATGAGTATCAAGAATTTGCAAGTATATGTTGACTCCTTGTTAATTACTAACCATTTTAATGGATCCTATGCAGTTAAGGGTGAGAAATTAATCGAATATCTCGATATTCTCAAAAAATTAGCAGGATATTTCGATGTTTTTACACTTGAACAGGTACCAAGGGAGGATAATGCTGAAGCAGATGCCTTAGCAAATTTGGGATCATCTATCAGGATACCAGAAGGGACCTGAATACCAATATTACATGTCTTATATCCTGCAACGAATCCTCAGGATAAAGAAGTAGCGGCTATTCAGGATCCTGGAGCAGAGTACCCTGAAAAGGATCCTAAATCCTGGACGGCTCCAATCGTGAGATAGCTCAAGGAAGGACACATCCCCGGAAATGAAAATCCTAAGGCATTTAGGATGAAGGTACCACGATTCACTATTATAAATAATGTTTTATACAAGAAATCTCTCGCAGGACCGTATTTGAGGTGTTTGGAGGATCCTGAAGCCAAAGAAGTACTTCAGGATATACATGAAGGGGATTGTGGTAACCATACTGGGGCAGGTCATTATTCTCAAAAGTATTAAGGACATGATATTATTGGCCGACAATGAGAAAAGATGCCGCAGAATATGCTCGAAGATGTGATGCATGTCAAAGACATAGTAACATATTACATCAGCCAGCTGAACCGCTGTATCCTATTGTTTCCCCTTGGCCATTTATGAAGTGGGGTATGGATATAGTGGGAAAGCTTCCAAAGGCTCTAGGAGGGAAGGTTTTTATGTTGGCAATGACAGATTATTTCTCTAAATGGGTTGAAGCCGAGGCATTTGTCCAAGTCAGGGATCAAGAAGTAGCATCCTTCATAAAGAGAAATATCCTGACCAGATTCGGAGTACCAGCTGAGATAATCTGTGACAATGGTTCTCAGTTTATAAGCAAGAGAACTACTGACTTTTGCAAGAGTTGGGGAATCAAAATGATAACATCTACTCCGGTACATCCTCAAGCGAATGGACAAGCAGAATCCTCAAACAAGATAATTCTCAATAACTTAAAGAAGAGACTTGGAGCCAAAAAAGGAAGATGGGCAGAAGAATTACCCTTTGTTTTGTGGGCTGATAGGACAACGGTAAAGGATGCAACAGGCCAAACCCCATTTTCCTTGGTATTTGGAGCAGAAGCAATGATTCCAACGGAAATGGCGATACCTACTGCGAGATCTATCCTACGGGATCCTGAACAGAATCCTGAAGCCTTATGTCAGGATTTGGATACCATAGATGAAAAAAGGGATGCAGCAAGGCTAAGGATGGCAGCATATCAACAAAGAATATCCAGAGCATATAACAAGAATATAAGGACTAGGAGATTTCGAGTTGGTGATTGGGTGCTAAGAAAGGCTTTTCAGAATACCACTAATCCTGCCGATGGCAAGCTAGCTCCAAAATGGGAAGGACCATATGAAGTTGAGTCAGAAGCAGGGAAAGGAGCATATAGACTCAAGAATATGGAAGGGGATATGCTACCAAGATCCTGGAATGCAATACACTTAAAGCTCTATTTCAAGTAAGAATAGAATGTAATTTCTATCTCAAGATGGTATGAATTCTATCTCTTTTAAATATGTTTGATTTGATTTGTTCTTTGAAACCCAATACTAACTTAAGCATCGGAGGGGTGTTAGCCAAGCTAACACCCACCTTAGTGTAAGGATGTTTTGCAGTATATGCTCCAAGATATAGCTCCAGGATGCTCACTCAGGATACTTCGGAAGATTAGAGGATTGGCCCCCTCTCTCACGTATAAGGGATCCCGATCCCTTCACAGGTTTAAAGGTATTCACCTTTCTTCCGAATTGGGTTTAAACACCCAGCCTGGAGCGCAAGTTATTCGGGAATAGTTCAAGGTGGCGGGACCAGTCCATGTAAAAGTGGTTGACAATTTCGTTACTATTGGCTATATCCTGAATCCTAAAGGTATATGAGGATTGATCACCCTCTCTCACGAAAGGGTATTTTCATACTCTCTAAGGTTTAAAAGTTTTCACCTTTCTAAGTCTTGGAGTTTATGCACTCCCGCCTGTAGCGCACGAAAATTTGGGATTTTCCCCATGATACAAGGGATTCGTCCCCAATACATTTTTTGGGTTTTACCCTGTAACATGAAGAATTGTCTACACAATGGGAACTGATATCCAAAGGATTTCTAAGTATTTGAAGGCATTGTACACAGGGGACCTTCCTACTAAAGCAATGGTGTAAAGTTCAAAGGATAAGACTCGGAACTAATGAACTAAGTGTCTCAGACAGGGGACATCTTCATTGGAAGAGTTGCAAAGGGATTGAGGTTTGATAATAGGGTTATACCCTATTCCTGGTATGATCTTTCCTTTGTAAACGTTATTTAAGTTTTTAACAATACTATGTTTGACAAAAGGTCAAACATCCTGATTAGGATAAATTCTCGGGATATATTCTCAGAATATATTTTCAAAATACTTCTCAGGATATTTGATTAAGATATATGAAATTGGTACTAGTTTGAAACTTTAATTAAGTTAGTATCGTCATAACAGGTTTTAAAATGAACTATCTTTTAATTTTCTCTAAAGGTGATTGAATTAATAAAAGTTTTGGTAATATATCACTGACTATATTTTGCAAAAATAAGGTCTATAATAAGAAAGACAGAAAGTGATAGCAAGAAAAATGAAAGATGAAATTACTGGAAATAAACGGTACTAGCTGAAAACCAAAGGCTTCATCCTGAAACCCAGGACCCATCCGCCTTCGATTATCAAATTGTTTTAATGCAAAAAATAAAAATTGTTCATAAGACATAAAATTGCTCAAACAAAAGGAAATAAGTTTTAGGGGGCAGTGCTATCTTCGTTCGCGGTAATTTCAGCAGCATCCGTCTCAGGATCCACCTCAGCATCCCTCTCAGCATCGTTAGCTTTTTCAGCTACTTTGGAGGATCCTTCGGTAGCTGGTGTGGTAGAAATGCCGCCAAGATTCTTTAGTCTCGTTTCCCAGGCACCAACGTCCCAAGAAGGGCATTCAAAACCTAGTGTTTTGGCTTCATGGGCCATCTTCAGCCTGGCCTGGAGAAGAGAAATGACGACGGAACTCTTAAGGCTATCCCGGTAGGTGACCATATCCCGTTCATGTTGCACATGGGCAGCTTCAAGATCGGCTTGGGCTTGAAGAGTAGCTTTGTTGAGAGCAGTCTGGTGTTCTTGAATCATAGCTTTGAACTTCTCCTCGTAATGACGAGATTTGGCGGCTGCAATCATGCCTTGATTGGAGATCGTGACTTCTGCTTCCTTTAACTTGGATTCAAGCGTCTTGTTAAGCCCACATGATTCTTGATATAGATGAACCAGACGCTCAAGACCCTGCGAAAGTAAGAGGACAGGTATTAATATTGATAAATCTTTGTAAATGATGTAAGCTGCAGGATGTGGTTTGAGAATACTAACCTGGTTAAGAAAGGAAGTCATAAACCCGCTAGCTTCAATGAACCCGTGCTTCTCATAGGGAAAAGTGTCAGAAATGACGGGGGAATCGGGCTCTTTCCTTTTACGAGAGCTGGAGCTCCGGGGCTTGGTAGTTGGCAAGGGTTTGCTGATGACAATGGCTTTGGAACCACTGGGTTTGGATGAGGCTATGGCCCTGGGACTAGGTTCCTTCTTGACCTGAACCTGATTAGAATAGCTGTCCAACTCGTCGAGGTCAAAGACTTCAGGGATCTTGGCCGGTGATGCATAAAGGAAAAAGTTTTGCATTATTATTACTTTTCATTCTATTATGCTATACTAACTAACTATTATAAAAGTAATCCTTACCAGACATTTCAGATGACGAGTATTGACTGGAACTCGGGACGTGTGTGGTGAAACTCCTGTCTATTGCAGGTAATTGGTAAACAGTTTTGATTCTTTCCTCTGATTCAGCGGTAGGGGGAGCTACTTCCTTTAAATTCACTGCATAAGAATCAAAAAGAAGGATATTAGTAAAAGATAAAAATCTAAAGGTACATGAGAACATTTATGACCCTACCGGTGGTTAACCACTCCACCGGAAGGCTGGCACCCTCAGCAATGGAGTCTCGTTTGACAAAGAAAAATTTGCGTTGCCATCCATCTTCGTTTTTGGTGGCTTTAAGAATAAGGGGTTTGCTAGAGGTCGAAAAAAGCAAGAACCGGCTAGAGCCGTGGGATCGGAGGCGGTAAGCAGTAGGCAGATCCTCGATGCAGAGGTCGGGGCAGTGAAGGTTTATGATTTGGTTAAGTACGATTAATATTCTCCAAACCATGGGCATGGTTTGAGCAAAAGAGATGCCGGTGGTTCGGAAGAATTGCATCATGAATTCGGGAAAGGGGTATCGAAGACCCAGCGAAAAAGGTATGCTGGAAAGCAGACCCAATCTGTGGAAGAAACATCCGATCGAATTGACCGATCGAACGATCTAAAGACTGTGTTATCAGGGAATGCACCGGAAGCTCTCAAAGCCGTGATGTCTGCGTTGTCGAAAGCGCAGACCTCCTTTTCAGGATTTTTGAGGAGATTCTCCTGGGTGAAGGTCTCGGCAGCCATTACGAATAAGGCAAGAAAAATTGACAGAAAGTGAATGAGAAATGGGGAATTACCTGGAGACTCTGTTGGAGATATCTGCTTTTCAAACAAGAAGAGAGAAGATATAGGGGCATTGTGGATCTCCATTGAGCTAAAAGCGCGTTGGAGGTTATGATGTGATCTTGACCGTCGCTTCGTTTTAAATGCCTTAAGTTACGGGATAAAACTTTTAAAATATATCCGTTGGATTGGTATACCAACCGATATATTTGGGGATAATTGTTATGGGTCATTTTCTAAGCATACATATCTTGACCAATATCCTGCTTTTTATTGTTTATTTGTGACCAGGATGCTAGACGAGGATATTGCTAACATCTTGGGCGGTATCCTGAGCTTGATCGAATTAATCACGTGCAGGTTAAAGACTGGGACTTGCCAACGGTCAAATGGACTTCTTCTCCTCAAGACTCGGACGTATTTATTATGGGAGAGACGTTGAACCCGAAAGACTAGGTCCATAACGTTCGAGTGAGGAATATTTGTTGGATCCCGGTTATTTAGGATAGTTTGTTATATTTGTTTTACTATAAATAGATGGGGGCAGATCAGATTAAGGGACTCAACTTTCACATTTTCAAACACTTTCTCTCTAGCTCACTGCAAACACTACACACAACACTTGTATTCGAATTACATTGTAACACATAGTTGATCCGCACCACATCCTGCACTGTATCCTGATATTTGAAGCAATAGAAGAACAAGGCAGCTGCGATTGTCAGCTCCCGAGGTTTTATGCCGGCGATCTAGATTGATCAAGGGCTTTCCTCGTACATCACCTGTCAACCTTTACTTTTCTGCTCATTGTTTGATCATAGATACAACTCTATATCTTGAGCCGTATCCTGAAACTGTTTTTATAACTAACTTGGTTAACATATTTTTCACACATAATTTTAGCACACTACCTCACTTAACTAATTTGATCACTAAATTGCTCCGGTAATTTTTGACCAAAACATTCACAATAGCCTTAATTTGCTCTGGACTTGCTTCAATGCCTCTTTTTGTCACCATATAGCCTAGGAATTTACCTGCTTTAACACCAAAGTGACACTTGGAAGGATTTAGTTTCATATTAAATTTATCAAGGATATCGAATGCTTCCTCCAAGTCTCTAAGGTGATCCTCAGCTTTCCTGGACTTAACCACCATGTTATCTATATAGACTTCCATAATGTGTCCAATTTGTTCCTTGAACATCATATTGACTAGCCTTTGATAAGTAGCACCTGCATTCCTTAGTCCAAATGGCATAGCAATATAACAATATATACCAGTTGGGGTCATAAAGGCTGTATCCTCTTGATCAGATGGTTCCATCTGAATTTGTTGAAATCCAGATGAAGCATCCATAAAAGTCAACAACTCATGACCCGCGGTAGCATCCACCATGGAGTCAATGTGGGGTAATGGGAAAGGATCCTTGGGACATGCCTTGTTTAAATCAGTAAAATCGACACATACCCTCCACTTTCCATTCTTCTTTGGAACAACAACCACATTGGCTAACCACCTTGGATACTTAACCTCTCTTATCATACCTGCCCGAAGTAGTTTATCTACCTCTTCCTGGATAATAGCATTCCTTTCAGGTGCAAACTTCCTCCTCTTCTGATGAATTGGCTTGAATGACCTGTCAATGCCAAGTTTATGAGTAATTATATCTTTAGATATACCTGTCATGTCCTCATGCTTCCAGGCAAAGGTAGTTTTCCTCCTTTTAAGGAAGGATACTAGATCCTGTTCAATGCTGCTGAGGATCCCTGATCCTATGAAGACTATGGATTCAGGATCATGAGGATCCATAAGGATTTCTTTCACATCCTATTCTCTTGCCTCCAAGACATCTCTTGGAGGATGCTTTAATTGCTATTGCTCCCTTGGTCTTGAGGCTGGCTTCATTGACGACGTGTAACAATTCTTAGCTTCTTGTTGATCACTCTCAATCTTCACCACTCCCCACGGACTAGGAAGCTTTACACATTGGTGATAGGTAGATGGGACTGCCTTCATGTCATGTATCCATGGCCTGCCAATGATAACATTACAACAGGATAAGCAATCTATAACACAGAATTTTTGATAAGAATGAAGTCCTTTAATATAGATGGGGAGTTTGATGTCCCCCAATGTATTCTTGGTTTCTCCGCTGAATCCCACAAGAACAGAGGATCTTGGGACGATGTCTGATTCAGGAATGTTCATCTTCTTGAGGACATCAAGCTGAATGATGTTCACCGAGCTTCCTCCATCTATCAGGATCCTGCGAACAAAATGGTTAGAAATAAACAGAGTAATAACAAGACCATCATGATGAGGATCCTGAACATCAACACGATCATCCTCATCAAAGGTTATAATTTAATCCTTGGTAACAGTGGACGTCCGGATGGGTCTGTCTCCATAATCCATCTTGGTTTCCTTGGCATGTCTTTTGGCTGCTGAAAAGGAAGTACCACAAATGTCTGATCCTCCTGATATGAAGTTTATTACTTGTGCATCTGCTGGAGGAGCATGAGCCTTTTTCGGGATCCTTTCAGGATCCTGGATCCTTGACTTCTTTCGTCCCAAAAGTTCCTTCAAGTGCCCCTTGCTTAACAAGTAACCAATTTCTTTTCTTAGTGCAATACACTCATCAGTGAGATGCCCAAAATCCTCATGATATGCACACCACTTGGACTTATCCTTTGTTGCGGCTGGTTTATCACTTTTCCTTGGCCATCTTGCTTTCTCACCTAGATTCTACATTGCAAGAATTAGTTCATTGATATCAACAGAAAAACAGTATTCAGAAATTGGAGGATAATCCTCATCATCCTCTTCTTGTTCTACTGTATGCACATTCTGGTTATCAGACTTGTTGTAGGACTTGAACTTGTTATTTTTAAAGTAGGATCCTTGCTTTTCCTGTTTTGAGGATCCTGTCAATCTCTCCTGGATCCTTTTATCATCCTCTAGTCAGATGAATCTAAGGGCCCTGGTTCTTACTTCATCAAGATTCCTGCATGGGGTCATAACAAGATCATCATAGAATAATGAATCCCTAAGTAAACCCATTTTAAAGGCTTCTACAGCCGTAGCTATGTCCAGGTTAGGGATATCTAAGGATTCTTTGCTAAATTTAGTGATGTAATCTCTAAGTGATTCATTTTGACCTTGTGTTACCCTATATAGATCACTAGTTAATCGTTCAAATTTTCTACTACATGAGAATTGACTATTAAACAGATTAACTAGATTAGCAAATGAAGTAATAGAGTAAGGGGGAAGACTTAGCAGCCATTTAAGAGCTGATCCTGTGAGTGTGGATCCGAAACCCTTGCATAGACATGCTTCTTTTAACCTTTCTAGGATGGGGTTGATCTCCATCCTCTCTCTATATTGAGCCACATGTTCCTCTAGATCCGTTGAACCATCATACAACTTCATGGTTGGTATTTGGAACCTTTTGGGTATCTCGGCATCACAAATAGGAGGTGCAAAACGAGATATCCTATGGCTCCCATCTGCAATTTCAGGAATGGGCTTAACCACTCCTGGTACGTTGTATATCATATCCTTCAGCTTCTGTAATTCCCTAGCCATAGCTTGATTGATACCTGTATCCTGTATAGAGCCATGGTTAGTGTTATAAGAATTATTGAAAGTGTTACCTCCCGGAGCATTCAGGTTAGGAATTGCAGATGTGAATCCATATTGACGAGATTCTGGTATGTGTTTTGGTAAAAAAAAATCTGTTGAGGATATTGCAACCAAACTCTTTGTTACGGGGTATGATGCTAATTATGTATATCAATGACAAGGATCACTTCAATGTAATTTGCACAAATGACACAAGGATGTATACGGGGAAAAAGCCCTTGATCAAGAGTTGATCTCCGGCACAAAAAACCCCGGGTGATGGAAACTACCGATCACCAAGCTCAAATAAATGATTAAATGTTTACAACTTCGGATAGTAACGAGCTAGGTACAAGGATCACTATCGTGAAATGTGTACAAGTGAGTGAAAATGAATGTATGTTCGTCAAGAGCTTCAAGTGTGCGAGTATACGAGTGTGTGTAGCTGCAAAAAATGGCTAAGTGTTTTTCTACTAGCTCGTTACCCCTTTTAAAATAGAAATTTAACTACCAAACTAACTATCCGACTTTCGTGCCATGCCTCCACGTTCTCCACAACGTTTATTTTTGGCCAAGCACGTGCGGAATATTTTGGGAATATTCTCCAGAAATGTCGCCAAGACTAAGTCCGACTTGTTACTCCTGCAAAATAATACGAAACACAAGTGAAGAATTGTTAGTATGAGGATCCTTAAGGTGATCCATGATCCTGATCCTGAAGCTCTTCTGAGGATCACTATCTGTCACAGAAGTAAGGATCACTAAAGAGGATAATAACTAAGGATCACGGGTCATTTAGAAATCCACCCCTAACAATTGCCCCCAAAATATAAGGAGTTAAATTGTAAATATGTGAGTTATATTTTCTTGATCTTATCCGCAACTAACTAACGGATATATAGCCGTTAAAATAGAACTAGCCGTTGCGATCATGACATCACAGAAGTGACTACCCTGCAGAATCATAATTATAAATAGAGATATAGATAGGATCATCATGCATTCAAATTCGAAAGAAACTCCCTTTAAATTCTCAATCGACGATCAACCAGGTATTTCTTTCTCCTCTTTCTCCCTTCCTTACTCTGTTTTTATTTCTTTATCACCACCGCTTTGAGAATGTTGCTCCGAAGTTCACCGGGTAAGGATCACAAAAAGGATAGCCCTTTGAAGAGTCAAAAGATCATCAAAGACTCAGTGAACGAGAGGTGTTGCTTTAACGATGCACAAGTAGATAACATCCGTCACCATTTCCCGGCGAATGCCTTTTTCAAACCTTTCGATCCAACTGCCCTGAGCGACTATGTTTCAGAAACATGGGTTACCTTTCCAGTTACTCCATTTGCCATAGGATACACCTATCCTTTCCCAGAATTTACACAATCCTTCTTTTCCCTTACCGGCATCTCTTACATCCAAGCCATGCCGATGATTTGGAGGGTTTTGTATACCCTGGAGAGGATCATCGAGCAGGAGGGCATTGATTTGGGCATGTCAGAACTGACACAATTGTATGACATTACCACCTTTGGATCCCACCGTTATTTGTTCAAACGAAAACCCAGTGCAGAACACCCCCTTCTTAAAGTCACCAAAAATGACAAAGATTGGAAACGTCGCTTCTTCTTTGTAAGAAGGGATACCATTTCAGATGGAGAGAATTTACCAAGAACATGGTCCACCCATGGTAGGCCGGAGGATCCTGAGAAGGATAAGCAGGTATTCTTGTTTTTGCAATAGGATCACTAACCCCTTTTTTGTCTTGTGTTATGCAGCTATTTCTGTCTCACACATCATCACATCACCTGAAACCAAGGATAGACTCACTGCTTTTTGGAAGCTTGATCCTAAAACAAGGACATTCAAGATAGACACCCAAGACTCACAAGAAGTATCCTCAGGTTCCATTACCATGTCAAGTAAGTATCCTGCCTTTTACATAGTTTAAATATTAAAATAAATAAATAAATTGAAATAGGATAAGGATACTCATCTTGCTTTAAATGTGTAGGCGCTGGAAAATCTGCCAAGCCTGTATCCCAATTCAACACGGCTGACCTTGATGTCGTACGATCCAGGAAGAAGAGGTCCACTACCAGTCCTAGCATCTCCATTCCAAAGGCACCCACTAAAGGAAAGGGTGTCAAGAAGAGGAAAACTTCTGATGCTGAGGATCTTCAAGGCCTACCACTGATCCGCCACCAGTTCCTTGAATACTTCAATGATGTAAGGATCCTTAATTCTGCCTAGGTATCCTACTCGTATGAGGATCACTTGATCTTGAACTGCTTTATCCTCTTCTTTGCAGAAATTTGCTGAGATCGAGGATTACGTGGGGAATGTTGAGGAGCAGGACAAGAAAATTGCTGATCTCCAACAGGTTGCCGTGCTCAAAGACCTTGCACTTGCTGATCTTCGGAAGGAACTCCAAGATGAGAAGACCAAGACGGCTAAACTTCTGATTGACCTTGACTATGAGAAGCATGACCTCATAGAAAATGCCAAGGTCTCTGCCGCCATCACGATGTATCAGACAAAGTTGAAGATGGCCCAGGAAGCTCAAGATCCTAGTTTTGACAAAAGCAGCTGGGATGTTGAGGGCTGGAAGGCAAGGTTGGCTGATCTTGAGGATGATGAGGAGGAGGCTACTGAGGTCTTGGCGATTGAGGCAAGTGGCAGTGGAAAGGATCTGATAAAGGATACCGCAGCTGGAGGGGAAGAGGATGCAGCGAAGGCATAGGCTGCATGAATGGGCGATGAAGGACATTTCTAGACGTAGCCGGAGCCCATTTTTTTTTTAAGTTTGATAGTTTGTTTTGGTTATGGTGTTTTTTGCTGAACAATGATGGGTTGTACTTGAACAATAGGTTTAAGGATTAAGGATCATGTATGATCCTTTGGACAATAGGCAGGATTGCATATGGAGGGATCCTCTGTTTGGGGGATGAAGCCATTGTGATCCTGCCACCTTTATATTCCTGCACTACTTTTGAACTTATTATCATGGACACCCTTTACCTACCCCAGCGGACGGACCACGTTTTGCTGGTAGATGCTCGGGTAGGTAATTTTGACAACCTTTCAAGGGTTAGTCTTTTGTTAATAAATAAAATCTTAACCTTTTGTCGCTTATCTTGTGTTGTTATCCTTGTGTTTCTTTGATTTTCCTTTATTTTGATGCATATTTATTAAACAAATAATTTTGAATAAGTCAAATTGAAAATACTTAGGATATGATCCATGATCAAATATCCTTTGGTTAAAGAATCTCAGAAAGCAATATGTTTTAAGGATCACAAGTCTAGTTGTCAAACTTTAAGGGTTATTCAAATAAATAATGAATAGAATTAAAAATAGTTAAGGATCATACCTGAGGATCCAAGTTAGGATCCTAACCATAATAAGGATAACTACAAGATAAACCTTAGAATAAAGTAAGGATCAAGGATCCCTAGTTGCCTATCTTCAAGAACCTGAAATAGAGCATAACTTGGGACTAAGCCAATATAAGATAAGAGTTAGTAACTGGGGACAAGCCCAAGATAACTGGGGACAAGCCCAAGGATAACTGGGGACAAGCCCAAGGATCGTATGTAAACTGGAGTATGGCCCTAACTGGCGACTATCCAAACTTAGTGGCATGAAAATGCCAAAACCTTAGCTAACGTGAAAACGTTAGAAACCTTAGCTAACGTGAAAACGTTAGAAACCTTAGGAACGGATGTATGGTACGTCTACCATTATACGTAGGATCCTAAGCATAGCCAGAACAATGGAATTATCAGCCCCTAAAACGAGTACTGGTCCCAATGCCTTGAACTATACCAGGATCATCGTGCGCTACAAGCGGAACTGGGGTCAAGCCCAAATAACTGGGGTTAAACCCAAGGAACGGATTGCTTCAGCAGATAACCAATGTTATGCTAAGGATACCTGAACTTTCAAAACTTAAACTCACGTGAGAGATGGATAAAGGATACATGATCCTTATCCTTCTATGAGATAATAAAGAAACGAAATAGTTCAAGTTTAGGATATTACCTAAGTAAGGATCACCAATACTTCGAGGATCCTTTAAGGATATCCCTATCGTGAGGATCATCTGTGCCATGAGGATCCTGCTCACATGAAATATTTCTTCAAGTGGACAGCATTCCAAGCTCTTGGTAGCAAATCACCTTCCATGGTTAGCAATCTATATGCCCCCTTTCCTGCTTCAGCTTCAATCAAATAAGGGCCTTCCCATTTTGGAGCTAACTTTCCATCAGCAGGATTGGTGGTATTCTGAAATGCTTTCCTTAATACCATGTCTCCAACTTGAAACCTCCTGATCCTGACATTTTTGTTGTAAGCACCAGCCATTCTTTGCTGATAACTGGCCATCCTTATCCTAGCCATATCCCTGATTTCTTCAATAGTATCCAGGTCTTGAGCCAAGTTCTCATCATTCTCCTCAGGATCACGGGTACTTGTTCTTGCAGTTGGAACCACCATTTCTGTTGGGATCACTGATTCTGCCCCAAATACCAAAGAGAATGGTGTTTGACCAGTAGCATTTTTAGGGGTTGTCCTATCAGCCCAAAGCACATAGGGTAGTTCTTCTGCCCATTTCCCTTTCTTGGATCCAAGCTTCTTCTTCAAATTGTTGATGATGATCTTGTTAGATGATTCTGCTTGGCCATTAGCTTGTGGGTGGACTGGTGTTGATGTTATCATCTTAATCCCCCAGCTGTCACAAAAGTTAGTGGTTCTGCCCCCAATAAATTGGGAACCATTATCACATATAATCTCAGAAGGAATTCCAAATCTAGTTATAATATTTCTTTTAATGGAGGATATAACTTCCTTTTCTCTGACTTGGACAAAAGCTTCAGCCTCTATCCACTTGGAGAAGTAATCAGTCATAGCAAGCATGAATACTTTTCCACCAGGTGCCTTAGGGAGCTTACCAACTATATCCATACCCCATCTCATAAATGGCCAAGAGGAGGATATAGGATGCAATAATTCAGCTGGTTGATGAAGGATATTGCTGTGTCTCTGGCAAGAATCACATCTTCTGGCATACTCCACAGCATCTTTCTTCATGGTTGGCCAGTAGTATCCTGTCCTCAGGATCCTTGAGAATAATGCCCTGCCCCCAGTGTGGTTTCCACAATCTCCTTCATGGAAGTCTTTTAAAACTTCTTGAACTTCAGGATCCTCAATGCATCTCAAGTATGGTCCTGCAAGAGATCGTCTATACAACATATTATTCATAATTGTGAATTGAGATACCTTAGATTTGAAAGCCCTAGGGTTTTCTCCTGTAGGAATCTCTCCATGTTGTAAGTATCTCATAATTGGTGAGATCCGTGATCCTGATCCTGAATGGGATTGAGTATCCTCACAAGGGATAATTGCAGAATCATTTCCTATCTCCATAGCCTCGTGATCCTCGATAGCCGGGGTCAGGATATGGATAATAGGAATCTTGATATCCTCCGGGATCTTCAAGGATGATCCTAAGTTAGCCAATGCATCAGCCTCTGTATTTTCTTCCCTTGGTACCTGCGTCAAACTAAAGGAAACAAAAGAGAGTGCCAAACTTTTGACTATCTCTAAATATTTGGTTAGCTTTTCACCTTTAACAGCGTAGGATCCATTAAAGTGGTTTGTAATTAACAATGAATCTACATGTACCTCAAGATACCTGATCTCCATATGCTTTGCAATTTGCAAACCAGCAATTAAGGCTTCATATTCAGCCTCATTGTTAGTGGTTTGGAACTCACAAGCTATAGAATGGGGTATTATGTCCCCCTGTGGCGATTTTAGTAGTATTCCAAGCCCTGTGCCTTTGACATTTGAGGATCCATCAGTATAGAGTATCCAAGGATCCTTGGTCTCTTCAAGCTGCTGGACTTCTAGCTCAGCTTCTTCTTGTAAATCACTACTGAAATCAGCCACAAAGTCAGCTAATGCTTGGGATTTGATGGCTGTCCTAGGCTCATATCTTATATCATATGCACTCAACTTCACTGCCCACTTAGCCATCCTTCCTGACATCTCTGGTTTCCTGAGGACATTCTTAATTGGAAAATTAGTTTTAACAATGATAACATGAGTTTCAAAATAATGTCTTAACTTGGTAGATGCCATAATTAATGCAAGAATAAGCTTTTCAAGGTGTGAATACCTGGATTCGGCATCAAGTAAACTTTTACTTACATAATAGACAGGATGTTGTGTACCTTCATGATCCTTAACAAGGACCGCACTTACTGCTTTTGAGGATACTGCACGATACAAGGATAACACATCACCTTTTTCTGGTTTCATCAAAGCCGGGGCTGAGGATAGGTAATCTTTGAGGGCTCTTAAAGCATTTTCATGCTTCTCAGTCCACTCAAATTTCTTGTTCTTCCTTAGGATATCATAGAACTCTTTGCACTTCTCTGAGGATTTGGATATAAATCTGTTCAAAGCTGCTATCCTTCCTGTTAGCCTTTGAACATCCTTAGCATTGGCCGGAGATTTGATGTTCACTATTGCTTTGATTTGTTCCGGGCTAGCTTCAATGCCTCTCTTTGTCACCATATATCCTAAGAATTTACCTGCTTTAACACCAAAGTGACATTTCGAAGGATTAAGTTTCATGTTATATTTGTCAAGGATATCGAATGCTTCCTCCAAGTCTCTTAGGTGATCCTCAGCTTTTAAGGATTTTACCACCATATCATCTATGTAAACCTCCATAGTTTGTCCAATCTGATCCTTGAACATCATATTCACCAGCCTTTGATATGTTGCACCTGCATTTCTTAATCCGAACGGCATAGCAATATAGCAGTATATACCAGTTGGAGTCATGAAGGCTGTATCCTCTTGGTCGGATGGTTCCATTTGGATTTGTTGGAATCCAGACGAAGCATCCATAAAAGTTAACAGTTCATGACCCGCAGTTGCATCCACCATGGAGTCAATGTGGGGTAAAGGGAAAGGATCCTTGGGACATGCCTTATTTAAATCGGTAAAATCGACACATACCCTCCACTTTCCGTTTTTCTTTTGAACAACAACCACATTGGCCAACCATCTTGGATACTTGACCTCTCTAATCATACCTGCCCGGAGCAATTTCTCTACCTCTTCCTGGATAATGGCATTCCTTTCCGGTGCAAACTTTCTTCTCCTTTGATGGATTGGTTTGAAGGATCTGTCAATGCCGAGTTTATGAGTGATAACATCTTTGGATATACCAGTCATGTCTTCGTGTTTCCATGCAAAGGTAGCCTTTCTCCTTTTGAGGAAGGATACAAGGTCTTCTTTCATTTCGCCAAGGATCCCTGATCCGATATAGATTTTGGATTCAGGATCATCAGGATCCATGAGGATTTCTACCACATCCTGCTCTCTGGCCTCCAAGACATCCCTTGGAGGATACCTTGATTGCTATTGCTCCCTTGACTTCGAGGCTGGTTTCATCGATGAAGTGTAGCAATTCTTAGCCTCCTGCTGATCACTATCAATCTTTACTATTCCCCAAGGACTAGGGAGCTTCACACATTGATGGTAAGTAGATGGGACTGCTTTCATATCGTGTATCCAGGGCCTGCCAAGGATAACATTACAACAGGATAAACAGTCAATAACACAAAATTTTTGATAAGAGTGTAAGCCTTCAATATATATTGGGAGTTTAATGTCCCCCAGGGTATTCTTAGTTTCGCCACTAAATCCCACGAGCACGGAGGATCTTGGTATGATCTCTGATTCAGGGATACCCATCTTCTTTAGAACATCAAGCTGGATAATGTTCACTGAACTTCCTCCGTCTATAAGGATCCTGCGGACAAAATGATTAGATATGAAAAGAGTAATAACTAAACCATCGTGATGAGGATCCTGGATATCAACACGATCCTCTTCATCAAAGGTTATGACTTTTCCTTCGGAGACACTTGATGTTCGAACTGGTCTTTCTCCATTATCCATTTTAGTTTCCTTCGCATGCCTTTTAGCTGCTGAGAAGGATGTGCCACAAATGTCGGATCCTCCAGAAATAAAGTTTATTACTTGTGCATCCGCTGGAGGGGCTGGAGCCTTCTCAGGGATCCTTTCAGGATCCTGAGTCCTTGACTTTTTTCTCCCCAACAATTCTTTTAGATGCCCCTTGCTCAACAAGTATCCAATTTCCTTTCTTAATGCAATGCATTCTTCTGTGAGATGCCCAAAATCTTCATGATATGCACACCACTTTGATTTATCCTTAGTTGCAGCTGGCCTATCGTTCTTTCTCGGCCATCTAGCTTTATCACCTAGGTTCTGCATAGCAAGGATTAGTTCATTGTTATCAACACAAAAACAATATTCAGAAATTGGAGGATAATCCTCATCATCCTCTTCTTGATCAACAGAATGCACGTTCTGGTTATCAGATCTATTGTAAGATCTGAACTTGTTGTTCCTGAATGAGGATCCTTGCTTATCCTGCTTTGAGGATCCTGCTAACCTCTCCTGGATCCTCTTGTCATCCTCTAGCCGGATGAACCTAAGTGCTCGTGTTCTTACCTCATCTAAGTTCCTGCATGGTGTCATAACAAGGTCATCATAGAAAGACGAATCCCTAAGCAGTCCCATTTTAAAGGCCTCAACAGCCGTGGCTATATCTAAGTTGGGAATGTCTAAGGATTCTTTACTGAATTTGGTAATGTAATCCCTTAATGATTCATTATGACCCTGGGTTATCCTATATAAATCACTAGTTAATCGTTCAAATTTTCTACTACAAGAAAACTGATTATTAAACAAGTTAACTAGGTTAGCAAATGAGGTAATAGAATAGGGAGGAAGACTTAGCAGCCATTTGAGAGCTGATCCAGTAAGAGTGGATCCGAATCCTTTGCACAGGCATGCTTCCTTTAACCTTTCTAGGATTGGATTGATCTCCATCCTCTCCCTGTATTGTGCTATGTGTTCTTCAGGATCCGTCGAACCATCATACAGTTTCATTGTAGGCACATGGAACCTCTTGGGTATCTCAGCATCACAGATTGGTGGTGCAAAACGAGATATCTTGTGGCTCCTATCTGCAATCTCTGGGATAGGTTTGACCACTCCTGGAACACTTGATATCATATCCTTTAGCTTTTGCAATTCTATGGCCATGGCAAGATTGATACCTGGATCCTGCATAAGACCATGGTTAGTAGTATATGAATTATTAAAAGTGTTACCTCCCATTGGATTCAGATTAGGAAGATTGGATGTTAATCCATATTGTTGAGACTCTGGAATGATCGAGGGACCAGTAGAAGCATTGGTCTGCATTGGAATAAAATCTCCCTGATGGACATCTGAACCTCCTGTTTGCAAACTCCTCAAGGATCCTGGCATCTGGAAGGATCCCTGAAACTGGGACGATCCTGGAACGAAGGAGGATCCTTGAACCTGGGATGATCCTGGAACGAAGGAGGATCCTTGAACCTGGGATGATCCTGGAACGAAGGAGGATCCTTGAACCTGGGATGATCCTGGAACGAAGGAGGATCCTTGAACCTGGGATGATCCTGGAACAAAGGAGGATCCTTGAATCTGCTGCATTCCCGAATATCCTCCTGAATTCGTGAGGGACCCCATATGCTGAGGATAGGATCCCGCTGGCTGGAAATATGAACCTGATGCCTGGGTCACTGTTGTTGTTCCGTAGTGCACTCCTTTTGGTCCACCCACATATTGAACATCTGGAGCCACTGATGGCTGAGAAGTAATCACCGGAGTATCAAAATTCAAGGATTTTGGCACCAGTGGGGAATGATCCCCTGCCGTTGTCTTTTGTTTCTTGAGATCTCCGATTTCTTTGAGAATCCTCTCATTGGTCTTATCCTGTTGCCTTATCTGATCCTTCATCTGCAAAATCAAAGTAAACATGTCACTAGTAGTGGGAGTGTAAGAAGCAGAAGAAGTTGGGGGTTTTGAGAAAATGGGAGTTGGTTTCTTCGCAGCATTCTCGGTATTCTTCTGGGATCCAGAAGGTGGTGGAGGCAAAGGAGGGACGCCTTGTGAAGAAGTGAATGAGGGCATCAAATTTGAAGCATTCTTCGCTGAGGAAGCCATTTGCTTGGTTGTAGTGAACCGAAATAAGCACAGAGATGCGTATTTTTCTAAGGACGAAGCACCAATTGCCCCACGGTGGGCGCCAAACTGTTTTGGTCAAAAAAAATCTGTTGAGGATATTGCAACCAAACTCTTTGTTACGGGGTATGATGCTAATTATGTATATCAATGACAAGGATCACTTCAATGTAATTTGCACAAATGACACAAGGATGTATACGGGGAAAAAGCCCTTGATCAAGAGTTGATCTCCGGCACAAAAAACCCCGGGTGATGGAAACTACCGATCACCAAGCTCAAATAAATGATTAAATGTTTACAACTTCGGATAGTAACGAGCTAGGTACAAGGATCACTATCGTGAAATGTGTACAAGTGAGTGAAAATGAATGTATGTTCGTCGAGAGCTTCAAGTGTGCGAGTATACGAGTGTGTGTAGCTGCAAAAAATGGCTAAGTGTTTTTCTACTAGCTCGTTACCCCTTTTAAAATAGAAATTTAACTACCAAACTAACTATCCGACTTTCGTGCCATGCCTCCACATTCTCCACAACGTTTATTTTTGGCCAAGCACGTGCGGAATATTTTGGGAATATTCTCCAGAAATGTCGCCAAGACTAAGTCCGACTTGTTACTCCTGCAAAACAATACGAAACACAAGTGAACAATTGTTAGTATGAGGATCCTTAAGGTGATCCATGATCCTGATCCTGAAGCTCTTCTGAGGATCACTATCTGTCACAGAAGTAAGGATCACTAAAGAGGATAATAACTAAGGATCACGGGTCATTTAGAAATCCACCCCTAACAGTATGATTGAAGGACCAGAAGAGGCAATGGTCTGCATTGGAATGAAGTCTCCTTGATGAACATCTGTGCTTGGGGGTTGTATACTTCTCAAGAATCCTTGATCCTGAAAGATGTTGGATCCTTGAACCTGAGAGGATCCCTGAGGCTGAGAGGATCTTTGAACCTGAAATGAGGATCCTTGAACCTAAGAGGATCCTTGAACCATGGAGGATCCTTGGACCCCGGAGGATCCTTGGACCCCAGAGGATCCTTGAACCTGAGAGGATCCTTGGACTGTGTGCATTCCCAAATATCCTCCTGAGCTGACGAAGGATCCCTGATGCTGGAAAGAGGATCCCGAAGGCTGAAAACAGGATCCTTGAGGCTGGAAGTGAGACCTAAAAGCCTGACTCATAGTTGTAGATCCATAACGCCTTCCCAATGGTTCACTCTGGTACTGGATGTCTAGAGCTGCAGATTGCAGGGCGGTTACGGCTGGAGTGTCAAAATCCAGTGACCTTGGTATCAGAGGAGAGTGATCCTCTCCTGATCTCTTCTGTTTCTTGATGTCACCGATTTCCCGGAGGATCCTTTCGTTGGTTATGTCCTGCTCCTGTATGTGATCCCTCATCTGCAAAATCAAAGTAAAAAGATCACTAGTAGTAGGATTAGAAGAAACAGAAGAAGTTGGTGGTTTTGGAAAAATGGGGCTTTGTCTCTTTGCAGCATTTTCAGCATTCTTCTGGGATCCAGAAGGTGGTGGAGGCAAAGGAGGAACGCCCTGTGATGAACTCATTTCCGGCATTGAACTTGAAGTGTTCTTCGCTGAGGAAGCCATCTGCTTGGTTGTAATGAACCGAAATGATCACAAAAACAAGAATTTCTTAGGAATGAAGCACCAATTGCCCCACGGTGGGCGCCAAACTGTTTTGGTTAAAAATCAAGCAAAGACAATGCAACCAAATCTTTTGTTGTGAGGTGTGATGCTTGAATCAATGAACAATATTAAGGATCACTCAGAAATGTAACGAACAAGTGACACAAGGATTTATACGAGGAAAAAGCCCTTGATCAAGAGTTGATCTCCGGCATAAAAAACCTCGGGTGATGGAAACTACCGATCACCAACTAAGATTAAATAAAAGATGTATACAACTCGGGATGATAACAAGCTTGTTACAAGGATCACTAGTGTGTAATGTGCCAAAAAATGTATGAAATCGCCAAGTATTGCTTGAGAGCTGACTGAGAGCTGTTACAAGTGTGTGTAGTTGCTAAATTTTCTAAGTGTTTTTCAATCAAGCTTGTTATCCCCATTTTAAATTAGAAAATAACTAGTCTAACTAACTATCCGCAATTTGTGCACTCTCCCCACAATCTCCATAACGTTCACAATGGTCAAGCACGTGCGGAATATTGAAGGAATATACTCCAGGAATTTCGGTGAGACTTGGTCCATGCTCTCGTTCCTGCAAAACAAGTTTACGTACAAGGAAGACAATTGTTAGTAGTAGGATAACAACAGTGATCCTGAATCCTGATCCTGCGACACCTGCTGAGGTTCCTTAATTCAAACAGAATTGAAGATCCATGATCCTGGTAGCAGTTGAGGACCCGTGATCCTTAGGATTTAGAAAATCCTCCCCTAACAATATGATTCTACATTTGGTAACACATTACTTTCATCTTCATTCATCTTATACTTATTACTTATCATAAGGCAAAGATGTTAAACATTTAACATCTATTTTCATAAAGTTTAAGCTTTTGCAGAGTTGTTATCATTTTACAGAAGATCAAAGTGGTTGGCCAACTCTCCAAAGTTTATTTGGGCTTGTCCCCAGTTATTTGGGCTTGTCCCCAGTTTGGGCCTGTCCCCAGTTTCATTAGTAGCCCACGATGATCCTGGTACAGTTCATGGCAATGGGACCAGTACTCGCTTTCGGGGCTGACAATTTCATTGTACTGGCTGTATCCGGGATCCTACGTATAATGGTAGACATACCATAGATCCGTTCCTAAGGTTTCTAATGTTTTCACGTTAGCTAAGGTTTCGGCATTTTCATGTCGCTCTAGTTTGGATAGTCGCCAGTGAGGGCCATACTCCAGTTTACACAAGTTTATTTGGGCTTGACCCCAGTTTACATCCGTTTATTTGGGCTTGTCCCCAGTTTATTGGGCTTGTCCCCAGTTATTATGGGTTCATTCCCAATTATTTGGCTTGGTCCCAAGTTTGTTTTTCTTGCAGGATCTTGGAGCTCTAAAGTTATACAAGTTCTGACAATAAGGATCCTGGATCCTAGAAACTTTACTTTTCACACATTTTATTCAGTATTAGTTTACAAGGATATAGAATCCTAACTTGGATTCTCTGGTATGTTATATTCTAACTTTTTCTAAGCTGCAAGTTGTCTCTTATCCTTTTTGGTTAAGGATCATTGATCCACATTTATATGAACACTTCAAGTTTTCTGTTAAAAGTTTAACATTATCATCAGATTTCCAATAACTTTCCAATTGTTTGGCGATGATATCTTTGAAAATAGAAAGCATACATGAAAAATAAAGAGGAAAGAAACAACAACAGTTGTAGCTAAAAAAAGTTTAATGTTATCACCTATTCATTATTTATCAAATCATCTGGCCTGGATTTCACCAGCAAAACCGTGGACCATCCACCCAGGCCGGACATGGCTATCTAACAGTTAAAGTGTCTATGCAGATATTAAAGTGTAGGAAGGTTAATAGCGAACGGTGTAGAAGGATCCATTCTCCACAAACAGAAGGATCTTCTGATCTTTAAAGGCACTTGAGGAGTTATCTTTAACTCTATATTTTGCAATGATGATTATAGCAGGTTTTATCAGTGACGATAGGCAGTGTAACGACTAGTTACCAGCAGCAACGGCTAGTCCGCTTCTAATGGAAATATGACAGTTGTGAATCCTTATCACAACTGCCATATTGGGGGAAATTGTTAGTGCATGAATTTTATGCTAAGGATTATCTATCCTGAGACTGGGCATGGATCACGGATCCTTAATGGATGATGCAGGGAGTCTGAGGATCCAGAGTCTGAGGATAACAGGATCCTTAACAGAACTTATGATTTCTAACAATTGTCACGTTTTTAATGTTTAAATGCAGATAATGGACGTAGTGGACTACTTCTTTGCTGGAATCTCGTGGAATATGCTTCTTAGGCACGTGCTTAATGAAGAAATAACCGTTAGTGGTGATCATGGGTGACTTCCACCTTTTTCGGGAAGTTAGTTAGTTGATTTTTTCTTATCTTTTAAGGGGAAAACGAGCTCATTTGAGGCATAAGTCGAACACACCACACAAAGAACACACAACACTCGAATTCTCTGCAAACACTTAGCAAAAACACACACTTACACTAGCAATTCATTGTATTGAACTTGTTTTCTTTCGAAGTTGTACAAGGATCATTATTGTTTTTCCAATATATTTGGTGATCGGTAGTTTCCATCACCCGAGGTTTTTTATGCCGGAGATCTTCTAAAGATCAAGGGCTTTTTCCTCGTATAAATCTCGGTGTTCATCGTTGATTTCATATACTTGTCGTTCATACAATTAACCAAGCATCATACCTCACAAAATCAGATTTGGTTGCATTATCCTTGTGTGATTTTTGACCAAAACACCATGCACAACACAATGACATGTGTTACCCGATTACTTCGTTTTTAATGTATATCTATCACAATAATACTACAATAAATATTATGTGAATAAAAAAACGAGTATCGCAATGCG
Source organism: Helianthus tuberosus (assembly GCA_030545235.1). Classification (NCBI taxonomy): domain Eukaryota; kingdom Viridiplantae; phylum Streptophyta; class Magnoliopsida; order Asterales; family Asteraceae; genus Helianthus; species Helianthus tuberosus. Next base: position 204,483,812 of record CM060395.1, on the reverse strand, counting down.
ATGTGTCGCTCCCGCCGCATCGCACGGGCATTCTGCTAGTATATATATATAGGTAAATGTTCCTGTAAAAAAGACCAAAAGTGTGAGAAGGATAAGAAAGAATCTACACCATTAGATCTTTGATCTAATGGTTTAGATTAATAGGGACCAAATTGTAAAATTTGTTTTATTTTTTTGGACTGAATTGAAAATTATAGGGGTAATAAAGTCTTTATATCCATTCAAAATATGAAACTGTAAATCAAAATCCCTACAATTTCGATCTCTCTCTCCAATCGCTCATCATCATAAAACTCTCCCGCCGCGATCTCCCTGTTGTAACCGTCGCCGGAGCTTTCTTCCGCTCCAGTGTACCGGTTTTTAAACCGTTATTCGGCGGTTTTCCGACCTTACTAACCGGAAATTTATCATCTTTTTCGTAAATTCTCCCGCCGTGATCTCCCTGTTTGACACGTAAATATTTTCTCGTTAAAAAAATACTTACTGCTTTAAATATGATAATTTAACCGCAAATTCATCATCTTTCCGTCGTCTCCTGTTACACCTCTCCAACATTAGAGTTATTGTTATGCATGAGTGATCCGTTAGTGGTGGGTCTTTGGTTGAAAAGTTACATCTTTACTGTTGTGAAAATGCTAGAATTAAATAAAATAATAATAATAGTTTTTTTTTAAACTCACATATAAAATTAACAAACCTTAGTTTCTTTACACAAAAATCATTCTCATCTCTAGTCTCTACAAATATACAAAGAAACTATAAACCCAAACAACCCATTCAATCCAAACAAAACCAAGTAGAACCCGAATAATTTTCCGATTCGATTCATCACAAGTTTATTACCCATAATTAGATCTTAAGTTTTTATTTTTCATTCGTCACTTGGAATTATCAAGTTCCCAGTATCCAACAACTTCAAACTTAACCTTAACCTGAGTTTTAAATAATAACAATCATAATATTTATCAAAAACTAACCAGTGACAACGTGTAATGTATGGCGAGGGAGTGATTTCCCTCCTTATGTGGCGTTTATGTGACAACCCTAGTTGTTATTTAAAAATTAATTTTATATTAAACGTGTCTTTATGGTTTATTATGATGAAAATTGGATATCAATAATTCAATATAACAAAATCTATAAAAAAAAAAACCCTCCTCTAAAGCGTATAAACGACAAATAAGGCGTCAACGATGGTCTATTATAAAGAAAATACTTAAAAATATATATATATCTATGACAGTTTAAATCTCGTGACGGTGTTTGTCCTACAAACATTAAAAATAGTGTGCAAAAATGCAATGGGGTCAAACCGAGTTGACTTAAATTGACGACTAATATTATTTTGGACGGTGGTAATTAGCATTTAGCATTTCTTCTAACTTGAAAAGGACGGTGGTAATTAGCATTTAGCATTTCTTCTAAACTCGAAAAAAATGCCGTTGAGATCTTCTTGCTGCATAGGATGAGCATTTGATACTGTGTATTGAACCAGTACCGTACCGGAACCGAATTTGTCGTATCGAATTTTTTTGGTTTCACTGTTCATTTTTTGGGATTTTCGGTACCGGTATTGGTAAAATACCAATTTTAACCATCATGTATCAGTATCGTATCAGTGTTGTACCTGTACCGTACCTTACCAAACATTTTCGGTACCGGTATTGATACCCAGTTTTAACGACTTTCAGTACTGATACCACGCTTATCCCTTGTTGCCTACTCAATCCTTCCAAACAGTTTATTAAGATTAGATCCTGCACAAACATCATCTCAACAAAGTCACATGAAGTATTCAACGGTTGTATTTATTTGTCGGCTAGAGTTTGAAATTTTTTATACAAATCCAAAAAAAAAAAAATATCAGAGTTATAAACTCGAACGTGATACACATAGTTATTTTGAAATGATACAAACAGTTTTACCCGAAACATGTTGATAATACGGAATTACATATTATAATTTTAAAATTATAAACTTATACCAAAAATGTGAATGTGTATTATAGCTAGGGCTGAGCAGTATACGGTTCAGAACCGCCAGAACCGGGGAACCAAACCAGAACCGCTAGATCCAAACCGTATCTTTGTATATAGGGTCCGGTTCCGGTTCTAAAATTTGGGTAAAAACGGTTCCCGGTTCGGTTCTGGTTAAAACCACGGTTCCAGGTAAAGAACCGCTAGAACCAATTGGGATTATAAATATTTAAAACCCTATTTTATTAATGGGTTTTTCAACATCATACGACCATCCTAATTCTTATTCCCTCTTCTTATATTCATTCCACAATCTCATCTTTCATCTTCTAATTCTTCTCCATCTCTCAACCCTAACCCTAATTGCTATCATACAAGTTCATCTCCATCAACACCCTGCAAATATAGGTACGCTATTCTACATGACCTTTTTTTATGATTGCACATATTTTCTTTCTAGATGTTCGCTTTCTGATATAGTTTTTAGTATGTGAAAATAAAAATTGAACTAAAATAATCAAATTAATGTTGATCAAATTGTAAATGTGTATATAAATAGTGTATCGCTTGGTAAATACACTAGATGCATTACTGATCAATCTATACGCGTGAACCAAATACAGTAGATGCATTATTCATTTATTTTTTTAATTGCTAACACTTGGTTTCATTTAGATGTTTATGAGAAGATTGAGAGGATGAAGATCGAATGAAGTTTGAAGATGTTTGTTTTAATTGTTAACACGATGGTTGTAAAAGTTTTGTTTAGAGTTTGTTTTATGGCTTGAATTTTTTTATTGTTGCTTTGCTACTTTTATTTTGGTTGGCTTGAACTTTGAATGTTGCAACTCTTAGTTAATGTTTTAAATGGTTTGATTTGTTTTTATTGAATTGTTAATTTTACGATTTAATTGTCAACCGGTTCCCGCGAGAACCGTTTACACGAGAACCGTTTAACCGGTTCGGAACCGAACCGGAACCGTTTTAATACGGTTCGGTTCTGGTTCTTAAATTTAGCAATTAACGGTTCCGGTTCGGTTCCGGTTTGGTTCGGTTCAGTCCGGTTCTGAACCGTTGCACAGCCCTAATTATAGCAAAAATGTAAATGTGTACAGTGTACAAAACAATTATATGTAAATTATAAAATTAGATGCTCATTTTTTACTTTTAAGTTTGGATATAAATATTAGGGTCGGGTTCGTCTACAAAGTCTAAATTTCTTAAATAATGTAAAAAGTCATAAAACACTATAATTTCAGGCATAAATAATTTCCACAAATAACAGAGTGAATATTACTAAAACACTATATTCAAACCATAATAGTCTATAAAAGCTTCAAATAAACAAGTATAGAATTATGAATATAAAACACAACATGCTAATTAACATAAAAGTTAAACACAATAATGTTTGTTATTCGATAATCAGAGCTTTATTATCCAAAACACAAAGTACAACCCACATATATGATGTTTTAGTAATCTTCATTTTGTTATTGGTAGGTTTTAGGTGTGTTTTATGTTTGACATTTTAGTGTTTTGTGACTTTTTAAAATTTTTACACTATAAGAAATTTGGTTCTTTACCAACACAAAGTATATGTGGGAAAAAGTATATAATGCGTTGTTAGTTTTCTTTACCTACACATAAAATAGGTGTAATGATGTGTAGGCTCATGACTGTGGATATATGTCATTATCCACACATACGTTATATGTAGGCATATAGCAAGCTATACCTACACATATGTGTGGCTAAAAGCCATTTATATGTGTGGTTAAAAGTACAACAATTTGTTTAGAAGACATCTGACGTGGCAGCTGACGTGGAATCCGACGTGGCAGCTGATGTAAGGACTCTCAAAAGTATCCTAAAAATACCCGTAAGTATAAACCCGGACCCCTGAAACCTTACCCTACATCAAAAATCAAGAAAAACAAAATCTGGGTTCGCAGGCGGGCCGCGTAAGAGACAAGGAACATCTTACGCGGGCCGCGTCAAACCATGATTGACCGGATAAGTGTTCCGAGTCCAAGTGTCGCCTACGTGTCACACCTACTGATGACCAATCAAGGCTATACGTAGACTGGGCGGCCACGCGGGCCGCGTAAGATTAAGCTTAAGGCTTACGCGGGCCGCGTAAGACCTCAAAATCAGCTATAAATAGCTAGGCACCTACACAGTCCACTGGTGTCGATATCTTTTCATAAAAACGAAGTTATAACACTCTGAGGTCGAAAATACTTTCAATATTAGTGAGGTGCTGCTCCGATACCCGGTATTAACTCGATCGCTGATACGATTCAATGTCCGATCGATTAAACTCTCCAATGGATATTTAAGTGCTGCCCACATTAGGGTTTATGCTTTGTCATTCGTCGTTAATTCGATGGATGTTTAAGTATCGCACTTTGTCATTCAATGTGAAGGTTTTAATCTCGTGAGTTATCGTAAATGCTGTATTAGTTACTAACCGAGTTCGTGTGCATGTTATTAATTTAGGTTAAAAAGGCTAATCAGTAGGCTAGGCTCTGCACAATTAAATCTGCAATGTGAGTCATTCTCTTTTTATCAAATTACTTTCAAATCATGTTTATTTTCAAAGGTTATATTTACAGTGATTAAGTCTTTGCTAATCTTAAGTTACTGGCAGTAAGTGGGGTATTGTGCACATTACTACTGTTTTATCATTTTAGGTGGGCGAACCTAATTTAGTGATATACGTCATTATTGGGTAGCAGGACCCAATAATGGTATAACCACAGTCATAGATCCGGTCGAGTGACAACTGAACCAGCTAATTATAAGATACATGGCAAATATAAAAACTCTTAATACTGTAAATTATAACAAACGAGTCGTTTTAGTAAAAAGAATGATTCACTCAGTATTTCCCGCTGACAAAACCTTTTTCAAACATGTTTCAGGTGATCTGTTGTGATCCAGGAAAAGTGCCGAGAAGCACTACAAGCTTAAGGAAGTGGCTCAATATAAAATAAAGAAACATGTTTTGTAAAATAAAGATTTCTCCGTGAAATCTTATGATTGTAAATTACCGGGGTTTTATCCCGAGTTGTGAAATAAAATAATCGAGAAATATTTCAGTTTTAAAAGATCATGATGAAAACTTTCGCTGTTAAATAAATACCACGGGATTTTCTGTCCCGCGGCTCCTGAAACGGGTCAAACCGGGTCGGGGGCCGTGACAGAAAAAGGTGGTATCAGAGCCACTGATTTAAGCCTATTAAGTATTTAGAAAATACTTAATTTTTTTCTACTTGTCATTCTGTGATTATGTGTTTTCTTATTTGAATATTTGTGTACAGTATGGGTAAACAAAAGTTGTCAAACATCTATCTTAAATTAGATAGGTCATCCAACGAGAAGGGAAGTTCATCCCAAACCAAATCCTCAAACCACTCTGTAATTTCTGAAGAAGGAATATTTGTGCGAAAGGCACAATACGAGGAACCACTTTCTCCTAATAAAAGAAGTTTGATTTTTAAGAAAAGTCAGGAGAAAATAAAGAAATTCCGAGAAAAGAATATTAAACAGGAAACCCAGGAATTAACCAGTAAATCACCTTGGGAAGACAAGTTAGATGAAAAATGGGCGGATCTTTATATGCTAGCCACTGTAGCAGTTAATGCAAATCTTTAAATTAATCTGACTCAAGTTTTAGCAACCTTATTACCTACAGTCTAGAAACCTTACCCAGTAAATAAATAAGTTACAATCAACCTTAGTATGTTTTATTTTTTTAGTTGTTTTGTAGTACCCAGTATGAAATAATATTTAAAAGTTTTTCTATAAAATTTCGTTATGATTTTTTTTATTGTGTGTATTTTGCTGAACAGCATGAGTGATTTGTCTGAAGCCCTTCAAAATTTAAATCTCTATCCGGTAAAAATAGAGGTTTCCAAGGATTTCAATAGGTATATACCAGATATAGAAGAACCTATTGAATTCAATGCTTCACCACCTCCGGAGAAACCTAAGCCCAAGAAAAGAAGAAGATTCGTGGGATGGAGGCATGTGCGTAGAAGGAAACCTGCCACTAGAAAGATTCCCAAGATAGAAAATCCGTTAGATAAAGGGAAGGGAATTGAAGTCGGGGAAGAGTCTAGGCAGATGGGAATACAGTTTGATGAATATTCTAAGCAAATAGAAATGGAGATTAGAGGAGGTTCTAAACAAACTCATATAGAAATGGGGGAAAGCTCTAAACAAACCCAGGAAATGACATTGCAGGAAGAGCTAGATTTTATATTGGCAAGTTGTGATACTATTCAGCCTGTCAATACAAATGTTTTTACTCGTCCTATTGAAACTCAACTCCCTATAAACTTAGAACCAGCAATCCCAGAACCTATAAACCACACCCAACCTTTGGGAATGGACGAATGGTGGACGAATGATTGGCAATTCCAAAACCTGCTCAACAGTCCTTATTCCTTTCTTCCTCAATTTGACCCAGAACCTATACCTAATCCACCTATGAGTAATGAGAATTTAGCTGAACTCCGCCATTTTGGCGAAGAGTTAATGGATGCAGGAAATAGGATCCGGGAAGTAGGAGAACAGATCTCCTGGAAGTATGATGAGAGGGAGCGCCGTTATTAAAATATTAGCTGACGAGGGATAAGGGGTTTATGAGACTGTGGTTGTAAATTAGCAATAATAATATAATCATGTGAAATAACTTCAAATAAAACTTTGTAAGATAATGGTATGCATTGATGCATACTATTAAATATAAATGGAAATCGAGCAATCGATAGTTTTGGTTATATGTGGGTTGTGAAATTAATATGATTATTTTATGTATAATTGTTATCATTTGATACTAATAAATTATATATATTAATTAGCAGATGGAAAACGCTAATAATGAACCAGTTAACGAGGTTAATCAATCTGAGCAACATCCGGAAGATCAATTTATGACTAGGCAGGATATAGAAAATATAGTTGCTCAAGGGATAGCCAATGCTATTCCAGCAATTGTTGCTGCTGTTAAAAATCCAATCGAACCTCAACAAATCATTCCTAGCAAACGTATTTCTGAAGATAACTTCAGCAATAGCGTAAATGGAGGCGGTAATCATACCAATCACGATAATAATCCACGGCAGGCTCCGCTCCTTAAGAAAATGAAAGCTGCAACGCCTGGTTGCACTTACAAAGAATTTCTTGCTTGTAAACCATCTGAGTTTGCAGGCAATGAAGGAGCGACTGCGGCACTGCGTTGGCTAGAAAAGACCGAGGCAGTGATTACAATAAGTAAATGTGCTCATGATGATCAGGTCATGTACGCGTCAAATCTTTTTAAAGAAGGGGCGCTAGAATGGTGGAACACGGTGCTACAAGCAAAAGGAAGGATGATAGCTTATGCTATGAATTGGGAAGAATTTAAGAGTCTTGTAGAAAGAAAATTCTGTCCCGAATATGAAAAAGATCAAATGGCGAATAAGTTCCTAAATCATCGAATGATGGGTGTAGATTGTCGCGGTTATACTTAGACATTCTTTGAATATGCTAGAGTGGTACCAACACTGGCTTCGCCAGAACCGGTACTCATTTCTCGTTATATTTGGGGATTAATTGGTGAAATCCGCAATATCGTTAAAGCTGCGAGACCTCGTACTATTGACGATGCAGTGGAATTAGCCAACACCCTAACTGATGAACTGGTGCGCACAAGAGATGATAACAGGAAAAAGGAACTGGCTCAGAAAATTACCCAAGGAGTTCGTACGGGTAATAACAACAGTTTCAGGAAAAGAGGAACATGGCAATATTCAACTGTGCAGGTCTGCAGAAATTGTAAAAAGAAACATTATGGAAAATGTAATGTGACCTGCAATTTTTGCAAAACCATAGGGCATCGTGAAGAAAACTACAGAAAGAAAACCATAGTTTGCTATAACTGTGGAGAAGCAGGGCATTTTAGAACAGAATGTCCTAAATTGGCCAAACCAGCAGATAACAAAGCAAAGACGGCCGACGGAGCTACTAAAAAGAATGTTAGAGCATTCCAGCTGACTACTCAAGAAGCAGAACTTATTCCAGATGTGATAGCTGGTACGTTCTTAGTTCACAATGTATATGCAAAAGTATTATTTGACTCTGGTGCAAACTAAAGTTTTATTAATACTTCATTCTGCCAAGCTCTTAATTTACCCTTAACTAACCTTAGGCAGATCTTTACAGTCGAAACGGCAGACGGAAATTCTGTTAGCATAGATAAAGTTTTGAAAAAGGAAAATATAGAACTCTCAGGTCATAAATTCTTTGCAAATCTATTACCTATGAAATTAGCCGAATTTGATGTTGTGTTAGGAATGGATTGGTTAGTAGCCAACCATGCTCGAATTCTTTGTGATCAGAATTCCATAGAAATTCAAGCACCCACCGGAGAAGTAATTATGATTACAGGAGATAAACCACGTAAGCCCATGAAGTTCATATCAGTAATGAAAGTTGCTAGTTATGAACGAAAACAAGGAATAGTATATATGATTTCAGTAATCATTAGTACTAAGGGAAAAGAACTTAAGGAGATTCCTGTAGTCTCGGAATACCCAGATGTATTCCCAGAAGAGTTACCAGGGTTACCACCAGATAGGGAGTAGAGTTTAGGATTCATCTAATTCCAGGAACTATACCGATAGCCAAGGCACCTTATCGGTTAGCTCCCACAGAAATGTTAGAATTGAAAAAGCAATTAGATGAATTATTAAGTAAAGGTTTCATACAACCTAGTTCGTCCCCATGGGGAGCACCAGTGTTGTTTGTAAAGAAGAAGGATGGTTCAATGAGAATGTGTATTGATTATAGAGAATTGAATAAGGTTATCATTAAGAATCGATACCCATTACCTAGGATTGATGATCTTTTCGATCAACTTCAAGGAGCTAGATATTTTTCTAAGATCGACTTACGTTCTGGATATCATCAATTGAAGGTGCAAGAGGAAGACATACCTAAAACTGCTTTTAGAACTAGGTATGGTCATTAAGAGTTTACAGTCATGCCCTTCGGGTTAACGAATGCACCTGCAGCATTCATGGACATGATGAATAGAATCTGTAAACCGTATTTGGATAAATTTGTAATTGTCTTCATCGACGATATACTTATTTATTCCAAAAATCAGGAAGAACATTGCCAGCATTTGCATGCACTCTTAACTTTGTTAAGAAAAGAAAAGCTGTACGCCAAATTTTCAAAGTGTGAATTTTGGTTGCAAGAAGTGCAATTCTTAGGACATATGGTAAATCACGAAGGCATTCGTGTAGACCCTGCTAAGATAGAGGCAATTACCAAATGGAAGGTTCCACAATCCGCAATGGAAATTCGAAGTTTTATAGGTTTAGCTGGATATTATAGACGGTTTATTAAGGATTTTTCCAAGATAGTTGTACCACTAACTAAGCTAACCTGTAAAGCAGTTAAGTTTGAATGGGGACCTAAACAAGAAGAAGCATTTAGAATCTTAAAACAGAAATTAACCAATGTTCCAATTTTAGCTTTACCAGAAGGAACTGAATATTTTGAAGTATATTGTGATGCTTCAAAATTAGGATTTGGATGTGTGCTGATGCAACGCAAGAAGGTAATTGCGTATGCTTCAAGACAATTGAAAAAGCATGAAGAGAACTATACGACTCATGACTTAGAATTAGGAGCCGTAATTTTTGCCCTGAAAATCTGGAGACATTATCTGTACGGAAGTAAGTTTACTATCTATACAGATCATAAAAGCTTAAGATATATATTTGGGCAAAAAGAATTAAATATGAGGCAGAGAAGATGGATGGAAATCCTAAGTGACTACGACTGTGATATTCAGTATCAAGAAGGAAAGGAAAATGTAGTTGCAGATGCCTTAAGTCGTAAGTACCATGAGAAACAACGACGAGTTCGTGCTCTTAGGTTAAATCGACAGTTAGATTTAATGGAACAAATAAAAAGTGTTCAAGAAACAGCAATCAAGGATGATGCTGAAGGAATGAAGGGACAAATAAAAGAATTAGAACAAGGAGCAGATGGAATTTGGAAATTCCACAAAAGCAGAATTTGGGTACCTAAGCAGGGAGAATTAAGAAATAAGATTTTAGAAGAAGCTCATAAATCTAGGTATACCATGCACCCTGGAAACAATAAAATGTACCAAGATTTAAGAAAGAATTTCTGGTGGATAGGCATGAAGAAGGATATAGCAAGATATGTTTCTAAGTGTCTCACTTGTTCACAAGTGAAGGCAGAACATCAGAAACCTTCAGGTCTACTACAACAATTGGAAATGCCTGTATGGAAATGGGAACTCATAACAATGGATTTTGTTACTAAGTTACCCAAGACCAGAAAAGGTAATGATGTGATTTGGGTAATTGTGGATCGATTAACCAAATCTGCTCACTTTCTACCTATGAAAGAAACCTTTAGCATGGAAAGATTGGCAAAATTGTATGTAGATGAAGTTGTAACCTTACATGGAGTTCCACTCTCCATTGTTTCGGATAGGGATAGTCGTTTTACTTCTCATTTCTGGACTAGTTTCCAAGAAGCAATGGGAACTCGACTAAACCTAAGCACTGCATATCATCCTCAAACAGACGGACAAAGTGAAAGAACAATCCAAACTCTAGAAGACATGCTTCGAGCATGTGTAATAGATTTTGGTGGAAATTGGGGCGATCACTTACCTCTGATCGAATTCTCCTATAACAATAGTTATCATTCAAGTATTGAAACTGCCCCATTCGAGGCACTGTATGGAAGAAAGTGCCGAACTCCAGTTTGTTGGGCAGAAATAGGAGAAAATCAATTGTCAGGTCCTGAAATAGTGCAAGAGACAACCGATAAGATTACTCAGATCAAGGAAAGACTGAAGACAGCTCGAGATCGCCAAAAGAGCTATGCAGACAGTAGACGCAAGCCACTCGAGTTTCAAGTTGGAGACAAAGTACTATTAAAAGTTTCACCTTGGAAAGGAGTAGTCCGATTTGGTAAGAAAGGAAAGCTAAGTCCCAGATACATAGGACCATTTCCAGTGATCCAACGTATAGGACCAGTTGCTTATCGTTTACAACTACCAGAGGAGTTAGCTGGAGTACATGATGTATTTCATGTATCCAACCTCAAGAAATGTGTATCAGACGAATCTTTGGTAGTACCTCTCCAAGATATAGAGGTAAACGAAAAGTTAAAATTTGTTGAGAAACCTCTTCAGATAGAAGACAGAAAAGTGAAGTTTCTCAAACATAAACGACTAGTGCTAGTTAAAGTCAAATGGGATTCAAAGAGAGGAGCTGAATATACTTGGGAGCTGGAATCTGAGATGAAGAAAAAGTATCCTTACTTATTTCAGTAAATCTCAAGGACGAGATTTTAAATAAGGTGGGGAGAATGTAAGGACTCTCAAAAGTATCCTAAAAATACCCGTAAGTATAAACCCGGACCCCTGAAACCTTACCCTACATAAAAAATAAAAAAAACAAAATCTGGGTACGCAGGCGGGTCGCGTAAGAGACTAGGAACATCTTACGCGAGCCGCGTCAAACCATGATTGACCGGATAAGTGTTCCGAGTCCAAGTGTCGCCTACGTGTCACACCTACTGATGACCAATCAAGGCTATACGTAGACTGGGCGGCCACGCGGGCCGCGTAAGATTAAGCTTAAGGATTACGCGGGCCGCGTAAGACCTCAAAATCAGCTATAAATAGCTAGGCACCTGCATAGTCCACTGGTGTCGATATCTTTTCATAAAAATGAAGTTATAACACTCTGAGGTCGAAAATACTTTCAATATTAGTGAGGTGCTGCTCCGATACCCGGTATTAACTCGATCGCTGATACGATTCAATGTCCGATCGATTAAACTATCCAATGGATGTTTAAGTGCTGCCCACATTAGGGTTTATGCTTTGTCATTCGTCGTTAATTCGATGGATGTTTAAGTATCGCACTTTGTCATTCAATGTGAAGGTTTTAATCTTGTGAGTTATCGTAAATGCTGTATTAGTTACTAACCGAGTTCGTGTGTGTCACACCCCAACCGATGGCGGAAATCATCGGGGCATGGCACTGAGCGAAACAGATTGTCCAGAAGTTTCCATAACAACTATCATTACCATTTAATTTAAGTTAACATGTCCCATACCACGTCATAAATAGTAAACAAGTTATTACAGATAAACATCAAGACAAATATCCTGTTCCGACAACTCAGATTTCAAATAAAAGTAAAGATAGTTTATTTATTGGTTTCTAGGACCCCATTTCCTAGCTTCGATTTCATCACAGCGCAGATAGCATCCTAGACCTTTCCTAGCCTCAAGTTCACAGCATGCTAAACATGTAAACTTCCTAAGCATCTGTCACATACGTTAAAATAAAGTCAATACATTAAAATGTAAAGGGGAGCATACAAGTTTGATAATAGCATATAGAGTTCGAATTCGTTTACGCATAACCAGCACGTACACATAGTGAAATGAAGCACGTTAGTTATCGACATAGACCCATCGATACCAATGACTGCTGGTTGACTGCCTGAGGCAGTTCGCAATACATGATTACCACCGTAATCCATGCAAGTAAAAGATCCTTAACAACCCCCGTGTGAACGGGTGCTGAGTCCAAACTATAGTACTATCGTTGCTAAGGCAGGTAGACAGCATTCCATGTGTAAACATAACAAACAAGCATTCATGAGCCACGTATAACATGCATTAACGGTTAGCGTTCAAATAGCTTGAGTAGTGTGATAATTGTAGTTTGAATATTCGTAACGTATGTAACACCCAAAAGTGCTTAAAACAAAAAGGGATCGGGTATACTCACAGTGATTTATGGATTGAAGGGAGCGCTTAGCGAATACGGTTAGCCTGAATAGATTCGGTAGCATAACGATAAGTGAAACGTAAAACAGGAAACAAGTATTGAGGAGTCGGGCAGCTGGTCGATCGGACGGCAGTTCGATCGGACGGCTGACCGTTCGGCTGACGGACCGTACGATCGGCTGTTCGATCGGTCGGTAGGCCGATCGGATGGTTGTACGAGTGGATTGTTTCTTCCTTCGAGAAGGATGTGTTTGTGTATGATGGCTTGTCCTTTGAAGTTTTCGTTGTAGCATTTTGAAAACATTGAAGTACCTTTGCCTTTCAGGTCGGTCGATCGGACGGCTGTTCGATCGGCCGGCAGCCCGATCGGTTAGGCCTTCAACAGAAATTCAATGTGAAGTATTTGGATCGGACAGGTGTTCGATCGGACAGGTGTTCGATCGGTTGGAAAGTCAACAAGTCAAAGACTTTAATGAATTGCAAGGTGGATCAGATGGTTGGTCGATCGAATAGCACAACTGCTGTTCGATCGGACAGCAGGGTGTCACCTGATCGGACGGCTGTTCGATCGGGTGGCACTTCTAGTGCATCAATCATGTTGAAAAATTGATTAAGTGTTGAAGCATAATATCTCATGATCCGAAGAGTAATTCGATCAGACAGTAGTTCGATCGAACAACTGTTCGTTCAATACCATTCTTCAACCAAATTGCTTGTGGGAGACCATGTGCTAGCCGATCGGCTGGCCAGTCGATCGACTGGTTTATCCGATCGGTCAGCAGTCCGATCGGTCAGCATCCTGACCTGATCAGCCTTGCGTCTAACACCTTGGTTGTTCTGTTTGTCTGTCGTTTTATCGAGGTACTTTGACAGCGAGTAAAACCATAGATGCCTCGTTCTTACTTGGTCTCCCGGGTCAGACAGGAATCACCCGAATCCGGTCGGTGGTCTGTTCGGAACGAAGTTTAACGTTTAACCCGAAGTCGGTAAAGCTCGTGGATAGAATCCAGATCTGGAGCCGTAATACCACTGAAGTGATTTGTAAATCGGCTCAGGTTCCGTTTCTACCGGTTTGAAGTCATAGGGTGAAAAGAGTTGGGAGAAAGTTGGAAAATCCATCTTCCAATCCTTTTCACCGTGGTTATGTTCAGATCTATTAAAGATCCTTGTTTGTTTATGTGGAAATCGGCTAGATCCAAGTCATTCTTGGTGGATTGAGGCCAAAACATGAAGTTCTTCAAGAACTCATGATGACATCATCCTAGAATGCTTGATTCTTGGTGATTTCACGGTTAAAAGTTTAGATTTGAAAGATAGAAAGGTGTAGAAGTGTGCATAGATCAAGAAAGTACAAGATTTAGGACGAAAACTTACCCGAATCGAGAGAAATTGGAGAAAAAGCGAGTTGAGCGTGCTGGTCGAACAGTGGTTTCCAAAAGTGGTAAAGGACGACAATGACAATGGTATTTATAGGATGAAAAAAGAGGAAAGGGCTAGCCGATCGGCTGACAGCTCGATCGGACAGCCTGTCCGATCGGACAACAGTCCGTTCGGCTGGGAAGCCTGATCGATCGGTTGCCCCTTTCGAGTGTTTTGCGCGACATTTTCTGATATTTCGATTTTGGTTGAGAGCGGTTCGATACAATAGGGTTTCCTAAGTCAAATTACTTTTAGTCTCAACTACTCCGATTGTGATTTGGGTTTGAGTTCGATAGCATTCGAGTTAGATTTCGAGTTCGTTTGAGTTCGCTTGATTACCACAACATAACACAAATAAACATGCACAGGTAACACGTAAGGCACACACACACGTATAACAATAAGTAAAATTACGTAGTTCGAGTTACGATTCGATGTCGATTTAATTAGCATAGCTTGATTAACTTTATCGCATTGTTACTTCCTATAGTTCACAGTCGTAGGTCGATTGAAATACGATTAATACTCATCGATTATTGTAACGAACGACACTTACTCCACGTAATTCAATTAAAATAAAGACATTTCTACCAGTCAAGTTGCGCGAATCGGTCGTTGACTTTGACCATGACTTTGACTTTCACTCATGAAAACACGGGGTGTTACAGCCTCCTCTTGTTTAGGGAATTTCGTCCCGAAATTAAGCTGGAAGCCGTAACAAGCCGTGAATCCTGTTGAGAACTCTTTGTTTGGACCGAGTTGAAAACCGGGACCTACAAGTGGTATCTGAGCAGGTTCTCGGTTGCGAAGGTTAAACGCACAGATTCGTACTATAATCGGTGGTTCTAAAGATTAATATGAAATCGTACAAAACACTAAAGTCACAATACTAATTTCTCCCTCTAACTTCATCTTTCAAACAACTGCGGGTACTTAGCCTTCATATCGCTTTCGAGTTCCTAAGTGAACTATGCGCCTCGTTTGCCTTCCCATCGGACCTTCACAATAGGAATGCGTGAGCGCCTGAGCTGCTTGGTTTGGCGATCCATGATTTCGACAGGCTTTTCCACGAAGTGTAATGTTTTGTTCACTTGTAGATCGTCTAGAGAGACATGTAAATCGTGGTCAGCGATGCACTTTTGGAGGTTTGACACGTGGAAAGTCGGGTGGACGTTGCTAAGTTCCTCCGGTAACTCGAGTCTGTAGGCGACTTTTCCGATCCTTTCCAGAATCTTAAAAGGTCCAACATATCGAGGCGCGAGTTTCCCCTTCTTGCCGAATCGGACTACACCCTTCCAAGGTGATACCTTTAGGAGTTCGTAGTCACCAACGCCAAATTCACGGGGCTTGCGCTTTTTATCGGCGTAAACCTTCTGTCGATCACGAGCTTTCACCAGGTCGTTTCTGATTTGGAAAATTTTGTCTGTCGTTTCTTGTAATAGCTCAGGACCGGTTAGTTGCGAGTGACCGATCTCGTGCCACACAATAGGCGACCGACATCTTCTTCCATATAATGCCTCGAAAGGTGCCATCTCGATGCTGGAATGATAGCTATTGTTATACGAGAATTCGACTAACGGCAGATGTTTATCCCAATTACCATCGAAGTCTAGAACACACGCACGGAGCATGTCCTCAAGAGTACGGATCGTTCTTTCAGTCTGGCCGTCGGTTTGAGGGTGGAAAGCAGTACTTAGATTAAGCGTTGTACCGAGTGCCGTTTGAAACGTTTCCCACAACCGCGAAGTAAACCGAGCATCACGGTCAGAGATGATGTCACGAGGCGTCCCATGATTACAAATGATCTCGTCGGTGTAGATTCGGGCTAATCGTTCCACCTTGTAGTCTTCCCGTATAGGCAGAAAGTGAGCTGATTTAGTCAATTGGTCGACCACAACCCATATGCTGTCGTGACCTGATGACGTGGGTGGAAGCTTGGTTACGAAATCCATAGCTATGCTCTCCCACTTCCTCATGGGGATTGGTGGTTGTTCGAGCAAGCCAGAGGGTCTTTGATGTTCGGCCTTGATTCTAGCACAAGTTAGGCATCTTCCGACGTAGAGAGCGATATCCCTTTTCATGCCCGGCCACCAGTACTTGTACCGAAGATCCTGGTACATTTTGTCAGCACCGGGGTGAACTGAATAGCGGGATTTATGGGCTTCGTCCATGATAATCTGTTGCAAATTGGTTCGCTTGGGAATCCAAATTCGGTCTAAGAAGTGGAATATCCCATTCGATTTGCTCACAAGCTGGGCTCCATCGTGGTAGATTCTTTCTTTCTTCAAGGTGCGTTCGTTGAAACACGCGTGTTGAGCGTCGCGGATGAGAGTTTCGCGGTTGTGCTGGGCTTGAACATTACGAGTGCTAAGCAAGTAGCTCCGTCTGCTAAGTGCGTCGGCAACAACATTTGCTTTTCCTGGGTGATAACGAATCTCACAGTCATAATCGTTGAGAAGTTCTACCCATCGGCGTTGACGCATATTAAGTTCCTTCTGATTAAAGATATGTTGTAGGCTCCTATGATCGGTGAAGATCGTACACTTAGTACCATACAGGTAGTGTCGCCAAATCTTTAATGCAAAAACAACCGCGCCTAGCTCGAGATCATGAGTTGTATAGTTCTTCTCGTGGATTTTGAGCTGACGAGATGCGTAAGCTATGACCTTGTCCCGTTGCATAAGAACACACCCGAGACCAAGGTTGGAAGCATCACAGTAGGCAATGAAATCATTGTTTCCGTCGGGCAACGTGAGAACAGGAGCATTGCAAAGCATGTGTTTAAGGGTTCGAAAGGCAGACTCTTGCTTAGTTCCCCAAACAAAAGGCTGGTCCTTATGCGTAAGAGAGGTAAGTGGCACCGCAATCTTCGAGAATCCTTCGATAAATCGGCGATAATAGCCCGCTAGTCCGAGAAAGGAGCGGACTTCGGACCGATTCTTAGGCGTAACCCAGCTCTTGACTGCTTCAATCTTCGCAGGATCGACGTGGATACCGTGACTATTTACAACGTGACCCAGAAATTGAACCTCCCCTAACCAGAATTCGCACTTGGAGAACTTGGCATAGAGTTGGTTCCCCTGGAGTAACTCGAGAACCAAACGTAGATGTTGCGCGTGTTCGACCTTCGATTTTGAATAGATCAAGACATCGTCGATGAATACGATGACGAAACGGTCGAGATATGGTTTACACCCGCGATTCATCAGATCCATGAAAACCGCTGGTGCGTTTGTTAGGCCAAAGGGCATGACAACGAATTCGTAATGGCCGTAACGAGTTCGAAATGCGGTTTTGGGTATATCCTCCTCTTGAATGCGTAGCTGATGGTAACCTGAACGTAGATCGATCTTTGAGAAACATGTAGCGCCTTGTAGTTGATCAAACAAATCGTCGATACGAGGCAGAGGGTAGCGGTTCTTGATAGTTAGCTTATTCAATTCCCGGTAATCGATGCACATCCGGAACGACCCATCCTTCTTTTTGACGAAAAGGACTGGCGCACCCCAAGTAGAGGTGCTCGGGCGAATGAAGCCTTTTTCAAGTAATTCCTGGAGTTGGGTTGAGAGTTCGCGCATTTCCGACACATTGAGTCGGTAAGGAGCTTTGGTAATAGGGTTTGCTCCAGGAATGAGGTCAAT
Source organism: Helianthus tuberosus (assembly GCA_030545235.1). NCBI lineage: Eukaryota > Viridiplantae > Streptophyta > Magnoliopsida > Asterales > Asteraceae > Helianthus > Helianthus tuberosus. The sequence continues at coordinate 204,465,924 of CM060395.1, read as the reverse complement.
ACGAAAGTCAATATCACGACTTGGAGGGAATCCGGGAAGATCCTCTGGAAAAACATTAGGAAATTCTCGAACCACAGGAACGACTTTCACTTCCTTCTTCTCTTTCTTTTCCTTCTCCGCTACTACGATGTTTGCCAAGAAAGCTCTGTATTCCTTGCGGAGATACTTGCTGGCTTGGGTACATGACATAAGTTTGAGACCCTTTGAAGTAGTATCGCCATAAACACACAATAAGTCACCATTGGCGAGCGAAAAACGAATCATCTTGTCGAAGCATACAACTTCAGCATGGTTTTCGCGAAGAAAGTCCATGCCTACTATGACGTCAAAGCTTTCGAGTTGCATTGGAATAAGGTCGATTGGGAAGATGTGATTGTTGAGCTCAAGAGTACAATCACGGATAACAGAATTAACAGCGACGGTTCTTCCGGTAGCGACTTCTACATCGAACTTCGAGGATAGTTGGGAACGTTTACGACTAAGGAGTTTCTCAAATTCGAGCGACACAAAGCAATTATCGGCTCCAGTATCAAACAAACATGAAGCATAAATACCATTCACAAGGAACGTACCATTGACCACGTTGTTGTCGGCCTGGGCTTGGCGCACGCTGAGGTTGAAAGTTCTGGCGCGTGCGGCCTGTTGTTGCTGCTGCTGTTGTTGTTGCTGCTGTGGTTGCTGTTGCTGAGGCTCTTGTTTCACAACCCTGTTCGGGCACACGTTGGCGAAATGGTTCGGGTCGCCACACGCGAAGCAGGCTCTGGCTTTAACTGCGGGTGCCGGAGGAGCTTGTTGACCCTGTGGGGCAGTGATTAGAGCTTGGTTGATAGGAGCTTGACGAATACGGCAATTGGAAGTAAAGTGGCCGTACACATTGCAATGAGCACATAAGCGGCATTGAATAGTAGACGGGTGGTGGTAGGTGCAAGTAGGGCAGAGCGGGTGTGGCCCGGTGTATGCACGCTTTACAGGAGGTGCATTGGCCACAGGCGCCGCTACTTGACGCTGTTGGGCAGGTACGGTTTGAATCGGTGCAGCGGTAATCGCACAGTTCTTGTTGGTGGAGCTGTTCTTTCTCTTGTTCTTTCTCTTGTTGCTTGATGAGGTGGGTTCAGCAGTGGGTGCGGTAGCGGTAGCTTGGTGTAGATGCTTGGAAGTCTTATCCCATATCCCAGCCTTAACCTATTTGTCGTTGATCTCAGCGGCCAACAGATAAGTTTCCTCGATCGTTGTAGTCTTAGCCGCTTGCACGAAATCAGCAACACAGTCGGGCAAAGCTCAGATATACTTCTTGATGGTCATGTCGGGAGTCTTGACTTGATCGGGACAGATAATGCTGAGCTATTTGAAACGAGCAGTGAGACCAGCATTGTCTCCATCCTTCTGCTGTATGTGCCAAAATTCATCTTCCAGCTTTTGACGCTCGTGAGGAGGGCATAATTACTCTAGCATAACTTCCTTGAGCTCATCCCACGACAGTCCGTAGGCTGCATCATTCCCTCGCTTGTTCCTCTCAGCCGTCCACCAGTCTAGAGCACGAGATTGGAAAACGCCGGTAGCGTTCAGAGTTCGAAGGTCATCAGGGCAACCACTTTGTCACAGAGTAACCTCAATGGAATCATACCAGTGAAATAGTGCAGTAGGACCTCCTTCGCCAGTGAATTCTTTTGGCCCACACGACTTGAATTGCTTGAAACTGAAGGGCCTTGCGGCAGTCTTAGGAGCTTCGGTTCTCGATTCCTCGGATGATTTGCTGGCATTCTCATAGACGTCACTCACGGCCTTTGCCACACTTTTAGCGATAATGGAAGCAAGGCGTTTGTCCCTCTTTTCCTGACGAAAGAGTGCATGACGGGATCCAGACGACATGGTCTGCAACAGACATCGTCACAGGACTCATCACATTGTATTCGAATCTCACCTCACACGTCTACTACTTACTAAAGCTGAGGAACACGTGTACTTACGTAAATACTTGTCACGAAATCACATAATCACATAACACATAGAACACATAATCATTTAGTACCTAAGCACGTAAGCACAGAAGCAAAGAAACACATACGCATTTAATCAATAGAGGCAATCAGAAAACAGAAACCTATCATTCCAAGTCTGCGATTGTTCGAAAAGAGCGTAATGTAAAATAGGGAGAGAAACTAGAGAGAAAGGCGAAAGGTGATTCACGTTTCTTGTACGTTTTCAGATCTATCATAGAATCATAGTTATAATTACGTCTCGTGTGTTCGATCTCGTTCGTGCACGGATTCCGCATGTCACACGTTCGGTTCGCAATCGTTTCGGAGTCAAAATAAGCACATAAATGGGAAATGGCACATAAAACACACATAAAATCGGCAAACTTTCTTTGAAATACTAAAAAAAATCTGGAGATAGATCATCTGCGGCTAGTAGACTTCGACTACCCAAAGTGGTTCGACTATTCGCAAGGATCCGTTGTGCACATCTAACCTCTAGGACTATGCCTTTGCCTCGGGTCTTGGGCATTTGGCACTCACCCCGTTGATTATATTGTGACCTCAGATCGTTGGAGTCCGTCGAGACTTGGGTGAGAGTTTTGTATACAGGCGGAACAAGTCGTCAAGGTTAGGGTTTCACCCCTGGCTTAACAACTTTGTCCCTACTTTGATAAAAATTGAGGAGGTTATTCATCAAAATATGGATTTCACTCCTAATTTGGTATAATTCTCCTCGTTTGTAGTTAAAATGCGAGCTGAGTAAGCAACTTTAGTCGAGAGTTTGCGGTTTTCACACCTATTCTCGGCCTTATTGCCCACTCTTAGTTGAAAATTCGAGTGCAGTGAGAGTGTAGAATAAGCGAGAGTAACGAGAAGTAAGCTCGTACATAACCCCTACTGGTTATGCACAAGTCGGTCTGCTGGTTCTTAACTATAGTCTAGGTATCTAAGACTTCGACCCGGACTAGGTCGAGTCTTGCCTAATTCCCTATAGTTATGGCTTTGATACCAATCTGTCACACCCCAACCGATGGCGGAAATCATCGGGGCATGGCACTGAGCGAAACAGATTGTCCAGAAGTTTCCATAACAACTATCATTACCATTTAATTTAAGTTAACATGTCCCATACCACGTCATAAATAGTAAACAAGTTATTACAGATAAACATCAAGACAAATATCCTGTTCCGACAACTCAGATTTCAAATAAAAGTAAAGATAGTTTATTTATTGGTTTCTAGGACCCCATTTCCTAGCTTCGATTTCATCACAGTGCAGATAGCATCCTAGACCTTTCCTAGCCTCAAGTTCACAGCATGCTAAACATGTAAACTTCCTAAGCACCTGTCACATACGTTAAAATAAAGTCAATACATTAAAATGTAAAGGTGAGCATACAAGTTTGATAATAGCATATAGAGTTCGAATTCGTTTACGCATAACCAGTACGTACACATAGTGAAATGAAGCACGTTAGTTATCGACATAGACCCATCGATACCAATGACTGCGGGTTGACTGCCTGAGGCAGTTCGCAATACATGATTACCACCGTAATCCATGCAAGTAAAAGATCCTTAACAACCCCCATGTGAACGGGTGCTGAGTCCAAACTATAGTACTATCGTTGCTAAGGCAGGTAGACAGCATTCCATGTGTAAACATAACAAACAGGCATTCATGAGCCACGTATAACATGCATTAACGGTTAGCGTTCAAATAGCTTGAGTAGTGTGATAATTGTAGTTTGAATATTCGTAACGCATGTAACACCCAAAAGTGCTTAAAACAAAAAGGGATCGGGTATACTCACAGTGATTTATGGATTGAAGGGAGCGCTTAGCGAATACGGTTAGCCTGAATAAATTCGGTAGCATAACGATAAGTGAAACGTAAAACAGGAAACAAGTATTGAGGAGTCGGGCAGCTGGTCGATCGGACGACAGTTCGATCGGACGGCTGACCGTTCGGCTGACGGACCGTACGGTCTGCTGTTCCATCGGTCGGTAGGCCGATCAGATGGCTGTATGAGTGGATTGTTTCTTCCTTCGAGAAGGATGTGTTTGTGTATGATGGCTTGTCCTTTGAAGTTTTTGTTGTAGCATTTTGAAAACATTGAAGTACCTTTGCCTTTCAGGTCGGTCGATCGGACGGCTGTTCGATCGGCCGGCAGCCCGATCGGTTAGGCCTTCAACAGAAATTCAATGTGAAGTATTTGGATCGGACAGGTGTTCGATCGGTTGGCAAGTCAACAAGTCAAAGACTTTAATGAATTGCAAGGTGGATCGGATGGTTGTTCGATCGGACAGCAGGGTGTCACCTGATCGGACGACTGTTCGATCGGGTGGCACTTCTAGTGCATCAATCATGTTGAAAAATTGATTAAGTGTTGAAGCATAGTATCTCATAATCCGAAGAGTAATTCGATCGGACAGTAGTTCGATCGAACAACTGTTCGTTCAATACCATTCTTCAACCAAATTGCTTGTGGGAGACCATGTGCTAGCCGATCGGCTGGCCAGTCGATCGGCTGGTTTATCCGATCGGCTGGCTGTCCGTTCGGACAGCAGTCCGATCGGTCAGCATCCTGACCTAATTAGCCTTGCGTCTAACACCTTGGTTGTTCTGTTTGTCTATCGTTTTATCGAGGTACTTTGACAGCGAGTAAAACCATAGATGCCTCGTTCTTACTTGGTCTCCCGGGTCGGACAGGAATCACCCGAATCCGGTCGGTGGTCTGTTCGGAACGAAGTTTAACGTTTAACCCGAAGTCGGTTAACCTCGTGGATAGAATCCAGATCTGGAGCCGTAATACCACCGAAGTGATTTGTAAATCGGCTCAGGTTCCGTTTCTACCGGTTTGAAGTCATAGGGTGAAAAGAGTTGGGAGAAAGTTGGAAAATCCATCTTCCAATCCTTTTCACCGTGGTTATGTTAAGATCTATTAAAGATCCTTGTTTGTTTATGTGGAAATCGGCTAGATCCAAGTCATTCTTGGTGGATTGAGGCCAAAACATGAAGTTCTTCAAGAACTCATGATGACATCATCCTAGAATGCTTGATTCTTGGTGATTTCACGGTTAAAAGTTTAGATTTGAAAGATAGAAAGGTCTAGAAGTGTGCATAGATCAAGAAAGTACAAGATTTAGGATGAAAACTTACCGGAATCGAGAGAAATCGGAGAAAAAGCGAGTTGAGTGTGCTGGTCGAACAGAGGTTTCCAAAAGTGGTAAAGGATGACAATGACAAGGGTATTTATAGGGTGACAAAAGAGGAAAGGGCTAGCCGATCGGCTGGCAGCTCGATCGGACAGCCTGTCCGATCGGACAGCAGTCCGTTCGGCTGGCTGTTCGATCGGCTGGGAAGCCTGATCGATCGGTTGCCCCTTTCGAGTGTTTTGCGCGACGTTTTCTGATATTTCGATTTCGGTTGAGAGCGGTTCGATACAATAGGGTTTCCTAAGTCAAATTACTTTTATTCTCAACTACTCCGATTGTGATTTGGGTTTGAGTTCGATAGCATTCGAGTTAGATTTCGAGTTCGATTGAGTTCGCTTGATTACCACAACATAACACAAATAAACATGCACAGGTAACACGTAAGGCACACACACACGTATAACAATAAGTAAAATTACGTAGTTCGAGTTACGATTCGATGTCGATTTAATTAGCATAGCTTGATTAACTTTATCGCATTGTTACTTCCTATAGTTCACAGTCGTAGGTCGATTGAAATACGATTAATACTCATCGATTATTGTAACGAACGACACTTACTCCCCGTAATTCAATTAAAATAAAGACATTTCTACCAGTCAAGTTGCGCGAATCGGTCGTTGACTTTGACCATGACTTTGACTTTCACTCATGAAAACACGGGGTGTTACAGTGTGCATGTTATTAATTTAGGTTAAAAAGGCTAATCAGTAGGCTAGGCTCTGCACAATTAAATCTGCAATGTGAGTCATTCTCTTTTTATCAAATTACTTTCAAATCATGTTTATTTTCAAAGGTTATATTTACAGTGATTAAGTCTTTGCTAATCTCAAGTTACTGTCAGTAAGTGGGGTATTGTGCACATTACTACTGTTTTATCATTTTAGGTGGGCGAACCTAATTTAGTGATATACGTCATTATTGGGTAGCATGACCCAATAATGGTATGATCACAGTCATAGATCCGGTCGAGTGACAACTGAACCAGCTAATTATAAGATACAGGGCAAATATAAAAACTCTTAATACTGTAAATTATAACAAACGAGTCGTTTTAGTAAAAAGAATGATTCACTCAGTATTTCCTGCTGACAAAACCTTTTTCAAACATGTTTCAGGTGATCTGTTGTGATCCAGGAAAAGTGCCGAGAAGCACTACAAGCTTAAGGAAGTGGCTCAATATAAAATAAAGAAACATGTTTTGTAAAATAAAGATTTCTCCGTGAAATCTTATGATTGTAAATTACCGGGATTTTATCCCGAGTTGTGAAATAAAATAATCGGGAAATATTTCAGTTTTAAAAGATCCTGATGAAAACTTCCGCTGTTAAATAAATACCACGGGATTTTCTGTCCCGCGGCTCCTGAAACGGGTCAAACCGGGTCGGGGGCCGTGACAGCTGACATGGCATCCAACGTGGCATCCAACATGGCAGTTGACGTGGCATCCGACATGGCAGTTGACGTGGCATGAATATATGTGTGGGTAAAAGTAATCTTATGTGTAGGTAAAAGTAATATTATGTGTAGGTATTGATCTTAATTTGTGTTGAAAAAAAACGTTGATGTGTTGGTAAATATATTTTAAAGTGTAGACATTAACCACACTATATGTAGATAAAAATGTTCAATATGTACAAACAAATACCAAAGCATTATGGAAATAAATTAAGATTCTTAATTAAACTAATAAACATTAATCTTACAAACAACCAAATAAAAGTACTAGTTATAGAAATTTAAATACTAAAACAAACAAAACATAACTAGAAGAGAGGTTAAAACATAATCAGGGTATAACTTATGTCATTATACCATTAATATGCCCGTCCACCGGACGGGTACAGAACTAGAAAAGTGAGGCTGTTAGCAATTCCAACTAAATACTTGATTTTATCATCTAAAGGATGACTTCCGCCCTTTAATTGAATCTTCTTAACATCATATTGTCTTCCATCCAACTTATTCTTGCATAAAACGACATCTCCAAGTCCACCATTGCCTGCAAAAGGCATCAAAACAGAGTAATGCTTTTATATGGTATATGGTGTTAATAAATGGCCAAATACTTTCTAATAAACTATTAGTCAAGTCAAAGTACATAACTATGCAAAATAACACTCCAAAACTTACCCTTGAAACTCCTTTTGGAACCCAGTTCATTGATGCCCTTCATCGCTGCGGCTGCGTTCGCTTTAAGCACAAAATGAACAGGTTATTCAAAATGAGTGTAACATGTTATAATAAAAGGATATTACCTTTGTAGGATCGAATTCGGACCTAAACGAGTCGCTTAGAAGAGTTTATCTCAGTTTGAACGGCGGAAACAGACAAACCGAGTACAATTCAGCGAGAATTTACTTCAAACTGTTGTTGTATTGATCAATAATGCGAGTACACGTTCAGACAACACTTCGGCAGCACTTCGTGGCTTACCGGAAGAACACACCTCTAATTCTATGAGTGATTTCGTTTATGTGACCTATTTATAGGTGATATGATTCCGCTCTTTCATACATGACATATAAGCGATACCCTAAGACTGACACATAAGCGGAATTAACTTTGACACAAAAGCGGAATCAGAAACAAACATATTGACCGAAATCTAATTTTAACATTCTAATCCTTTTTTGTCTTTTGTGTAGTGATGTCATGATGATGTCACTTTGATGATGTCATCATGACATCATGCTTGAACATCTTCGCAACGAACCGAGACTCGACATAAGACGAAGACGACAGATGAATGCACCAACAGACTCCCCCTCAGATGTTGACGAGTCTTAAGTGACGAGTATTCTCAATCTTCAGTCTTTATCGGTCTTTTTTCTTTCCTAGCATATACCAGGATCTTCTCTTTGGCTCTAACCTCGTCAGACTCCCCCTCTCATCATGATGGGATCGCTGTCTGGAATTAGCTATCACCTTGAGATTAATTCCTGGCTTTATCTCTGTTCAGCTCAACTCCTGCACACATTTTCTCACTACCACGTAAGTTTTTACTTAAAAACAATAAGAAAAACTTACTGGAAATAGTTACATCAAGTTCAAATTAATGATCTCGATTAACTAATCAAACTTCTTACTCAAATCAAAATTTTTCAATTCAGCATTTAAAACCAACCCTGTTCATCATGTTCAGCACTTGGAATTTTGAAAATCAGTTGTTCAACATCAGTTGTCGAAAATCTTTTTGTAGTTTTCAAAATTTATGCTAAAACACACTTAAAATCTTTTTGGATTTTTGAATAGAAAGAAATGCAGTAAAGAAATATTTACAGACAATATTTTTGTGAGTTTGTGTAAGAGGATCATATCAGTTTTTAAGACACATCACAAGCACCGTTAAGCTTTAAATCGTTTTAAGTTCTAAACGATTCACGTTGATTGACGATATTGTTGTCCACTTAACCTCAATCTAAAAACTTTCAATCTGCTTACCGATACGTTAAGGTACATTAAGATAACACTAAATTCTTATGGACCCCACGATCTCAGCATATCCCCTCATCATGCAATACACTAACTCAAGCAATGCCTTTAAACTTTTATCAACTGTGAATTGTGCGAAAATAAAGCAGAATGTTTAAACATTAACAATCAGGTCGATACTTCCGTATACGCAGAGAAAGTCCAATGTTTAAACAAAATAAGAAAAATAAAACAAGTTGAAGTTGTTTAGGCTTTAACCACCAGGTCGATACTCCCGTATACGCAGAGGTGATCCAAAGCTTAAACGAAACACCAAAGAAAATAAAGCAGAACGCTTAGGCAACAACATCCAGGTCGATACTCACGTATACGCAGAGGATGTCCGATGCTTAAACAAAATAAAGAAATAAGACAAGTTTAAATCTTTGCAAAATAAAATGCACAATCACAGCGACTTTTTAGCAAAGTTGTGAAAGTTCACAAACTTAACCAGTTTTATGTCTTTCGACAATCAGCGATTACTGAGTAGGCACACAATCAAGAAGGACAAAACTAAGTACTATGCTTTCAACCGTGTTTCCCACTAGAACTAGGCTTTTTCATTTAAGTTTGTATCGTTCTCGCAAATCTACTAGTCTAGCTGAGCCTATCGTCACATCGTTAGTGAGACCATTTATCACATTTTAACTCTCCATTTCTTTAGCGTGCTGTGACAGTCCAACTGATCTACTATCATTTCCTCTTTTTCACAACAAAAACTCATTTTTGCATTTTTCAATGTTTTTGGCATTTTCAAATTTTTTTTATAATTTTTACTCCCCCTAAAATCAAAATATGTCTCAATTTTGATTTTCTGGGAAAATTTGAAACAAACTGTACAAACTTGACAACTTGATGAGAATCACTTCAATTCTCCATCCACCTGGCATAAACAATCAGAACTCCCCCTCACAACAAACTATTTTCCCATAGTGATTTCAAAACCCTTAAGTTTGTTTTAATCAAAATGGTTTTTCCGGAAAATAAGTTTTGTAAGTCATTTCTCAATTATGGGGATCTTTCATCACTTTGTTTTCTTCAATCACTTGTAAAAAACTAACATTTTTAAGATCAATCCACAAACATCACTTGTAGAAAATCAAGTACAACTTAATGTCCTTGATTTACCACTTGTAAGTCGAAATATCACATTCGTGAATTTCTCAAGAAATGTGCCGATTCATGTTCCATGCTTACCAACCTGGGAACTCCGGCAAGTCAGGTTTTCATTTAAACAGATTCACTCAAGCCTGACAGTCCTTGGGTGATTTTGAATTCTTGTTCAACAATGGTGGAAAATTTGCATCATCCATTGTTAGACCAGAATTCTCAATTTTTACCTCAACAACTGGCTCTTCTGGTTTTACCATACCAGAATCATTGCCTGAACGTGGCTTGTCTGACTTTGATGAGCCAGATTCATCACCAACATGTGGCTCCTTTGTTTCCGAAGAAACAAATTCATTGCCAACAACTTTCTTTTTCTTCTTTCCCTCTTTCGTCCTCAGATTTGTATCTGATGAATGCGTCTTGCTTGACTTTGCAGTTGAGGGAGTTGATTCATCAGAACTCTTATTCGATCTATCCGGTGAACCCGAGGACAAGATCTTCTCCAGATACTCTCTGGCCTTCTTCCTCTTCTTCCTCAGTCTGTCTTTTTGCCCCTGAGAAAGTTTCACTTTCATTTCTTGAACTTTAGGTTCTTGAACCTTCTGTTCTTTGGGCTTGACATTGACTGATTTCTTTACCTGCTTCTGAGATTCAGCCCTCGATCTTCTCATTGATCTCATTGAGCAATCTCTAGCATTATGACCTCTGATGTTGCAGTTAAAGCATCTCCTCGTCTCGTAACTCCAACCTTGGCAGTTAACAGCAATGTGTCCTTGATAACCACATCGGTAACACACTCTGTTATCATACCAATCACCATTTTCAATCCAAACATTCAGATCATAGCACTGTTTGGCTTGGTGATAATCCTTGCTCCTCTTGTTTGCTGGATTTGACTTTTGAGCACTGTGGTCAAACCTGCACCACTTATTACCAACAATTTTAGAGTTTTGATTTTCCAATTTTTGTGGTTTTTTATCACGATTGGACGATTGAACTGATGAGCTTTTATTTTCTTTTTGAACATTTTTCGATTTTTTATCCTTTTGTTTTTGTTCCACATTCTTCTTTACAGGTTTTTGCATTGAGCATTCACCTTTCTCAGTAGAATGTAGAACGATTTCTTGAAATTTTTCTTTTAATTTCAAAAATATTTTTCTTTTTTCAATATCATCATCAGTTTTCTCATCACAATCTTCAACTTTGACTTTGTCAAAGTTTGTGACATTGTCACTTATTGGAACTGAATTTAAAGGTTTTGGGCAAGGAATAGTTGAAGTATTCACAAACACCTTCAACTTTTCTTCCCATTCATTGATTTTCTTTTGAGCGCATTCTGCCTTTTTTTCAAGTCGAATAATCTTTTCAAGATAAGAATTGATTTCAATTTGTTTTTCAAGATTGTTTTTACCAAATAAATCTCTCTCATCTTCTAAAATTTTTATTTGACTTTGAAAATCTTTTTCAATTTTTACTTTTTCATTTCCAAAACTTTTAATTTTATCTTCAAAAATTTTGTTTTCTGATGTTAAACTGTTCAAATCATTTAACAGTTTAACATTTTCAGATTTAAGCTTTTCACAATTTCCCTGTAAATCCAGAATCTGTTTTACATCAGTTTGCTTCTCATCTTTCAACTTCTCGACTTCCAATTTCAAACTTTCCGCATCCTTCAAGAGTTTGTCATTGTCAGTCTTAAAGTTGTCACACTTGGAGCATACTGATTCAACATTTTCACAGTTTAAGCATTTTCCAGGAATCTTTTCATCATCAGCTTTCTTCTCGACCTTCAAAGCTGAAATTTTTTCAACCTGTTTCTTCTCAACTTGAACATTTTTATCATCACTCTCTTCGTCTGATGACTGATCAAAGATAGTTGCATTTGTTTCAATCTTTTTCTTTGATACTGATTCAGAATTCGAAGTTCCAAGTTTCTTAGATTCTTCTTTAGCTTTCTCCTTTTTCTTGGCTTCTCTTTCCAAACACTTTCTTATTCTTTCACTCCAATAACCATCATCCATGTTTTGATTTTCAAATTTTTTTTTTACTCGCGATATTTAATCAAAACATCCAATGATAAACTGTTTTTAATAAATGGGCCGTGATAGAATGAGCTAACAACACTTATGAGTCTTAGGCCAATAATTGATAAGCCGACAACTTTTATCACCCTTCAATTCTTATTTAACCTCAAATGTAGTGTATCAGATTTTATATAATATGTTGACACTCCAAATTCACATGCAATTCTAACTTTTGATAAAAACCAACACAATTTCACATGTAAACTGACACAAACCGACAAATCATGAGGACACTTTATGAGAATCACATGCACTTTTAATATCAATTCCACTAACTGACACCTATCACAATAACCCACTAACAATTTAATTGAACCTCACATGCAACATGCAACTTTTAAATTTTATATGATCGGAATCAGACTTTCGGTGACACACTAACACACTTAATCCAAACGATGCAATCGAGACCAACTAACACACTAGAACTGTCAATACCACATTTAATGATCACATGCAAACTGACACACGAGTGAAATCAGGATGATCACAAAAGCGAAACTTCTAAGTGTCACAAAAGCGGAATCAACAAGTTGTCACTAAAAGCGAAATCAGGCTTGATGGTCACAAGAGCGAAATCACAAAGTGCCTTATGAGCGGAATCACTATGTACTAATGAACGGAATCACTGATGACATCATCAATCATACGAACAATTACGAGCAGAATCACAAAAATGATCAGTTTTACTTTGAATTTGAACACGAAACTTTCAAGGCTTTGTTAACTATCAATTCCGAACAACATGTGTGAATTTAAACCGATTTTGACCGTAAAAAAATTTTGATTTTCGAAAAAGAATGGTGTAGGAACAGAATTATCGGCTGAATTGTATAAAACTCTTCTTCACTGGCTCTGATACCAATTGTAGGATCGAATTCGGACCTAAACGAGTCGCTTAGAAGAGTTTATCTCAGTTTGAACGGCGGAAACAGACAAACCGAGTACAATTCAGCGAGAATTTACTTTAAACTGTTGTTGTATTGATCAATAATGCGAGTACACGTTCAGACAACACTTCGGCAGCACTTCGTGGCTTACCGGAAGAACACACCTCTAATTCTATGAGTGATTTCGTTTATGTGACCTATTTATAGGTGATATGATTCCGCTCTTTCATACATGACATATAAGCGATACCCTAAGACTGACACATAAGCGGAATTAACTTTGACACAAAAGCGGAATCAGAAACAAACATATTGACCGAAATCTAATTTTAACATTCTAATCCTTTTTTGTCTTTTGTGTAGTGATGTCATGATGATGTCACTTTGATGATGTCATCATGACATCATGCTTGAACATCTTCGCAACGAACCGAGACTCGACATAAGACGAAGATGACAGATGAATGCACCAACAACCTTTTGCTTAAATGACTCAAAATCAGGTTTTCCATGTTCTTTCCGGTGGCTATCGGCATAAAACTACATGATAATAATGTAATTAGACCTGACCAGCATGACGGGTTATTTGACTTGCCAAGATACATGTAAGCTAACATCCCTCAAGCTGCCTTTAATCCAGCAACTTCTCTTTCCTTTGTCCAAACATCCACCTGAACCATTAAATATCATTCATGAGCACAAAAAAATAATAAAAAATAAAAAGTAACGTTATCGAGGTAATTCAGTCTAGTCCTATTGTTGCCGTCAAAGGTTGTGACCATCGTTGGTCTTAGCAGTCAATAATATTGTCACACCCCGATATTTTCACATATTACTGGTGGGCCCGGTGGAGAGTATCGTGACGTAGTTGATATCATCATGGTCAAACATACACAGAATAGCACAGCGGAAGTCTTGGAATATAAAATATTATTACAAACTCAAATGTCTGAAAATATCGAAGTATTTATTATAGACGAGCCTGTAATATCAATTCCACAGGTGGATCATTACAGAATGTATAAAATGAAGTTTAGCAGACTTTAAGGCATCTTTAAGGATTTGCAAGATCCTCTTATTCGACACCGAGCAACTCCCAGCCTATTACGAGTAGTACCTGCCACTTAGTCTTTTGAAAATACGTCAGTTTTCACTGGTAAATACAATTAACTGACTCTTTTGAAAAGAGTTTATAAAAAATTGATTTAAGTGCACAAGGTACAAATCATTTATAACTTGGGACAATCTTTAATAAAATCTTGTATAATGTTTTAGATGTTTGTCTTACATATGGGGCCGGTTTGGAAGCCGGTCATGATTAACCGACTCACCACTTTTAGAACCCACAAAGGAGTTATCCCCAACATGTGGGTTATATTAGCATTTGCATCTGTCCGGTGTATGCCTACACCCCGTGCATAGGTCGTGGCCATTTTCAAATGAAATGAGCCGAGGATATCCAGGACACGGTCGTATTAACCCCCAATGCTTATGGTATCAAACAAGACAGATTAAAACGGGTTATGTAAATTTATTAATCACAACCCGATTAAATGATTTCATACCCGACCAAGTGGTATTATTATAATACCATATCCCAAGCCCGTATAAGGGAAAATAAGTTAAAAGTATTTACCTGTGAAAACTGGCGTATTTTCAAAAGACTAAGTGGCAGGTACTACTCGTGATAGGCTGGGAGTTGCTCGGTGTCGAATAAGAGGATCTTGCAAATCCTTAAAGATGCCATAAAGTGTGCTAAACTTCATTTTATACATTCTGTAATGATCCACATGTGGAATTGATATTACAGGCTCGTCTATAATAAATACTTCGATATTTTCAGACATTTGAGTTTGTAATAATATCTTATATTCCAAGACTTCCGATGTGCTATTCTGTGTATGTTTGACCATGATGATATCAACTACGTCACGATACTCTCCATCGGGCCCACCGGTAATATGTGGAAATATAAGGGTGTGACAGGTTGGTATCAGAGCCAACGTTTGAGTGAATTAAACACTAACCATTAGTGTTTAATCTCAAATAACACAGTAGCATATTCCTTATACCTTTTGAGTCTAGACTTAACATAAGAATGCTCTCATCCCTATTAAGTAAACATTGTTTTCGATTTTATGTATTTTGAATAAGTCGCCAAGCAAGGAAGCCGTTGATGGAGATTCTCTTCATCTGAAGCCAAGAAATGCCAAGCTTCACAATACGGCTAGAATAAGCGTGCGACCGGTTTGGAGGAGGACCTTTATGGATTCATTCCCAAAACCAAACCCATTTGAATTGCAATCAGACTTCAGAGTCCATACCGGAGGTCCCTGAGGCTCAAATTTTTAAGTCTGCGCCAATGGAGTCCATACCAGGTGGTCCCTGAGGCTCCCGTTTTGAAAATAATACCAGTGGATCCTAATAATCCCTATTCCTTACCTTCAAGTTTTGAAATCCCAAGATTTGGATTGTATCAGTCAAAACCTAATCCGTGATCCATATCATTCTTTAACCATTGAATCCTTGAATTCTACTTCTATAACGGATCCTGATTGGAATACTTACCTTATTCACTGAGGTCTTCAGTGTCCCTACAGTATATGGTAAACAAAGAAGAGAAACAATCGAAATAGAGCAAGGAAGGCTTTACAGAATCCTTCTTTCATAATATTCATTGTCTTTTAAGTCCTTATAAGGACTTATCTCTTCTATATAGTCCCTGTGTGGACATACCTTTTGACTTAAGACCCTATATGGGCATTTGCTATTCAGTCCTTTCATGGACATTATATTTCAATATAGTCCCTTCGTGGACATTATATTTTATTAAAGTCCCTCGGTGGACATAACATTTCAATATAGTCCTTTCATGGACGTATGATTTTATTAAAATCCCTTTTGTGGATATACTATTTTAAATAGTCCTTTCATGGACTTGATATTTCAATATAGTCCTCTCATGGACATTATACTCCATCATAGTCCTTTCATGGGCATATTATTTTATTGAAATCTTTATGTAGATATATTATTTCACCAAAGTTCCCTGGCGGACATAATAATTCATTATAGTCCTTTCAAGGACATATTATTTCATCATAGTCCCTTCGTGGACATGATGATTCGTTAAAGTTCCTTTACGGACATATTATTCCATTAAAATTCCTTGTGGACATGATATTTTATTATAAGTCCTTTAAAGAACATATTGTTTTATTAATAAGTCCCAATGAGGACGTATCTTTCGACATAAAGTTCCTTCGAGGACAAATGTTTATTGACGTCCTTTCATGGACATGTTAGATCATAATAATCCCAATGCGGACATATCTTATAGTCCCTTTTACGGATTTATATTTCCTTCTAGTCCCTGCGTGGACTAGAGTTGCTTAAAGTCCCTGTGAGGACATCTATACCGCAAAGCCCTTTTGTGCGCACGCTGTACCAATATAGTCCTTTTATGGACATGTTATTTCATTAAAATCCCTTTGGGGATACGCTATTTCGAAATAGTCCCTTTGAGGACATGATATTTCATTAAAACCCCTATATGGACTTATAATATTTATAGTCCTTATACGAACTTATATTTTTCCTCTTAGTCCTCTGTGCACAAATATATTACTAAAAGTCCTGATTAAGGCACTATTGTAAATTCCTAATAACTTAGGAAAGTTTTGAAAAATTTATATAGGTATTCGTTTCGTCCTTTATCCAGCAATAGTTTCGATTTTACTCGAACTTTATCGATCAGCTGAAATTTTCACAAGATCCTCTTAATGGTATAACCTAGCCTATATGTCTATGAACATGGCAATGATGGTAAAACCCTCTTAAGACAATTAATCTTTGTTAACATCTGAGAACATGTTAACACTCCTGGCAGTGTGGCGTGAGAAACCACACCAGCCGTCAAGGTATTGGATTACATCCAAGCCTTAAAGACTATATGATCAGAGTAGATCATGGCAAGTATCATCAATGTGATGATCATACTATAAACATCCATTAGTAATGAAGTGCCTACGGGCTATACTTGTTGTCTAATAAAGACAACGACAGTTGTGGTTTACGACCCCCTTTCTAAAAATGCTGGACTATGTCCAAACATAATAGTCTATATGATCAATGCGATCATGACTAATATCATCTAATACGATGATCATGTTATTTAACATCCTTTAGTGATGTTTTGCCTACGGGCTATATTATATCGTCCATTTGAGACATTGACATTGTGATCTTTATGATTCCTTGTCTAAGATGGTGAGCTATGCTCAAGCCAAATAGTCAATATGATTAATGCAATCATGACTTATATCATCTAATATGATGAACCTATTATAAACATCCATTAGTGATGTTTCGCCTACGGGCCATATTATATTGTCCATTTGTGACAAAGACATTGTGATCTTTACGATCCCCTGTTCAAGGTAGTGAGCTGTGCTCAAGCCTAATAGTCTATATGATCGGTGCGATCATGACTAAAATCATCAATACGATGATTAAATTTAACATCCTTAATGATATTTTGCCTGAGGGCTGTATTATATTGTCCAATTGTGACAAGGCAATTATAACCTTTTATGATTCTTTGCCCAAGGGGGTGAGCTATGCTCAAATCCCATAGTCTATATGATCAATGTGATCATGACTAATATCATCAAGTACGATGATGATATATGAACATCCATTAGCGATGTCAATTGGTTTATCTTTGTGCCAAATAAGTCGTATTTAGAGACAATGGCAATTGTAGTCTATGACTCCCTGTCCAAAGGTAAAGAACTATATTCAAACCTGGAAGCCCCTAATCCAATAAGATTGCGGCTTATAAACTAATGTCCTTGGTGACAAATCAACGAGTTATGTTTTAAAGTCATTCATGACAAGCCAATGTGCTATAATTTGTCATTCGTGACAAGTTAACATATTAAATGTTAACATTCCTAGTGACAGGCCTTTTGTGCCAGAATTGATAGATGTCCTCCGTGACAGGCCTTTGATCCATATCTAAATGTCCTTTGCGACGAGGCCTTCGTGCCGTATAATCATTTATGTCCTTCATGACTAGGCTTTATGCCATATTTTTCTACGTCCCTCGCGACAGGCTTTTATGTCATATATGTATATATATATATATATATATATAATAAAAGTCATGTAAGGCTAGTCTTCGAGCTATTCATAATCGTCCTTGTGACAAAGACAGTTGTGACATTATGATCCCCTATCAAGCAGGTATTGGACTCGCTCCAAACCTTAAATGCCATTGATGGTCCTTTTGTAACCTAGGCTAAATGTAATGGATATACATTCAAATAACATTCATTAGGAATGTTTGGAACATAATAGCCTATACGGTTTATGGATGTCGTGGCTGATCTATGTCAGGTAATCAGGAGGATGACTAACAATTGTTTAATGTGGTGGTTAGTACCAAGTTTCGAGTATGGCAAACTTGAATGAGGTAGACAACAGTCACGATACTAATAATGCGACAAAAGCTAATAATGCTACAAACGTAAACCTCAATATTAATGGAGTTAATCTCCAAGCTGTGGTTGACGCAACAGTTGGAAAGGCCATGGAAAAGGTCATGAAACAGTTCAAAGAGCCGAATGCTTCTCGCTCTAAATTTCATTCGAAACCACATTCAATTGCTCATGAAATGAGCTTTGTTCACACTTCGAATGTGAAGGATGAACCAAAAGAGGAGGATAACTCCCAGAAATCTAAGAAAAAGAGCAAGTACGAGCTTAATAAGAACCAACAAAAGTTCAGTAAGAAGCCTGTATGTAAGAACTGCTATAAAAGACACTGGGGAAAGTGTCGAATAGAACAAAGACCAAAGCAGTGTGGCATCTGCAAAGGAACTGGTCATCATTCCCATGAATATAGGGATATAAAGAATGCAGTCTGTTACGACTATGGTGAGAAAGGCCACATCAGAACTAGATGCCATAAAGCTGCCAAAGAAGGTGCAGCTAAGCCTGGAGAGGCTAAGAAGGGAAATGCCTGAACTCACCTGATGAATGCCAAAAGGCAGTACATGATGTCATTAAGTACATTCCTTATCATTTATAAATGATAAATTCTGCTAAGTGTCCTGTTTTTAATACAGGCAATAATAAGTCTTTCATAGACCATAAGATTGGCAAACTTATGATGATACTCATAAGAGCTCCAGATGTTAAGTATAAGATATAACTTACCAAGGAAACCATAGTAACCGATTCTTCTATTATCGGCGATGAATCCTTCTGTAAAATCTAAGAGTACTCTTTCTTTGAATAGAGTACGACAATATATGTTATTTTAATTATTTTCCTCATTGATTTTATCAACTGCGGGTGCCAACTATGTTTGATAAAAGTGCCATATGAGGATTGGCGTAACCTAGTGTGTCCCATAGATTGCTTCCATGCCTGATCAGTATGGAGGTTTAATGCATGGAACCACTAAGATATACCATTGGTCATATTGTACTAAAGTCAGCTAGTGGTATTCCAAGAAGATATCCATAATAGAAATGCCTAAGTAGGCATCTCTACTTAAGGCATCCGTGCACTCATAAAACAGATGTGTCATTTGCATGGCACAAGCGACAGTAAGAGGATCAAGGTCGAAGATTGAAGCTACCTCTATCATATTTGGATAACTTGATTTCTTCTCAGTAGAACTACCATGTTTTACCTCTTGAGAGGCAAGGTGGAATTAGGATTTATATCCTATTAAGAGCTGTATCTATTACAGAAGCTCTATATCGGTTAGCATCAACGGAAATGGAAGAACTGAGAGCTAACCAGATGAGTTTTTAAAGAAAGGCTTGTACAGCCTAGCTCATCATCTTAGGAGCTCCGATTATTGTTGATAAAGGAAAGCACGATGCAATATGCTTGTGCATTGATCACTACAACCAAATAGGAAATGATTAAGGATCGTTATCAGCTGCCCAGGATCGTCGATTGGTTCAACTAACCATGAGGGTATTTAATTCCTTAAGATTGATTCGGGTAGTAGTTGGAATAACTATCTCACCCTAAATAAGTTCTCCTATAACTGATAGCATTATATAAGCATCAAGGCTGCTCTTTTGGAGACCTTGTTTGGGAGAAAGTGTCAAACGCTCATTTATTTGGCATGATATGGGAAAACCCAATTGTCAGGATCTGAGAGTTGTCCTAAAAGATGACGGATAGGATATTATGAATCCGTAATCATCTGAAAACTGCCAGTAATCGGCAATAGAGCAATGCGAAAAAAAAGGCACAGGTCTCTTAAAGTTCCAAATAGGGAACAAGACTCCATTGAAAATATCAATATGAAAGAGTACGATGCGTTTCGGTATAAAGGGCAAGTTAAGCCCTGGATTTGTAAAAGCATTCGAGATCATCAAATGTGTCGGTAGTATAGCTTATAAGCTAAACTTGCCTAAGGAGCTTAGTGGAATTCACAATGTGTTCCACATCTTTAACTTAAAGAAATGCCTAGCTGATAAATGTGACAACTGTGTTCTGTAATCATCGTATAATGTAAAACAATGTTGATTATCAATAAAACAATGTGCTTTGGTGTTATTATATGTGTTATTGTGTGTGATGATTTTTACAATTTGATTCAATTCCGATTTCAAGCTTTAAAATCACTTTCTGGAAGGTTATACGCAAACTGGTGCGTAAACGCAATTAGTTTAACGCGACGTACACTTCGGAACTGTGACGTAAGCTTAACATACCTTAAATATCCTTTACATAACTTAGAAATAAGTTTCGAAGGATTCGGTATGGCAAAAACGTGTTTATTTGAACTAAAGGACTATTTACGACAAAACTGCAAAACGAACGTTGGTGACCGCCCGGATAATATTTAAATCCTGAAAATATTCTGTTATGATTAAAATTTTATTTTTAATCAGGTTCGTGTTGAAAAATAAATTAAAACGCTTAAAAGCGTTGTTTTTCAAGTTTAAGCGCGTACCGCGTGTTTCTGCGCGACACAGTGCTTCTACTACAAAACACGAACAACGCAGCCAGTCTTGGCAACTGAAATTTATTTCAGTAATATTTTGGCGAGTTTATTTTTATAGAATAATAAAAATAATTTAGAACGCCATAAACCGGGATTTAAACGCTAGATAAAATACCAGGTACCCAGTTAAACACCTGTTTTATCTAATTTACCAACCAAAGTTACATTTAACCCCCCCTCTCAATTTACGGTCATATATATATATATATATATATATATGTGTGTGTGTGTGTGTGTGGCCCCACCAAATATTTGCTAGATCTTGCAAATATCTTATTTGATTTTGGTTTGGACAAGTGTTATACATGCCTTCATTCTCATACCTTCTAAATCTCTACATATCTTACAAGATCATTCCATTCTCATTCACACTCAACCTCCTTCTCTCCCTCTCTCCCAACCGTCCACACCCCTCCATCACCATCTTCATCTCCTTTAACTATGTTCTAGTGAATCAAGCTCCATTTCTAGCAAACTTCAAGTTGGTGTGAAGATCCAAAGGTGTTTCCAAGGTGCTTTCAAGTGATTTCAAGCTTCCTATCATCAAAATCTCATCCCACAACCTACTTGAATCTTGAAGGTATAACATTTATGTTTAAATCATACTCTTGATTCTTGGTTGTTCTTGATGATTTGTAGTTTCTCTTGAATCTTGGAATTTTCACAAACTTGAAATCTAACATGAAATGGGTCTTGATACAAATTAAAAAATGGTGATGTTTATGTGTGTGTGTATGACCGTACATATATATATATATATATACATGCGTGTATGAGTTTTGAGCTTTATTTTTGATAAGTACATGTTTAGGTTGTTGCTTGTTCTTGAACAATAGTTAAAATGCAAGTGGTTGATAATCTATGCATGATATGATAAATGTTAAATTACATCAGCAAATAAATATAAATAAGTTGCATTTTGGATGCATTTAGTTCATATGAAATGTTGATGAAATAATAGTGTGCTTTAGGCACTTGTACATGAAGATACATGTCGATTTAAAGCTCAAGAAATGGTAAAAAAAGGGTTGTATGAAAAAAATGTTTTTGAACAGGTTATAAACACTAAAAATTATATTATTTGATGTATTATAATGGCATGAAAATTTGACATAGGATTGATAGCTTTGCATGTTGTACATATAGCCTAAAAAGTGGTAAAATATGTGAAATTTGCATGATTTATGTGTTTTATGTAAGACCTGAACTATCATGAGTATAACCACTAATTTATTCAGTAAATAACATGGGTTATGTTAAAATTTCAAGTCGTTTCGATTTGGGATGGTTCGGGTAACGTTTGATGCAAAACTATGCGGTAAAACGGTCAAAAATCGCCTTTTCGGAGGATTTTTATATAACTGTTTTAGATCAGTAACCAAACTGATATTCTTGATATAAAAATAAGTATTTTAACTTATATCAAGTTTACTTGGTTTTTGGTTGGTCATACGTGACTTCCGACGCCCAAAAATGCCACCGAATCGCTAAAATAAGTGTTTCTCGACATACACTAAAATGGGTTGTTCATGGGTAAACTTTATGTGTTATGTGTTTTACAATATGTGTATGATGATGTGGTTAATGTTAACAAGATTATGTGTATTACGCTTGAGTATATATATATATACAAATACACCAAAATAATAAAAAATAATAACTTTTCGAGAAATCTCAAAGTTAAGTGAAAATTCTAAGTGTTTTGGTCAAAAATTACCTAAGCAATTAAGTGATCAAATTAGTAAAGTGAGGTAGTGTGCTAGAGTTATGTGTAAAAAATATGTTAACCAAGTTAGATATGAAAACAGTTTCAGGATACGGCTCAGGATATAGAGCTGTATCTATGATCAAACAATGAGCAAAAATGTAAAGGTTGACACGTGATGTACGAGGAAAGCCCTTGATCAATCTAGATCGCCGGCATAAAACCTCGGGAGCTGACAATCGCAGCTGCCTTGTTCTTCTTATTGCTTCAAATATCAGGATACAGTGCAGGATGTGGTGCGGATCGACTATGTGTTACAATGTAATTTGAATACAAGTATTTGAGTGTGGTGTTTGCGGTGAGCTAGAGAGTAAAAGTGTTCGAGAGTGTAAGTGTAAAATTGCGTGCCTTAAACTGATCCGCCCCCATCTATTTATAGTAAAGATAATGTAACAAACTATCCTAAACTTCCGGGATCCAGCGAATATTCCCACTCGAACGTCGAGGACCAAGTCTTTCGGGTTCAACGACTTCCTCATAATAAATACGCCCGAGTCTTGAGGAGAAGAAGTCCTGGTGACCGTTAGTAACTTACAGCCATTAACCTGCACGTGTTTAATTCACTCAACCTTAGGATATCGCCCAGGATGTTAGCAATATCCCCGTCCAGTATCCTGATCACAAATAAACAATTAAAAGCGGGATATTAGTCAGGATATGTATACTCAGAAAATGACCCATAACAATTGTCCCCAAATATATCGGTTGGTATACCAATCCAACGGATATATTTCAAAACCTTTTCTCGTCGATCGAGGCAATTAAAATGAAACGATGGTTGAAATGACATTGTGCCATTTTCAATGCAATATTTACTCTTTACCCCCTATATTCAGCCTATATTTAGCCAAATCATTTTTGCTTATTATCATCATTCTTCAAGCGATTTTCAGGTAATCACTTTTCTCTCCATCCTCTATCCTTCTTTCTTGAGTTTCTTCTAGTTTGCCCAACACCCTTCATGGCATCACGAACAAGATCTCGATCGGACAGACCAGCCTCAACCCTCGTAAGTCAAAATTTCATCCGTGATCCAGCAAAGGAAATTTGCTGCTTCAACAACGCCGACATCGCTGCTCTTAAAGATTCCGGCGCTTTCCCCACCGGAACAGTCTTTCGCCCTTTTGATCGGGAAGCCCGATCAGACGCGTCATCTGATGAGTGGGTTTGTTTCTTCGCCTACCCTTTCTCTCTTGGACTCCGGTACCCATTTCCACCCTTCATCTCTCGCTTTTTTGAACTCACCGGCCTTAGCTATGCACAGACTATGCCAATGGTCTGGCGAGTTTTGATAGTGCTGGATCAAATCAAGTCTCGTCATTTTCCTGACCTGTTTATTGAAGACCTCCCTATAGCATACCGGTTGAGATCCCACGGCGATCACCGTTTTATTCTGTTTTCTACCTCCAAGAACCCTTTGGTTCTTAAGGCCACCAAAAACGAGGATCGATGGCGACGAAAATTCTTTTTTGTAAAAAGAGACTCTATTGATAAGGGTTTCGATCTGCCGGTTAAATGGTTAACCGAGGGTAGGATTTAGGGTTTTAGGAATATCCCCAATTATATCCTCAAACTATATCCCATACTTATATCCTGATGTTTTTATGCAGCGAACTTCAGAGATTTAGTGCCTCCCAGTGAAGAATCCGAATCCAAGATCAAGGAAATCTACCGACTTCCTGCCAGTGAAAGAACTTTCTCCCTGTCTCTTACAGATTTAAGCCAGAAATCAAGCTCAGAAATGTCTGGTAAGCACATTCTCAGCATATATTTTAAATCAATTATTTTTCAAAAGTATGAGGAGTTTAAGAATATCTTCCCTTGTGCAGTACCAGTTGTCAACCTTGAAGGTTTCCAGCTTGACGAGTTGGATTGCTACTCCAGCCTTGCACCCATCAAACAAGAATCCAAGCCAAAGTCATCAAAGCCTACCTCTTCAAGGACTGTTTCTGCTTCCAAAGCCCCTCCAGCATCCAGGACCCAGGCATCTAGCTCTCGGAAGAGAAAGGAGACAGACTCTCCAGCTGTTTCTGAGACATTCTCTCTTGAGAATCATGGGTTTAACGAAGCCACCTCATTCCTCAAACAGGTAAAATTTTCCTCTCAATATCCTGCACAAGTATGTTAGTCCTTATCCTGTTTATTTTTACATCGATACCTGTGTCCTTTTCGATAGGGCTTGGATCGTCTTATGCACTTGTATGAAGACGCCTGCGGGCTTAACAAGATGTTGGAGATCAAGCTGGAGAAAGCTGAAGCCACCATAGCTGATCAAGGAACCATTGCGGCTGCCAAATCCCAGCATTACGAAGACAAATATAAGGCAATGATCCAAGAACACCAAGCTACCCTCCATAAAGCCATCGAGGATGCCCAAGCCAAACTAGATGCCGCCCTTCTCCAATACCAGCAGAATATGAGTTCATATCGGGATAGCCTCAAAGCATCCGTGGTCGTCTCCCTTCTCCAAGCTAGGATAAGGATGGCTTATGAGGCCAGGAATTTGGGTTTCGAATGCCCCTCCTGGGACATAAAGACTTGGGAAGCGAGACTAAAGGATCTCGGAGGTCATCCCGTTGCTCATCCTGCAAAGCATGCTGGTGAAGAGCCTTCTAAAGTGGCAGAGGAAGTGGCCAATGCTGATGATGGTGATGCCGAGAAGAATCCTGAGACCGATGCTGGTGCAGATGCTGGGAAGGAGGCTGTTGATCAAGAGGGTGCCGCTTCTTGAGCGGCGAAGTGGGCGATGATGGATATACGTGCCAAGGCCGGAGCCCACTTTTAAATTTCGTGGTTGTGTAAACAATTTACTTTTCCTGTCTTCGAACAATTTTATATTTCCTGCATTAGAACAATACGATGAGCAAAGGTGGATGGTGTTATGGGTGAAATTCTGAGCCCATATCCTGAAGCATATCCTGATTTAATGTTAGCTGTTTATGATCAGGATACCGGACCAGGATATTGGTAACATCCTGGGGCAGTATCGATCAGGATATCGGACCAGGATATTGGTAACATCCTGGGGCAATATCGATCAGGATATCAGACCAGGATATTGGTAACATCCTGATGTAGTATCCTGGCAGTTACTAACGATTTTCTTTTGTAGCAAGGTACCAACATTAAAAGACTTGATCTACCTGAAGATTCGCTCAAGGTGGTTGAAAAATGGACGTTGATGGTGGAAGAATGGGTC
The DNA here is from genome assembly GCA_030545235.1 of Helianthus tuberosus. Taxonomy (NCBI): domain Eukaryota; kingdom Viridiplantae; phylum Streptophyta; class Magnoliopsida; order Asterales; family Asteraceae; genus Helianthus; species Helianthus tuberosus. Next base: position 204,440,166 of record CM060395.1, on the reverse strand, counting down.
TTGTAACGGTCAGAAAGGCATATTCCGCGAGAATATCGGATGTTGGTTAATGTTGTTGACATTGTAACGGTTATATGAGCTGAAGACCCGGTTTTGTAGTCAATAAGCACATGGAAAACAAGTAGAAAGAGTCCCCCAACGTTCAGAATGGAATATTCCCAGCATCCCGGAATAATAGGAGAGTTAGTTTGTTACTTGTAACTATAAATAGGAGGCCAGATCAATAGGAACACACACTTGACTCTCCACTCTCGAACTCACACTTCTTTTTTCTTTCTATCACGCACAAACACTTAACACTTGTAATCGTTGTACCACTTAGCATTGATCTGCGCCATATCCTGCACTGTATCCTGATATTTGAAGCAATAGAAGAACAAGACAGCTGCGATTGTCAGCTCCCGAGGTTTTATGCCGGCGATCTAGATTGATCAAGGGCTTTCCTCGTACATCTCGTGTCACCCTTTACATTTTTGCTCATTGTTTGATCACAGATACAACTCTATATCCTGAGCCGTATCCTGAAACTGTTTTCATATCTAATTTGGTTAACACATTTTTCACACATATTTCTAGCACACTACCTCACTTAACTAATTTGATCACTTAATTACTTCGGTAATTTTTGACCAAAACAATTTGGCGCCCACCGTGGGGCAAGTGGTGCTCTCTTTACTAAAACTTTTTGTCAAATCGCTAATCGGTTTTCTATTTTCAAAACTTTTTGCCACACTGTCCATAATGGCCTTAAGATCAAACATGAGTTCCTCTACTGTGTCTGCTATGACTTCTACTACTACCGGTTCGGTGCTTCCACCACCTCCTCCAAGGATGCCAGCCTCTACACAATCTCAAGATGTTATCCCAACTCGGAGTGTCCAGGGATCTGCTCCCGTTTTAGCTTCTAATGATGAAATTTTAACCTTATTTGGAAGTGTGCAGGAACAAATGAGGCAGCAACAGGAAACAAACCAAATGCTTTTGAGGGAAATACAACTCCTGAAGGCTGGCTCGAGCAGATCTGCTGAGGACAATGTCACTCCGTTACACCCCAGAGCGTTGAACTTTAGTTCAGCTGTATATACCGAGGATAATAGGGGGAATATCGTGCCCAGTCTTCCTCAGAATCATACTCCTGAAATACCCTCCTTGATTAGGATGTCAACCGTGAGGAGCTCAGGATATGCTTCAGGATATGGGCAAAATCCTCCAACGGGTAACGTGTCGAATAATAACAATACTCATGCTACTAACAGTGGTTGATCTTTGCAGGATACAGGTGTAACATCAGCACTTACCAGGGAACTTCAGAAGTTGAAGGACATGATATCTAGTGTACCTGGGGTGGTCCAGCCGATCCCGGAAGTATCTCAAGACAGCCACAAGATATCTCGTTTTGCATATCCTATCTGTGATGCTGAGATCCCAAAGAGATTCCAAACTCCCAACATGAAGCTTTATGATGGGAGTACGGATCCTGAGGAGCATATTGCTCAGTATAGGGAAAGAATGGAGATTAACCCTATCCCTCCGGAGCTCAAGGAAGAGTGCTTATGCAAGGGATTTGGTTCTACTCTAACAGGATCGGCCTTAAAATGGCTATTAAACGTTCCTCCTCACTCAATTACTTCATTTGCTCATTTGGTTAATTTATTTAACAGTCAATTTTCTTGTAGTCGGAGTTTTGAGAAACTAACCAGTGATCTTTACAGGATAACTCAAGGGCCTCAGGAATCCTTGAGGGATTATGTGAACAAATTCAGTCGAGAATCCTTGGATATCCCACATTATGATGTTGCAACAGCTGTGCAAGCTTTCAAGATGGGATTACAAAAGGATTCTCAGTTTTATCAGGATCTCGTAATGAATCCCTGCAGGAATCTCGACGAAGCTCGTAACAGGGCTTTGAGATATATCTGTCTGGAAGATGACAGAAAGATGCAAGAAAGGATGAACTCATCCAACACTTATGAGTCAACTAATAGGAAGTCAGAATCCTCGTTCAAGTCATATCGGCCTAAGCCGTATAATAGAAATGAAAACAAAAGAGTGAACGCTGTTGAAGATGAGGATCCTGAAGAGTATCCTGAGTTGTCCGAATATTGCTTTTCTGTTAATATTCCTGAATTGATGTATGCTATGCAGGGTCTGGGAGACAAGGCTAGGTGGCCTCGAAAGAATCAACAAAAGGCTGACTGGAAAGATAAGTCAAAATGGTGTGCTTTCCACGAAGATTTCGGACATGTAACTGAGGATTGCATTGCTCTAAGGAAAGAAATAAGCTATCTTCTAAGCAAGGGATATCTGAAAGATCTCTTAGGAAGAAAGAAGAATAAGGGTCAGGATACTGAGAAGGATCCTGAACGAGCAGCATCACCTCCCGCAGATGCCAAGATAATCAACTTCATTTCGGGAGGATCCGACATTTGTGGAACTTCGTATTCGGCAGCAAAGAGACATGCGAAGGAAGCCAAGGCCGAAAGGGGAAACAAACCTGTCAGGATGACTACCCTCACAACTGACAAAGTGATCACTTTTGATGCTGATGACAGGGATACTGTCCAAGATCCTCACCATGATGCTCTGGTAATAACGTTATATGTGGCTAACCATTTTGTACGCAGGATACTGGTTGATAATGGCAGCTCCGTCAACATAATCCAACTAGAAACTCTGAAGAGAATGAATGTATCTCCAATGGATATCACTTCAAAGTCTACCGTGCTTGTTGGGTTCAGTGGAGAGGCTAGAAACACAGTGGGAGAGATAAAGTTGCCAGTATACGTTGAAGGAGTCAACTCGATACAACGTTTCTGTGTGATGGATTCTCTATCCTGCTATAACATCATACTGGGAAGACCATGGATTCACGATATGAAGGCCGTGCCATCAACATATCACCAATGCATCAAGATACCTACCCCTTGGGGAGTGGTCAAAGTTGATAGTGATCAACAAGAGGTGAAAGAATGCTACTCATCCTCGATGAAATCCTCAACCAAACCTAGTGCAGCATAGCAATTAAAGACGCGGGCCCAGGATATCGTGGAGGATCCGGAGCAGGATGTGAAGAAAATTATCCTGGACCAGGATAATCCCGATATTTCGGTGCTCGTTGGGACCAATATCCCTCAGGATATTGAAGAAAAATTAATTAACTTTTTGAAATGCAGGATGTCTACGTTTGCATGGAAGCATGAGGATATGACAGGCATATCCAAAGATATTATCACTCACAAGCTTGGAATTGATAAATCATTCAAGCCTGTGCAACAAAAAAGAAGGAAGTTTGCTCCAGAGCGGAACGCGATTATCCAGGAGGAAGTTGAAAGATTATTAAAGTCCAGAATGATCAGAGAGGTTAAGTTCCCAAGGTGGCTAGCAAACGTGGTTGTAGTACAGAAGAAGAATGGGAAATGGAGAGTTTGTGTAGACTACACAGACTTGAACAAAGCTTGTCCTAAAGACCCATTTCCTCTTCCACACATTGATGCAATGGTAGATGCCACTGCTGGGCATGAAATGCTGACCTTCATGGACACATCTTCAGGATTTCAACAGATCCAAATGGAACCTTCTGACCAGGAGGATACCGCCTTCATGACACCAACAGGTATTTATTGTTATACAGCTATGCCTTTTGGTTTGAAAAATGCAGGTGCAACATACCAAAGATTGGTAAACATGATGTTCAAAGACAAACTGGGGGACACCATGGAAGTATATATCGATGATATGGTGGTGAAATCTAAAAAGGCTGAGGATCACCTCCAGGATATCAAGGGAGCATTTGATATCCTGGATCAATACAACATGAAGCTGAATCCTGCTAAATGCCATTTCGGAGTGGGGGCAGGAAAGTTTCTTGGGTATATGGTGACGAAAAGGGGGATAGAGGCAAGCCCGGAGCAGATTAAAGCTATCCTGGATATAAAATCACCCTCGAATATGAAGGACGTACAAAGATTAACAGGCCGAGTAGCAGCTCTAAACAGATTTATCTCAAGATCCTCAGAGAAATGCAAAGACTTCTATGATATCCTAAAGAAGAACAAAAGATTCGAATGGGGGGAAAAGCATGAAGCAGCCCTGCAGGATTTGAAACGGTATCTCTCAACCGCACCTCTATTGATGAAGCCGGAAAATGGTGAACCACTATCCCTGTACCTTGCTGTATCAGGGAATGCTGTAAGTGCCGTTCTTATAAAAGACCATGAAGGTCAGCAGTATCCTGTTTATTATGTTAGTAAAAGTTTGTTAGATGCTGAAACTAGGTATTCTCATTTAGAAAAAATGATACTAGCATTAATTATGGCATCAACGAAACTTAGGCATTATTTCGAGACACATAGGATACATGTTAAAACAAATTATCCTATCAAAAATGTGCTTAGGAAACCAGAAATGTCAGGCAGGATGGCCAAGTGGTCAGTAAAATTGAGTGCTTATGATTTAGTATACGAACCTAGGAATGCCATAAAGTCTCAGGCTTTAGCTGACTTTGTGGCTGATTTTAGTAGTGACATTCAGGACGAGGTAGATCTAGAAGTTCAACAGCTAGGAGAATCCTCAGGATCCTGGACATTATATACTGATGGTGCATCTAATGTAAGAGGAGTAGGATTAGGAATACTACTAAAATCGCCACAGGGGGACATATTACCCCAGGCTATTAGGTGTGAATTTCCTGCTACTAATAATGAAGCAGAGTATGAGGCTTTAATTGCAGGATTAGAGTTGGCTAAGAGCATGAGTATCAAAAATTTGCAAGTATATGTTGACTCTTTGTTAATTACTAACCATTTTAATGGATCCTATGCAGTTAAGGGAGAGAAATTAATCGAATATCTCGATATTCTCAAAAAATTAGCAGGATATTTCGATGTTTTTATACTTAAACAGGTACCAAGGGAGGATAATGCTGAAGCGGATGGCTTAGCAAATTTGGGATCATCGATCAAGATACCTGAAAGGACGCAAATACCAATACTACATGTCCTATATCCTGCAACGAATCCTCAGGATAAAGAGGTAGCTGGTATTCAGGATCCTGGAGTAGAACATCTTGAAGAGGATCCTAAATCCTGGACGGCTCCAATCATGAAATATCTCAAAGAAGGACACATCCCTGGAAATGAAAATCCTAAGGCATTTAGGATGAAGGTATCACGATTCGCTATTATAGATAATATTTTATACAAAAAATCTCTTGCAGGACCGTATTTGAGGTGCTTGGAGGATCATGAAGCCAAGGAAGTACTTCAGGATATACATGAAGGGGATTGTGGTAACCATGCTGGGGGCAGGTCGTTATTCTCAAAAGTATTAAGAACAGGATATTATTGGCCAACAATGAGAAAAGATGCCGCAGAATATGCTCGAAGATGTGACTCATGTCAAAGACATAGTAACATACTGCATCAACCTGCTGAACCATTGTATCCTATTGTTTCCCCTTGGCCATTTATGAAGTGGGGTATGGATATAGTGGGAAAGCTACCGAAAGCTCCGGGAGGAAAAGTCTTCATGCTAGCAATGACGGATTATTTCTCTAAGTGGGTTGAAGCTGAAGCATTTGTTCAAGTTAGAGACCAAGAAGTAGTATCCTTCATAAAGAGGAATATCCTGACCAGATTCGGAGTACCAGCTGAGATAATCTGTGACAATGGTTCTCAATTCATAAGTAAGAGGACTACTGACTTTTGCAAGAGTTGGGGAATCAAAATGATCACATCTACTCCGGTACATCCTCAAGCAAATGGACAAGCAGAATCCTCAAACAAGATAATTGTCAATAACTTAAAGAAAAGGCTTGGAGCCAAAAAAGGAAGATGGGCAGAAGAATTACCCTTTGTTTTATGGGCTGATAGGACAACGGTAAAGAATGCAACAGGCCAAACCCCATTTTCCTTGGTGTTTGGAGCAGAAGCAATGATTCCAACGGAAATGACGATACCTACTGCAAGATCTGTCTTAAGTGATCCTGAGAAGAATCCTGAAGCCTTGAGTCAGGATTTAGACACTATAGATGAAAAGAGAGATGCGGCAAGGCTAAGGATGGCAGCATATCAACAGAGAATATCCAGGGCATATAACAAGAATATTAGAACCAGAAGATTTAAGGTTGGAGATTGGGTGTTAAGAAAGGCTTTTCAAAATACTACTAATCCTGCCGATTGCAAGTTAGCTCCAAAATGGGAAGGACCATATGAGGTTGAATCAGAAGCAGGGAAAGGAGCATACAGACTCAAGAATATGGAGGGGGATATGCTACCGAGATCTTGGAATGCTATACACCTTAAGCTCTATTTCAAGTGAGTTTAGAATTCAATTTCTAACTCAGAATGGTATGAATTCTATCTTGTTTAAATATGTTTTGGTTTAATTTATTCTTTGAAACTCAATACTGACTTAAGCATCGGAGGGGTGTTAGCCAAGCTAACACCCACCTTAGTTTACAATTGTTTTGCAAGATATGTCTCAGGATATAGCTCCAGGATACACACTCTGGATACTTCGAAAGATTAGAGGATTGGCCCCCTCTCTCACGTTTAAGGGATCCTGATCCCTTCACAGGTTTAAAGGTATTCACCTTTCTCCCGAATTGGGTTTAAACACCCCGCCTGGAGCGCAAGTTATCTAGGGATAGTTCAAGGTGGCGGGACCAGTTCATGTAAAAGTGGCTGACAATTTCGTTACTGTTGGCTATACCATGGATCCTAAAGGTATATGAGGATTGATCACCCTCTCTCACGAAAGGGTATTTTCATACTCTCTAAGGTTTAAAGGTTTTCACCTTTCTAAGTCTTGGAGTTTATACACTCCCGCCTGTAGCGCATGAAAATTTGGGATTTTCCCCAGGATTAAAGGTTTTCACCTTTCTAAGTTTTGGGGTTTCCACACCCTCTCCTGTAGCGCACGAAACGTGGGTAAAATCCCTAGTAAAACTCAAAGACTTAAAGGTTTTCACCTTTTCAAGTCTTGAGGTTCTTATACTCCGGCTTAAATGCCTGGAAAATGGGTTTAGTCCCAATAAAATACAAAGTTTTTGGATAATCCCAAAGTATATTTTCAAAAAACATAATCATTTACAAGTCTACATAAATTTTTGCTAAGTTTAAACAAGTGGTTGAAGAATTGCTAAAGGATCATATCCTGGTACAACATACTGGTCTTGCACAGACAGGGGACAACCGTGATAGAACATGACGTATGCTGATACTATATCCTACTGGGGACATTTATGCTGGAGTAAGAAGGAAACCTATGCCAACACTATATCCCACAAAGGCATTGTGAGGAACTCAAAGGATCAAGTTTGAGCATGATTCGCCAAGTATCCTGGACTGGGGACATCTTCGTCGGAAAAGTTGCAAAAGGATTGAAGTTTGAGAATAGGGTTACACTCTATTCCTGGTATGATCTTTCCTTTGTAAACGATATTTAAATAACTTGAGTTTTTAAACTATGTTTGACCAAAGCTTAAGCATCCTGATTAGGATATATTCTCGGGATATATTCTCAAAATGTATTTTCAAAATATATTTCAGGATATTTGGTTGGAATATTTGGGACATGATGCTTGGGTTAAAAACTGAAATTGTGTTCTAGTCAAATAAGTGTTCTCAAAACCAACTTTGTAAAATAAAAATGAACTGTCCTCTTTCTCTGAAAACTTTATCTGAATTGTTTGAGTTATAAAAACCCTATTTGACGGAAGTCTTAATAGGATATTTGCGAGTACACTGACCAAGAGATTTTCATAAAAAGTAATAATTGCACTAAGTTTGGAACATTGGAATTCAGACTAAGCAATGCATAACACATAACAACATGTAAGGCTAAAAGGCTAGTTTATTATTAATTGTATTCTTGGTTTCATCTCAAAAAGAGACCCATCCACCAAGAACACAATTAAGTTTTTAAAGCATATTTACATAAACAGTTGAAGGCTTCGTCCTAAAAACACGAGAACCCATTCGCCTTCAACTGTTATATTGTTCAAAATAAACCATACTGATTGATGACCAAAGGCTTCATCCTGAAGTTCAGGACCCATCCACCTTTGGCCATCGTATTGTCTTAAGTGCAGGAAATATAAATTGTGCTAAGTACAGGACGACCAGATGATTCGGACCCTACAAAGGAAAATGCAGGATTAGAGACAAACTAACCAGGATACAGGTTCAGTATATGTGTACGAGATACCGGATTTGGATATTTACCTTATTAAGGAAGGAGTTCATGGGCTCGATGGATTCCATGAAGCCAAGGTCATGATAGCAGAAACATTCAGCAGCAACAGCGAAGGGTTTAGAGCTGGTGCCAACAGATGGTTCCTTTTTTACCAAGACAGACTTGGGGTAACTGTCAAGCTCCTCAAGATCGAAGACAACAGGGACCTTAGCAGAGTCTACAAAAAAGGGAGTAGTTTCAATCTTATCATATTATGTGCTGACTAACCAAACATATGCAGGAATGTTCAAAATGGATATCCTTACCGGACGTATTGGAATGACTGAAAAATATATCTGTTGGAATTAGGATATCCAACAGTTATATTTTTGGGGACAATTGTTATGGGTGAAATTCTGAGCCCATATCCTGAAGCATATCCTGATTTAATGTTAGCTGTTTATGATCAGGATACCGGACCAGGATATTGGTAACATCCTGGGGCAGTATCGATCAGGATATCGGACCAGGATATTGGTAACATCCTGATGTAGTATCCTGGCAGTTACTAACGATTTTCTTTTGTAGCAAGGTACCAACGTTAAAAGACTTGATCTACCTGAAGATTCGCTCAAGGTGGTTGAAAAATGGACGTTGATGGTGGAAGAATGGGTCTTGTAACGGTCAGAAAGGCATATTCTGCGAGAATATCGGATGTTGGTTAATGTTGTTGACATTGTAACGGTTATATGAGCTGGAGACCCGGTTTTGTAGTCAATAAGCACGTGGAAAACAAGTAGAAAGAGTCCCCCAACGTTCAGAATGGAATATTCCCAGCATCCCGGAATAATAGGAGAGTTAGTTTGTTACTTGTAACTATAAATAGGAGGCCAGATCAATAGGAACACACACTTGACTCTCCACTCTCGAACTCACACTTCTTTTTTCTTTCTATCACGCACAAACACTTAACACTTGTAATCATTGTACCACTTAGCATTGATCTGCGCCATATCCTGCACTGTATCCTGATATTTGAAGCAATAGAAGAACAAGGCAGCTGCGATTGTCAGCTCCCGAGGTTTTATGCCGGCGATCTAGATTGATCACGGGCTTTCCTCGTACATCTCGTGTCACCCTTTACATTTTTGCTCATTGTTTGATCACAGATACAACTCTATATCCTGAGCCGTATCCTGAAACTGTTTTCATATCTAATTTGGTTAACACATTTTTCACACATATTTCTAGCACACTACCTCACTTAACTAATTTGATCACTTAATTACTTCGGTAATTTTTGACCAAAACAATTTGGCGCCCTAGGTTTTAGGATGACGCCCTTGGTCATCAGTTAGTATAATCTGTTTTGAATGTGGTAACGGTTGTAGGTGGATATGTCCTGTTTTGAGATAGATCCTTCAACCGTTACACAAGTATGGTAGAAACTAATTGTGCTTTTGGCGGATGGGCCTTGGTTTAAGGTGAAACCAAAACCACATCTTTTGACTTGTTAATAATATAACTATCTTTTGACCTATTTGTTATTGCCTTGCACTACTTAACGTAACTCTTAGCTTTATAAAAATTTTGTATTGTTATCTTATGGAAATATCCTGATCAATATACTCAGCAATATATTATAAAAACTTTTTATTAGATAGAACTTCTAAACATTCTTTCAACTTTGTAGAAAGCTTTTTTAAGGAGTGAAAAACAGTCCACTTTTCCAAAACCCGTTTTGATAATACTTAAATGATCAAAGTATCACACTAGTATTAGTTTCGAATATCTTAATCAAATATTCTGAAGAGTATACTGAAAATACACTTTGAGAATATATCAGGATATTTAACCTTTTACCAAGCACAGTATTGCCAAAGAGTTAAACTATGTTTTACAAAGGAAAGATCATACCAGGGATAGGGTACAACCCCATTATCAAACCTCAATCCCTTTGCAACTTTTTCAATGAAGATATCCCCTGTCTGAGACACTTAGTGCATTAGTTCCGAGGCTCATCCTTTGAGCTTTACACCATTGCTTTGGTAGGAATGTACCCTGTGTACAATGTCTTCAAATACTTAAAAATCTTCTGGATATCAGTTCCCATTGTATAGACATTTTTTCATGTTACAGGGGTAAAACCCAAGAATGTTCTGGAGATAAATTCCTTGTATCCTGGGGAAAATCTCAAATTTTCATGCGCTACAGGCGGGAGTGTATAAACTCCAAGACTTAGAAAGGTGAAAACCTTTAAACCTTAGAGAGTATGAAAATACCCTTTCGTGAGAGAGGGTGATCAATCCTCATATACCTTTAGGATTCAGGATATAGCCAACAGTAACGAAATTGTCAACCACTTTTACATGGACTGGTCCCGCCACCTTGAACTATCCCTGAATAACTTGCGCTCCAGGCGGAGTGTTTAAACCCAATTCGGAAGAAAGGTGAATACCTTTAAACCTGTGAAGGGATCAGGATCCCTTATACGTGAGAGAGGGGGCCAATCCTCTAATCTTCCGAAGTATCTTGAGTGAGCATCCTGGAGCTACATCCTGGAGCATATACTGCAAAACATCCTTAAACTAAGGTGGGTGTTAGCTTGGCTAACACCCCTCCGATGCTTAAGTTAGTATTGGGTTTCAAAGAATAAATTAAACCAAACTTATTTAAAATAGATAGAAATCATACCATCTTGAGTTAGAAATTAAATTCTAAACTCACTTGAAATAAAGCTTAAGGTGTATAGCATTCCAAGATCTCGGTAGCATATCCCCTTCCATATTCTTAAGTCTATATGCTCCTTTCCCTGCTTCTGATTCAACTTCATATGGTCCTTCCCATTTTGGAGCTAGCTTGCCATCGGCAGGATTAGTGGTATTCTGAAAAGCCTTTCTTAACACCCAATCTCCAACCTTAAATCTTATGGTCCTGATATTCTTGTTATATGCTCTGGATATTCTTTGTTGATATGCTGCCATCCTTAGCCTTGCTGCATCTCTCTTTTCATCTATAGTATCCAAATCTTGACTCAAGGCTTCAGGATTCTATTCAGGATCACTTAGGATAGATCTTGCAGTAGGTATTGCCATTTTCGTTGGAATCATTGCTTCTGCTCCAAATACCAAGGAAAATGGGATTTGGCCTGTTGCGTTCTTGACCGTTGTCCTATCAGCCCACAAAACAAAGGGTAATTCTTCTGCCCATCTTCCTTTTTTTGCTCCAAGTCTCTTTTTTAAGTTATTGACAATTATCTTGTTTGAGGATTCTGCTTGTCCATTCGCTTGAGGATGTACCGGAGTAGATGTTATCATTTTGATTCCCCAACTCTTGCAAAAGTCAGTAGTTCTCTTGCTTATAAACTGAGAACCATTGTCACAGATTATCTCGGCTGGTACTCCGAATCTGGTCAGGATATTTCTCTTTATGAAGGACACTACTTCTTGATCTCTAACTTGAACAAATGCTTCTGCTTCAACCCACTTGGAGAAATAATCCGTTATTGCCAACATGAAAACCTTTCCTCCTGGAGCTTTCGGAAGCTTTCCCACTATATCCATACCCCACTTCAAAAACGGCCAAGGGGAAACAATAGGATACAGCGGTTCAGCAGGCTGATGCAATATGTTACTATGTCTTTGACATGCGTCACATCTTCGATCATATTCTGCGGCATCTTTTCTCATTGTCGGCCAATAATATCCTGTCCTTAATACTTTTGAGAATAATGACCTGCCCCCAGTATGGTTACCACAATCCCCTTCATGTATATCCTGAAGTACTTCTTTGGCTTCAGGATCCTCCAAGCACCTCAAATACGGTCCTGCAAGAGATTTCTTGTATAAAACATTATTTATAATAGTGAATCGTGATACCTTCATCCTAAATGCCTTAGGATTTTCATTTTCGGGGATGTATCCCTCCTTGAGATATCTCATGATTGGAGCCGTCCAAGATTCAGGATCCTCTTCAGGATACTCTGCTCCAGGATCCTGAATACCTGCTACTTCTTTATCCCGAGGATTCGTTGCAGGATACAAGACATGTATTATTGGTATTTGGGTTCCTTCTGGTATCCTGATCGATGATCCCAGATTTTCTAAGGCATCTGCTTCAGCGTTATCCTCTCTTGGTACCTGTTCAAGTGTAAAAACATCGAAATATTCTGCTAATTTTTTGAGAATATCGAGGTATTCGATTAATTTCTCACCCTTAACTGAATAGGATCCATTAAAATGGTTAGTAATTAACAAGGAGTCAACATATACTCGCAAATTCTTGATACTCATACTCTTAGCCAATTCTAATCCTGCAATTAAAGCTTCATATTCTGCCTCATTATTGGTAGCAGGAAATTCACACCTAATGGCCTGGGGTAATATGTCCCCCTGTGGCGATTTTAGTAGTATACCTAAACCTACACCTCTTATATTGGATGCACCATCAGTATATAATGTCCAGGATCCTGAAGATTCTCCTAACTGTTGAACTTCTAGGTCTACCTCATCCTGAATATCACTACTGAAATCAGCCACAAAGTCAGCTAAAGCCTGAGACTTTATGGCATTTCTAGGTTCATATACTAAATCATAAGCACTTAACTTTACTGACCACTTGGCCATCCTGCCTGACATCTCTGATTTCCTAAGCACATTTTTGACAGGATAATTCGTTTTAACATGGATCCTATGTGTCTCAAAATAATGTCTAAGCTTTGTCGATGCCATGACTAGAGCTAATATCAATTTTTCTAAATGAGAATACCTTGTTTCAGCATCTAACAAACTTTTACTAACATAATATACAGGATATTGCTGACCTTCATGGTCTTTTATAAGAACGGCACTTACAGCATTCCCTGATACAGCGAGGTATAGGGATAGTGGTTCACCATTTTCAGGCTTCATCAATAGAGGTGCGGTTGAGAGATATCGCTTCAAATCCTGCAAGGCTGCTTCATGCTTTGCTCCCCATTCAAATTTCTTATTCTTCTTGAGGATATCATAGAATTCCTTGCATTTTTCTGAGGATCTTGAAATAAATCTATTCAAAGCTGCTACTCGGCCTGTCAACCGTTGTACGTCCTTCATATTCGAGGGTGATTTTATATCCAGAATAGCTTTAATCTGCTCTGGGCTTGCTTCTATCCCCCTTTTTGTCACCATATATCCAAGAAACTTTCCTGCCCCGACTCCGAAATGGCACTTAGCAGGATTCAGCTTCATGTTGTATTGATCCAGGATATCAAACGCTCCCTTGATATCCTGGAGGTGATCCTCAGCTCTTTTAGATTTTACCACCATATCGTCAATATATACCTCCATGGTGTCCCCCAGCTTATCTTTGAACATCAAGTTTACCAATCTCTGGTATGTTGCACCTGCATTTTTCAAACCGAAAGGCATAGCAGTATAGCAATATATACCTGTTGGTGTCATGAAAGCAGTATCCTCCTGATCCGAAGGCTCCATTTGAATCTGCTGAAATCCTGAGGATGCGTCCATGAACGTTAACATTTCATGTCCAGCAGTAGCGTCTACCATTGCATCGATATGAGGGAGAGGAAATGGATCTTTAGGACAAGCCTTGTTCAAGTCCGTGTAATCTACACAGACTCTCCATTTCCCGTTTTTCTTCTGTACCACAACTACGTTTGCTAGCCATTTTGGGAACTTGACTTCTCTGATCATCCTGGACTTCAACAATCTTTCAACCTCCTCTTGGATAATCGCATTCCGCTCAGGAGCGAATTTTCTTCTTTTTTGCTGAACAGGCTTGAATGATTTGTCAATTCCAAGCTTGTGAGTGATAATGTCTTTGGATATGCCTATCATATCCTCATGCTTCCATGCAAACGTTGACATCCTGCATTTCAAAAAGTTAGTTAACTGTTCTTCAATATCCTGAGGGATATTGGTTCCTACGAGCACCGAGATATCAGGATTATCCTGCTCCAGGATAATTTTCTTCACATCCTGCTCCGAATCCTCCACGATATCCTGGGCCCGCATCTTTAATTGCTATGCTGTACTAGGCTTAGTTGAGGATTTCATCGAGGATGAGTAGCATTCTTTCGCTTCCTGTTGATCGCTTTCCACCTTGACAACCCCCCAAGGGGTAGGGATCTTGATGCATTGGTGATATGTTGATGGCACAGCCTTCATATCGTGAATCCATGGTCTTCCCAGTATGATGTTATAGCAGGATAAGGAGTCCATCACACAGAAGCGTTGTATTGAGTTGACCCCTTCAACATATACTGGTAACTTTATCTCCCCTACGGTATTCCTAGCTTCTCCACTGAAACCAACGAGCACAGTGGACTTCGAAGTGATATCCATCGGAGATACATTCATCCTCTTCAATGTTTCCAGCTGAATTATATTGACAGAACTACCGTTGTCTACCAGTATCCTGCGTACAAAATGGTTAGCCACATATAATGTTATTACCAAAGCATCATGGTGAGGATCCTGAACAGTATCCCTGTCATCACTATCGAAAGTGATCACTTTATCAGTTGTGAGGGTAGTCATCCTGACTGGTCTGTCTTCCCTCCCACTATTAGCTTCCTTTGCATGTCTCTTGGCCGCCGAATACGAAGTCCCACAAATGTCGGATCCTCCTGAAATAAAGTTAATTATCTTGGCATCTGCTGGGGGTGATGCTGCTCGTACAGGATCCTTCTCGGGATCCTGCCCTTTATTCTTCTTTTTTCCCAGCAAGTCCTTCAGATACCCCTTGCTTAACAGGTAACTTATTTCTTTCCATAAAGCAATGCAATCCTCGGTCATATGTCCGAAGTCTTCGTGGAAGGCACACCATTTGGATTTATCCTTCCAATCAGCTTTCTGCTGGTTCTTTCGAGGCCACCTAGCTTTGTCCCCTAAGCCCTGCATAGCATACATTAATTCAGGTATATTAACAGAAAAGTAGTATTCAGATAAATCAGGATATTCTTTAGGATCCTCGTCTTCAACAGCGTTCACTTTCTTGTTATCATTTCTGCCATATGGCCTGGAGCGATATGGCTTATATGAGGTCTCTGATTTCCTGTTAGTTGATTCATAGGTTGAGGTAGAATTCATCCTCTCCTGCATCTTCTTGTCATCTTCCAGACGGATATATCTCAAAACCCTGTTACGAGCTTCGTCGAGATTCCTGCAGGGATTCAATACAAGATCCTGATAAAACTGAGAATCCTTTTGCAACCCCATCTTAAAAGCTTGCACAGCTGTTGCAACATCAAGATGTGGGATATCCAAGGATTCTCGACTGAATTTGTTCACATAATCCCTCAAGGATTCCTGAGGCCCTTGAGTTATCCTGTAAAGATCACTGGTTAGTTTCTCAAAACTCTGACTACAAGAAAATTGACTGCTAAATAAATTAACCAAATGAGCAAATGAAGTAATTGAGTGAGGAGGGACGTTTAACAGCCATTTTAAGGCCGATCCTGTCAGGGTAGAACCAAATCCCTTGCACAAGCATGCTTCCTTGAGTTCCGGAGGGATAGGGTTAATCTCCATTCTTTCCCTATACTGGGCAATATGCTCTTCAGGATCCGTAGTCCCATCATACAGCTTCATGTTGGGAGTCTGAAATCTTTTTGGGATTTCAGCATCACATATAGGATATGCAAAGCGGGATATCCTGTGGCTGTCTTGGGATACTTCCGGAATTGGCTGGACCACTCCAGGTACACTGGATATCATGTCCTTCAATTTCTGGAGCTTCCTGGTAAATGTTGACGTCATACCTGCATCCTGCAAAGAGCCATTGTTGTTAGTAGCAAGAATATTATTATTTGACACATTACCATTCTGAGGATTTTGGCCATATCCTGAAGCATATCCTGAACTTCTCACAGTCGATATCCTGACCGAAGAGGGTATCTCAGGGGTATGATTCTAAGAATGGCTTGGGACGATATTCCCCCTATTATCCTCAGTGTAAACTGCGAAATTGAAGTTCAAAGCCCTGGGCTGTATAGGAGTGACAGTTTCTTCAGCGGGTCTACTCGAGCCAGCTTTTAAGAGTTGTATCTCTCTTAACAGCATTTGGTTAGTCTCCTATTGCTGCCTCATTTGTTCCTGCACACTTCCAAATAAAGTCAAAATTTCATCATTAGAGGCTAAAACGGGAGCAGATCCCTGGACACTCCGAGTAGGGAAAACATCTTGAGATTGTGAAGAAAATGGCATCCTTGGAGGAGGTGGTGGAAGCACCGAACCGGTAGTAGCAGAGGTTGCAACAGACATAGTGGAAGAGCTCATGTTTGATCTTGAGGCCATTGTAAACAATGTGGCAAAAAGTTTTGAAAATAGAAAACCGATTAACGATTTTACAAAGATTTTTAGTAAAAGTAGCACCACTTGCCCCACGGTGGGCACCAAATTGTTTTGGTCAAAAATTACCTAAGCAATTAAGTGATCAAATTAGTAAAGTGAGGTAGTGTGCTAGAGTTATGTGTAAAAAATATGTTAACCAAGTTAGATATGAAAACAGTTTCAGGATACGGCTCAGGATATAGAGCTGTATCTATGATCAAACAATGAGCAAAAATGTAAAGGTTGACACGTGATGTACGAGGAAAGCCCTTGATCAATCTAGATCGCCGGCATAAAACCTCGGGAGCTGACAATCGCAGCTGCCTTGTTCTTCTTATTGCTTCAAATATCAGGATACAGTGCAGGATGTGGTGCGGATCGACTATGTGTTACAATGTAATTTGAATACAAGTATTTGAGTGTGGTGTTTGCGGTGAGCTAGAGAGTAAAAGTGTTCGAGAGTGTAAGTGTAAAATTGCGTGCCTTAAACTGATCCGCCCCCATCTATTTATAGTAAAGATAATGTAACAAACTATCCTAAACTTCCGGGATCCAGCGAATATTCCCACTCGAACGTCGAGGACCAAGTCTTTCGGGTTCAACGGCTTCCTAATAACAAATACGCCTGAGTCTTGAGGAGAAGAAGTCCTGATGACCATTAGTAACTTACAGCCATTAACCTGCACGTGTTTAATTCACTCAACCTTAGGATATCGCCCAGGATGTTAGCAATATCCCCGTCCAGTATCCTGATCACAAATAAACAATTAAAAGCGGGATATTAGTCAGGATATGTATACTCAGAAAATGACCCATAACACTAAGTATCGGAGAAACTTATGTATTTTTGTGAGCTTTGATTATTAAATCATTCTTATTTAATTTAGGATGAATAAACAATTGAGGGATTGTGTTAACATATAAAAACGCACCCAAAGGTGAGTACATAGATCCCCTCTTTTACTGTTTTCGATTGTTTTGGGGTGATTCATATGTATCAAAACGATTTCGATATTTCAACGATGGTTTCAAAATGATTAAGATGGTTTATACTAAACTAATAACGATTTCGACAATGTGAACAAACTTGTTGGTTGTAGTTACATAACGAATGACATTCATTAATTTTGGACGAACCGAACAGTAATAGGTTATGGTACCATAGGATCCGACAAATCCCGTTATCCGACTGCACCCATGGTTATGTGTGGGTTAGGTGGGTAACGACTGAACCTGATGATTGTTAACTTACCCTTTGGTGGTTTGTTAATACGAGTTGAACGATGAACGAGTCACGAAGGTTTGAATGTTATTAGCGAGACGACCAAAAGTAGTTTTCACAATTAAAACGAGAACGAGTTGAATGAGAACGATTGAACAATTTTGAACGATTGAACGATTATGAACGATTTAAACAAATGAACGATGATCTATAACGAGAACGAGTTAAACGATGTCACACAATGATGTTTACGAAACTATATAAACCATACGAGTTTTATTACGAGAACGATTTACGATTTGGTTTACGAAAACAAATGTTTTGGGTTAAGATTCATGGCATCGAGGTTTTATACACTATAACCAATATGTTTTGACTTGGTTATTCATTCTACAATACAAATGGTTTATAAAACAAGGTTT
The DNA here is from genome assembly GCA_030545235.1 of Helianthus tuberosus. Classification (NCBI taxonomy): domain Eukaryota; kingdom Viridiplantae; phylum Streptophyta; class Magnoliopsida; order Asterales; family Asteraceae; genus Helianthus; species Helianthus tuberosus. The sequence continues at coordinate 204,422,014 of CM060395.1, read as the reverse complement.
TCTAATATCGATTAACGAGGTTGTACGAGTTATTTAATCAAATAAATGAGCCATGAATCTGACACTCACACAAAACCTATGTGCTCGCCAGCATTTCTTTGCTGACTTTGTTTTTACATATGTTTCAGGTGATGTTGCTTAATGTTGATTGCTAGGGTGCATGCTCACTTAGGACTGGACGAGGCCTTAGTGATTTAATAACGATGATAGACTATGTTTGACTTGCTTGTTTAACTCTAAGACAATGTTAATGAATAAATAAAACGAGACTCTTTTGTATCCATGGTTTCGAAACAATAATTCTGTTACAACACCCCCCGACGTTTCCGCCACGATTTGTTGTTTTACGTGGTCGGGGTGTGACAGAAGAAGTTGGTATCAGAGCCAATGGTTATAGGGAATTAGGTTATTAGTAATGTTTTGACCTAGACTAGAACTTTCTAGGACCCCAACGCAAGTTGATTTGTGTTTAGATTTTTTTTTAAAACAAAATCCGAATCTGCTTCGAAAATTAATCACCCGTTCTAGGATAATTGATTACTAGGTTTTGAACCCTCTGTTGTAAGGTTTTGAACCCTTCCAGTTTGACTCATTTTGGCTTAGTGCCTTCTGAGTTTTCAAAATCTCGTCAAAGTTTGTGTCTAAATAATGTGAGCACGTGCAAACTGGAAGATTGAATGCCTGTACCCTGAGTTTTCTGTCTAAGGCTAGAGTGTTCGTACAAATCCACATAATCGGACCAGTCACTCTTACCTGGGAACTCTTGGGGTGAGTATTCACTTATAGGCAAGCATGACTTCGTGATACATTATTTTGATTCATTACTTTGATTAGTCACTGCGTGTCGTTTGTTTGTTCGAGGTAACGAACAAATGATCGCCTTCCTTATGTTTCGTCGATATTTTCAATACCTCTTTTGTTTTTCCTAAATTGTCGACCTCACTCGTTTCTCATATTTCCTTGTTAGACAATGCCTCCTCAACGTGATGCACAATCTTTTACTGCTGAAGAAGTCGCAGCCCTTGTCTCTCAGCAAATGGCTGTTGTGCTTCCAGGCGTTGTGACCCAAATCCACGAGCTATTCAACAACAATAATAATAACAATGCACAATGTAATTTCAAGAATTTCAATTCTGCTAAGCCGCTAAAGTTTTCTGGGTCGCAAGGAGCAACTGCGCTTCTTCAATGGTTCAAAAGTATTGAGAGCACATTCAGACATGTGCAATATCCGGAAGGGCGTAAGGTTGAATTTGCATCAAGTGTGTTTGAGAAGCGTGCTCTTACGTGGTGGAACGGAGTGATGCGCGATAGGGGTGCCAAAGTGGCATTGGCACAAACATGGGAAGAACTTCGAGCTCTCATGATGAAAGAGTTTTGTCCCCGTCACAAAATTCGAGCTTTGGAATGAGAGTTTGACGATCTAAAACAAGATGGGGGAGAACACCGTGCGTATACGGATCGATTTGAGGAACTCAGTCTTTTGTGTCCTACTATGGTTACCCGATTCCATACGAGATATTGTGACTGGCGTAAATCCTACTACTGTTCGTCAAGCGATCGAGTTATCTGCTACCCTGAATGAGTCGCAAGTCAGGAAGGGTAAACTTACCTGCAAGGGTGATAAGAAGAAGTCAACCGAATCTGTCAAGGAAAAGGGTAAGGGTAAGAAAGGTGAGTCGTCGAAGAAGTCGAGAAAGCGAAAGGGTGCTTAGAACTTTGCAGTTACTGCTCAGAACCCTCAGAACCCACCAGCTCAACCACATACGAAGAAAGAATATGCTGGTACCGTACGTCATTGTGCTCGCTGCAACGGTCATCATGTTGCACAACAAGCTTGTAGGCAATGCACAACGTGTGGTAAGCTTGGGCATCTGGCCAACGTCTGTCGTTTGGGCCAGAATCAGATTGTTCAGAATTAAGCTCCAGTTCAGGGGAATGCTGTGAGATTCCCACCGGGTTCACGTTTCAATTGTGGAGAGTTTGGTCACTTCCGCAACAACTGTCCGAGGTTGGCAAATGCGAATGCAAATCCGAACGTGAATGTCAAAGCGAATGTGAATCCCGCTTGTGGGCGGGCGTACAATCTGAATGCTAACGAAGCGAGGGCTGACAACGAGGTGGTCAATGGTACGTTTCTTGTTAACAATCGACCTGCATCTATTCTTTTTGATTCTGGTGCCGATAGAAGTTTTGCTTCATTATCTTTTGAACCTTTGCTTGCGATACCTAGAACTAAACTGAGGAAACCCTTATCTGTCGAAGTTGCTACTGATAAACCTCTTGTTCTCGATTCTGTTATTCGTGATTGTCAGTTAAACCTTGATAACCATCTTTTTCCCATTGACCTCACGCCGATGCAACTTGGGAGTTTCGATATTATCGTGGGAATGGATTGGTAAACCAAAAATCATGCTGAGGTGGTTTGTTTCGATAAGATTGTTCGTATTCCTCTTCCGTCTGGCAATATTCTGGAAGTTCGTGGTGAGAAGCCATCTGGTGATTTGAAGCTTATGTCATGTACAAAGGCCCAAAGTTATTTGCGAAAAGGATATGTTGCTTTCCTGGCACATGTCACCGAGGAGAAAGGCAAGAGCAAGAGTATTCAGGATATTCCGATTGTTCGGGATTATCCAGAGGTGTTTCCCGATGAACTGCCTGGTTTGCCTCCAGTTCGTCAAGTCGAGTTTCATATTGACCTTGTACCCAATGCCAACCCGATTGCGAAAGCACCTTATCGTCTTGTACCGTCGGAGATGCAAGAGTTCTCAAAACAGCTTCAAGAGTTGTCTGATAAAGGATTCATCCGTCCGAGCTTTTCGCCTTAGGGAGCTCCTGTCCTCTTTGTGAAAAAGAAAGATGGATCTTTTCGAATGTGTATCGATTATCGTGAGCTTAATAAGCTTACCATCAAGAATCGATATCCCCTACCTAGAATTGATGATCTCTTCGACCAGCTGCAAGGTGCTTCATGCCTTTCCAAGATCGATCTGCGATCTGGGTATTGATGTGTTCAAAATGCAACATATAAATTACATCAATTGTGGCATAAAACTAACCCTTTTTTAGTACTAATGTTGGAAAAAGTGTGCTTTTGTCTTCCTTTTGTATTTTCAGGATTAAATGAGCTCAAATTAACAAAAGAAGCAAAAAGACATCAAAATCTGACATAAATACAAGAAAAGGAACAAGACGTGACATGCCCGACCCCACAACAGCATCTTCCCAAGCAAAACAAGAAGACAGAAGACTGAACACGCCCCGTGCTCAGCCAGCACGGGGGCGTGCCCAAGTGTCAGCAGAAAAGACAAAGTGGTAGAAGCTTCTATTGCCCACCACGGGGTCGTGCTCAGCAGACATGGGGTCGTGGTCAACCATAAGATTCGCACAATCCAGGCAAATCTTCATAGTACAAAGATTCTTCTGCACACGGGGTCGTGCTCAGCGGACACGGGGGCGTGGTCAACTAATAAGACAAAGCTGCATTAAATGAAGAAAGAGAAGGATGTGGACACGGGGCCGTGCCCACTGGACAAGGGCCGTGCCCGAGCTTCTGTTCAGCCTATAAATAGGAGTGCTTGGCTCAAGCTCAAACCATCTCTTGGCACACCACCTCTCTCACACTTCACCCACCACCCACAACCACCATAACACCATCATCCACCACCATCATCCATTGTCCATCATAAAGTGTGTGAGTCGTCTCGGGATCCAAGATTGATCGTAAGAGTTCTTGACAATCAAGGCCATGTTTGCCTAAGTCTCTTACATCACTTGGTGAAGACAAGTGTCTACTGTAATACTTTTTATTTCTAATCTTTTTGCACTTTTTACTTGGTTTTGTATTAATGACTTTAATAACTAGTTTCTTATGTTGAAGGTGATTCTTCCTTATCGTTTGTCCGTGGTGTCTTGACAATATTTTACTGTCTATATAAAATAAAAGATTTTCACCATTCATATCTCCACGGTCTATATGGAGGTATGTTGGCTACCTGGTCGGGGATTAAGGGAACGGTTTGGTAAGAGTCTTGCCATTGTTCCGCGTTTAGAGGTCCTGCAATGGACCTGGGTCAAATTTAGTAGGACCTCCTTCAATGCTTAACGGTATTGGATGGCGGGGGTCCAAACTCTTTGATCCCCTCATAAGTTAACTACTATTAATACTATAACCCGGCTATTTAGGACTGTATCCCTGCTGACTTAGACTACTTAGTCGAGGGTAACGTCACCTCCAAAAGAGGGGCCTACCATAATTTGCATTAATAACTTAATTAATTATCTTTCAATAATCCGACCCTTTAGGATTGTATCCTTGCTGACTCAAACTACTGGGTTGAGGGTAACGTCACCTTCAAAAGAGGGGCCTACTACAATAACTAAGATAATCTCTTAAATAAGTGCAAAAGTGCGGAAATAATCAAAGGTTACACTATACACGAGTCGGAACCAAGTGATTCATCTTGTCTATCTGTTTTTCTTTTATTTTTATTTTCAGCATTTTAGTTAGTTTTTATTTTTCTTAGCTTAAAACATTTTTTTCTAAACTTTTAGATTTGATTAGACGTTGAGGAGAAACCGGTACTAAAAGCTCTTGTGTCCTTGGACGACCTCGGTATCTTACCAACACTATACTACGCTCACGATGGGTGCACTTGCCCATATGTGTGTCTAGTGTTAGTAAATATCGTGTTTTATAAATTTAAAACTTGACTAAAAAAGTGTTAAAGGGGCTTAAAATATACACCTAATATATATAACACTTCACACGCATCAAGTTTTTGGCGCCGCTGCCGGGGACACAAGGATTTTAAGAAAGTTTAAAAACGACGACCTAATCAGTTTTTCAAAACCTTTTCAAAACGCGCGCACATTTATCTGCATTTTAGTTTAGAATTGCATTTACAGTAACCTGTACACGGGGCCGTGTTCACTGAACACGGGGCCGTGCTGCACATTTTTATAAAAACACCTAGTAACAGAAGCTTGAACACGGGCCGTGCTCACTGAACACGCCCCGTGCTTAACGAAATCAGTAAATTTAATTAAAACGCCCAGATACAGATTCTGAACACGGGGCCGTGTCCACTGAACACGGGGCCGTGTCCAGCGTCTGTTTCCGTTTTTATTTTTGTTTTCTGATCTCGAGACTTGGTTCTGGTCTGCTGAGTGATTCTTATGGATCAATACTCAGGAGGTTACAACTACACCTATGAGGAGGATGATTATAGGAGTAATTATTGCACTAATTGTCGTAACACACACTCGGTTCAAAATAATCACTCGTATCAACCATCCAATTCATACACCTACTATGAGGAGCCCAGGTACGAGCCATCGACTTCATACACATCCTATGAAGACCAAAGGTATGAACTTCCTCCCTCATACTCATATTTTGATGAACCAAGGTATGAGCCTTCATACTCATACTTTGAGGAACCAAGATATGAGCCACCACCTTCGTATGCTTATTATGAGGAACCATGGCGTGAACAACCCACCTCATATGAGTATTATGAAGAACAAAATTACGACCCTTATCCATCATATGCTTACAATGAAGGACAATGGTGTGAACCATCTACTTCATATGGGTATTATGAGGAACAAAGGATCGAACAACCGGATTCAAGCTCCGAAAATCCCGATTCTTTTTCTATAACCGAAGTGACCGATAGGATATTAGAACACCTTAGAGTTATCGATCGCTATATAAAAGAATCTCGCGCAAGGGAAGAGGAGTCCCGCGCAAGAGAAGAATTAAAAAAGGAAGAGATAACTCTAAGTGTAAAAATGGAAGAACAAATAAGTGAAAAACCGACACATGAGTTAAACAATGAAAAAGGTGAGTCCAAAAATGCTAAAATACAAGAAGAGTCCAATTTTGAAGAAATTAATCTCTTGTCACCTTCTTTTGAAAATCATTGTTTAGTACCCACTCATGCTAAGTTTTTAAAAGAGTTAAACACTAACACTAAAATTGACGAAACGGTAAGTGTTAAGTTAACTAATGATCAAACCTCACTAATAAAAGAAGACCCATTTGAAATTAACATTACACCGGTTCCATATTTCTTTCAAAATTCGTTTATTAGTAATGTCACAATTGATAAAGATCTTTGTGTTAACATAATGCCTAACTACATTTTCGAAAAATTAAGTATTGGTGATTTTTCTCCACTTCAAATACCCATTTTTCTATCCAATCGGAAAATAATAAAATCAATCGGTGTAGTTGAGGATGTATTGGTTCAAACAAATCAAATGGTAATCCCGACCGACTTTGTCATCCTCGATGACGCTCCCCTTGTGTTGGGACGACCATTTGTAAAAACCCACGAAGCTTTGAAAAACCGGAAGTTCAACAATCTACCTCTCCAATTAGGGGCATTTAAAAGAAGTGTCGATCTTGAACGGTCAATGAAATATCCTTTCGGCAATAATGACCCCGTAATTGAAGATGAAGATGAACCACCCGATACAAGTGAAGAGATTGACCACTTTGTTGAAGAAGAGGTCGCCATAGAACAAACTTTTAAAGTTCTTGATCGAAATGAGCAACCAAATAAGGAGTCTCCTAAAGACCCACCACTTGAGCTCAAAGAACTTCCAAAAGGTTTGGAATATGCTTTTCTAGACAAGGATGGTAATTTACCTGTAATTATTTCGTCTAAATTAGATAGCTTAGAAAAAGAAAAATTAATTAGTCTTTTGAAAAAACACAAAAACGCAATAGCTTGGAAACTTGTAGGCATAAAAGGAATTAGTCCTTCCATGTGTACACACAAAATTTTAATGAATGATGACTACAAATCGGTAATACAACCACAACGTCGAGTAAATCCAAATGTTCAAGAAGTGGTTAAAAACGAAGTCATCAAATTACTTGACGCCGGACTTATCTATCCTATCTCCGATAGCCCTTGGGTGAGTCCCGTCCAAGTAGTCCCAAAGAAAGGAGGTATGACGGTGATAACTAACGAAAAAATGAATTGATACCAACAAGAACCGTCACAGGATGGAGAGGTATAGATTATAGACGATTAAATGAAGCTACAAGAAAAGATCACTTTCCTTTACCCTTCATTGATCAAATGTTAGAAAGATTATCCGGTCATAAATTTAACTGTTTCTTGGATGGTTTTTTCAGGTTACTTTCAAATCCCGATAGCACCCGAAGACCAAGAAAAGACAACTTTCACATGTCCCTATGGAACTTTTGCTTATCGACGCATGCCGTTCGGTCTATGTAATGCCCCCGCAACATTCCAACATTGCATGGTAGCCATCTTCCATGATATGACAGAAAAGACAATGGAAGTCTTCATGGACGACTTTTCTATCTTTGGGGATTCATACGACCATTGCCTCGATAACCTTGAACGAATGCTATCCCGATGTGAGGAAACTAACCTCGCCCTTAATTGGGAAAAATGCCATTTCATGGTAACGGAGGGAATAGTACTCGGTCACAAGATCTCAAGCGAAGGAATGGAGGTGGATCGAGCCAAAATAGATACCATTTCTAGATTACCACCTCCATCCTCCGTAAGAGCTATCAGAAGTTTCCTAGGACATGCCGGATTTTATAGGCGGTTTATCAAAGACTTTTCTAAAATCTCAAGACCTCTAACAAAATTACTTGAAAAAGATGCCCCTTTCATCTTTGACAAGGATTGCAATCAAGCATTTCTAACCCTAAAGGAAACGTTAGTCAATGCGCCTATCATGATAGCGCCTGATTGGAAATTTCCTTTCGAAATCATGTGTGATGCTAGTGACTTTGCAGTTGGAGCTGTCTTGGGACAAAGAAAAGAAAAGCATTTTCACCCAATCTATTATGCTAGTAAAACACTAAATGATGCACAAGAAAATTACACAACAACTGAAAAAGAATTACTAGCTGTGGTATTTGCTTTTGATAAATTTCGTTCTTATCTTATTCTTTCTAAAACTATAGTCTTAACAAATCATGCATCCATTCGACATCTCTTCAAAAAGCAGGACGCAAAACCACGTTTGATTCAGTGGATTCTACTCCTCCAAGAATTTGACATTGAAATCAAAGACAAAAGAGGAGCAGAAAACACCGCTGCAGATCATCTTTCGCGCTTAGAAGACCCAGCTTTGGAGGCAACCAGGGACGAGCAAATCAACGAAAAATTCCCAACTGAGTCCCTGGAAATGGTGGAATATAAGGAAGAACCATGGTACGCCGACTATGCTAACTACCTAGCTTCGCAAAAGGTTGGCCACATCATCAAAGAAAAAAATTCTTTGCCAATGTGAAACACTATTTTTGGGAAGATCTATACCTTTTCAAAATGTGTGCCGACCAACTCGTCCGACGATGCGTACATGGTAGTGAAGCACGAAGAATTCTCCGCCATTGTCATGAAGGTCCATACGGAGGGCATCATGGTGCCGCTAGTACCGCACGAAAGGTATTTGATTCAGGATTTTATTGGCCAACCATTTACAAAGACGCCCAAAGTCTTGTTAAGACATGTGATGCTTGCCAAAAACAGGTAATATTTCTTCCAAAAACGAAATGCCACAAAATGACATTCTTGTTTGTGAAATTTTTGATGTGTGGGGACTCGACTTTATGGGACATTTCCTACCGTCAAAAGGAAACAAATATATACTTGTGGCAGTAGACTACTTGTCTAAATGGGCCGAGGCCGAGGCACTTCCAACAAATGATGGAAGAGTCGTGGTAAGATTTCTGAAAAAATTATTCTCTCGTTTTGGCACACCTAAAGCATTAATAAGTGATAGAGGTACCCATTTTTGCAATCATCAACTTGAAATTTTTTTAACACGATATGGGGTCTATCATTGGGTCTCAACAGCATATCACCCTCAAACAAACGGACAAGCCGAAGTGACTAATAGAGGTTTAAAACGAATACTCGAAAAAACCGTAGGGTTAAATAAAAAGGAATGGGCAGATAAATTAGATGATGCTTTATGGGCTTTTCGAACTGCTTATAAAACAACAATAGGTACAACCCCATATAAGCTAGTCTATGGAAAAAGTTGTCACTTGGCAGTAGAAATTGCACACAAAGCCTACTGGGCAATTAAAAATGTAAACTTAGATTTAGAATTTGCTGGTAAAAATCGATTCTGTCAATTAAATGAATTAGACGAGCTTAGGAATTATGCATACTCAAACTCTGAAATTTATAAGGATAGAATGAAAAATTTGCATGACAAACATATTAAACCTAATGAATTTCGGGTAGGAGGTCAAGTTCTTTTGTTTAATTCACGACTTCGGTTGTTTCCTGGTAAATTAAAGTCTAGGTGGTCAGGACCTTTTTCCATCACCCATATTTTCCCACACGGTGCAGTAGAAATTAAATCTCGAAATGGGCCTCCATTCAAAGTCAATGGCCAACGGCTGAAATTCTATCAAGGATTCATTGAGGATGAAGAGGAGGAGATCTCGTTTCAAACGGTGGGAGAATGAAACCAACATCATACCTGGTAAGTTACGAACGATTGGGACAACATCTAAAGCGGTAAGTCTTCTAACCAAAGCTTATGGGAAACAAAGGCACTCACACGAGCACTAAAATATATATATATATATATATATATATATATATATATATATATATATATATATAGGGAGGAGTTCATGCGAGAACCACCTTTATTGTGAGAACCGCGAGAACCACCTTTATTGTGAGAACCGCGAGAACCAATGTGAACACAACCTAAAATAGCTAAAAAAACCTAAAAAAACCTAACCCCCACCCCCCCCCCCCCAAAAAAAAACACCTAACCCCCCCCCCACCCCCAAAAAAAAAACCTAACCCCCCCCCCCCCCAAAAAAAAAAACCTAACCCCCCCAAGCTAAATGCTAAAAACTAAAACCTAAAAAAAACCTAACCCCCCCCCCCCCCAAAAAAAAAACCTAAACCCCCCTCCCCCACCCCCTAAAAACCTAACCCTCCCCCCCCCCCCCTCAAGCTAAAATGCTAAAAACTAAACCCCTAAAAAACCTAAAAAATTCTAAAAAAAAATCTAAAATTTTATTTTTTTTAATATTTTTATATTAAAATCGCTACTTTTAGAAGCCAAATTTTTTTTTTTTTTTTTAAATTAAATTTTTTTTTGCTTCGAAAAGTAGCGATTTTTTTATAAAAAATATTAAAAAATTCAAAAAAAAAAATTTTGTGTGATTTTTAGGCATTTTTGGTTGTGTTCACATTGGTTCTCGCAGTTCTCGTAATAAGAGGTGGTTCTCGCATGATCTTCTCCCTATATATATATTTCAAAAACTTTGCTCGACACGAGGCCGTGTCGCTGGACACGGAGCCGTGTCCGCGCTGCAGTCGTGATAAAACCCTTTTTCCAAAACAGTTACTTCATTCTACACGCCCCGTTTCCCCGAAAAAACTCTGGTTCCAGGCGATTTTTCGCAGATTTTCGACGTCTCCTATCACTCTAACAACATCAAGGTATGATTCTATCACTTTTAGTAGTTAGATTAGTTACTTGCATGTAGTTAAAACACCAAAAATTTGGGGAAAAATCTAGGGTTCTTGAAGTTCATCCGGATCGAACCTCAAATTTTTGTTTAGATCTGTTTGCATTTAGTTAGATTAGTGTTAAGGGAAGTAAATACACTTGTATTGTTCATAGATTCGCCCGATTTCTCATAAAAACCCCAAACCCTTGTTCTTGAACCAAAAAAGATAAAATTAAATGGGTAAACGGGTTATTTTGGGAAAAACGACACTTAGGGTTTCATTTTCGGGGGAAACCGCACCTATTGAACCAAAAATTTTTAAGTTTTCGAAACCGGGACGAAAAATGGAATTTTTGTGTAACAGACGCCTGGACACGGGGCCGTGTCCGCTGAACACGGGGTCGTGTCCAGCCCACTATTTGCAGTTTTGTCCGAAAATACTTCTGTTTCGTGCTAACTTTTGGTGTATTCTTTCAGATGGCTAGGAAGTTCACAAGATTTAACACCAATGAGCTCGATGCTAGAGCTAGATACGAAATACTTCAAACAAGGCCGGAGGAGTACCCGAGACAAGCATGCACGGACTTGTTAAGATTGGTGAACCAACTAGACCGCTTCAACAACATTGTCACGGGGCAACTAAGAGTCGCTTTAACAACTCGACTCCGTTCCGTGCACGAATGCACTTTGGAATTCTATAGCACCTTCCCATTCAACTCAAGGTGCGACCCATTCGACAATGATGGGGTAGCATTCCGATGCGGCGGAACTATGTATTCGATCTCTATGGCACAATTTGGGTCGATTGTCGGGTTGTATGCGGAAGAGGATGCAGGTAATGAGGAAAATACTGGAGGGATGCGAGAGATAGGTGAAAACGAACGCCAAGCCATTTGGGCTCAGATTGGTGAAGGGTACTACAATCCGAGCAGCACTAAGAGTACGAAGTTGAGGGATCCGCTCTACAGATACATTCATAGGCTTCTCGGCTACTCTCTTAGCCAAAGGCATGATAGCAGTGGCGTCGTTGGGTTAAGAGATATTGTTGTCCTCCACTGTATCCACAACCGCAGGCCGCTCGATGTTCCGTTCCTCATGCTCCGAAACATGCATCATAACCGCCTTGCTAGTGCACCGACTCCTATCTTCTTTGGGGGATGGGTGTACCGTCTCTTCAGGCACTTCACCCGCATACCTAGGTCATTCGAGAGGAGCCCATGGTCGGGTAGGGTAGATATACACATATGCCGCTCAATGAACCTAATTTATGAGGCGGAAGACGGGACGGTGAGCTTTCAAAGGATGCAAGGTCATGCATGGAACCCGCAAGAAGCACTTGTCCTCCACGCTCCGCAACATTATCAGTACCAATACCAGCCCCTTGGTGATCCGGGCCAATCCTCCTCCTCAGGAGGCGGTTTTCCTAACTTTCAAAGTTTACATGATTTGTTGTAGGAAAACCTCATGTGCACCAGGAACACCTACAATATGGCAAGCAACACGTACAACCGGGTTGGGGCGATCGAGAGAAACATATCCGATATCCAAGATGATATTGGATATATCCAGGACCACATTGCAGGCCATGGAGGGGATGATGATGATGATGACGAGGACATGGAGTAAGCGGGAGGAACGGAGGAAGAAGAGGTTGGTTGATGAATCCCCAGGTTAACCTTTTCTAATCTTGAACAATTAATGGCCTGCGTGCCAAGTGTTGAACAATTTACTTTCCCTAACTTCTTTTATTTTCTGCACTTATTTTTCTTTTAACTTTGACATGGATGTTGAATTTGGTAAAATTAGGATGTTTGCTATGGTATGGTATGGTGTTTATTGATTAAGCAGGTACATACAAGGCTTAGAGTACTAAACATTAGTACTACTAAAGCAGGGACAGGAAAACCGAAGAAAGAAACCTGTTTTTCAGCCTTGCAGATTGTCCACACGGGGCCGTGTCCAGCCGACATGCCCTCGTGTCCACTCCCCCTGAACCTGCTGTTAGTTTTAATTCTGCAGGCCTTGACAGACACGGGGTCGTGTTCAACCAACACGCCCCCGTGTTCACCTTCTGTAGGTTTTCATTACTGGCACCTAAGCACGGGGTCGTGTCCATTCAACACGGGGTCGTGCCCAGGTAACCAGTAACACAAAATTTTTGCTTATGCACACCTTTTACACATTCAATCAACCTAAAAAACTTATTTTTGGGACACATTGAGGACAATGTGTAATTTAAGTGTGGGGGGGGATGCTAAAACCTTGAATCTTGCAAGTCCTAAATACAAGCCTTACACACTTAAATTACACATTGTCCTCAATGTGTCCCAAAAATAAGTTTTTAGGTTGATTGAATGTGTAAAAGGTGTGAAAAAGCAAAAATTTTGTGTTACTGGGCGCTGAACACGGCCCCGTGTTGTCCGGGCATGGCCCCGTGTTCAAGTGCCAGTAACAAAATTAAATCAAGAGAAACAGAAGCCTGGACACGGGGGTGTGTTGGGTGAACACGACCCGTGTCCAGTTACCTGAACTGGGTCTTTTTCTGCAGACTGTGCAGCACGGGGCCGTGTTGGGCGGACACGGCCCGTGCCGAACTTACTGTAAACGAAGAATTTTTTCGGATGGTCCTGTTTTCCTGCATTGGGTGCTGGTTCAAGTTTTCCTTGTATCCCTTGCCATCTCAAGTGTGTTTTATTCATTTCATCACCATCCAAACACCAAATTTAACTAAAACCATCATTCATTGAATCTTAGAGAATTACATAATAGTCCTAAAATATGAAAAATAAAACAGAAAATAAAAGTTAAAAGTCCTAATATTAGATAGGTCAAGTGATCCGTAAAGTCTTCCTAAGGAGCTCTACTTCTACAATAAGAACCAAAATTCCAGAAATAGACTTCCGGTTAAAAACCTTGTAGAACCCCAAGCCGGACGATGTCCCCTAGATGTTGCTAGAGCCATTCTTCTATTTCCCTCGGGAGAAGGGATGCGACTTCATGTTCCTCAACATCTTGTGGAGGGGGAGCGATACCGATCGGAACCCCTTGTAGTATGTCTCGAGGGGGTTCCGGATGTAAGGCGTACCATTCAACTGGAATGATGACTTTCGGCACCACATTCCATGCCCTTTGGGTGATAATTGGCACCAAAGGAGGAGAGGCGAGAAGGTTCAACCTTTGGTGCAAAAGGTTGACTTCCCGGAGACATCCTTCTAGTCCCACCGTCAAATGGTTAATACGGTCAACCAATGTCTCTTCCACACTTGTCATTTCATCAAGGGCTTCTCTTAAGGCGTAAACATAGTTTACAAGAGAATCTTCAACCGTTGATGATATTCTCCCCTGTCGGTTGTTCCTGGAATGCGACGAAGAGTTTCCGCTAGTTCTGCTTGCCATTCTGAGAAAACATACCGAAAAGAGTTCAATTCTATGGGAACAGTACTTCGGACACGGCCCCGTGTTCGCTGAACACGGCCCCGTGTTCAGATGTCTGCAGGATTTAGGAACAAGGAATCTTGGAGTTTCAAATTGTTTTCGTGATTTTTAAAACATTCTTGAACATAAACAACTTAAAACATTGTTGTAAAACTTATTTTTAACAAGATTCCATGAACAAAAATCTAACAAACATCTCAATAAGGCTTGAAATCTTGAAAGGTTCAAGCTTTAATGGAAGTATGAGAAAAATTGAAGAAGATGATAGTGGATAAAAGAGGAAAGGACAAGAAGATGGTTGAGAAACTTCTTTTAGAAAATACCTAGGATGGTATGTGAGAATATTCCCCAAATCTCTGTCCCTGGAATGGTTCAAATGTGCAGGATTTTTGGATGCATTTATAGAAAACGACAGTACATTGCGCACGGCCCCGTGTCGGCTGGACACGGCCCCGTGTGCAGATGGAATCCTGACACATTTTTGTCCGTATTCTGATAAAATTAGAAGAGAATCTTTGGGTGGACACGGGGGCGTGCTGACCTGGGCACGGCCCCGTGTCTAGAAGCTGTCTTAAGGAATTCGTCTATTTTCAAGGAACTTTTCCGGATCGGGCGGTTCCTTACTGGATGGAACAACCCCAAAGTGCCTAAGATACCTTAATTGTTCTAGATTGAGACGAGAACGCAAGAGGTTGTCGGTGAGGGTGATTCCTATGCTATATGTAGGTGGACAAGTCCAACCCTTTTCCGGGCTCTCGTTAAAGAAGGTGTATGTCGAATCGCTCAGGTCTATGTATGCATCAAACGAAGTTGATGGGGAGTCCTTCAAGGCACAATCGACACAGGGACGACTATCGCTCAAGTCCTTGCTAGAGTTAGAAGTATCGTTGGAAACAACGAAGTTGTTTGAATGCGTTTCCAACCCTTCTTCTTGGTTATCGTCTTGGAAAAGATCATTGAAATCTTTCCTAAGTTCTTTTAACCAATCAATAATTAGATCTTCTAGTTGAAACAATTCATCGAGAAGCATTTCTCCTAGAAAATCCGGTTGGGAGCATTCGAGGGAGAGATAAGGATTATTTTTACTTTCGCCCCTCTTAAGGATACTAGGAAACGATGGGTCTATATAGTGGGGATTATAATTTAGAAAATAACATTCTAATTCCTTATGGTTACCACCACATAATTGACACCACATTGTACCATAAGAGTGCCAAAAGTAAAAAGTATCAGTATCACTCATGTTTGTGTCAGAAATTACCAACCGTCGGGATCTTACGGTTTTGTTTTCAGTAACTGAAACTTGGGCACGGGGCGTGTTCAGCGGGCACGGCCCGTGCTGAGTTCTGCAGAAGCTGAAAAATTAAAAAAAATCCTAAAAAAAATGAAAAATAAGAAAAACGATTAGGCCGTTGATTCCTAACTTTCTTAAAATCCTTGTGTCCCCGGCAACGGCGCCAAAACTTGATGCGTGTGAAGTGTTATATATATTAGGTGTATATTTTAAGCCGCTTTAACACTTTTTTAGTCAAGTTTTAAATTTATAAAACACGATATTTAATAACACTAGACACACATATGGGCAAATGCACCCATCGTGAGCGTAGTATAGTGTTGGTAAGATACCGAGGTCGTCCAAGGACACAAGAGCTTTTAGTACCGGTTTCTCCTCAACGTCTAATCAAATCAAAAAGTTTAGAAAAAATGTTTTAAGCTAAGAAAAATAAAAACTAACTAAAATACTGAAAATAAAAATAAAAGAAAAACAGATAGACAAGATGAATCACTTGGTTCCGACTCGTGTATAGTGTAACCTTTGATTATTTCCGCACTTTTGCACTTATTTAAGAGATTATCTTAGTTATTGTAGTAGGCCCTTCTTTTGAAGGTGACCTTACCCTCAACCCAGTAGTTTGAGTCAGCAAGGATACAATCCTAAAGGGTCGGATTATTGAAAGATAATTAATTAAGTTATTAATGCAAATTATGGTAGGCCCCTCTTTTGGAGGTGACGTTACCCTCGACTAAGTAGTCTGAGTCAGCAGGGATACAGTCCTAAATAGCCGGGTTATAGTATTAATAGTAGTTAACTTATGAGGGGATCAAAGAGTTTGGACCCCCGCCATCCAATACCGTTAAGCATTGAAGGAGGTCCTACTAAATTTGACCCAGGTCCATTGCAGGACCTCTAAACGCTGAACAATGGCAAGACTCTTACCAAACCGTTCCCTTAACCCCCGACCAGGTAGCCAACATACCTCCATATAGACCGTAGAGATATGAATGGTGAAAATCTTTTATTTTATATAGACAGTAAAATAATGTCAAGACACCACGGACAAACGATAAGGAAGAATCACCTTCAACATAAGAAACTAGTTATTAAAGTCATTAATACAAAACCAAGTAAAAAGTGCGAAAAGATTAGAAATAAAAAGTATTACACTAGACACTTGTCTTCACCAAGTGATGTAAGAGACTTAGGCAAACATGGCCTTGATTGTCAAGAACTCTTACGATCAATCTTGGATCCCGAGACGACTCACACACTCTATGATGGACAATGGATGATGGTGGTGGATGATGGTGTTATGGTGGTGGTGGTGGGTGGTGGGTGAAGTGTGAGAGAGGTGGTGTGCCAAGGGATGGTTTGAGCTTGAGCCAAGCACTCCTATTTATAGGCTGAACAGAAGCTCGGGCACGGCCCCGTGTCCACATCCTTCTCTTTCTTCATTTAATGCAGCTTTGTCTTATTAGTTGACCACGCCCCCGTGTCCGCTGAGCACGACCCCGTGTGTAGAAGAATCTTTGTACTATGAAGATTTGCCTGGATTGTGCGAATCTTATAGTTGACCACGGCCCCGTGTCCGCTGAGCACGGCCCCGTGATGGGCAATAGAAGCTTCTACCACTTTATCTTTTCTGCTGACACTTGGACACGCCCCCGTGCTGGCTGAGCATGGGGCGTGTTCAGTCTTCTTTCTTCTTGTTTTGCTTGGGAAGATGCTGTCGTGGGGTCGGGCATGTCACGTCTTGTTCCTTTTCTTGTATTTATGTCAGATTTTGATGTCTTTTTGCTTCTTTTGTTAATTTGAGCTCATTTAATCCTGAAAATACAAAAGGAAGACAATAGCACACTTTTTCCAACATTAGTACTAAAAAAGGGTTAGTTTTATGCCACAATTGATGTAATTTATATGTTGCATTTTGAACACATCATCAGCTTACTGGACCTGAGCTCATTCTGGAAACAACAGATAAAATCAAGAAAATTCGCGATAATCTTATGACAGCTAGAAGCCGTCAAAAGAGTTATGTGGATATGCGACGCAAGCCCTTAGAATTTCAAATTATAGACCGTGTCCTACTCAAGGTGTCCCCTTGGAAGGGAGTGGTGAGATTTGGAAAGAAAGGAAAACTTGCACCCCGATATGTTGGACCATTTAAGATTGTTGAAAGAATTGGAAAGGTTGCCTATCGACTAGAGCTACCTCCAGAGCTTGGAAATATTCATCCGAATTTTCACGTGTCCAATTTGTGAAAGTGTTTAGCTGATGCTGATCTTCACATTCCTCTCGACGAGATTCAACTCGATGAAACAATGCACTTTGTCGAGAAACCTGTGGAGATAGTGGACCGTACATTCAAACAGTTGAAGAACAAACGATTCGATTGGTCAAAGTTCGCTGGGAATCCAAACGTGGCCCCGAGTTTACTTGGGAACGTGAGGACCAGATGAAGACGAAATATCCGCATTTGTTTTCACAAGTTTCCTCTAAATAAAATTTCGGGACGAAATTTCTTAAAGTAGGGGAGACTGTGATAACTGTGTTCTGTAATCATCGTATAATGTAAAACAATGTTGATTATCAATAAAACAATGTGCTTTGGTGTTATTATATGTGTTACTGTGTGTGATGATTTTTACAATTTGATTCGATTCCGATTTCAAGCTTTAAAATCACTTTCTGGAAGGTTATACGCAAACTGGTGTGTAAACGCAATCAGTTTAACGCGACGTACACTCCGGAACTGTGACATAAGCTTAACATACCTTAAATATCCTTTACATAACTTAGAAATAAGTTTCGAAGGATTCGGTATGGCAAAAACGTGTTTATTTGAACTAAAGGACTATTTACGACAAAACTGTAAAACGAATGTTGGTGACCGCCCGGATAATATTTAAATCCTGAAAATATTCTGTTATGATTAAAATTTTATTTTTAATCAGGTTCGTGTTGAAAAATAAATTAAAACGCTTAAAAGCGTTGTTTTTCAAGTTTAAGCGCGTACCGCGTGTTTCTGCGCGACACAATGCTTCTACTACAAAACACGGACAACGCAGCCAGTCTTGGCAACTGAAATTTATTTCAGTAATATTTTGGCGAGTTTATTTTTATAGAATAATAAAAATAATTTAGAACTCCATAAACCGGGATTTAAACGCTAGATAAAATACCTGGTACCCAGTTAAACACCTGTTTTATTTAATTTACCAACCAAAGTTACATTTAACCCCCCCCCCTTCTCAATTTACGGTCATATATATGTGTGGCCCCACCAAATATTTGCTAGATCTTGCAAATATCTTATTTGATTTTGGTTTGGACAAGTGTTATACATGCCTTCATTCTCATACCTTCTAAATCTCTACATATCTTACAAGATCATTCCATTCTCATTCACACTCAACCTCCTTCTCTCCCTCTCTCCCAACCGTCCACACCCCTCCATCACCATCTTCATCTCCTTCAACTATGTTCTAGTGAATCAAGCTCCATTTCTAGCAAACTTCAAGTTGGTGTGAAGATCCAAAGGTGTTTCCAAGGTGCTTTCAAGTGATTTCAAGCTTCCTATCATCAAAATCTCATCCCACAACCTACTTGAATCTTGAAGGTATAACATTTATGTTTAAATCATACTCTTGATTCTTGGTTGTTCTTGATGATTTGTAGTTTCTCTTGAATCTTGGAATTTTCACAAACTTGAAATCTAACATGAAATGGGTCTTGATACAAATTAAAAAATGGTGATGTTTAAGTGTGTGTGTTTGACCGTACATATATATATATATACATGTGTGTATGAGTTTTGAGCTTTATTTTTTATAAGTACATGTTTAGGTTGTTGCTTGTTCTTGAACAATAGTTAAAATGCAAGTGGGTTATAATCTATGCATGATATGATAAATGTTAAATTACATCAGCAAATAATATAAATAAGTTGCATTTTGGATGCATTTAGTTCATATGAAAAGTTGATGAAATAATAGTGTGCTTTAGGCACTTGTACATGAAGATACATGTCGATTTAAAGCTCAAGAAATGGTAAAAAAAGGGTTGTATGACAAAAATGTTTTTGAACAGGTTATAAACACTAAAAATAATATTATTTGATGTATTATAATGGCATGAAACTTTGACATAGGATTGATAGCTTTGCATGTTGTACATATAGCCTAAAAAGTGGTAAAATATGTGAAATTTGCATGATTTATGTGTTTTATGTAAGACCTGCGCTATCATGAGTATAACCATTAATTTATTCAGTAAATAACATGGGTTATGTTAAAATTTCAAGTCGTTTCGATTTGGGATGGTTCGGGTAACGTTTGATGCAAAACTATGCGGTAAAACGGTCAAAAATCGCCTTTTCGGAGGATTTTTATAAAACTGTTTTAGATCAGTAACCAAACTGATATTTCTTGATATAAAAAATAAGTATTTTAACTTATATCAAGTTTACTTGGTGTTTGGTTGGTCATACGTGACTTCCGACGCCCAAAAATGTCACCGAATCGCTAAAATAAGTGTTTTTCGACATACACTAGAATGGGTTGTTCATGGGTAAACTTTATGTGTTATGCGTTTTACAATATGTGTATGATGATGTGGTTAATGTTAACAAGATTATGTGTATTACGCTTGAGTATATATATATACAAATACACCAAAATAATAAAAAATAATAACTTTTCGAGAAATCTCAAAGTTAAGTGAAAATTCTAAGTATCGGAGAAACTTATGTATTTTTGTGAGCTTTGATTATTAAATCATTCTTATTTAATTTAGAACGAATAAACAATTGAGGGATTGTGTTAACATATAAAAACGCACCCAAAGGTGAGTACATAGATCCCCTCTTTTATTGTTTTCGATTGTTTTGGGGTGATTCATATTTATCAAAACGATTTCGATATTTCAACGATGGTTTCAAAATGATTAAGATGGTTTATACTAAACTAATAACGATTTCGACAATGTGAACGAACTTGTTGGTTGTAGTTACATAACGAATGACATTCATTAATTTTGGCCGAACCGACCAATATTAGGTTATGGTACCATAGGATCCGACAAATCCCGTTATCCGACTGCACCCATGGTTATGTGTGGGTTAGGTGGGTAATGACTGAAGCTGATGATTGTTAACTTACCCTTTGGTGGTTTGTTAATACGAGTTGAACGATGAACGAGTCACGAAGGTTTGAATGTTATTAGCGAGACGACCAAAAGTAGTTTTCACAATTAAAACGAGAACGAGTTGAACGAGAACGATTGAACGATTTTGAACGATTTAAACAAATGAACGATGATCTATAACGAGAACGAGTTAAACGATGTCACACAATGATGTTTACGAAACTATATAAACCATACGAGTTTTATTACGAGAACGATTTACGATTTGGTTTACGAAAACAAATGTTTTGGGTTAAGATTCATGGCATCGAGGTTTTATACACTATAACCAATCTGTTTTGACTTGGTTATTCATTCTACAATACAAATGGTTTACAAACAAGGTTTTCTAATATCGATTAACGAGGTTGTACGAGTTATTTAAACAAATAAACGAGCCATGAATCTGACACTCACACAAAACCTATGTGCTCGCCAGCATTTCTTTGTTGACTTTGTTTTTACATATGTTTCAGGTGATGTTGCTTAATGTTGATTGCTAGGGTGCATGCTCACTTAGGACTGGACGAGGCCATAGTGATTTAATAACGATGATAGACTATGTTTGACTTGCTTGTTTAACTCTAAGACAATGTTAATGAATAAATAAAACGAGACTCTTTTGTATCCATGGTTTCGAAACAATAATTCTGTTACAACACTCCCCGATGTTTCCGCCACGATTTGTTGTTTTACGTGGTCGGGGTGTGACAATAAATCACTAGCAATGTCTCATAAAGACATATAGATTGATGAAAGCCTGAGGTTTATTGAAGGACCTATATCGATCAAGGATCGACAGGTTAAGAAGCTCCGAAGAGAAGCATGTACCTATCGAATAGGTCAATTGGAATACCTGTAGAGGTCCCCAATATACTGCGGAAGTTAAGTCCATTATACGACAGAAAGTACTTCCATCTTTTTGAGCAAATCTCGGGGTTGAGATTTCTTTTAAGGGGGTGAGGATGTAACACCTCGTAAAATCGTGTCCAATGATGTGCTGACACGTGTAATAAACCATAATATAGTCAAACGCTGACTATGAGGGACTAAATTCGTCAAAATCGAAAACTATAAATATAGAAGGACTGAAAGTGTCAACATGCCTAAACTAGGCCTCTGAGTGACCTTATACGGTGTCCGTATTCTCAAACGAGCCACTAGTTGGACGAGAGGAGCCGTTTTCGTAATTATTTGAAAGTTTGCGCGACGAAGGGTTAAAAGTGTCAACATGTTAATTCTTACCTCTGAGTGACCTTTTAACAAACCGAGAGCTTCATAATGTTTGATTATATTCTCGGGAATGCCTAATACTGGCCATTCAAGGCTTCTATGCCAATAAGTGAAGTTATGCGCAAGTTTGTAAGTTAGAGGGGTTAAAAGCGTCAACGTCGAACAATACACCTTTGAGTGACCTTTTAAGCGAACTGGAGAGTCGTAATATTTTAGCATACGCTCAGGAATGCCTAGTATGGGCCATGGAAGGCTTTGATATCGATAAATGTTATTACACGTTACTTTATGCGTTAAAAGGATTAAAAGCGTTAAACATGCGAAACAACGCTTCGAGTGGCCTTTTAAAGGAACCGAGAACTCCGCAATGATTGTTCGTACTTCCGGGCATGCCTAAGATTTGTCACTTATGATAATTATACCTTATATTATCATAATACATAATATACATGAAGTTTTGTGCCAAAAATGTCATAAATAAAAGTTAGAAATGGCATTTATGAAAGACAGGGACCTAATTCGACATTCTGCCAAACTTAGAATATGGGATGCACCCCTAGGCGGGCCGCGTAGGCCTGGGCTGCCCTCTTACGCGGGCCGCGAGGCCCATAAAAGCTCCAAATTTTTTTCTTGTTGCCCAAACAAACACCCTATTTCACATGTTTCGAATCTATGGGTTGCAAACCGACTTAAGACATGTTTTTAGGCACTTGTCATCATCTTAGGAACCCTCCAAACACCTGGAATGATCTCAAGTTTCACCCAAAACCTATAAATAGGATGAAAGTTCATCCATTTCATTGCTCATTTTCATTCTACCTTCTCCTCTCTCAAACCTAGAGCTTTCTGATCTGATTGAGAACTTATTCTTAGTAGAAAAGATAGCTAGGACCCTTTGTAAGTGTCTTAGCCCTCTCTATAGTTCAGTTTTATGTTTTAAAAACCAAAAAGTCAAGTTATCGTAAATTAACTTTGACTTTCGGTTTAAACTCAAATGGTCCAGCCACTGTTCGAGATGAATGTGGTTATATGACCATAGTTAGGTAGGTGATAAACCCTTAAAAGGAAACCTCCTAATTCCTTCGTTTGCTTAGTTAATTGTCAGGTCAAACCATTTAGTTAAAAAGTCAAACTTTGTAGAATTCTAAATAATAATTAAAACCAATGATGCAGAGGTTGTAAATTATATTTTAACATTCAAATAAGTTGGTAATTATTATTAGAACATGTCTAAGCATGTTCAACCCGACAATTCTGAGTTTAGGGTCGGTTCGCAACCGAAAATCGCAAAAGCTTGACTTTTGCTTTGACTTTCAGTTTTGACCCAATCTAGCTTAAATCCTTGATGTTTTAAGCTTTCATTAGGACCGTATTATGTTTTAGGATAACCCCCTAAGGTTGTATTACCTGGTCCTTAGTAGTTTGAATTATATGCTAATCTCCGTTATTATGCTTATAAATGCCCATTTCGCCCTTTTGACATATAAATGAGAATTTTGAAAATGTGAGAGGACAAAAACCTTTATTACTGATATATAAGTATGTCCCAAAAATTTCACATCAGTCCTTGGTCTCAAACAGGAGTTATGCTCGATATCGTAAATAGAAGCTTTTTATTAATTAAATTGCGATATCTTGCATAAGGCATGTTTAAACTTGGATTTTGACCCAAAACTCATTATCTACTGTTAAGATATTATTCTTAGGGATTTTTGGAATTTTTGATCAGATTATAATCTGATCGTATCATGGAGTTCTTGTGTAATTCGGTAAAGGACGATAATACCCTCTTCATGCATAAAATGAGATTAACAAATGATTTGAATGCCAAACCTTTTCCTACTGATTTCATACATTAAATAAATTATTTTGAGCATTCAAAACTGATCAAAATCTCAGATTTCCATAAAACACCTTAATTATCGTCAATTAGCGATTCTAACGCTATTTAGGTGCATAGTATGGTTTTAAACCATAATTAACACCTAAGACTTTTTACCTACTGAATTTTTAAACAAATTTTAATATCATTACAGTAGGTATAAGTCATGAACTCAAACTTCCGAAAATGTCCTTAAAAGCTTATGTGAAATGACCAAAATACCATTTCGAGGCATAGTTTGGCCATAAATGGTAAACCTCACATATGTATGATATCTTACTAATGTAATATGATAAAATAAATATTTTTACGGATTACCAAAGACCAGAACCTCAGTTTGTTTTAAAACCTCTTTTATAAAGGGTAAAATGACCAAAATGCCCCTACGGGACTTAAATTGGCTTAAAATACTTTTTGGGCATATATGTTAACATCCTACTGATGTATTAACATATTCTAAGCATAATAACATATGGGACTTGTATATGGTTCATTTGGTTGCCCGTTATGCATTTACGCATTCGGATCGGTTTATGTATCTAGTTTACGTAAGTTTGCCGAAACGGGTTTTAACCTTATCGTTTTTATCCCAAAATCCAGAATGTGTTTAGTTTACCCATATAATACAAGTCTTCGTACTTGTTGGGTCTACATAACATTCTATTCCGGTCATCGCTTAATCTAGCGTATCGTACCGCTTTAGATACTTTAAGCTAGCCGGTCTAAGTCTACGACTTAAATAAGACCATTAGCATTCTGAATTGGTTATATATTACCATCACTCCAGACTAGAGCCACCCGGTAAAAGCTACCTGCATTTAGATAGATTGGATACGACTGAGTTATTTTGCTGTGAATCAAGTATTAGCTCAGGTAAATACGTTTAACTTATTTTCCCTTATACGGGCTTGGGATATGGTATTATAATAATACCACTTGGTCGAGTATGAAATCATTTAATCGTATTGTGATTAATAAATTTACATAACCCGTTTTAATCTGTTTTGTTTGATAACATAAGCATTGGGGGTTAATACGACCGTGTCCTGGATATCCTCGGCTCATTTCATTTGAAAATGGCCACGACCTATGCACGGGGTGTAGGCATACACCTGACAGATGCAAATGCTAATATAACCCACATGTTGGGGATAACTCCTTTGTGGGTTCTAAAAGTGGTGAGTCGGTTAATCATGACCGGCTTCCAAACCGGCCCCATATGTAAGACAAGCATGTAAAACAGTATACAAGATTTTATTAAAGATTGTCCCAAGTTATAAATGATTTGTGCCTTGTGCACTTAAATCTATTTTTTATAAACTCTTTTCAAAAGAGTCAGTTAGTTGTATTTATCAGTGAAAACTGACGTATTTTCAAAAGACTAAGTGGCAGGTACTACTCGTAATAGGCTGGGAGTTGCTCGGTGTCGAATAAGAGGATCTTGCAAATCCTTAAAGAAGCCATAAAGTCTGCTAAACTTCATTTTATACATTCTGTAACGATCCACCTGTGGAATTGATATTACAGGCTCGTCTATAATAAATACTTCGATATTTTCAGACATTTGAGTTTGTAATAATATTTTATATTCCAAGACTTCCGCTGTGCTATTCTGTGTATGTTTGACCATGATGATATCAACTACGTCACGATATTCCCCACCGGTAATATGTGGAAATATCAGGGTGTGACAAATATCCAAAAGAGGCATAACTGCTTCACATATACCATCATCAAATTCCCGTTAATGTAATCATGTTTAACACACCAATTAAAAATGGACTAAAAATAGAACAAGCAACATCTGAAACAGATTTAGAGAAAAAAATGTGGTTTTTTAATCTAAGTGACTTTTACTCAGATATCACAAAAAGGTAACATTTTTCCTCATAAAAAGTAACTTACCATGCACCCGATAAGGCGATACAGTAGATACTGCAAAGAAGGAAGTTGTTCCTATAGTTAGTTCCTCATTTTCTAGATCCTTTGCTCTACTATAACCCTGCAATTATAAGCAACTTTGACCTCATAAGAATTTTCATATAATCAATCATTTTATTAACAGGTCGTGCAAAGATAAACCATTGGATGTGTACATGTGTAAATACTGTAAAAAAATCGAGGCAGTTCTACAGTAACAAAGATTAGGAAAAATATATTCGCAAAAATGGCACTTTTACCCTAGAGTAACAGGCATGATTCTAAAAGAGTCGAGGCAGTTCTACAGTAACAAAGATTCGTTCAACCATCGTTGCATCTTGTTGTCACCAGAACCCTAGTTCCCCTGTCGCTACCCGTACTCACTCCGCCTAAGACGTACAAAAACATGATTCTAAAATTTACAAACATCGAACTTCAAAAGTTCAGCACATGAAAACTTGATGCATCATAGTAAAAGTTATCTGCTGGAACAAAACTAAACCTGCAACAATAACGAGTGCTTTCAAGCATTTTCTTTGAAACATTAGAGTAGCTTCACCTTCCCCAATATTATAAGATAACCTGAATGCAAGCATTGTAAAAGTGAAAAAAATTATCAAAGAGATTATCTAAAATTGCAAAAAAAAAAAAAAAAATGACCAGTGAAAATCTACTATAACTTATCCATCACACTAAATGATTAAATCGTTATCTCTAAAATCAAGAACCCTAAAAAGTAGCAAGAACCAAAGAAAGGAGAGTAAAAACGTAAATAAAGAATACTCACATGAAGAACTGTGTTGAAAACCTGTTTTAAACATCAAATCTTCAAAAGAAATAATAACAAAACCACCCCCGTTTTCGTCTAATGCGGCGGCTAAGGTGTCTCGAACATGTTACATCAGAGGGAAGGTGCCTAAAAGGGTCATCTCCATCCACCACCATGTTAACCATCTGAGAGAAGGTGTCTCGAACACCAAGCAATTGCAAATAACAACATAATAACACTATATTATCATACAACAACATAACAACAACACTTAAAACGGATGTATTAAAAACAGAGCATGTATCAAAATTCAAAACCCTAGAAATTTGACAAGAACAAAAACTACCTCAAAGTTGAATTTGGCAACATGAGGGAGGTCTTTAAGATAATCAGACGGTCGTTTAGCACTACGACGCTTTTCTTCTTCAATTAAACGGTCAACCTCCGCTTTGACTTTGTGGTCGCCGTACTCGTCGTCGATGTATAGCAATGCGTCGATTTATGCGGCGCTGCTGGACCACGACGGCCGTGAAGATGGCGGAGCTTCTAGCAGCATAACTGTGTCGCCATTGGTTGATGTATTTGTCCCCGTTGTTGAGAGCTTGAATTAGAAACCGAATGTTGGAATTGAGCCACGCAAGGCAAAGACATAGCAGATCCAGATCCAAAATCAGAGAGAGAATGAAAAGCTAAGGGATCTGTGGAATTGAAATTGGAAATGAGATTGGGGGATTGTACAAAAGAAGGGATTATAGGACAGCTTTCAGGGGATCATGATCCGTGTGAAGTAATGGACGGTTGGATCATGATCCGTGTGAAATGATTGACGGTAGGATCATGATCCTTGTGTCTTTGTTTGAATTAATAAGGGTATTACTGGAAAGTAAGGTTACCAATATCTTTGTTGTGTTTAAAAGACTTGTACATAGTATAGATACATATATTAAGGATATAGACTTGTACATAGTATAGATATAGACTTGTACATAGAATGCCAAATTACATTATGTAGTCCTTAGGATATGCTTATTATATATAGTATAGATATATATATATATATATATATATATATATGTACTAAGGACGGGATATATGTAATATATATAGGTTAGGGCAATGTTTTAAAATCCGGTTTTTTAATCATACCGGATTAGACACAAAAATGGTTTAACCGGTTGAACCGGGTTGTGTCGGGCGGTTCAACTGGGTTGACTAGTTAATTGTATTATTTAATAAATTACAACATTAACTTAAAAAATAATCCAAAACTGGATTAAAATGGAAATCTGGAACGAACGATGGGGTGATGGAAGTCTGGAACAAGTCACGAATGATGTAGTGATGAAGCAAGTTTTGAATTTTGATCAATGGAGATAAAATACTAAAAGATGTTAGGTTAAAGCTAAAAGTAAACATGGGGATGGGACGATAAAAAGTAAAATACTATCCCAAAAACAGACTTGAGACGGTACCGGTATAACGGTTCAAACCGGTATACCGGATTTTACCGGCGGTACAAAGTCTATGCCGTTTCTTCTACTTACCGGGGTGTTTTGGAACGGATTTACATCCGAAAACGGTAATACCGGTATAACCGACCGGTATTTACCAGTTTTTAAAACATTGGGTTAGGGAGGGAAAATATGTAATTGATTTTAAGGATTGGGTAAATATATAATAAGTGACTTTAATAAGGGAATATATGTAAATGACCCTATTTTTTATGTGTCCAATATCTACACATATTGTACATTTCTAAATATGTGTAGGTATTTTTTGCCACGTCATCTTAAAAAAGATTTAATTATTTATTTTATACGTATTCATTATCTACACATATTGTACATTTTTAAATATGTGTAGATATTTGTTTTGTCACATCATCTAAAAATATATATTTACTTACTTTATAGGTATGTAATATCTACATATATATTGTACATTTTTACTCATGTGTAGGTATTTAATTTGCCACGTCATTTTCAAAAATAAAAAAAAGTATATATTAACTTAGTTTATCTACATTTTTTTAAATTCTTATGTGTTGGTAAACATAATCATTTACCTACATATATATTAGTTTTTTTACATATGTGTAGATAATTTAGCTACACATGACGAAAATTTGCTACATGTGTAGGAAATTTTGGGGGGGAAATTTTCCCACCAACACCAAGTGTGGCTAAAATGTATTATTACCAACACATATTAAGTGTTCATTATTATGAAAATATATCATCAACTATTACACACATATACAAACATGTGTAGGTAAATACCCACACATTTACATGTGTAGGTAAATTATGTGTGGGTAAACACCCCAATTTCTTGTAGTGTTAGAAAATTTGGACTTTGTAGCCAACTCGTAGCCATAAATACTAAACTAGTTTAAACGATAACATAAAACACATTTAAATATCAGATTGTGAAAACACATTTGAATAATTGGCATATAAACGCATTTAAACAATTCAAACTGTGAATCAACTAGGTTAAGATGTACTGGCCCGTTTAGCTACACGTGGTCGCGACTCGCAAGTTAAGTTCGAAACCAACTTGATGAATTTAAGACCAAATAAGATAAATAACTTAAATTTTCAAATGCATATAAGATTTAGACGTTTCAGAAAGTCACATTCAAAATGTGACTAGGAAAGAAACAAAAAAGCATCCAAGGTGCAAAATGGATTCAACATTTAAAATTTGTACAAGCATTTATATGTTTGATGAATTTAAGACCAAATAAGATAAATAACTTATCAAAGGGTCGAATTGGTTAATGATTAAAAAAATCAAGTTACGTTTTAGAAGATCAAAATGGGGGTGTGTTGCTACAAGACTTTTAGTCAAGGGACTAAAATCTGGAACTGAAGAATCAAATTTAAGCCTGGGACGACTAAGATAGGTTACCAATAAAATTTCTCTAAGTGGCACAACGTTTTCAGATATACAGTAGTGCTTGCAAAACAGTACCACCATTAAGGTATGTGCGCCCAATTCGATCGCCCACTTGGCTAATCTTCTTGACAGCTCTGGTTTGCGCAAAACCTGGTAAATGGGGCAATTCGTGTACACATTGATTGCGTGAGCCTGAAAGTATCTGCGTAGATGCCTCAAGGCGTGGACAAGTGCTAAGACTAATTTTTCCATCACTGAATATCTTGTCTCCGGGTCTGTCAACACCCTATAGATATAATAAACAAAGGTCTATACTTTGTTGCGTTTTACCAATAACACTGCCCTAATTGCCATGTCTGAAGCTTCAAGGTACTGATGTGCGTGTGTCGTATAGTTTTTAATGTATATTTTAAGCCCTTTAACACTTTTTAGCCAAGTTTTAAATTTATAAAACACGATATTTACTAACACTAAACACACATATGGGCAAGTGCACCCATCGTGAGCGTAGTATAGTGTTGGTAAGATACCGAGGTCGTCCAAGGACACAAGAGCTTTTAATACCGGTTTATCCTCAATGTCTAATCAAATCAAAAGTTTAGAAAAAGGTTTTTAAACAAGAAAAATAAAACTAACTAAAATGCTGAAAAATAAAATAAATAAAAACAGATAGACAAGATGAATCACTTGGATCCGACTCATATTTAGTGTAACCTTTGATTATTTCCGCACTTTTGCACTTTTTAAGAGATTATCTTAGTTATTGTAGTAGGCCTCTCTTCTGAAGGTGACGTTACCCTCAACCCAGTAGTTTGAGTCAGCAAGGATACAATCCTAAAGGGTTGGATTATTGAAAGATAATTAATTAAGTTATTAATGCATATTGTGGTAGGCCCCTCTTCTGGAGGTGACGTTACCCTCGGCTAAGTAGTCTGAGTCAGCAGGGATACAGTCCTAAGTAGCCGGGTTAAAGTATTAATAGTAGTTTACATATGAGGGGATCAAGGAGTTCGGACCCCCGCCATCCAATACCAGTGGGTATTGAAGGAGGTCATACTAAAGTTGACCCAGGTCCTTGCAGGATCTGTACACTGAACAAGGCAAGACTCTTACCAAACCGTTCCCTTAACCCCCGACCAGGTAGCCAACATATCTCCATATAGACCGTGGAGATATGAATGATGAAAATCTTTTATTTTATATAGACAGTAAAATAATGCCAAGACACCACAGACAAACGATAAGGAAGATTCACCTTCAACATAAGAAACTAGTTATTAAAGTCATTAATACAAAACCAAATAAAAAGTGCGAAAAGATTAAAAATAAAAAGTATTACACTAAACACTTGTCTTCACCAAGTGATGTAAGAGACTTAGGCAAACATGGCCTTTGATTGTCAAGAACTCTTACGATCAATCTTGGATCCCGAGACTACTCACACACTTTGTGATGGATGATGGTGGTGGATGTGGGTTGTGATGGTGGTGGTGGGTGGGTGGGTGAAGTGTGAGAGAGGTGGTTTGCCAAGGGATGGTTTGCAAATGAGCCAAGCACCCCTATTTATAGCCTGCACAGAAGCCCGGACACGGCCCCGTGTCCACCCATCTTCTCTTTCTTCATTAATTGCAGTTTGTCTGCATTAGTTGACCACACCCCCGTGTCCACTGGGTACGACCCTGTGTGCAGAAGCGTATCTGTACTATCAAGATTTTCCTAGATTCTGCGAATCTTAGAGTTGACCACGGCCCCCTGTCCGCTGGACACGCCCCCGTGGTGGGTGATAGAAGCTTCTACAACTTTGTCTTTTCTGCAGACACTTGGGCACGCCCCCGTGCTCAGTGAGCACGGGGCGTGTTCAGCATTCTGTATTTTTGTTTTTGCTTTGGAGGATGCTGTCGAGGGGTCGGGCATGCCACGTTTATTCCTTTTCTTGTATTTATGCTGGATTTGGCTGCATTTTTGCTTCTTTTGTTCATTTAAGCTCTTTTATCCCTGAAAATACAAAAGGAGAGACAAAAGTATACTTTTTCCAACATTAGTACTAAAAAAAGGTTAGTTTTATACCACATTTGATGTAATTTATATGTTGCATTTTGCACACATCAGTACATGATGAGGGGCTCTCCTTTGACAGGCGCAATAAGCATGGGTAGCCTTGTCAGGTATGTCTTCATCTGCAAAAATGCTAACTCAGCTTCGTTTGTCCATCGAAATTGCTCTTTCTTAAGATATTTTTTTAGTGTTTTAATGAAAGGGATCGATATGTCTGCGTGATTGGCTAAAAATCTGTTGATGGCTACGAGTCTTCCCTTCAACACATGGGCTTCTTTTGAAGACGTTGTTGATGGCATCTGGGTGATTGCTAAAACCTTTCCGAGGTGTACCTGAAAACCTTATTTGATTGGGACTCCTAAAAATTTTCCTTCCTCTATTACGAATGAGCATTTGCTTGGGTTCAGCTTCATGTTGAAGTTGCGCAACCTGATAAAGGTTTCTTAAAAGGCTTAGAGCCGCCAAAGGCTTTTTGTTTGCACGTGTCGCATATTGGTTGGTGTTCACTGAAAGAAATTTTAAAAACGCTTCAGCAACATTGATTTCCGTGAGAAGGCTCGTGGTGGAGTTTCAACGGGCTATTTTTGAAAATATGATAAGTCAATGGCCATTTTCGTTATTTTTCTTTTTAAATGGAAGATTCTGTAGTGGATGTCATATCCATTTTAATGACTATAAATTATGTGTTTATACAATGTTAGGTTTTTCTTTCTCTTACTATATACATTAACAAGTCTCTCTTGAATTGTTATAAAAAGTAAAAATAAAATTTAGAGTTAATTACACGGATAGTTTTTGTAACATTTTACAAAACTATAATATGAATAAACCACGTCGTAGATGTTTTTTTTAAATGACAAAGTCAATATATTTAAAATAGAGTTAAATGCCATTTTAGTCCCTGTGGTTTGTGTCATTTTGCCAGTTTAGTTCAAATGTTTCATTTTTAACCTGCGGGTCCAAAAAGGTTTCACAGTTGCCATTTTAGTCCACTTGGTTAACTTCATCCATTTTTTCTGTTAACGAGAAGGCCAATTTGGTCATTTTGTATGTAATTCTGTTAACTAAAAGGGCAATTCAGCCATATAAAATGACCGAAATGGCATTCTGGTTAACAGAAAAAATGGATGAAGTTAACCCAGTGGACTAAAATGACAACTGTGAAACCTTTTTGGACCCACAGGTAAAAAATGAAACCTTTGGACTAAACTGGCAAAATGGCCCAAACCACATGGACTAAAATGACATTTAACTCTTTAAAATAACACATTAGAAAGATGCTAGGGGTAACAAGTCACAAAGAAATACTGAAAACACACAGTTATTTCTGATAAAGATTGTGAAGTTTCCCTTTGTTTTTCTATCCAAACAAACAAAGTTGCTTTGATCTTCTCCAAAATTTTCTACACTTTCTTGTTGATATTGTTATATACTCTATATAAACCACTAAATGATCTATATAATTAAGTCTAAATTTTACATATATTATACTATATAATTATTCTAAAATCTCCAAAATCAACACAACCTTGGAGTCAAAGTAGTTGGGAGAAGCGACTCGTTTGACAAAATAGTACGTGTTCCAAAAACTTCAAACACTTTGAATTATGTGTTTCGTGTGGCCACACAACATTTATTAAATGAATCTATTTATTATTCATGTTCGTGAAGTACATAGATTTTTACAATCACACCTTCTGTTTCTTTACCAAACCGTCAACAATTTTTGTACGCCATTCGAAATAAAGCTGTCCACGTGTTTTGTGTTTATATAAATGTAAAATTTATATAGGTTGGAAAGGGGACCTCATAGATTTCCCCTTCTCAACACCTGATTTCAGTCCAACCGTTACACCTCATAGATTCTTAGGCCGTCCGGTATGGAGATCGTTCCCGGTTTGTTCTGGTCCGGCGCCGGGCCAAACACCGCCCCGCTCCTCTTCTGGACGTTGGAGACGCTCCACATGAAGACAAAAAACATGCCTCCCCCTCTCTCACACACCTATAGATACAATATATACATATAGATTTTAGGTTCATCCCCTCATTTCCATACCTCCATCCTCTTTGCCCCATCATCACACCCATCCTACGTGACGCCTACGTGGCGGATCATTCTCCAAAGGAGGACCATCACCATACCGCATAGCCTTAAAGCAACTAAAGATCAACAAACAGAAAATCGACGACTATCTATGCCTGGTGCCGTTATTCGAGGGATAGGGAAGCGTAAACTATGGGGTTTTCATATTCTAACGAATTTATCCTAGATCGGCGCTTCATTTAATCAGAAGACGTCTCGCAACAAGATCTATTAACTGAGGCGCTATGTATTTTAATTATTCAATTTTAGGTTGCGTAATTCATTTTATATAATAAAAGTTATAAGAAAAAACGAGTTTAAAGTTAATAATAATAATAATAATAATAATAATAATAATAATAAAACAATTAAAATTAGAAAAAGTTAAAAACACATGATCAAAAGTAATAATTTCAAAGGGCCTTTGGCCTAGCGGTATTAAGGTGTTAGATAAGTTTTTTCTTTTCATGTGGTAAGGGTTCTAATCTCATTGGTGACAAAAATTAATAGAAAATTAAGTAAAGCATTAATCATCCTACCACATCTTTTACTTAATATGTTTTTTTATATATAAATTTCTATAAAAAAAACTCATCAAAGGTGCCTTATCCTTGACCAACCCGCTTGATTCTGCTTATGGAGGTTCCATTGCTAATAAATATTTAATTTAATTTGTAACTAATTCATAAAAAAAAAATTTAAACAATATTATTTATAGTTTGAAAAGTTTTTGTATTTCTTGAGAAGTCAAGCGTTTATTAATCAAAGCTTGAGCATCAATGAAAAGTTTTTATGTATTTTCTTGAGAAGTCAAGAGATTTATTAATCAGCAGAAACCGGCCCAATGGACACAAAAAGTGGGCTTAATCAAAGCTTGAGCATCAAAGCCCAAGAGAAACTGAACCAAAACCACAACATAAATCTTTACGATTTCAAGATATTTTGGTAACAGAAAACCGAACAATTACCCGAATCAGTCGACAAAATCAAATGGCAAAAACCGAACCCAAAAGCAGGGGTAAGATTAAATAAAAAGTTAATTTTCCTTAAGTAGGATGAGAAGGAATCTTAACCATTCATTTTTCAAATCAATGGTTAAGATGAAAGGGTATGAGAAAGGAGGAGTGTAAGGGTATCTTGGGAAAATCCTATTTATGGACTTTCTCTCTCCACATGCAAGGCACATGCATATTCCACCCCCATTTTTTAAACGTTTATAACTTTTTTATACGACATTATTTTTTCATAAAAATTTCATCGTAAAATCGAGCGTCTTTTTTATCTTTAATTTGAGTACCATATTGCTATATAAAATATGAAGACTAAAAAAACTCACTTAAATGTGTTGTATTTCTATGTTGTATAACATTTTTTTGTGCTGAATTTTTGTACTATATTTTTGTGTTAATTTTTTTGTGCTGATTTTTTTTTGTCTTAAATTTTTTTTCCTCAATTTTTTGTGCTGGATTTTTTTGTACTACATTTTTTTGCTGAATTTTTTCGTGCTATATTTTTTTGTAATAGATTTTTTTGTGCTATATTTTTTTGTACTACATTTTTTGTGCTATATTTTTTGTGCTAGATTTTTTTGTGCTAGATTTTTTTGTACTAGTTTTTTTGTGCTAGATTTTTTTTGTACTAGATTTTTTTGTTGTATTTTTAAAAAACAAAAGGGGTGCAACATGTCATTTTCACTCCTATTTATAAGGACCAAAATGCCCTTCATTCCTACTTATTAGGAGTGCCACATGTCATCATCACAATCCTTCTTAGGCTACTTAGGCAAAATCCACTTTTTAGTAGATCCTTCCCCCCAAAAGCAAACTACATGTTCGGTAATCTACTTGTATTGTGTAATGACTCAATATACATGATAAATAAGTGAAACTTTTGTAGTTATACCATGAAGGTGTTCATCGAATCGAATAACGAATTTTCAAATTATTCAAATTTAATTTTTTGAATAATTTTTTTTGCTTGAATTCTAATTCGATTAAAACTGGCCAATTCGATTTGAATTCGTATTCAAATTGAATCCCAATTCGAATTCAATTCGTATTTGATTAAAATTTCGAATTCCAATCAAATTCGGATAAATTTGAATAAATTCGTTTTGATGCTAGGTTAGGTTTAAGTTATGAGCTTGATAATGAGTTTGGTAATAGGTTATTTTAAGTTCCAAAATAAATTTATAGATTGATTTATATTGTAGCACAAATTAAGTTATATGTGTATTATAAGAAAATATAATAAATAAATATGTATATTTTTAATTCGAATTTCGAATCGAATTTAGAATTATTAATTCGTATTTGATATACTTGAATCGAACTCGAATTCTTGATTGTCAAAACGAATTCTTGATAATCGAATCCAATTAAGTCGAATTTAAAATTTTTCGAATCCGAATCGAATTCTAAACAACCTAACTATGAGTGGGAAAACCAAATTCGTCCTTGATGGGATACATAAAAGACATTTTTTTGACTATTTGTTGAGGAGTGCTCAAGAGAGAGTGATAGAAAGCTGATTTGAGATGACTAATTTCATAAAAAATAAAGTTAAATGCTTGGTTGGTCCCTGTGGTTTTAAAAAATTGCAGACTTGGTCCAGTGGTTTACTAATTACACGCGTGGTCCCAAAACTTATAAAAAAAATGCACTCGGTTGGTCCCCAGCCCTAACATCAGTTAAATTTCTCAGTTAAGTCCATGTTAAATGACCAAAATACCCTTGCCTATTAATAAATTCAAATGGGTCCCATTTTCTAACTCTACCCCACCCCCACCTTCTTCTTCATCCATGTTTCCAATCCAGTAGAGTTGACATCTACTTCATCTCTGTTTCCAAACACCAGATCCAATACAATACAATACTCCCATACAAATCTTTCTCTCTCTTTCTCTGATTCAGCAGCAGATCTGCATCACTCATTTGATTTCAATCTAGAGTAGAGAATGGGGTGCTCCTTCTCGGACTCAAAGCGTTGTATGATTCCGCATCTGGTGATGTTTGGATCAGCGAACACCGGTTCAAGATCATCCGCCAGCTCGGTGAAGGTGGAGTCTCGGACAAGATTAAAGAACCGTCTCATATCTCTGGTATGAATATAGATCCCCAATTTGTTATTCGACTTAGGGCTATTTGCGTTGTGATTGTTGGTTTGGATGATATTTGTGTGTGGAGATGATGGGACTTATGCTATGAAGAAGGTTTTGATTCGGAATAATGTGCAGTCGGAGTTTGTCAAGAAGAATTGAAGAAGAAGGTGAGGGTAGGAAATGAGACCCACTTGAATGAAATTAGAGAATATTGTGATTGCTTATTCTGTGATGAGGTGGATGAAATTAGAGATATGAGGAGGATGAGTGTGGAGGTAAAGGTGGTGATCAACACCATTAATGGAGGAAATATGGAGAAATCAAGGTTTCAGGATAATTGAAGAAGAAGAAGAAGAAGGTGGGGGTGGGGTAGAGTTAGAAAATGGGACCCACTTGAATTTATTAATAGGCAAGGGTATTTTGGTCATTTAACATATACTTAACTGAGAAATTTAACTTATGTTAGGGCTGGGGACCAACCGAGTGCATTTTTGACAAATTTTGGGACCACGCGTGTAATTAGTAAACCACTGGGACCAAGTCTGCAATTTTTGAAAACCACAGGGACCAACCAAGCATTTAACTCTAAAAAATATAAACGAGATGAGACTATTTAAGACAATATTTTGATTCAATTCATAATATCATTCCTAAATCTTCATCTTTTATGGGCTACACAATAAAAATAAATTAACTGCAAATTAAAGAGTAACACTAACGCACTAACTCTATGCAAATAGGAATAAGAACAACTAACTAAATACTACGAAACTACGTATGAAATAACAATGGGAAATAAACAACTTTTTTTGAAAAGTGTGAATTATTCGCAAATGTTGGGAGATCTAGCATACGTTGTCTTAACCGGGACCGCGCTAGAGAGCCCCCTCGCACAATAGATCTCCAATTTAAACCCCTCAATGAGATACCTCTACTTGAGACCTGTAAGGGAAAACTCATTCGGGCCCACATAAGTGGAACTTAAATACCCGTAGCCACTCATACTGATTGCATGGTTACGTGTGAGTTGGTTACGTGTTGTTAAGGTGGATAACCGAACCAAGAATTCTCTTTTTTCATCATCAATCGAATCACTATTTGCAACACAAGATTATGTTTTGTCTTTTTTCTTTCATAAAAGGGTTTTTCCATTATGTTTTGTCTTTTTTTCTTTCATAAAAGGGTTTTTCCAGGATTATGCCAGGCCGCTGCCTATGTTCTATGATTTTCCCCCAGTTAAAACTTACAAGTATTGTTATCGCTTTAGCTTTTGACAAATTACGATTTTACCCTAGTTCAAAATTACAATTTTGACCCAGTTCAAATTTACAGTCTTGCCACCGCTTTAGTTTTAGCAAAACTATGGAAGTGTTTTGTTTAATTGGTTGACTTGATTTAATTTTTTTGCATGTCAGGAAGCTGCCTAACACTTGCTCATTGAATCTGACAAATTACAGTTTCGCCAACAACTCAAATTACAGTTTTGCCATCGTTTTTTTTTCTAGCAAAACTTTAATAATGATTTTTTAGTTGGTTGATAAATTTTCGGCATGCGCCCCGCAACGCACACGATGCATTAACTAGTTTCATAATAAAATTTATATCGTTTCATTCTATAAGGAAATATTTTTAAGATTAAATAAAAGGATAACTACAATGAAGTTATTAAAATACGAAATTTATATTTTGTGTTTAGATATTTTAAGTTTTGCGCTATCTAGTCTAGATTCATTTTCCATTTAACCCATCTAAGACTATCTAGTCTAGATTCATTTTCCATTTAACCCATCTAAGACTATGGGGTATGAGGCGGGGTTGGGGCGTGGGTCGGAGAGAAACGCTCAAGTCACCACCCCGGGTGGGCTTGGGTTTGGGCGTGGTCCCATTGGCGTGGGATTCAGCTCGGGCGTTGGGCGGGGCTACCCACATGACATGGTGAAACCTCATTGGCCAAGAGCACTAACCACACCACCCTAGCCACGCCCCACCATACCCCTTTGAAATTGACTTTTGGTCTTAGGTGCCGCATACTTCACGTGTCACACCATGCCCCCAACCCACGCCCCACAATACCCCACGATCTAAACTAATCGAAAGTTAACCATTAATATCTATTAATAAGAGAAGTGAAATGAATAGTGATGAGCATGGTGTGATAATCTGATTGGGGTTTTTTGGGCGGCGACACATGTAACCCCATCCTTTTCCCTGTCTTCCTTCCTAATCTACCATCACACACTTTTTAGAGGTTTACATCGGAGAGAGAGAAAGGCCTGGAGAGAGAGGGGAGGATCGACGGTGTTGCCGCTGTATCTCCGTCTTGTGCCGCCGTGACTAGCCACCTCCTCACCTTTTCTCAGTTTACACCTCCCACCTTTCTCTCTCTCTCTCTCTCACCTAAAGGGTGACGCAAATGACTTCCGCCCGGCCACCGTAGCTCAATGACAACGCCGGTTATTGTCGTGGGAATCAGAATTGGTTTCCGGTAACATATAGGATGGTTGGTACGATGATGATGTTTGCCTCTCTGGCTGGTGGCGATTGTGATTGCAGAACATCATTCACTTAATCAAAGGTTTGCTTTTTTATGCTTCATCTATTGTGGTTGCAAAACACCCTTCACTTCTGATGCTTTCTTTTCAGGTTCATTTATGCAAAAAAAAAAAAAAAAAAAAATTGAATGATATAGCAGAACAATGTTATGATTTATATGCAACCTGTTTAAGTTCCCTTTTTTTATTGTAATACATTAATATCTATTAATATTTAATAAGAGAAGTGAAATGAATAGCGATTAGCATGGTGTGATAATCTGATTGGGGTTTTATATGTATTTTTCGTTGGTTTTGGTTGTGAAAAGTGCTCCGATTATGACGGTTTTGGAGCGCCTTTCAGGTTTGCAATGCTAAACCATACATCTCAAATATGGTCTGACGATGGTGTTGAAAAAGGCCCTTTAGGGTTTATGATGATAAGGCCTAAATCATTCATTTTTGGGCATACCTATGTTCTATTCTTTATATATAATTAATTAATAGTTGAGGCGCATGAACACTGTTTGTATTTTGTGTTTGGCTGTTATCGGTTTAAATGGACGGTTGTTACACGGAGGCTGTGATGAGTTATCAAAATAAAGCCGATATGTCGTCATGGCGTGGCAGCTAAGGAGGATGTTAGGTTAGCACCTGCAACCCCTATTGCAGCCGTGGCGGCTTGGTCCTTTTGCGTTCTCTGAGCCTGATGAATCATCTCACTGTTGCCATTGCAATTTGAGTTATTGGTAGTGGTTTGGTCCTTTTGGTCACTGAAATAGAGTTTGGTTGACCGGTAAAAATTGTTTTTTTTTGGTCACTTTTACTCTACTAATAATGCTGTTAATTTTTTTCTTAGAAGGACCTAAGATATTCTCAAACACTTGGGATGCTACCGCCCAAAAAAACCCAATCAAATTACGAAACCATGATAATCATTATTCATTTCAGTTATCTTATTAACATGTATTTATGTATTTATCTAATATTAATAGGCTATGATGATCTTGGTTAGCTGATTACTTGGCGTGGCATCATCGAGGATGGCAGGTGCATTGTTCTCCGCTTGCAACCGATGGTGCAGCCATGGCAGCCTAATAGCTTGGCCTGAGCCTCACCATGCTGGTTTCGAGGCGATTAAGCTATATCGTAGTCGATTTTACGGCTTAACATCGTGCTTTTCAGTTCATGTTTGGTAATTTTTCATGTCACTGATCAGTATGGGAACAAGCTATCCAGGGAAAATGTTGTTGATCCTATCCAACAGGTCCACATATACTAAATCTGCATTTTGTTATTGTTATTATTATCATTATAATTATTGTTGTCATTGAATAAAGTATGTTATGTGTTTTAGTCACTTGGACCTAGAGGTTGCAGTTACATATCATTAAGGGGTTCAGTTAGGGTCAAATCAGCTATGGAACACAAAAACCATCGAGTTAACCGGGCGTGACCGGCGTGCTTTACTATCCGAGGTCTTCACAGTTCCCTCAAACCTCAAATGCAATGTTGTATCTGCAGAAATCTGGGCTCAAGAATGCTTCAGTTGTTTATATTACTGATAAAGGAGATGAAGATAGACGCGGGACTCAAACCGCAGTCTCCCAGAGATTTACACATACACAAAGGAGACTGCACCAGTTTATGTATGCAGATCGTGATATGACACCAGAGAATATGATTGGTTGGAGAACTCTAGAAAGATAAAATTGTAAGTAACCGTTGAGAATTGCAGTGAGAAAGGGTATACAGTTGTGATACAGTTTGTACACTTACTGATATGAAATATGTGGTATATCATGCCACCATTATTGCTGAAGCAGTTGAAGCTTATCAGGTATTACTTTAACTCATTAATTTTGCTATGAGTCAACACTTTTTTTAGATCAATTTAGGGAAATATTAATCTGGTTGAGGTGGGGACTATCTGTTCGTATAGAAATATGATTTGCCTGTGTTCCACACTCCCAGACCATTGCAACAACTTTGCTTTTGTGGATTTTTACTTGCTATAGTTGTATTAATATGTTGTTATATTTGTGTTGTTTTAAGGACTTCTATATCCGTCACTGAGACAGATGTGTTGCCGCTTTAATTATGATTTTCCACCTTTCCAGCCTTACATTTATAGATTGTGTTATTTTATTAAGCCTTTTTTGATCCAAACATTTGTAATAAAATTTTGTTATGTATGGAGGTTTAAGGAACTGTTGGAAAATTACTGAAAGAAACATGAAATTACAAGAACTCTTGCAACCAGGGAGTTTGTATGTCAATCTTTTTCTCTCTCTCTCTTTCACAAACGGACATATATTTATCATGAATACATATAGGCATACACACAAACACACAAAGGAATATAAAAAATTATCATCTTCATGGGTGGCAAAACATGCGGGTCGGGCAATGTGTTAAAGCGGGTTGGTTCTTAAGTGATAATATCTAAGTCTTTAATATTTTTGACCCATTATCCATAAATCTTAACCCAAGATAACTTGGTTTCATTTGATTGGGTTAAACTATCAAATTTAGTCACAATTATACAAGCAAGCAAGCATGCATTGTTTTTTTATTATTATTATTTTAATTTCAGGCTTCTGTGTTGTTGGTACTACCTATCATCATTTTGTTCAGAGCTTTATCAGCCATCTTTTGTAAGTTCTCACGGTCTGCATGTATAGTTTAGCTGTAGTCAGTTTAACATTTAGGGTTGATGATTATTTGTATTATTGGTAACATTGGAGATTTGTTTTTAGTGTTTAGCAGAATTGTTATCATTGTTAATCACTAAGAGTAATACAGTCAAGTAGTTTCAAAACCACATAAATCTATGTTTTAGAATTTGTTTTAATACTTTAACAGGTACCCACTTACTTATGTTCAAGAGATGTTTAGCATGGTGGCGGGTCTTCATGGTTCTAAAGATGTGAGAAAATTATGCTTTGGAATGTTGTATGGAACTTTTTGGTTCATTTGGAAAGCTCGCAACAAATTAGTCTTCAACAGGCTTCGCCCCTCTATTAAAAATACGGTGGAAAAAATCATAGCTCATCTCATGGATCAAAAATAAGTCGAAACACCATTCTTTATCATGGCAGAGCTCAGCCGAATGATATGTCCTAACTGCTGTTTTTTTGTAAGAGGGTAGGGTGGTTGGCTTTGGCTTTGCTATGTGCTGCTTTTCTTACTACTTTTTTCCAACCCATAGCTGGTTGGTTATTAATATATTTGGTTTGTTGCTAGCCAAAACAAGTAGGATGCTATATCTAATATATTTATTTTTTACATATCTTTAGAGAGAAGGTAGCTCAAGTTTTTGTACACTTATTGTCCATCTTTCGCACAAAATGGAATATAAATATATAAATCTTATTTAGTTTTGAACAAGATAATTATTTTGAGCGCTTCGTCCCACTTGCGCGCTGCGAAGCGCACGCTGAGTTAAAATCCTAGTTTAACTTTAAAGAATTAAAAATTTAACTAAAAAGATCTCCAATTCATTTGACTATGCTTCACCACCAACCGCTGCCACCGCCTTTGCTACCACCCACCGCACCTCTGCTGCCACCCACCACCAACTGCCACCTTGCCGCCACCACCACTTGTCGTCACTGCCGCACCGCCACTCGCCGCCACCACCACCACCCATCGCCGCCGCCGACACCCACCACCGCCACCTATAACCACCCACGATTACTACCACCGACCACCACCACCACCACCACCACTCACCGCTTATTTTATTACTCCGTTTTTCTTGCCTACCAAATAATACACAATAATAATTCATTTCATTCACACATGGTAACCAAACAAGACATGGAATGGTAATGATACATTGCATTCCTTCGTCCATTCCATTACCTCGTCCATTCCATTCCTTCATCCATTACATTACCTCATACCAAACAGACCCTAGGAGTCCCACCCGATTCGTTTAATTATGTTAAATAAATCATTTTACTACAATAAATTTTTTTATTGTTTTCACATGTATCGTCATAATATGGCATTGAAGGATTTTAACTAGAAGGAC
Source organism: Helianthus tuberosus (assembly GCA_030545235.1). Taxonomy (NCBI): domain Eukaryota; kingdom Viridiplantae; phylum Streptophyta; class Magnoliopsida; order Asterales; family Asteraceae; genus Helianthus; species Helianthus tuberosus. Next base: position 204,379,117 of record CM060395.1, on the reverse strand, counting down.
AATTATGTACTTTCACAATCTATTTTTATTTTAGGAAATTATCTTCAATAACTAACTATCCATAATGAAACTGATTTGCTCCATAAATTTCGGAATTTTTTGTTTTCGATTTCTGATCTCACTTAATATCAATCATTCCTTCGTTTTCTTGCTCACAAGATTTATCGCTGATCATATTTTTATACGGAGAGAAAAATCATGGCATCTGGAATCTACCAGCATGTTCTTGGTACTGTGTTTTAACACTTAGAGGGTTAAAGTCAATGTTTTTATAGATCCCATAATATGAATGATGTTTGGTAACGCTGGAGGATTTCTTGACATTGTGTTTTAACAGCAAGCAGATTAATACAATTGTGTTTTAGCATTCATGTTGGTAATGTTGGTGTCACACCCGCTCATAGCGGAAACGCAAGGTGTGATCTGTCTGGTTTTCATTGCATAAATATCGATGTACATGAACAAACTATATGAATAAAACATACTCCACTGCCATTACATAGTGTTTCAAAAGATTACATCGTAAATTTAGTGTGTCGGTTACAAACCATTAACATGAAAATAAAACGTTGTTGTTTCATACATAAACTTGAAATAAACTACAAAGGTTTAAACCATCATATTTCCTCAAAGAGGCGAAATATAATAGTTAAACCCTTCAAAAGATGTCATGGAGTTCCTGTACTTGTTATCTTGACTGGGAAATCCGACATGGTCCTTTAATTCCCTGAAATACATGTTAAGTTTGGAAAACATCAACAAAAGTTGGTGAATTCATGCAATTTAGTTGTAAACGATGTATGAAAAATGTGAGTTGTAGTATGTAAAGCGTCAATGAAATCGTTGATCATTAATGTTTTGCAAGGACATTAATATGTGTGACGAAATAGGAAGCAAACCAACCCTGGACGATTTTTAATTGTATCGACACCATGTCGTAGGGCAACAAATGCACTCCTAGGCAAAATGGCCATGAGTGGGGCTCGTCAACACCCATTAGATCTAAACCTTTGTTCCTTGGTCCAAACTGGATTAATGGTGCTTTAGTTATGGCCCTAATTTCTCACATGATCTAGGTGTTTCATTACCTAACTTTAACATACTTAGAACATGTATCTTCCCCGATATTTGTAAAGTTGTAAAACGTTTAAATGAATAGGGGAACATGAACTCACAGTATCGCGTCCTGAAAATAGATGAAAATAAGACCTCACGTGCGGTCGTCCTGTATAGCGTGGCGACCTACAAACGTTCTTATTTTTGTTAGACACTTCGGTCTTTGAAAAGGACTTGAGTACAAGTCTTGTGTCATGAGTATGTGTAAGACTTGTGTGTCTTTACTGTTCGCTAACTGTGTATTCGATGTATGAGTTGTTCGATTGTTCGTTAACTGTGTATTCGATGAATGAGTTGTATAGTCGGATCTCGTCCGCTGAATCTCGTGTTTTGTATGTATCACTTGTATAGTTGTGTTTCTAAAAAAAATAGTATCATTGGGCCAAGCCCATGTTTTCAAGTTATTGGGCTTAAATAGTGCTGGGCCTCAAATAGTGTTGGGCCTTGAATAGTGTTGGGCCTCAATAGTGTTGGGCCTCAAATAGTGTTGGGCCTCAAATAGTGTTGGGCCTCAAATAGTGTTGGGCCTCAATAGTGTTGGGCCTCAAATAGTGTTGGGCCTCAATAGTGTTGGGCCTCAATAGTGTTGGGCCTCAATAGTGTTGGGCCTCAATAGTGCTGGGCCTCAATAGTGCTGGGCCTCAATAGTGCTGGGCCTCAAATAGTGTTGGGCTTGTATAGTGTTGGGCTTTGGCCCACATGTTTGTATTGGGCTTAGCCCATGTGTTTATGTTAAGCCCATTATGAAGTATAAGCCCATTAAGAAAACTAAGCCCATTAAGTGTAAGTAGCCCATTTGTAAAAATAGTCTATTAAGTAAAATAAGCCCATTTATAGAAATAGCCCATTAGTATAAGTAAGCCTTTTATTTTTATAAAAACCCTTTTTATAAAAATTTACTAAGTATAGATGTTACTAAATAAAAACATACTAGCTTTTATAAGTTTATAAACATCCGAAAATTTGTTATCGAAAGGATACTTATATTTCGTGTCGAAAGGTCGTCTAACGTCGTAGTAACTCCCCGGATTGGTAATTAACTTATGTAGTCGTCCGCCGTTCATTTTGACCATATTTGGTGTCCGATTATAGAATCGTCCGCAACTCGCTTTAAGGCGTAATTATGTGAAGTCTCGTAGGACTTTTGTTATAACATGTTTTGAGTTTAAAAGTGACATGAGATTCAAGTTCCTATCATGATATATATAACTAATACACCAAGTAATATATCACACCAAAAATTATTTAAAGTAACCAAATATATATTTTTCTAAAAAAAATATATATTTTCCTTGTCTTTTATTTTGTAAACCCTTCTTTAATAACCTTTATAAACCTTGTATAGATTTACCCAAAAATGTTGTTATTTTATAAAATAAAGTTTTTATAAAAATTGGCCATATAACCTTTGTATTCTTGTATTAACCATGTTTCATTAAACATATCATTTTCTTAATCAAATCACCAACAATTTACCCAACATCATCACTAAACATATGAGACTTTTATAACATGAAATTATCAAAATGATATCCAAATCATGTAGGGTTTTAACCATGATCATTTCCTATACTAACAAGTTCAAAAACCAAGTTACATTTTAGTTTTAACAACTTTTATAAAAATCTTTAGTTGTATGTTAATTTTTATAATCTTGTGAAAGTCTTGTTTTTGAATATAAACCCTTAATACTTTCACAAGATCACTAGATATGATCATCCATCTAATCCTTTATGTTAAACCCTTTAACATAAACATGTATAATTTTTAGATCATATTTATCAACATCTTCTAACACTTTATTTGTAGCTTAATCATCATAACAAGATCTAATAAGCATATAACATGTCTAAGATCACAATATAAACAAACATAATTATGTCATAATTTTTATCTTTGCTTCTAGGTATTTTTCTTGTTCATTATGTATGATTATATATGGTTATTATCAATAATAATAACAATCATAAACATAAATTGTATATAAAAAAATAGAAGCTTACTTCTAGCACTAAGCTAGGGATGATCTTAGAGATTATTAAGAATAAAGAAGATGATGATCTTGGTGCTAGAACACTTTTGCATGGATGAAACTTCTTCCTTTCACTTCTAAGAGCTTTTGATCACTTCATGTTCCAAAGAAATCCATGTTGTTCATAAGAAAAATGATAAAAATTATTGGGTTTTTGATGTGTTCTTGAGAAAAAAAAGATGAAGATGTGAGAGTGTTCTTGGTTGGTGATGGATAAGAATGTGAAGTAATGAGGTTAAGTCTTAATGGCTAAGTGTTGAAATAATTCACCAACTTACTCCACTTGCAACCCTTAGTAATTAACAAGATATTTTACAAACATAAACAAGGGGTGGGACCCCCTTGTTCACGGTTACAAGGTGGGGGGGGGGGGTCTCATGTGGTAAAATAACTTAGTTATTTTTTTAGATTTCTCAAGAATAAGAAAATGTAAGTACTTTGGTGTTTAGGTTATGCAATTATCCGAGACGATTCGAGACTTGTAATAACCATAAACTAGCTCCGCAAGACCAAAAAAAAATATTAACTAGTTCGCTAGTTGTGCCAAAATGTAGTTCGGATAAATGTTTAGTGCTCGTTTCACTAATAAATAGTCGAAACGTTCCCTTATGGAAGTTGTAGGGCAAATTTCCGTTATGCGTGAAATTGATATTCCGTAAGTATGTTTATATGAAATTGGTGCCTAAACATCAATTTTTGCATCTTGTATTAAAAATACAATTGCTGAATTTTGCGGACAATTCATGAAATGGTCATTTTTAGCGCGTTTCGGACAGTTTTAGTGCTACCGGGCATTGGTAAATTATTGATCGAACTCTTGTATTCCCATATAGGGTTTAATATATAAATGATATTGGACTCTCACTCGAGTCCTAAAGATGTCATTTTAGATGTTTTCTGCGAATCCGGAGTTTTCGTCAGCACTCTAGTTCACTAGGCACTACTCTAGTTGTTTCGGTGAATTGTTTGCACTATTTCAAATGTACCCAATAAAAATGAATCATGTGTAATAACCAATGAATATTCCATGAGTTTTCTAAGATGTATACCATGTAATCATGCAGTCAGAATATTCAAAACACATGCTTGTATAATGTAAATCATTGTTTTAAATGTAAGTAAATTACCCGAAAGTGGCAGTTGTCACAGTTGGAGGATTTATTGACGCTGTGTTTTACCATCCATGCTGGTAATGTTGGAGGATTTCTTGACATTGTGTTTTAACAGCAAGCAGATTAATACAGTTGTGTTTTAGCATTCATGTTGGTAATGCTGGAGGATTTCTTGACGCTGTGTTTTACCATCCATGCTGGTAATGCTGGAGGATTTCTTGACATTGTGTTTTAACAGCAAACAGATTAATACAGTTGTGTTTTAGCATTCATGTTGGTAATGCTGGAGGATTTCTTGATGCTGTGTTTTACCATCCATGCTGGTAATGCTGGAGGATTTCTTGACATTGTGTTTTAACAGCAAGCAGTTTGATACCGTTGTGTTTTAGCATTCATGCTGGTAATGATGGAGGATTCCTTGACGCTGTGTTTCACCATTCATGCTAGTAATGCTGGAGAATTTCTTGACATTGTGTTTTAACAGCAAGCAGTTTGATACCGTTGTGTTTTAGCATTCATGCTGGTAATGCTGGAGGATTTCTTGACGCTGTGTTTTACCATTCATGCTGTTACGATGTGTGACATTTGTCACGATGTGTTTTCTTGATGTTGTGTTTCTTCATGAAGGATAGAAGGAAGAGAGAGGCGAGAGAGAGAGACGGAGAGAGAGAAAAAATCGCAAGAAATGTGGGGTGGTTATGGAATGACAGTTATTTCCATATTTAAAACAAGCTAAATGACATATCTACCCCTGAGTAATTAAATAATCCTATTTTTAAGACACACATATTACCAAAATGCCACCAAGATGATCTCAACCATTAAACACACCCATTGGATGACCCAGATCGCTTCCTAGACTTTCTAGGAAAAACACACTTTCCGCAGGATCCCCACTCTCTCTCTATACACACACACACACACACACACATATATATATAGGGTATGAATCCTAAGAGAAGTCCACTATATTTAAGAAACTTGAGAAACATTCTGAACCACACATTTTCCCAAGCTTTTCGTAATATACATATATGTATAGTTTAAAATTGACTATATACATATATGTATATTGTCAAATTGGAGTTATACACATATGTATGTAGTCAATTTTAAACTATACATATGTGTATATTACGAAAAGCTTAAGGAAAATGTTTGGTCCAGAATGCTTCTCAAGTTTCTCAATTAGCCTAGTGCTTCTCACATGATCCAAACCCTATATATATATATATATATGGATTAGGATCAAATACAAAGGATCCTAATTGTAAGAAGTGTAAGAAGGATTTATAAAGTGACAAGTGTCCAATAATCTAAAAAAACCCACTACAAAAAAAAAAAAAAAAACTTAAACATCCACCACCACCAAAAACCTAACCCCCTCCACCACCATCACCCACAAAAAAAAAAATTTATTTTTATTTTTATTTATTTATTTTTTTTGCCAAGGGGGTGGGGGTTTAGGTTTTTGGGTGGTGGTGGTGGGGATGGGTGTTTAGTTTTTTTTTAGATTTTTTTAGGTTTTTGGGGGGTGGGGGGAGGGGAGTTAGGTTTTTTTAGGTTTTTGGTGTGGGGGGGTTAGTTTTTTTAAGGTTTTTGGGGGGTGGGGGGTTAGGTTTTTGGTGAGGTATAGTTTCTTTTTTGTTTTTCTTTGCCGAGAAGGGGGTGGGGGGGGGGGGAGGGGGTGTGGGTGGGTGGGGGTTAGGTTTTTTGGGGTTTTTTTGGGTTAGTGGATTTAAACACCCCTAACTATCGCCATTTGGCCGATGGCACTCTCAACTTTCACTTTGGCGCAGACCACTCCCAACTTAACACATTGATTGTCATGGCACCCCCTCGTTAAATATTCACTAACCAAGTTAGTAAATTTAGCCTATGTGGCAATTTTATCTGATGTGGCATATCCTACGTCTTAATTATACTCTCATTCATATTCTTTAAAACCACCAATCCTATTTTAACCCTGTTTTAATTACACCATGGCTAGAACACCACCACACCACCATGGCTCCACCATCACCTCCACCTCCGATTGAGCTCCGGCGATCGACTTCTTCACAGTATCGGCGTAGCTCCGGCGAGTCTGCTTGTGATTTCTGTTATCAACAGGCTCCTGATTCAAAATCAAAACAAAAAACTACACAGTAAACACACAAATCTCCATTAACAACTAGTAGTAATCGAACCTACGGTTCCGAAAAACATGGAACTCGCGTTCCTTCAAACTCGAGGTGACGTCATCGTTCTCTTCAAGCATGTAGTCCGCCATTTGCCAAGTTAAATTAGCAATGAACTTGTTATGGTCACCACTGTCGTCCAGATCTGCATTGTTTGAATCAAGTTCTGATCCAAAAGAAGTTGTTAGAAACGAAGAGGAAGAAGACTGCGAATTGGGAAGAAAAGTCAAAATTCAATAGTCAAAGAAATAAGTGAAACAAGAACTCACTTGGATCTGTTTTCCGTTGCCGCTGATGGATCCAATATCGACCCCCTCACCACCGTTGCCGCTGATGGATCCAATATTCGCCGGAGGAGTGGTTGTGTCGAAATCAGATTGCAACTCGCAACCGGAACTCGAAATTGGAACTCGAGAACTTGTTTTGATGATTGCGGCTGGAGGTGGTGATTCGTCATCAGAAAAACGAGAAAGGGGGGCGGCGGCGGAGAGGAGTAAAGGGGTGGGTGTTGTTGTCGGAGGGGGGGGGGGGTGTCGGCTGGATGTTGGCAGGGATGTTAGGGCTTTCTTCACAAAAGAGATGAAGGAGAAGTTGAAGTTGTGCAGACGTGGAGATTATATACATGCTATGCTGATGTGTGTGTATATTGGATCCATCAGCATGCCACATCAGCAAATATTGGCCACGTCAGCAAAAAGAATTAACCCAGTTAGTGTTTATTTAACGACGGGGTGACACAGCAACCCAAGTGTTAAGTTGGGAGTGGTCTGAGCCAAAGTCAAAGTTGAGAGTGCCATCGGCCAAATGGCGATAGTTGGGGGTGTTTAAATCCATTAACCCGGTTTTTTTTTGGTGAGGTATAGTTTTTTTTGGCCGGGGGGGGGGGGGGGGGTTAGGTTTTTGGGTGGTGGTGGGGTGGGGGTGGGTGTTTAGGTTGTGGGTGGTGATGTAGTGGGTTTAATTTTAGGTTATTGGACACTTGTCACTTTATAAATCATTCTTACACTTCTTACAACTAGAAGGCTTTGTAGAATAACTTGACCCAAATATATATATATATATATATATAGGATTAGGTTCAAGAGTGAACACTAGTGTAGCTTGCGAACTGAGTGAACTAATCCTGGCCATACACGTGTGTAGATCAATGGGCATGATTTGATGTTGAAATACACTAGTGTATTTTACGATTTGAGGATGAGATCCTGGCCATATACGTGTGTAGATCAATGGCTAGGATTTGTTCATTTAGTTCGCAAATACACTAGTGTTCACTCTAGAACCTCACCCTATATATATATTTTATTATTTTACTATATGAGCCCATGTTTTCTACTCGCAGAACGCTTCTAGTGGCCCTCGAGTACTCAAGAATGGCTCTGGGTTTAACTAACATGCGTTTTGGTTTTATTAGTTGACACATGGGCTTAAGTTGGTGAGTTTAATTTAAATGAACTTGTTTAGTTTTAAAACATGCTTCGTCTAGATTGAATGCCACAAAGACGTAGGGTGTCACTTTGGTACAATTTCCCTTCTTGTTGTGACACCTAAAGAAAGATGTTTGTGAAATATTTTGATCTGAACACACAACTTGAACACTAAGTATCCATTCTGGTTTCAAATTTATAAGTTACATTGACACAATATACGAACTTTAGAAATCCAAACAACTGCCCACGAGTATTCAATTCCTCTTACTGTGTCATACCGCATAAGGAATTTCCATACACGTTCGTGAATAAGAATGAAACACGGTATATCTTACATCTTAGCTAATCATCAACGCCACTTTCGACAAGTTATATCAAACGTCTAACCCTGTCAATAAAAAAAGCATAAGTTTTCATTTATAAAATCATACCAATCAAGGAATAACTTGGAACTTTATCGAAATGCTCTATAACATCATAATCAAATGTTTGAAAAATAAATAAATTTGGCTCTAGAAACAACTTGGTGGCATCAGTTTACCTCAACCATTGATAAATAAGCAAATAGGGTTCTCAAGCCTCTCAAATGTACTACAATGCAAGAGTGGCCGACATCCATTCTATATGGTCTTTCTATACACGTACCATTCCCATTGCTCTAGTTATGTATTGCACAAAATAATCGATAATATAGAAATATGTAATTATCTATATATTAAAAAAGCATCCTTACAAACAGTAACTACTAGATATTAAAGGGTAAATTACATTTTTCACCTTTTTCGTCCTTTATGTTTGTACTGAAATGTAATGGATACTCTTTAACTTAAACTATATATTAAAAAAGCATCCTTACAAACAGTAACTACTAGATATTAAAGGGTAAACTATATATTAAAGGGTAAATTACATTTTCACCTTTTTCTTCCTTTATGTTTGTATTGAAATGTAATGGATACTCTTTCTTAAACTAGGATTACGACCCGCCGCAATGCGGCGGGGATTCTTTATTTATAACTAAGTCGATCTACGACCCACACATTATGTTAAACCTGTCAAACGGGGTAAAAATAGACGATGTAAAAACGTTCACCCACGCACGCACGTTGTGTCGTGTTAACTCGCAAAATTTAGAACGAAACGTAAAAACGTTAAGCCAAAGACGCACGCTGTGATGTGTTAAGTCACAAAATTTAGAACCAAGCATAGAGCGCAAAATTTGCGGAAAATGAAAACTATAAAGGACCAAAGTTGAAAGTAAAAAAAATTACGAGAATACAATGTAAAAGATAAAAAGTTTTGGGTTAAAAGTAAAAAACAAATAGTTTTGGGTTAAAAGTAATTTATGAAATACTTTTGGGTGAAAAGTAAAAAAAATCAATTTTTTTTTGGAAAACCCCCAAAGCCAACGTTACGACAACCATATGCATAACAATTTTTTTCTTTGAAAAATCCCCAAAGCACACCCCGCGTTGCGGCGGGGCGTAAAACGGTGTCAAATAGTACTAATGTCACACAACCGTCATCGACAACCAACACTGACTTAACCTATAATATGCGTATTGCGACGAACTTGTCAAACATGGAAAAAATATAGGTAAAAACGTTGAACCACACATGTACGTTGCGTCGTATTAACTCGAAAAATTTAGAACTATACGTAAAACGAAAATTTGCCAAAGATGAAAAGTATAAGTGACAAAAGTTGTGAAGTTAAATTGCAAATAATGAAAAGTTTTGGGTTAAAATTAAAAAAACAAATTATGTAGGGTTAAAATTGGAAAAGGTACAAACCTTTTGGTTAAAACTAAAAAATCAAGTTTTTTTTTTGGAAAACACCCAAAGCACAACTTACAAGTCCTTATGCACAAAAAGTTTGCTAATTTATATAGGTTTTAATAATTACAGTCGCAATCATTTATTTGTAAAACCCATTTGATACCCTTTAACTTCAATAATTTTAGTTGTAATCATTTATACTAGATATTAAAGGGTAAATTATATATTAAAGGGTAAATTACATTTTTCACCTTTTTCGTTCTTTATGTTTGTATTGAACTGTAATGGATATTCTTTAACTTAAATAATTACAGTCGCAATCATTTATTTATTAAACCCATTTGATACCCTTTAACTTCAATAATTTTATTTCTTTAATTTATTGGTTTATGTGACGTTTGGTTTGTAGCTTTTTTGTTACTACTCAATATATTATAAAATTCTTAAAATAAACACATTGTTGATATCACCTTGTTTATTTACAAAATAGAATAAAAAAACTTAGAGTTGAGACCATTTTACGAGCAATAGTGCCATGCAGTTGCCTGATACGTCCTCATTAGTCATGTCAAATTACAATTTTATCCCCAGTTTAAAATAAAATTTTGGTTTTGCCTTAAGCTTAAAATTACGGCTTTGCCCCAAATTTAAAAATAAAATTATGGTTTCGCCTCAAGCTAAAAATTACGATTTTGCCCTTAGTTCAAAATATGATTTTCCCCCATTTAAAAATTATGATTTTGCCCCAGTTCAAAATTGTAATCACTACTAAAAAATACGCCTATTTCCCACCCAGTTTTTTGTGGGAATTTGGTCGGAAAACGGTGTTACCGACCATTTTCCGACAAACTGTCTTTTCTTGGAAAAATCTAGTCGGTAAAGTTTTTCGACAACATTCCGATGACCATTTCCTACATATTTACGACAAAAAAGATGTTAAAAGTTCCGACAAAATTCCGAGTAAATTCTGACTATATTTTTCCGACAACATTCTGATGACTATTTTCTACATGTTTCCGACAAAAAGCGATGTTCAAAGTTCCGACAAAATTCCGATGACTATTTCCTACTTTTCCAACCATTTTCCGACCTATGTTTCCTACTATTTTCCGACCAAACAGTTTTAATTATAAAAAATAACAAAAAAACATTTTTTTTGCTAAAAATGCAGAAAAAACTATAAAAATTATGTTTAAAACATTAATCTACAAACTAAGATACGATTATCACATTCTGTTCAAAAGTTTAAATACAAAATACAACGCCGTTATCAAATTACAAGCTTACCTATAAAATATGATACCGTTGTCAAATTACAAGTTTCCCACAAAAATACAACACGATTATCAAACTACAAGTTCAACCACAAGAGATGATGAACTTAAACTAGACTACGATGGAGGATTTCCTAGATTACAAAATTTTTTTAGTAGGTCGGTTATTTGTCGTTGCACTTCTTCCTTTATTTCTTCTTTCACTTGTTGTTGAGCCTCTTCAACACGATTTTGCAACATATCCATTTGAGATTGCAAGTTTTTCACCTAAAAAATTGTTTAGCATACATGATATTAGTAAACAATTTGAGATGTCAAAAAATCACAAGTAATTAATTTTTGGGTCTTGTTTTTTTTAATATGTATGACATGATGGGCAGGGCCGCCCGTTTTCACTCGAACCCAATAACCGAGCCTGATCCAAATTACCGAACCCAGACCCAATATAACCCACCAAAAATTCCTAAACAATCTATTTTGCAGCCTAATATCACCCTTTCTGATCCGAAACTAGTCTGAACGGACAAGCGAAAATAATCATCTTTTTAATATGGTCTGTTCCGACCCGAACGCACCCTGACTCTACAACCTGCCTGACTCCAAGTGAACCAAAGTGAAATGAATAAATCATTTGTAAGAAATAGTATATATGTTATTATGTGTGTTATAACTAATATTGATATAACTAGCGGGATTCCTCGTGCTGTGCGGCTGGAATTCTGGGAGCATTCAGATATTGTTTTGTCAGAAGCTATCGTTTATTAGGGTATCAGCACATACGCTATTTCATTATATTTATACATTTTTCTATAATTTTTATTTCTTTTCTAAAGTCAGGGTATGAAGTTAAAAAGAGTGTATACTTTTCTTGTCTCTTATACTCATCTTTTTAAATTTATTACCTGTGCATCTCATATAAGGTGTCATATAAATGAAATCCTAGTTCGAACCAAGTAACAAAAGAATGGTCAGTGGTTCTTGACTTAAAACTAAATGTTTTTTTTTGGTTGGAACTTCGTCGGAACTTTCCTTCAAATTTTCGACCATATTTTTTTTCGGTAATTTGTCGGAAAATAGTTGCTAAAATTTGTTTTTCTTTTTATTGGTAAATAGTCAGAAAATGGTCGGAATTTTCCGCCCAAATTTGTTTTGTCGGAAATTTTGGTCAAAAATAGCAAGATTTCTAGTAGCCTTGCCATCGTTTTTTGGCAAAACTTTGGTAGTGTTTTATTTTACTTGGTTGACCCAATGTAGTTTTTATTCGTGAAAAGCAGTTGCATATCACTCGCTCATTGGTCTTGACAAATTACTGTTTTGCCCCCAGCTCTAAATTACATGCTTGCCATCGTTTTAGTTTTTTTAGCAAAACTATGGTAGTGTTTTGGTTTAATTGGTTGGCTCGATGTATTTTTTTTTGAGATCGTGTTATAAGTAGTGTTATGGGTGAAATTCCGAGCCCATATCCTGGATCATATCTCGATTTATATCTTCAATATTTAATACCTGTTTACGATCAGGATACCGGATCAGGATATTGGTAACATCCTGATATAGTATCCTGATAGTTGCTGTTGGGATTGAACCCTATCAGAGGAACAAATAATTAAAGCCAAAACTGGATCAGAGCAGTGGATCCAGAATAAGCAGATGTTGTGTTACAAGTCTTTCCCTTTGAAAGTGGTTTTAACATCTGCTGACCTCCTATCTACTGATCGTTACAATTACTGGCCTACAACCGCTGATCAAGTCAAAGACTAAAGACCTGCTGTTCAATCTACTGCTTTGGGTCAAGCACTGCTGGTAGTTATCAAGTACTGCTGAAGTCACAACAGTGGAAGGACCAGCAACAGTTTAGTTTAATTATGTAATGTATTGTATAGCAGTTGTTAGCTTAAGCAGTGTTTGTATAGATCAATTGTTAGAAGTTTTTAGGAGGTTAGATGTCACTTTCATGGTGACGTTAGCTTTGATGCCTCAGTGGTTTGTCCGTGCCTATAAATAGAACAGTACCATGCACTGTTCTATCAGCTCTTCAAAAAATCTTCTTCCTGCACAAACAAACACTGTGAGCTCAGGCTGAGGGGGAGTTTGTATTCATACATGCATTGTAATCGTTATTGAAATAAATTCAATCTTTCGGTTCTTTGTTGAAAATGTTTGATTAAAGCAATTCTCCTGTTTGATTGTGTGCAAAGTTTGTTTCCATCTTAAATTCCGCTGCACTACTCATTCATCTTCATCTTATTTCAAACGTAAAACACAATCAAAACCAAACTCAGATCCTAACAATTGGTATCAGAGCTTGGACAGTCGAATTTGATTTAACAATCATTTTGACATAAATAGTTCAGCTCAAAATCATTGATACTGATAGTTTGTTCGTTTTGTTGAAAAACAGAGCAAGGTTTAATCACCATCAAAGTTGATTAATCAGTGCCTGTAAAACAACCAGGATGACGTCACAATCACAAGATGATAAGAATAACATTGGCTCTCTTTTCAAACCACCTATGCTTAAACGTAATGAATACAACATCTGGCAGAGAAGGATGGGTCACATCCTTGCTCAACAGAACACTGGATGTTGGAGGTCTGTTGTTTTTGGTCCCCATGTTCCTATGGTGCCAAGTGCTGAGGATGCAAAGAAGTTCGTACCTAAACTATCTGAAAACTATACTGAAACTGATTTTCAAAAGTTCGAACTCGATGCCAAAGCATTTAGCATCATAGCATCTGCATTACCTAATGAAATTTATGCTGGACTGTTACACTGTAACAGTGCCAAAGAGCTATGGGATGCACTGAAGGAACAGTTTGGGGGAACAGAAGAAGTTATTGAAAACAATAGGGAAATTCTGAATCAGCAGTATGAAACATTTTGTCACATCAAGGGTGAATCATTGACTCAACAGTTTGAACAATTCAGTTGTCTCATTAGTGAACTAAGGCTTGTTAAAGTAACATTTCCAAATTCAACTCAAAATAGCAGGTTCCTTAGATCACTACCAGAAAAATGGGATACCATTGCATTTGTTACTAGAAACTCTGCTAAGTTCAAAGATCTGACCCTGACCCAACTTCATGGTAGACTCCTGACCTATGAAAGGGAGTTAAACCAGAAAAAGAAGTTGCAAGAGTCTGGAAAAGTTGCTGATGATTATTCATTTGGCAGCACAGCTCTTTTTGGTCAGGAAGAATCTGGTAGCAGTAGTAAGGATCAGGGTTATGATCACTTTATTGATATAACTGCTGGTGGAAATTTCAACAACCTTGATCCTCACTCTGCAAATTATACTTTTACTGCAAATTGTGAAAACCAGATGTCAGATAATTTGTGTTTTGAACTCAATGATTTGCAACACTTTGATCCCACTGACTTAGAAGAAATGGACATTTTGCATCAATTGGCTTTGCTTAGTGTAAGAACAAGCAAATTCTACAAAAGAACAGGGAGAAAATTCCCAGGGTTACATGGGAATTTAAAAGTGGGGTTGGATAAGTCAAAAATTAAGTGCTATAAGTGCAATAGGCTAGGTCATTTTGCTAGGGAATGTAGGAGTCAAACCACTGGTCCCATAATCACTCATCCCAGCTCAAACCCTAGACCACAACATCAAAGCACTGTGCACTATACCCAATATACCCCTGCTGCCCATGTTAACACTGCTCACTTTGCTGCAACCCCTGTGCCTGTGCATTATGTTCAAACCATTGTTCCACAAATTCAGTATGTTCAAACCCCTATCCCTCAGGCACAAGTGCAACCTGTTGCACCTCAACCAGCTGCTCCAACAGTAACACAACCAGATCAACAAAGCTTTTTCACTCAAGGCTTTGTTGACTGGAGCAGTATGCCTGATGAGCTTAGTGATGAAAATTTTGCACTCAATGCCTTTAATGATCCTACTAATGATGAATTTTGTTTGATGGCATTAGAGTCTATACCAGAAGGGGTAGAAACTGAAGGTGAATAACTAAGTGCTGAAACAGTGGATGAAGTGACTGAAGCAGTGGTTACTGCAGTTACTGGTGAACTACTGCTGGGAGAAAATTCAGAAACCCTGATTGAACCACTGATTGATCCTTGGTCCAAATAAGACAAGGAAGGAAAAGAAGAGGAGAAAGAGGGTGAGGAAGAAGAAAGAGCTGATGAAGAAGGTGATCATCAATGTGATTGTGCTATGATGGCTGCTGCTAAGGGAGCTTCTGCATGCTTAGATAGTCTTTGGTATGTAGATAGTGGAGGCTCCAGGCACATGACAGGATGTAAAGCCCTTCTCAAAGATTTCAAAATCCATGGAGGGGGTGATCTATCCTTTGGCAATAATAGTAAAGGGAAAGTTCTGGGGTCTGGTACAGTACAAACTGGAAATGTAAAATTTGAAAATGTCAATCTGATAGACAATCTAAAATTCAACCTCCTGAGTGTTTCACAAATGAGTGATAAGGGGTATGGATCATTCTTCACAAAGGAGTGTTGTAGGATTGTTGGACCAGAAATGGTTGAAAAGATTGAAGCAATAATAAAAACTGGAAAAACAAAACTTGTTGCTCAAAGAAGTGGCAATGTTTATGTTGTTGATATATCAAAAGAGTGTCCCAGAACTGATGCCTGTCTGTTCTCAGCTGCCTCTAACAAAGAGACAGAACTTTGGCACAGAAGATTTGGGCACACAAATCTCAAGACAATCACTGAAATTTCAAAAAATGGCTTGGTAAGAGGCTTACCACAAAAATTGTTTTCATGTCCTGAGCATTGTGTTTCATGTTTAAAAGGAAAACAACATAAAAGCTCCTTTAAGTCCATTGAAGAGTCCAAAACAACCCAGTGTTTGCAAATGCTGCACATGGATTTGTTTGGCCCAGTTCAAGTCATGAGTCTAAAAAAGAAGAAATATTGTTTGGTTATTATTGATGACTTTTCTAGGTTTACATGGACTTTCTTTTTACACTCAAAAGATGAGACTGCAGGCATTTTGCAAGACTTTGTGACACAGGTTGAAAAGCAATTTGACCTTCCAGTAAAAGTCTTCAGGAGTGACAATGGCACAAAATTCAAAAATAAGGAGTTGGATGCCTTCTGTGTGAAGAAAGGGATTGTAAGACAGTACAGCATCCCTAGAACACCAGAGCAAAATGGGGTAGTTGAAAGAAAGAACAGGACACTGATTGAAGCAGCTAGGACCATGGTTGCTGACTCAGGTTTGCCTTTAACTTTCTGGGCAGAGGCAGTAAACAATGCTTGCTATATCCAAAACAGAGTTTTAATAAACCCCAGGCACAAAAAGATTGCTTATGAAATTCTGTATAAAATCAAACCACTGATCTCTTACTTTAAAGTATTTGGCTGCCCATGCTTTATTTTGAATTTAAAAGATTCCATCTCAAAATTTGCAGCCAAAGTAGACAGTGGTTATCTTTTGGGATACTCTACCACTGCTAAGGCCTACAAAGTGTTTAATACACGGACTAAAACAGTGGAAGAGACTTTGAATGTGAAGTTCAATGAACTTTCATAAATGAAAATCCCAGCAAATCCTGCTGATTTATTTGATCTTGATAAATTCACATTTGAAAGTGTTGCTGTCAAGACTAATAGTGCAGGTCCATCAGAGGATTCATCACCAGACTATGGGTATGAGATCATCATTCCTCAACAAAAGTCTGTTTCAATGGGAAAAGCAGCAGTTGTACAAAACAACTGTCAAAGCTCAACCACCGCTACCTCAACAATTGTTGACCAAAGTAGCCCATCAACCTCTGTTTCCACATCATCAAACACTGCTGACAAAACTCCTCAAACAGTGGATAAAAGTCAGCATGTGTCCACACCATTACCTCCTATTCCACCACCTTTTGAAGCCACTGCTGGATCATCAAAGTCACCAGCAGTGGTTAGCTCAGATGATACACATCTGCAACCTTTACCAACAAATGCCATCATACCATACCAAGGAGATTTAATCTTCTTGAGATCTCATCCACCTGACCAAATCATTGGCAACATCAATGAAGGGGTGCTCACAAGAAGCCAAACCCAAAACATTTATCTTTTTGTTGGTTTTCTATCACTCCATCAGCCAGTCAAGTACCAAGAGGCACTGAAAGACAACAGCTGGGTAGAAGCCATGCAAGAAGAGCTCCAACAGTTTAAAAGACAACAAGTATGGGAGCTTGTACCACTGCCAAAAAGATGTAAGCCCCATCGGCACAAAGTGGGTCTTCAAAATTAAAACTGATGAAAGGGGCATTGTTGTCAAGAATAAAGCCAGGCTTGTGGTTCAAGGTTACAGACAGGAAGAGGGGATAGACTATGATGAAACTTTTGCCCCTGTAGCAAGATTGGAAGCTATAAGACTGTTCCTAGCCTTTGCTGTCAATCACAACATGAAGGTGTTCCAAATGGATATCAAAAGTGCTTTCCTCTATGGTACAATTCAAGAAGAGGTGTATGTTTGTCAACCTCCAGGTTTTGAGGATCCATTTTATCCAGATCATGTCTACAGGCTAAACAAAGCCTTGTATGGCCTGAAACAAGCACCTAGGGCCTAGTATGAAACTCTTTCCACCTTTCTACTCTCAAATGGTTACAAAAGAGGTACCATTGATAAAACACTGTTTCTAAAATGGAGAGGAAAGGATTTAATGATTGTCCAAATTTATGTGGATGACATTATTTTTGGAAGCACATGTAATAAAATGTGTGAAGAGTTTAGGCAACTCATGACAGCTGAGTTTGAAATGAGTGCAATGGGTGAGCTGCAATGCTTTCTTGGTCTCCAAGTTCAAATGCAAAATGAAACTTTCATTCATCAAAGCAAATATACTAAAGATCTTTTAAATAAATTTGATATGAATGATTGTAAACCATGCAGCACACCCATGGCAACCAATAAGCTAGTCATGTCTGATGAAAAGGATGAGCTGATTGACCAAACACTTTATAGAAGCATGATTGGGTCTTTATTGTACCTAACTGCATCTAGACCAGACATCATGTTTGCAACATGTGTCTGTGCAAGAAGTCAATCAGCTCCCAGAAAATCTAATCTCATTGCTATAAAAAGGATCTTCAGATACATAAAAGGTGCTCCCACACTTGGTATCTGGTATCCAGCTAATGGGAATATCCAGCTTTCAGGCTTTTCAGATAGTGACTTTGCCGGATGTAACACCACAAGGAAGTCCACTTCAGGAGGGTGCCAGTTTCTAGGCAACTGCTTGGTTTCATGGCAAAGAAAAAAACAAGCAGCTGTTTCAACATCCACTGCTGAAGCTGAATACATTGCTGCTGCAAGCTGTACAGCCTAACTCTTGTGGCTTCAAAATCAGTTGCTGGATTTTGGTATCACTGCCTTAAAGACACCACTCATGTTGGATAGCCAGGCATCAGAAAATATCATCAAAAATCCAGTTTCCCATTCAACCACCAAGCACACCGACATCAGACATCACTTTGTGAGGGATTGCTATGAAAAAGGTTTGATTTCTATGCATCATGTTCCAACTAAAGACCAGCTGGTAGATGTGCTCACAAAAGCTTTAGATACATCTACCTTTGAAAGCTTGGTCTCTAGGATTGGCATGCTAAACATGGAATAACAAGCAAAATCTTGTTTTTCTATGAATAAAAGCATTAAAATGTTTTCAGAAAATAAAAAATCCATCCTTAAAAATAGCTAAAAATGAATTTTTCATTAAATCCTTAAAAGTCTGCCATAACCACTGATTGATGCAAACATCTGTTTGTTATTTGCTATCCACTGCTGAAAGTCAACCTCTGTTTCTTCATTTTCCTTGGTAAACACTGTTGGCAAACTTCAGTGTTTTAAAACCACAGACAAAAACTATCCACTGATAGTGAAAGTCACCCACTGTTTTCATTTTCTCTGTGAACCACTGGTATTGCTTCATCAGTGGTTTCTCAAACAACTGTCCTCCATTATTTCATCCTTTCATCAGAGGTTGACACGTGGTTAGTATTTATCCATCAGATTTTTGTAACCGCTGCCACGTCTGCATTCGCTTTTTCATCATATAAAACCCTGCCCTAAACCCCCAAACAGGGTTTTCACTGTCGAATCAAATTCAAAATTCTTTTCTCAAAACAGTTTTCCACAAAAATTCTCCTCCAATCTTGATCGTCTTCACTTCATTTCTCCCATTCCCTGTTTCAATCATGGTGAAAAAGGCAAGCAAATCCAAAACAAAGGAGCCTACCGAGGTTGAAATTCCATACAAATGGTCTCACAATTACTTGGGTATTCTTGAAAAACCCAGTGACACAAAGACCTTCGATTCTATCATAGACACATTATCCTCAACAAAGTACAAACCTTTGCTCACTTACAATGCAACCGTCTATCTTGCTACTCAACGCGAATTTTGGAAAAATGCTACTCTTGAGAAGGTGGACAAAAAGGTTGTTGCCATCAATTCCACAATAAAAGGTGTAAAAATCTCAATCACACCTCAAGCCATATCTGAAGTATTTGAGCTCAATAATCTGGAAGGTAAAAATTCTTTTCCAAAAAGCAGTTAGAAGAGATACGTTGGAAGCCTGAAGAAAAGGAGTATAACGGTCAAGAGGGAATATTCGTAGTTCCCCAAGATTATAGGATAGGTTGTTATTTGTGCTTACTATAAATATGAGTGTACGGATCGATAGAAACACACACACAACTTCGCTTACTTTTTCACTCTCTAGGCAGCTACAATCATTCGCAATCACATTCACTAACACTTACACTTACACTCAAAATTCCTTGTAACACTTAGTTGATCTGTACAATATCCTGCACTGTTTCCTGGTTATTCAAGTAATAAGAAGAACAAGGCAGCCGGCGATTGTCAGCTCCCGAGGTTTTATGCCGGAGATCTAGATTGATCAAGGGCTTTCCTCGTATATCTCGTGTCAACCTTTACATTTTTGCTCATTGTTTGATTGTTGATATAGTTTGGTAACTTGAGCTATATCCTGAAAAGTGTTTTTGCAAACTAACAAACCAATATATTTTCCACAAGTATTGCTAGCACACTACCTCACAAAACTAATTTGATCACTGAAGGGGTAAGGTCCCAAAAACCTCGCCTTGAATACTTGGGACCATACTACAACCTCATCTTTTAACCCTCTTTAGACCTTACGCGGCCGCGCACTGGTCCAACCAAGAGAGCTTAGAAGAAAGACAGCAGACAACACTTGCGCGCCAAAAGGAAATTAATAAATCCTTGCGCCTTTCTCTATAACAAACAGGGATAAAAATCCCAGCAAGCACTCCCGCTCAAATAATACCTAGACTTGGATATTATTTACTGCAATGATACCACATGATAAGGAGTCACACCGGATTATGGCAGTAATCTTCTAGAAGACTCAATCGTGCACCACCAGACGGTTATAACCGTCTGGCCACGTGTCATCATCCCATTTTTCCTTGAAGTCACGATGATGGCATGGAATTGAGGAGAAATCTCCACTTGCCCACTTTCCACGTGGCAACTCCCCGGCCGTTGATCTAGATCGCGATCCGTGTGCTCACACATCCGATTAAGAGAATTAACGGAGGAGAAATAACTGCTTAGGGATTTAGCATCTTACGTTAACATTTCAATTACAGGTTTTCCCGCCTAAACTCCCGGCTATAAGTAGAAGAGTAATTCAGGTACAAATTTCAACTTGCATTCACTTTACTTATACTTCTTCTTCCTCAAATACCGATACTTATTCTCACGCCGGAGGGTGGTCACAGAGAGAACCCCCATTCTCCCCGTGGCGAGTCTAACAGTGTCTGTTTTGCAGCTATCGGAAAGAGAAGGAGATCCATTCCCCTGAACCGATCGAGAAGAAACAACCCTCTTTATGCAGAACCTAACCTCCTGGTTTATCCGATTCCGATAATTTAACCAGTGTTTCTTCATTGGCGCCCACCGATTTCTCTGTTTCATCGGTTTTTTCTTGTTTTCGAGTCACTTTGTTGTTTCCATTTGTAAATGGAAGAAACATCAAATCATCGTCAAAATGGCCCTCGGCCAAATTTCGTTAACAATACCCAGGTTGAGGGTATTGTAGAAGAAGGTTCGGATGACAATGAACTACAGTTCACTGGTAATCATCCAAACGAACCTGTCACCCCAGGGGTACAGCCTGAGATCCTTGTAAGCTCAATTCTACCCCTAAGAGAGACCCCAATCTCCTGGTATGTCAGATCTCAGGGGGTATTGAATGCTGTGTATGCACAACTTTGTGCACAAACTGTTCCCCAAACCCAATCACGAAGGCCTATATCCCGTGCAAGGGCACTATCGGTACCTTATGTTCCTCAACATGACGGACCATCACGAGTCCAGATCAAAGATACCGAGGTTTACTCTAGATCTTCATCG
Source organism: Helianthus tuberosus (assembly GCA_030545235.1). Classification (NCBI taxonomy): domain Eukaryota; kingdom Viridiplantae; phylum Streptophyta; class Magnoliopsida; order Asterales; family Asteraceae; genus Helianthus; species Helianthus tuberosus. Next base: position 204,357,808 of record CM060395.1, on the reverse strand, counting down.
AGATACGAGTATACCCATTCAGAAAGTCGCCGAAGAGAATATCGGGATGAGTCTCATCCTCATCGCCGTCAGTCAGTTTACACCAGGTTGGGCCCGTCACAGGACACCCATACCAGGGAATATGATAGAACATACCGTGAAGAAAGTGCAAGTGTGTTTAGTCGGTTACAACCGAACTACAACAAATGTAGACCCGTGCAATCTACAACCCTGAAGCCGAGCACAATTATGATCTGATCTATCGCCCTGCAGAAGCGGCGGAAAATTCCAAATTTATTAGTGAAATCGCACTGGCTCCACTAGAAAAAGCGAAACTCCCATCCAACGCAGGCAAGTTTAACGGTATGACGGACCCAGATGATCATCTACGAGTTTTCACAAGCGCATGATTAGTGGGAGGCTGGACTCTACCAATGTGGTGTCACCTCTTTGTTCAAACCCTTACAGGCGCCGCAAGGCTCTGGTTTGACAACTTGCCTGTGGGGAAAATCACGTCATGGGTAGACTTGCGTGAGAAGTTTTTAGTACACTTCAGCCAGCAGAGGAGATCTATTCGCGATACGGCGGACGTAATGAATATCTAGCGCCACGACGATGAAAGTTTAGAAGACTTAATTACTCGTTGTAACAAGGAGGTACTTGAAATTGGAGACGTACACGAGCACCTGATCCGAGCCCAATTTAAATATGCCATCAGATGCGATGACATGATAAAAGTCTTGTCCGGTACAGAGGGACTCCCAAAAAATTGGGAAAAATTAATGGCGGCAGCTAAGGTCTATGCCCAGACTGAGAAAAATCTTAGCACCAACAGACAACGGGCATACTACTAATAACTGTATCTCTTTGCGCACCGAAATCAAGAAAGCGCTTAAGAGCGGTGAGCTTACTCACCTCTTACAAAATGTGCGCAAAGAGATCAAACAAATCACTCGTGGCGACGAAGGCCCGAGTAAGAAACAGTAGAATTAAGTAGCGGATTTTATAGTCTCCCTGCAGATTAAACAAGTTCTACAGTTTATCAAATTCTCAGCAAGGACTATAGTAAGTTAAGTCCCATGTAATTATTTTAATAGACTTTGTACGGCCTCTGCGCCTTATCCATGAATAAACAACAAAGTTTCTTTTATTTTTGTGTTTTTTCTTACAAAGTGCATGCAATTTCTTTTGGTAAGCGCAAAAACATTATAGTGAATACAATACAAGTCTCATGAATGGTCAGCGATTATACACATCGCGCAAGACCATACGTTCACACATGAGCTTCATACCACCTTTATTCGTCTTACCTAATCAAAGTAATTGTACCCATGCAAAATATTGTAAACTAAAACACATATCATACTACTCCTGGTGCACAAACACGCCTAAAAAATTATCAAACTACACGGCAGTGTATTGTTAAATGTTACTTGCGCGACATCGCATTAACAAAAAAAGGGAAACACATCCCAAAAAACTACAAAATAATTGTTCATACAACCACAAGAAGAAATCGACGCTAAATCTTCATCCCCATCTGGGAAGATTTCCTTCAATTGCGCTACAGGGTCTTCAGATTGAAGTGCAACGTTTATAAGATCCATGACATGAAGTTGCAGGTTGTTGAATTCTGTTTTCATAGCTGTAAGGGCGGTACCAATATTAACACCATGAGTAGCAGATCTACTAGTATCCCAATCAACTTTGAAAGCACTAGCTACATGGTGCGAGCATTCCGCATATCCCTGAGCATATCCGTCATTTTGCGCAGCAACCACCAAACGCGCAACTGTTTTATCCAGTTCTTCAGAATTCAACACTGATTCAGCAACCTATAAAAACAAGAAAGGCAAATAAGGAAAAAGCGCAAAACACTCCCGCAAGGAAAACAAGCAGAAGACAACTTACACAGGCGATCCCACGTTCTTTCAACCATAGCATATCACTTTTCAAAGGCTCAAGTTCACTCTCCGCCGTTGCTCGTGCCGTTTCAGAATTTTCTAGCTTTTCTTCAGCCTTAGCTAGACAGCGGGAAGTTTCAGCCTTCTCAGAACGCGCAAGCTCCAAATCTTTCTTGAGCTGTTCCTGATCAGACAGAAAAGCAGTAAGTTCTTCTATCTCTTTATCTCTAAGAGCAAGAGTGGCGCAGATATGTACCCCTCGTTGTTCACTTCGTTCCCTGTGGGAACGCGCTTCGTCTCGCGCAGCTTCAGCATCCGATTGTTCTTTCTTCAACTTCTCGATCTCCGCATCTTGTTTCTTCAATTTCTCAACCTCAGCCTTGAGATTATTGATAACATTGCGGAGACCCATTTTCTCGGCATTATCCTTCTCGCAGATCTTTTTCCAGTTCTTGCGCTCCTCGGAAAGAAGGGCAGCCTCGGCTTCCGCTTTTCTTTTCCAGCCCGCAACGGACCACTCTTCAGTTTTCCGGTCAGTCTCAAACTTGGCTTGATCAGCTTCTAGTTTAGCCCTCAACTGGGCAACGCGGTTTTCATCATCAACAACCTTCTTCTTGGATGCCTTAAATGCCACCCACTCCTTGTGCATAATGTGCCACTCACGCACTATGCGATGCGTAGTGGATGTATAATAAGAAGCCTCCTCAAGATAGGCATGGTAAGTTTGATCATGAAGGCGCCCCTCTTGAAATTTAATTTCTCCAGGCGGAAAAATTCCCTGCAACCAGTCCCGGCATACTCGCCAATCTGAGAAAGTATCACCCTTCTTCAGATTCCAAACAGGGACATGAATTTCAGAAGCGTCTTTTTCCGAATAAGTTCTATAATAATAACCCCCCAGAGTTTCATCTGGGCGGATTGGAGAATTCTTGCCAGCATCAGAAAATGAGCCTTGGTCTTCAACAGTGACCTTCTCAATATTCTCAGGCATAAAACCAGAAGCTTTGGAAGGAGAAGCTGTAATAGGGGTCTCTTCAGCAGTTTTCCCTTTCTCCAAATCATGAGCGGCAGTTTGTGGGTTACCAGCACCATCCACAATCTCTGGGCTAGTAACCTTTTCTGCATCTGCAGCAACGTCAACAGGCTTGTTTGCCTCAAGATTCCCACCCCCAGCATTCTTCCCCGCCTCACTCTCAGGAAACTCAGTGTTCTTTAATGGGTCAGCAACAGAGGTGCGCGGAGGAGAAGGTGGAAGTTCTTCATTAATCACAGATAATGGTTCCGTGGGAATAGGAGAACGTGCTTTTTCTACAAGAACAAAGAGGTAACTCACAAACTCGAGGCATGAAAAAAGAGAACAAAGGAGTAACACCTACCAGGAACAGGTTCTGAAATAAAGGCATCAAGATTACCCCTTCGAGTAATTTTCTTTCTTTGAACCTTCTTCGCGGGCTGACCTTCAGCATCAGCATCATTCTGTTTTCTTTTTCCGGCTTTCTTCCGCACCCAGCGCTCGGGACTTGATTCCAAATCAATGGGATCATCTGGGTTTGACGGAGGAATATCAGTGGTATCTTTTGGCTCTGGTTTTGGTCTTCTTATAACTACAGGCGCAAGACCCTCCAATGAATCAAAAACCACCACATAATCACACCAGGAGTCAGAGGAATGACGCATACCTTTCTTCTCCCCTCCCACATTTTTGACCTTAGAAAATTGAGATTTCTCAGCATCTTTCTTCTTTGGCGCAGCAGTAGTTGTGGGCGCACGTCTTTTCTTCTCCGGGCCTATGCCCAAGTTAGACAGCTCACCTACTAACAAAGCGCAACATTAACTTATTCAAGCGCACAGCAACAACAAACAGAAAGCATGATGATGAAAGCTTACCAGCACTAGCAGCAGGTTGCGCAAACAAATCCTCATCCCGCGGAAGAACGAAGTTCTTCACAATACGGTGATACCAAAGCTCCTCATCAGGCCTCTTGGCAATTGTAGCCATCTTCCCACCTTCTCTCTCAAATGCAACAACATACAAAGAAACAACTGCCAAAAAGAGAAGCAGGTTAAAAAAAAGAGGAGAGAAAGATAAAAACACAGGGCAAACCCCAAAATCTTACCTTTGTCATCCTCCATATACACCGGCTTGTCTTCCCGGTTCATCCTCCAATTCAAACTCATACTAGCACCAACAAGGGCTTTCTCTGGCAAAGCAATAGACGGAACGTCTTTCAGATCCTGGTACCAATTTTCGTCGACAGGGGTTTGAATGGTCTCAGTGGGAACATCCTCTTTTCCCCTAAAAGATATCCTCATCGGAATGACCCCCACCTTGATAAAGAAGAATTTTTGCTTCCAGTCATGGAATGTTTTGGGGGATTCAGCAAAATCTTCTTCACCGATGCTCTTTGTACAAAAGAATAAAACCCCGGAGAACAATACATCTGGTGGAAAACACGAAATCGGGGAACCGTCGGTTCGATATTCATCGTCCGACATACAAATTCAAAATGGCGAACCCTAACCATACCAATAGGGTGTATCTGAGAGATATGAAACTTGTAATACTCAAGAATTTCAAGAAAGAATTTCGTTACAGGCAGATGGAAGTTGCCTGAACAAAAGAAATCCCAAAATAGGGTCACATACCCGGCCGGAGCATCCGCCGCCGTCTGACCCTCTTAAGGGTATCGGGCACCCCAGTTTTCCGAAAAACCGGAGATTCCGAATCAAACCATCAAAAGTTGCCCTAGACCACTTTAATGGTGGAAGTTCGGCAGACATTTCTTCAGTAGAGTCTTCGTGATGATCTCCGGTTGACATAAGAGGAAGAAATTACAAATTCTTTCTAGGAAAGGATAAAGAAGACGAAGAGGAAAGGAGGTTTCAAAAAAGTAATGATTAAACAAGAATAGGCAAACCAAAACATTTATATACTCACCGCCATAAATAGACTAGGTAACTGCAACAACACCCTTTTCGGGATAGCACAGTTATGCAGGCATCAGGGGCGAGTGGAGAAAAGCACAAACGCGAGTTCACGCGCGCGTGTAGAACACGGTCAGTAATATACATCTGATAGTGACAGCCTGTCACACGTCAACAGTAATTACTGTACGTTTCATAAACAAAGTCAAAGATTTTCAAAAATCAAAATAATGAGCAAAGTATATCTTCTCATAGAAGATTCTCTACTTTCGCTCCAAAAAAAATCCTACAACAAAAAGCAACTCTCTCTCATAGTCCAGTGCTCCACTTACTTGCATAAGAGCACCACTAGACTAGGGGGACTTGAAGGGGTAAGGTCCCAAAAACCTCGCCGTGAATCCTTGGGACCATACCACAACCTCATCTTTTAACCCTCTTTAGACCTTGCGCGGCCGCGCACTGGTCCAACCAAGAGAGCTTAGAAGAAAGACAGCAGACAACACTTGCGCGCCAAAATGAAATTAATAAATCCTTGCCCCTTTCTCTATAACAAACAGGGATAAAAATCCCAGCAAGCACTCCCGCTCAAATAATACCCAGACTTGGATATTATTTACTGCAATGATACCACACGATAAGGAGTCACACCGGATTATGGCAGTAATCTTCTAGAAGACTCAATCGTGCACCACCAGACGGTTATAACCGTCTGGCCACGTGTCATCATCCCAGTTTTCCTTGAAGTCACGATGATGGCATGGAATTGAGGAGAAATCTCAACTTGCCCACTTTCCACGTGGCAACTCCCCTGCCGTTGATCTAGATCGCGATCCGTGTGCTCACACATCCGATTAAGAGAATTAACGGAGGAGAAATAACCGCTTACGGAGTTAGCATCTTCCGTTAACATTTCAATAATAGGTTTTCCCGCCCAAACTCCCGGCTATAAATAGAAGAGTAATTCATGTACAAACTTCAACTTGCATTCACTTTACTTATACTTCTTCTTCCTCAAATACCGATACTTATTCTCACGCCGGAGGGGGTCACAGAGAGAACCCCCATTCTCCCCGTGGTGAGTCTAACGGTGTCTGTTTTACAGCTATCGGAAAGAGAAGGAGATCCATTCCCCTGAACCGATCGAGAAGAAACCAACCCTCTTTATGCAGAACCTAACCCCCTGGTTTATCTGATTCCGGTCATTTAACCAGTGTTTCTTCATTGGCACCCATCGATTTCTCTGTTTCATCCATTTTTTCTCATTTTCGATTCACTTTCTTGTTTCCATTTGTAAATGGAAGAAACGCCAAATCATCGTCAAAATGGCCCTCGGCCAAATTTCGTTAACAATACCCAGGTTGAGGGTATTGTAGAAGAAGCTTCGGATGACAATGAACTACAGTTCACTGGTAACCATCCAAACGAACCTGTCACCCCAGGGGTACAGCCTGAGATCCCTGTAAGCTCAATTCTACCCCTAGGAGAAACCCCAATCTCCTGGCATGTCAGATCTCAGGGGGCATTGAATGCTGTGTATGCACAACTTTGTGCACAAACTGTTCCCCAAACCCAATCACGAAGGCCTATATCCCGTGCAAGGGCACCATCGGTATCTCATGTTCCTCAACATGACGGACCATCACGAGTCCAGATCAAAGATACCGAGGTTTACTCTAGATCTCCATCGAGATACGAGTATACCTAGTCAGAAAGTCGCCAAAGAGAATATCAGGATGAGTCTCATCCTCATCGCCGTCAGTCAGTTCACACCAGGTTGGGCCCGTCATAGGACACCCATACCAGGGAATATGATAGAATTTACCGTGAAAAAAGTGCAGGTGTGTTTAGTCGGTTACAACCGAACTACAACAAATGTAGACCCCGTGCAATCTACAACCCTGAAGCCGAGAACAATTATGATCTGATCTATCGCCCTGCAAAAGCGGCGGAGAATTCCAAATTTATTAGTGAAATCGCACTGGCTCCACTAGAAAAAGTGAAGCTCCCATCCAACGTAGGCAAGTTTAACGGTATGACGGACCCACATGATCATCTGCAAGTTTTCCCAAGCGCAGGATTAGTGGGAGGCTGGACTCTACCAATGTGGTGTCACCTCTTTGTTCAAACCCTTATAGGCGCCGCAAAGCTCTGGTTTGACAACTTGCCCGTGGGGAAAATCACGTCATGGGTAGACTTGCGCGAGAAGTTTTTAGTACACTTCAGCCAGCAGCGGCGATCTATCCGCGATACCGCGGACGTAATGCATATCTAGCGCCGCGATGATGAAAGTTTAGAAGACTTCATTACTCGTTATAACAAGGAAATACAACTCTTGAAGTCTAACTCTAATAGGCCTGCTGAGGATACTGTCACTCCCATGCAGCCCAGAGTTCTGAACTTCAGTTCGGCAGTATATACTGAGGATAATCAGGGCAATGTTGTACCAAGCCACTCTCAGGGTCATACTCCTGAGATACCCTCGACAGTCAGGGTATCAACTGTGAGGGGCTCAGGATATGCTCCAGGATATGGCCAGAATCCTTGTCACACCCCGATATTTTCACATATTACCGGTGGGCCCGGCGGGGAGTATCGTGACGTAGTTGATATCATCATAGTCAATATAAACAATATAATAGCACATCGGAAGGCTTGGTGAAATAACTATTACAAACCATAATGTCTGATTGTCTGAATGAAAGAATATAGAGACTGGATTGTAATAAGATCCACAGGCGGATCATTTATAAAATACAAGAAAACGGAAAATAACAGACTTCAGGTATCTAGGGATTTGCAAGATCCTCTTATATGACACCTAGTAGCTCCAACCTATTTACGAGAAGTACATGTCAATCAATCTTTAGAAAATACGTAAGTTTACACTAGTAAATACAATTAACTGACTCATTTGAAAAGTATTTATGAAAATTGATTTAGGTGCACAAGGCACAAATCATTTATAGCTTGGGACAATTATTTAAAGATAATCTTGTATACAGATTTATATGTTTGTCATACAATTGGGGCAGGTTGGAAGCCGGTCTTGATTAACCGACTCACCACTTATAGAACCCACAAAGGAGTTATCCCCAACATGTGGGTTTATATTTTAGCATTTGCATCTGTCAGGTGTATGCTTACACCCCGTGCATAGGTCATGGCCATTTTCAAATGAAATGAGCCGAGGATATCCAGGACACGGTCGTATTAACCCCCAATGTTTATGTTATCAAACAAGACAGATTAAAATGGGTTATGTAAATTTATTAATCACAATCCGATTAAATGATTTCATACCCGACCAAGTGGTATTATTATAATACCACATCCCAAGCACGTATAACGGAAAATAAGTTAAAAGTATTTACCTGAGCTAAATGTGAAAAGTAAGTCAGCCATAAAATCCTAAAGCTTTATGATGATACCTTCTACTGGATGCTACTTAATCTGTATAGAAGGTTTAATAACCTATTAGGATGCTAACGGGTCTTTAGTTAAGTCAAAGACTTAGACCGGCTAGCTAGAAAGAAACTTTACGGTTCTAAATGCTAGATTAAGCGGAGACCGGAATAGAATGTGGTTTAGACCCGACAAGCTCGGATACTTGTATAATATGGGTAAACTAAACACATTCTGGAATTTGAGGATTTAATGATAAGGTTAAACCCGTTTCGGCTATTTTACGTAAACTAGTCACATAAACCGATCCGAACGCATGAATGCGTAACGGGTAATCAAATGAATTATATACAGGTCTTAATTGTTATTATGCTTAAAATATGTTAATACATCAGTAGGATGTTAACACATATGCCCAAAAAGTATTTAAAACCAATTTAAGTCCCGTAAGGGCATTTTGGTCATTTTAGTAATTATAAAAGAGATTTTATAACAAACTGAAGTTCTGGTCTTTGGTAATCAGTAAAAATAATTATTTTATCTCATTACATCAGTAAGATACTACATATATGTGAGGTTTACCATTTATGGCCAAACTATGCCCCAAAAGGGGCATTTTGGTCATTTCATATATGCTTTTAAGGACATTTTTGGAAATCTGAGTTTATAACTTATACCTACTGTAATAATATTGAAATTTGTTTAAAAATTCAGTAGGTAACAAGTCTTAGATGTTAAATATGGTTTTAAACCATACTATGCACCTAAATAGTGTAAAACTCGCTAATTGACGATAATCAAGATGTTTATGTAAATCTGAGATTTTGATAAGTTTTAAATGCTCAAAATAATTTATTTAATGTATGAAATCAGTAGGAAAAGGTTTGGCATTCAAATCATTAGTTAATCTCATTTTATGCATGAAAAGGGTATTATCGTCATTTACCGAATTATATAAGAACTCTATGATTTAAACAGATTATAATCTGACTAAAAATCTTAATATTCCTTAAAAATAATATCTTAATAGTAGGTAATGATTTTTGGTTCTAAATCCAAGTTTAAACATGTCTAATGTAAGATATCGCAATTCAATTAATAAAAAGCTTCTAATTACGATATCGAGCATAACTCATATTTGAGACCAAGAACTGATGTCAAATTTTTAGGACAAGCTTATATATCAGTAACAAAGGTTTTTGTCCTCTCATATTTCTAAAAATCTCATTTATGTGTCAAAAGGGCATTTACGGCATTTATAAGCATATTAACAAACAAGAGCATATAATTCAAACCAATAAGGACCAAGCAATATAACTCCATGAGGTTACACTACTATATAATATGGTCCTAATGGAAGCTTAAAACATGGGAGAATTAAGCTTAGACGGGTCAGAACTGAAAGTCAAAGCAAAAGTCAAGCTTTTGCGACTTTCGGTTATAAATTGACCTTAGACTGATAATTGTCGGGTTAGACCTGATTAAATATGTTCTAATACTAATCACCAAGTCATTAGAATGTTAAAATATAATTTAGAACCTCTATTTTTTTAGTTTAAATTATATTTAAAGTTTCTGTCCAGTTTGACTTTTTGACTAACTAGTTTGACCCGACAATTAACTAGTCAAACGAAATAATTAGGAGGTGCCCTTTTAAGGGTTAATCACCTACCTTAATATGGTTCCATAACCACTTTCGTTTCGGTCAGTGGTTGGACCATTAATGATTAAACCAAAAGTCAAAGCTTAATTATGATATGTTTGACTTTTCGGTTTTTAAGCTAATTAAAAGGACTAAGTAGGGATTAAAACTCTTACACAAGGTCCTTGCTATCTTTTCTACACTTCTAAGTCTTCTCCTAATGCTTGCTAGCTCCAGAGATGAGTTTTGAATGTTGTTGCAAATGAAAGTGCAAATGAACAAAGAACTAGAGTGTCTTATATAGCAATTTGCCATGCATTCAGATGTTTGCAGCTGTTTTGGATGCATCTAGGATCACTCCAGGTGTCCTAGTGGTAATATAAATCCGTCCAACAGCCCCTGGTATCGATTTGAATGAGGTTAAGTCGGTTCTGCAGCTGAACTCGCACCTGTCCAACTTTTTCTGCGCTGGGGACTTCTACGCGGCCCGCGTAGGATTTGAAGGGGGATTACGCGCCCCGCGTAAACCGGCTGTTCAGGTTAAAATTGTTTCAAACATGGCAGTTTCAGTCCCTGGTCATTATAAACCTTATTTAACCTCATTTTTGACATATAAGGCCCTTGTAGTTAATTTGTAGAGGTTCAAGGGAGTATATCCAAACTCCGTTAGGCCCGGTTTCGTTAAATATCACCTTAAACACAAGTTTCATCATGTTGACACTTTTCACCCAAAGTCTTGAAAACTTGCTTAACGATCTCGAAACCACATGAAATTCATATCACTTATTCTTGAGAGTATATTTGAATATTTCAAAGCCTGGGGTTCGTTAAAAGGTCACTCAGAGATAAGAATTAACATGTTGACACGTTTAACCCTTGTAATTTATAATCTTCCGATTATTTTCATGAACGACTTCTTATATTCAATTAATCCCTCGTTTAAGAATATATTCTTCATGCATGGTCATTCAGAGGCACAAGTTTGGCATGTTGACACTTTTAGTCCCTGTGGTTTCATATTATCATCGTCTAGAAACTTTGGTCCTTCAAACTCAAACTTTCACATAACTAGAGTTTAAGACACGTGTCTTTACAAAATTTGACACATTTTTACGTGGTGTTACAATCCTCAAACTCGTAACGTGCCTAATAATATCAATACTCCTACTACTAACAGTTTTGGATATTTGCAGGATACTGGTGTGACGTCGGCACTCTCTAGGGAGCTTCAGAAGCTAAAGGATATGATATCCAGTGTTCTGGGGTTGTTCAGCCCATTCCGAAAGTACCCCAGGATAGCCACAGGGTATCCCGGTTTGCATATCCTATATGTGATGCTGAAATTCCAAAAAGATTTCAAACTCCCAATATGAAGCTTTATGACTAACAAGGATCTCGAGGAGCATATTCAAATATAAAAATAAAATTAAAAACCCCAAACCCACACCTGGGCGTGTGTGGGTGTTCGATCAGAGAAGAGGAAGAAGGGGGAAGCCCTCTCAAACCCTAATCGATGAATTGGATGGATTCGGGATGAAATCAAACTTGCATGAACCTTAATAGTGATTATCTAAGCAAGCTTTAACCAAGGTATGTTTTAATTCTCAGTTTTGGTTAACAACTGTGAAGTAGATTTTGATGAATGTGTGAGTTTGATCTAAAATTGGGATGAATGCTTGCTAATGTTATCATGTTTAAGTTGGATCATGACTGAATTTTAGTAATCTTAGTGATTTAGAATGAAACCCATGTTTATGGGTATGAGAAAGACAATGATGAACATGTGTATGGTGATGATTTTGATTTTGATTATGTTGATGCATATGTTATGTACTAGGTTTTGATAATAACATGATGTATATGATGATGTGATCTTCTTTGAATGAAAGGATTCATGAGGTGAATATGGGAAGAATATGCTTAAATTACTTGTACAATATGCTTAGATGTTAGTAAGCACGCCAAGTGTTTTATGAAATGTTTAAGTGATGTTATGATATGAGAATTATATGAAGCGGCTTGAGATTTATGAACGAATTATGGAAAGACGAGGTTAGTAGTAAACTAACTTGAATAACGAGCCTTAGATAGAATTCGTATGAGTTTTCGGAGGAATGTATGTTTTGATAAAATTATGCATTAGGAACTTCTATCTTGTGCTTAAATGGTGTGATGCTCACCATGTATCTGATGCACTTGATTTATGGTAATTAAAAGTGAATGTGTACGAAATGTGGAACGAATAGCTTATTGGTAAGTAATAATGTTGGAGTTATGTCGTATTGTTACCGTAAATGATATTGCCAAATGTAGAATCACAAAACATTTATAGGTGAAAGTATGTGTAATTAAATGTGTATGTGTATATAATTATGCGATCATGAGGTTGTAAGCACATTTGCATCATAAGTAGGAGACGTATAGTGTCATATGTCTAGCCTAATAAGATGTCGCGAAGATATGAAGTTAAGTCGAAAGTTTATACAATAAACCTTTGACTTTTGAAAGTCAACTGCACATAAGAACCATGGCTAGAATTTTTTCACAATTGTAAGATCTTAGAACGTCATATGGTATGTGTTAAATCAATATGCGTTTTATGTGTGACATGATGGATTACATGAGTTTGAAAAGATGTGATTATGGGTATATGCCTTATGCTTGTTAGACTTGACTAGCGAAAGTCAAATGTGAGTTATGTATTCGACATGATCATTTATATGTATAATCATTTATACTAACAAGGATCTCGAGGAGCATATTGCTCAGTATAGGGAGAGGATGGAAATTAACCCTATTCCTCCAGATCTCAAGGAATCATGGCTCTTAAACGTTCCACCTCATTCAATTACATCATTTGCTCATTTGGTTAACTTGATTAATAGTCAATTTTCTTGCAGTAGAAGCTTCAAGAAACTAACCAGTGATCTCTACAGGATAACTCAGGGTCCTCAAGAATCCTTAAAGGATTATGTGAACAAGTTTAGCAGGGAATCCTTGGATATCCCACACCTTGATGTTGCCACAACAGTACAGGCATTCAAAATGGGGTTGCAAAAGGATTCCCAATTTTATCAGGATCTTGTGATGAATCCTTGCAGGAACCTGGATGAAGATCGAAACAGGGATTTGAGATATATCAGACTTGAAGACGACAAGAAAATGCAAGAGAGGATGAATTCATCCTCAACATACGAATCAACTAACAGGAAGTCAGAATCCTCATACAAGCCATATCACTCTAAGCCATGTGGTAGGAATGACAACAAGAAAGTGAATGCTGTTGAGGATGAGGATCCTAAAGAGTATCCTGAATTGTCAGAATATTGTTTTTCTGTTAATATACCCGAGCTAATGTATGCTATGCAGGGTTTGGGAGATAAAGCGAGGTGGCCAAGAAAGAACCAGCAAAAGGCGATTGGAAGGATAAATCCAAATGGTGTGCTTTCCATGAGGATTTTGGACATGTGACAGAAGATTGCATAGCTCTAAGGAAGAAAATAAGCTATCTGCTAAGCAAGGGTTACCTGAAGGATCTTCTGGGCAGAAAAAAAGAATAAGGGTCAGGATACTGAGAAGGATCCTGAACGAGCAGTATCACCTCCTCCAGACGCCAAGATAATTAACTTTATTTCGGGAGGATCCGACATATGTGGAACCTTTTACTCTGCAACAAAGAGACATGCCAAAGAGGCTAAGGCAGAACGGGGGGACAAGCCGACCAGGATGACAACTCTTACAACTGATAAAGTGATAACGTTTGATAGTGATGACCGGGATAGCGTCTAGGATCCCTATCACGATGGTTTGGTAATCACTGTATATATTGCTAATCATTTTGTGCGCAGTATATTGGTGGACAACGGCAGCTCTGTCAACATTATCCAGCTGGAAACACTAAAGAGAATGAACATCCCCCAGATGGAGATCACTTCAAAATCCACTGTGCTTGTAGGATTCAGTTGAGAGGCAAAGAACACTATGGGAGAAATAAAGCTACAAGTATATGTTGAAGGAGTAAATTCAATGCAACGATCCTGTTTCATGAATTCATTATCCTGCTACAATATTATATTGTGCAGGCCATGGATCCACGATATGAAGGCTGTCCCATCAACCTATCATCAGTGTATCAAGATCCCTACCCCTTGGGGGGGGGGGGGGTAGTTAAAGTGGAAAACAACAAACAGGAGGCGAAAGAATGTTATTCCTCCTCGATGAAGTCTTCAATAAAGTCTAAAGCAGGATAGCAATTAAAGATACGAGCCCAGAATATCGTGGAAGCCTCAGAGCAAGATGTTAAGAAAATTATCCTGGATCGGGATAATCCAGATATCTCGATGCTCGTAGGAGCTAATATCCCACAGGATATTGAGAACCAGCTAACTATTTTTCTGAAATGCAGGATATCTACGTTTGCATGGAAGCATGAGGATATGACAAGTATTTCTAAAGATATTATAACTCATAAGCTTGGAATTGACAGGTCTTTCAAGCCCGTTCAGCAAAAGAGAAGGAAGTTTGCTCCTGAAAGAAATGCAATCATACAGGAAGAGGTTGAAAGATTATTGAAGTCCAAGATGATTAGGGAAGTCAAATTCCCCAAGTGGCTAGCAAACGTGGTGGTGGTTCAAAAGAGGAATGGGAAATGGAGAGTTTGTGTAGATTACACAGACCTGAACAAAGCATGTCCTAAAGACCCATTTCCTTTGCCTCATATAGATTCAATGGTGGATGCAACCGCCGGTCATGAAATGTTTACCTTTATGGATGCATCCTCAGGATTCCAGCAGATCCAAATGGAGCCATCCGACCAGGAGGATATTGCTTTCATGACACCAACATTTATTTATTGTTATACTGCCATGCCTTTCGGTTTGAAAAATGCAGGTACAACATACCAGAGATTGGGGAATATGATGTTTAAAGACAAACTGGGGGACACCATGGAGGTGTACATTGATGATATGGTGGTAAAGTCCAAGAAGGCGGAGGATCATCTCCAGGATCTTGAATACGGATTCAATATCCTGGACCAATATAACATGAAGCTAAATCCTGCTAAGTGCCATTTCGGAGTGGGGGCAGCAAAATTTTTAGGATACATGGTGACTAAGAGAGGAATAGAAGCAAGCCCAGAACAAATCAAGGCTATCCTGGATATCAAATCACCATCCAACATGAAAGATGTCAAAGATTAACAATACGAGTAGCGGCATTGAACAGGTTTATATCAAAATCTTCAGAGAAATGCAAGGAATTCTACGATACCCTGAAGAAAAATAAGAAATTCGAGTGGGAAGAAAAACATGAAGCACCCCTACAAGGATTGAAGCAGTATCTTTCAAGTGCACCTCTGCTAATGAGCCCGAGGATGGTGAACCTTTATCCCTGTATCTTGTAGTATCAGGGAGTGCAGTAAGTGCCGTTCTGATAAAGGATCATGAAGGTCAGCAGTATCCTGTTTATTATGTCAGTAAAAGTTTATTAGATGCTGAAACTAGATATTCACACTTAGAAAAATTGATATTAGCCCTAGTTATGGCATCGACTAAGCTTAGACATTTTTTTGAGACACATAGGATTCATGTTAAAACTAATTATCCTGTTAAAAATGTGCTTAGGAAACATGAGATGTCGGGTAGAATGGCTAAATGGTCTGTAAAGTTAAGTGCATATGATCTAGTATATGAACTGTAACACCCCAAAATTCGAATTATTTAGTTGCCAGTATGTTACCGGGTTTAAAAAAAGGAAATGTAATAACTAGGTTATTAAACCTAGTTAAATGCTTAGAAAAACAAGTAAGGAAATGAAATTGGGTCAATTATGATCAAGTGACAAACATGAGGGGTTAATTTTGAATGAATGAAAAGATAAAATATAAAAATAAAATTAAAAACCCCAAACCCACACCTGGGCGTGTGTGGGTGTTCGATCAGAGAAGAGGAAGAAGGGGGAAACCCTTGTCAAACCCTAATCTACGAATTGGATGGATTCTGGCTGAAATCAAACTTGCATGAACCTTAATAGTGATTATCTAAGCAAGCTTTAACCAAGGTATGTTTTAATTCTCAGTTTTGGTGAACAACGGTGAACTAGATTTTGATGAATGTGTGAGTTTGATCTAAAATTGGGATGAATGCTTGCTAATGTTATCATGTTTAAGTTGAATCATGGCTGAATTTTAGTAATCTTAGTGATTTGGAATGAAACCCATGTTTATGGGTATGAGAAAGACTATGATGAACATGTGTATGGTGATGATTTTGATTATGTTGATGCATATGTTATGTACTAGGTTTTGATAATAACATGATGTAGATGATGATGTGATCTTCTTTGAATGAAAGGATTCATGAGGTGAATATGGGAAGAATATGCTTAGATGTTAGTACGCACGCCAAGTGTTTGATGAAATGTTTAAGTGATGTTATGATATGAGAATTATATGAAGCGGCTTGAGATTTATGAACAAATTGTGGAAAGACGAGGTTAGTAGTAAACTAACTTGAATAATGTGCCTTAGATAGAATTCGTATGATTTTTTGGAGGAATGTATGTTTTGATAAAATTATGCATTAGGAACTTCTATCTTGTGCTTGAATGGTGTGATGCTCACCATGTATCTGATGCGCCTGATTTATGGTAATTAAAAGTGAATGTGTACGAAATGTGAAACGGATAGCTTATTAGTAAGCAATAATGTTGGAGTTATGTCGTATTGTTACCGTAAATGATATTGCCAGATGTAGAATCACAAAACATTTATAGGTGAACGTATGTGTAATTAAATGTGTATGTGTATATAATTATGCGATCATGAGGTTGTAGGCACATTTGCATCATAAGTAGGAGATTTATATAGTGTCATATGTATAGCCTAATAAGATGTCGCGAAGATATGAGGTTAAGTCGAAAGTTTATACAATAAACCATTGACTTTTGAAAGTCAACTGCACATAAGAACCATGGCTAGAATTTTGTCACAATTGTAAGATCTTAGAACGTCATATGGTATGTGTTAAATCAATATGTGTTTTATGCGTGACATGATGGATTATATGAGTTTGAAAAGATGTGATTTTGGGTATATGCCTTATGCTTGTTAGACTTGTCTAGCGAAAGTCAAATAGGAGTTATGTATTCGACATGATCATTTATATGTATAATCATGTATACTAACAAGGATCTCGAGGAGCATATTGCTCAGTATAGGGAGAGGATGGAAATTAACCCTATTCCTCCAGATCTCAAGGAAGCATGGCTCTTAAACGTTCCACCTCATTCAATTACATCATTTGCTTATTTGGTTAACTTGTTTAATAGTCAATTTTCTTGCTGTAGAAGCTTCGAGAAACTAACCAGTGATCAATACAGGATAACTCAGGGTCCTCAAGAATCCTTAAGGGATTTTGTGAACAAGTTTAGCAGGGAATCCTTGGATATCCCACACCTTGATGTTGCCACAACTGTACAGGCATTCAAAATGGGGTTGCAAAAGGATTCCCAATTTTATCAGGATCTTGTGATGAATTCTTACAGGAACCTGGATGAAGCTCGAAACAGGGCTTTGAGATATATCAGACTTGAAGACGACAAGAAAATGCAAGAGAGGATGAATTCATCCTCAACATACGAATCAACTAACAGGAAGTCAGAATCCTCATACAAGCCATATCGCTCTAAGCCATGTGGTAGGAATGACAGCAAGAAAGTGAATGCTGTTGAGGATGAGGATCCTAAAGAGTATCCTGAATTGTCAGAATATTGTTTTTCTGTTAATATACCCGAGCTAATGTAAGCTACGCAAGGTTTGGGAGATAAAGCGAGGTGGCCAAGAAAGAACCAGCAAAAGGCCGATTGGAAGGATAAATCCAAATGGTGTGCTTTCCATGAGGATTTTGGACATGTGACAGAAGATTGCATAGCTCTAAGGAAGAAAATAAGCTATCTGCTAAGCAAGGGGTACCTGAAGGATCTTCTGGGCAGAAAAAAGAATAATGGTCAGGATACTGAGAAGGATCCTGAACGAGCAGCATCACCTCCTCCAGATGCCAAGATAATTAACTTTATTTCAGGAGGATCCGACATATGTGGAACCTTTTACTCTGCAGCAAAGAGACATACCAAGGAGGCTAAGGCAGAACGGGGGGACAAGCCGACCAGGATGACAACTCTTACAACTGATAAAGTGATAACGTTTGATAGTGATGACCGGATAGCGTCCAGGATCCCCATCACGATGGTTTGGTAATCACTGTATATTTATCTAATCTTTTTGTGCGCAGTATACTGGTGGACAATGGCAGCTCTATCAACATTATCCAGCTGGAAACACTAAAGAGAATGAACATCCCACAGATGGAGATCACTTCAAAATCCACTGTGCTTGTAGGATTCAGTAGAGA
The DNA here is from genome assembly GCA_030545235.1 of Helianthus tuberosus. Classification (NCBI taxonomy): domain Eukaryota; kingdom Viridiplantae; phylum Streptophyta; class Magnoliopsida; order Asterales; family Asteraceae; genus Helianthus; species Helianthus tuberosus. The sequence continues at coordinate 204,339,545 of CM060395.1, read as the reverse complement.
GGCAAAGAACACTATGGGAGAAATAAAGCTGCTAGTATATGTTGAAGGAATAAATTCAATGCAACGATTCTGTTTCATGAATTCATTATCCTGCTACAATATTATATTGGGCAGTCCATGGATCCACGATATGAAGGCTGTCCCATCAACCTATCATCAGTGTATCAAGATCCCTAGCCCTTGGGGGGTAGTTAAAGTGAAAAGCGACCAACAGGAGGCGAAAGAATGTTATTCCACCTCGATGAAGTCTTCAACAAAGTCTAAAGCACGATAGCAATTAAAGATACGAGCCCAGAATATCATGGAAGCCTCAGAGCAAGATGTTAAGAAAATTATCCTGGATCGGGATAATCCAGATATCTCGGTGCTCGTAGGAGCTAATATCCCTCAGGATATTGAGAACCAGCTAACTATTTTTCTGAAATGCAGGATGTCCACGTTTGCATGGAAGCATGAGGATATGACAGGTATTTCTAAAGATATTATAACTCATAAGCTTGGAATTGACAGGTCTTTTAAGCCCGTTTAGCAAAAGAGAAGGAAGTTTGCTCCTGAAAGAAATGCAATCATACAGGAAGAGGTTGAAAGATTATTGAAGTCCAAGATGATTAGGGAAGTTAAATTCCCCAAGTGGCTAGCAAACGTGGTGGTGGTTCAAAAGAAGAATGGGAAATGGAGAGTTTGTGTAGATTACACAGACCTGAGCAAAGTATGTCCTAAAGACCCATTTCCTTTGCCTCATATAGTTTCAATGGTGGATGCAACCGCCGGTCATGAAATGTTTACCTTTATGGATGCATCCTCAGGATTCCAGCAGATCCAAATGGAGCCATCCGACCAGGAGGATACTGCTTTCATAACACCAACATGTATTTATTGTTATACTGTCATGCCTTTCGGTTTGAAAAATGCAGGTGCAACGTCCTAGAGATTGGTGAATATGATGTTTAGAGACAAAGTGGGGGACACCATGGAGGTGTACATTGATGATATGGTGGTAAAGTACAAGAAGGCGGAGGATCATCTCCAGGATCTGGAATGCGCATTCAATATCCTGGACCAATATAACATAAAGCTAAATCCTGCTAAGTGCCATTTCGGAGTGGGGGCAGGAAAATTTTTAGGATACATGGTGACTAAGAGAGGAATAGAAGTAAGCCCAGAACAAATCAAGGCTATCCTGGATATCAAATCACCGCCCAACATGAAAGATGTCAAAGATAAAAAAATACGAGTAGCGGCATTGAACAGGTTTATATCAAGATCTTCAAAGAAATGCAAGGAATTCTACGATATCCTGAAGAAAAATAAGAAATTCGAGTGGGAAGAAAAACATGAAGCGCCCCTACAAGGATTGAAGCAGTATCTTTCAAGTGCACCTCTGCTAATGAAGCCCGAGGATGGTGAACCTTTATCCCTGTATCTTGCAGTATCAGGGAGTGCAGTAAGTGCCGTTCTGATAAAGGATCATGAAGGTCAGCAGTATCCTGTTTATTATGTCAGTAAAAGTTTATTAGATGTTGAAACTAGATATTCACACTTAGAAAAATTGATATTAGCCCTAGTTATGGCATCGACTAATCTTAGACATTTTTTTTGAGACACATAGGATTCATGTTAAAACTAATTATCCTGTTAAAAATGTGCTTAGGAAACCTGAGATGTCGGGTAGAATGGCTAAATGGTCTGTAAAGTTAAGTGCATATGATCTAGTATATGAACTGTAACACCCCAAAATTCGAATTATTTAGTTGCCAGTATGTTACCGCGTTTAAAAAAAGGGAAATGTAATAACTAGGTTATTAAACCTTGTTAAATGTCTAGCAAAACAAGTAAGGAAATGAAATTGGGTCAATTATGATCAAGTGACAAACATGAGGGGTTAATTTTGAATGAATGAAAATATAAAATATAAAATATAAAAATAAAATTAAAAACCCCAAACCCACACACTGGGCGTGTGTGGGTGTTCGATCAGAGAAGAGGAAGAAGGGGGAAACCCCTCTCAAACCCTAATCGATGAATTGGATGGATTCTGGCTGAAATCAAACTTGCATGAACCTTAATAGTGATTATCTAAGCAAGCTTTAACCAAGGTATGTTTTAATTCTCAGTTTTGGTGAACAATTGTGAATTAGATTTTGATGAATGTGTGAGTTTAATCTAAAATTGGGATGAATGCTTGCTAATGTTATCATGTTTAAGTTGAATCATGGCTGAATTTTAGTAATCTTAGTGATTTAGAATGAAACCCATGTTTATGGGTATGAGAAAGACTATGATGAACATGTGTATGGTGATGATTTTGATTATGTTGATGCATATGTTATGTGCTAGGTTTTGATAATAACATGATGTAGATGTAGATGATGATGTGATCTTCTTTGAATGAAAGGATTCATGAGGTGAATATGGGAAGAATATGCTTAAATTACTTGTACAATATGCTTAGATGTTAGTACGCACGCAAAGTGTTTGATGAAATGTTTAAGTGATGTTATGATATGAGAATTATATGAAGCGGCTTGAGATTTATGAACGAATTGTGGAAAGACGAGGTTAGTAGTAAACTAACTTGAATAATGTGCCTTAGATAGAATTCGTATGAGTTTTCGGAGAAATGTATGTTTTGATAAAATTATGCATTAGGAACTTCTATCTTGTGCTTGAATGGTGTGATGCTCACCATGTATCTGATGCGCTTGATTTATGGTAATTAAAAGTGAATGTGTACGAAATGTGGAACGAATAGCTTATTGGTAAGTAATAATGTTGGAGTTATGTCGTATTGTTACCGTAAATGATATTGCCAAATGTAGAATCACAAAACATTTATAGGCGAAAGTATGTGTAATTAAATGTGTATGTGTATATAATTATGCGATCATGAGGTTGTAAGCACATTTGCATCATAAGTATGAGATGTATATAGTGTCATATGTATAGCCGAATAAGATGTCTCAAAGATATGAGGTTAAGTCGAAAGTTTATACAATAAACCGTTGACTTTTGAAAGTCAACTGCACATAAGAACCATGACTAGAATTTTGTCACAATTGTAAGATCTTAGAACGTCATATGGTATGTGTTAAATCAATATGCGTTTTATGCGTGACATGATGGATTATATGAGTTTGAAAAGATGTGATTTTGGGTATATGCCTTATGCTTGTTAGACTTGACTAGCGAAAGTCAAATGTGAGTTATGTATTCGACATGATCATTTATATGTATAATCATGTATACTAACAAGGATATGATTGCGGTGACATGAAAGCATAGGGATCATGTGGAAATGGACTCGAGTAAGAAAGGCTAACGGGTCACGAGGAGACAAGGAAGCAATGCGAAAACGGACGCTCAAAGTAAGTGATCCTGGCTCACTTCTTAGTATGCATGTAGAAATTTTATTATTTATGAGTGTGGAAAAGTGTGCAAGAGTCATGTAATGGATGAGTATACGAAGGTAAGCGTTATATTAGCTTAACGAAGGAGTCATTTATAACAAAGGTAAATTAATAAGATTAAACGGGTCGAATAATGGTATAAAGGATTTATAAGCCGTTTGCTTATAAATCAGCTCTTGATGCGACCCGAGGTGATTAAAGGATCCGTAATTATATTATGGATGCGTGGGAACAAGAATTACACAAAACAGATGTCTAGATTAAAAGTTATGCGACTTTTTGTTGAGTTTTTGGTTAGAATTCATAGCTGGGAAAAATGTGCAGCAGCAAAACCAAACAGTCTGTCAAAAGTAGGGCGTCGCATCACGCGACGCCGAACACCCTTTTTGGTCGCGCAACGCAATGGGCGTCGCACCCCGCGACGGCCGAGGCAGTATCCTTCGCGCCCCGCGAGGAAGACACAAACTGGCATTTGTTGTTTTCTTGTTCGTTTATGCAACTGGACTCGATGTTGGAATGATTTCAATGTCTTTTAACTTATTTTTAAAGCCTCTTTAGAACATAAGTAAGGTTATGAGCCCCCCCGGATAGTGAAAGTATGGATTTTACCTTCGTGTTAGTAAAGGTAATCTATATGTAATTGAACTTAGGAACGAGTGGGTATGCAAGATGGTGAGTATAAAGTTTTATATTATTGAAAGTTGTGATTATAACAAGATGTATAGGTTTATGTGAATAATAATGGTAAGCAAGAGCTTGTATGTATGGGTGCGTGTATGAATGTGTGCGTATATGTGTAGAGGTATATGTTTGTATGCACGTGGGAATTAGGAACGTAAACATGAGAGAATGCGAGATATTATAAATGTATGAAGGAATGGTCTATTATGTTTGGTCATTGACGAATACTAATGATTAGTCTTGAGATTGGAATGTAATACAGGTATGAGAACATCAGGTTCATGAAGTATTGAAGTCGAACTCAGAACAAGAGATATCAAATGGATTAAGTTTATGTTGTCGAATGTTATACGGTCTTTAATTTATATGATAATAATGTAGTATGATATTGTCGATGACTAATGGTTAAGTTGTATGGGATGTCCACAGGTATCGCACAGATTTTCGCTACTATTACCGAAGATAAGCATGCGTTGATCGAGTCACGGAGCAAGGGTTATACGGAAGAGTAGTCACATGGTTTAAATTATGTCTCGTCTTGAAGTATTAATTTAAGTATGAATGTTGTAAAACTTCTTTATGAGACTTTTGACAGTTACAATTTAACCCTTACGTATATAATACCGTTAATGAATAAAGAAAATTTTGAGCTTATAATTCCGCTGCGTCGTTTTTGAGTTATTACGTGTTAGGGTGTTTCATGAACCTAGAAATGCTATAAAGTCTCAGGCTCTAGCATACTTTGTGGCTAATTTTAGCAGTGACATTCAAAATGAAGTAGACTTAGAAGTGCAACAACTAGGAGAAACTTTAGGATCCTGGACATTATATACTGATGGTGCATCCAATGTAAGAGGTGTAGGATTATGTATACTACTAAAATCGCCACAGGGGGACATATTACCCCAGGCTATTCGATGTGAATTTCCTGCCACCAATAATGAAGCAGAATATGAAGCTCTGATTGCAGGATTAGAATTGGCTAGGAACATGAGTATTAAATGTTTGCAAGTGTATGTTGATTCCTTATTGATCACTAACCATTTCAATGGATCCTATGCAATTAAAGGTGAAAGGGTAATTGAATATCTTGAAATTGTCAAAAAAATAGCAGGATATTTCGAAGTTTTTACACTTGAACAGGTATCAAGAGAGGATAATGCTGAGGCAGATGCTCTGGCAAATTTGGGATCTACAGTCAGGATGCCAGAAGCAACTCAAATACGAATACTACATATTCTGTATCCTGCGATGGAACTCTTCAAGTCTCAGGATAAGGAAGTAGCAAGTGTCAGGGATCCTGATGATGAGTATCTTGAGGAGGATCCTAAATCCTGGATGGCCCCAATCATGAAATATCTCAAAGAATGACACATACCAAAGGATGAGAATCCTAAGGCTTTCAGGATGAAGGTATCTCGTTTCACTATAATAAATAATGTTTTGTATAAGAAGTCTCTTGTAGGTCCATACCTTAGATGCTTGGAGGATCCTGAAACCAAGGAGGTACTTCAGGATATACATGAAGGAGACTGTGGCAACCATACTGGGGGCAGATCATTGTTCTCGAAGGTGTTAAGAACGGGATACTACTGGCCGATTATGAGGAAGGATGCTGCAGAATACGCTCGAAGATGTGTTGCATGTCAAAGGCACAACAATATATTACATCAACCTGTTGAGCCATTATATTCTATTGTTTCCCCTTGGCCATTCTTGAAATGGGGTATGGATATAATAGGAAAATTGCCAAAAACTCCAGAAGGAAAGGTTTTTATGCTAGCAATGACAGATTATTTCTCTAAGTGGGTCGAAGCCGAGGCCTTTGTTCAAGTCAGGGATCAAGAAGTAGTATCCTTCATAAAGAGGAATATCCTGACCAGATTTGGGGTACTAGCCGAGATAATCTGCGATAATGGTTCTCAGTTCATTAGTAAAAGAATTACTGATTTTTGCAAAAGTTGGGGAATCAAGATGATCACATCAACTCCAGTACATCCTCAAGTAAATGGACAGGCAGAATCCTCGAACAAGATAATTGTTAACAATTTGAAGAAGAGATTAGGTGCTAAAAAAGGAAGATGGGCAGAAGAATGCTTGCTAGTGGTTTGTGATTGCGAGAGAAAATGTAAGAATTTGAGAGAAGTGAGTGTGCTTGTTGTGACCTATCGATCTGGTTATCCACATATTTATAGTTACAAAGAAAAACAAATTCTCCTAGAATGGTGGGATGCCTTGGAATATTCCTTAGTGAACATTATAGACCAAGTATTGCAGCTTCAACGTCTTTCTTCTAACCATATAGAACGAGTCTTCAGGAGAACAAGTCTTGGTGAACGTTACTATCCTGCACTCGTGACCTGCGAGCATAATGTTAGTAATCACCAGGATACAGCATCAGGATGTTACCAATATCCTGGTCCAGCATCTTGGTTGTGAACGGCTATTATGTAATCAAGATATAACCCAATATATAATCCAGGATATGGGCTCGGAATTTCACCCATAACAATTGTCCCCAAAAATGTTACCGTTGAGGATCCTGAGTCCAAACTGTTATATTTTTTACGAGTTCTAAGGTAACTAAGAGATAGAACTTTGACGTGACAACTTGTAACCGCCCAGGCTATAAACACTCATCACCCCTATATCTTCTCATCTTTATCGACATTTATTCTTCACCAAGAAATTAAAAGGTAAAAAACTTCTCCCTTTCTTCATCCCTTTTCTCCTTCTTATTCTCAAGTTCCAGTGAAGAAATGGCAACACAAACAAGATCAAGCTCCGGTGACTCAGCTCCTTCATTTCTTCCACAGAATCTTCTCCCAGATCCGGAGAGAGAAATATGCTCTTTCGATAGTGCTCACCTGTCGACCCTCAAGACTTCCGGTATCTTCCCGGAAGGGACGGTGTTCCGGCCATATGATCAGGAAATCCGGTCAGACATGGCATCCACTGAGTGGCTTTGTTTCAATGCCTTCCCGTTTACCTTGGGCTTCTAATTCCCTTTTCCCGATTTCATCACTGAATTCTTTCGTATCACCAATCTTAGTTTTAGCCAGACTATGCCGATGCTCTGGCGAGTGTTGCTCGTTCTTGATCGAATCAAGAATGCTCACATTCCCGAGCTCTCCGTCCATAACCTTCCATTAGCATATCGGCTAAGATCTCATGGGTCTAGCAGATTTCTGTTTTACTCCACTTCCAACGATCCTCTGATACTCCGAGCCACCAGGAACGAAGAGGAATGGAAATCCAAATTCTTCTTCATAAAACGAAGTTCAATCCCTGGTGGAGCGGATTATCCGGTGAAGTGGTTGAGAAAGGGTAGGATTTAGGGTTTTAGGATGATCCTCTGTTATATCCTATCCCGTATCCTGAACTGATCTTTATTTTGTTTTATGCAGCTGACTTCAGGAAACTAGCACCTCCTCTTGCTGACTCTGAAAAATGAATTCAAGCCATCAGACTTCTTCCCGAGATTGAAAGAAGCTTCATTCCATACCCAGCATCCTCAAGCCAACACTCCAGTTCAAACATGTCTGGTAAGGATCCTGTTTAATATCCTGCACATACTTTGTTATTTTATATAGTAGGGTTTTAAAATTACTCCCTGCATGCAGATGCTAGCAAAGTTCCAATCCTTCTGGACCTTGAGGAACTCGACAGCTATCCTACTCCTATCCAAGTCAAGAAGGAGAAACCAGCCGTTACCAATTCCAAACCATCTGCAGCTCCAAAGCCTAACCCAAGAACTCGTGCCTCCCCATCAAAGAAAAGGAAGGGTTCTGAAACCACCGCTCCAGCTTCCGAGGGGTTCTCCTATGAGGACCTCAGCTTTACTGACTCCCTGGAGCCTATGACCTCCTTTCTCCACAAGGTAATATCCTGGCTCTATATCCTGCACGTATATGCTGAGCATGTATCCTCGTTAGCAAACATTAAGCCATACCTATATCTTGTTTTGTAGGGCCTTCAACATTTGCTGAACCTCTACACTGAGGCCAGTGATACAACAAAACTTCAGGAGGTCAGGATCAAACAACTTTAGACCACCGTAGCCAACCAGGGCACAATCGCTGAAGCCAGGACTCGGCACTACAAGGATAAGCTGTAGAAGGTCACTTAGGATGCCGAAGTGAAGCTGGCAGCCGCCCATGTCGAGCATGAACAGGCCATGATCTCCTTCCGAGAGGGGATCAAGAACTCTGCCGTCGTCTCCCTCCTATAAGCTCGAATCAAGATGGCTTATGAAGCCAAGGAGACAGGCCTTGAGTGCCCAGCCTGGCCGGTTGACTCCTGGGTGGCGAAACTTAATAAGCTTGGAGGCAATCCTGTGCCTTATCCTTCAAAGTCTGGAGCTGGGAAGTCTTCAAAGGCAGCTGAGGTGGTGGTCGAGGCTGGAGAGAAGAAGGATGATGATGCTGATGCTGGTCAGGATGCTGCACAGGATGCTGGTGCCGAAGAGGCGAATAAGGATGGTGGTGATGCCACTGTGTGAGGGCATTTAAGTGGGCAATGATGGATATTATTGCTTAGGCCGGAGCCCGCTTTTTTAAATTCGAATAGTCTGTAACTCCAAATAATTTACTTTTCTTGCATTTACTTTTCTTGCACTTAGATACAATATGATGGCCAAAGGTGGAGGGATCCTGAGTTTCAGGACGAAGCCCTTGGTCATCAACTTTAATATTCTTTTGAACAATCAACAGTTGAAGGTGGAAGGATCCTGTGGTTTCAGGACGAAGCCCTCAACTGTTTATGTAAATATGCTTTTGAACAGGTTGTACTTTTGGTGGATGGGTCTCGTTTTGAGATGAAGCCAAGAGTACATCCTGTTAATAATAAATAACTAACCTTTTAGCCTTATCTTTGTTGTTGTGTTTTTTTTTTCTTTCATTTTGAGGATTATGTTCTGAATATTCTGACCAAATATCCTGGTCAGGATACTGATATTATACTTAACACTTTTGTTACTTTCATTCAAAAACATTTGATAAGAACTTTGTTAAATATGACCTTATAGAAAAACTTAGATCATTTAGATAAGGCCTTCAAGACTTGAAAAATAAGAAATCATACCAGAAACACTTAGGCAATAATTTCCAACTTCAACCTTTGAATCCTTTGCAATGTCCCCAGCATGGATGTCCCCTGTCTATGTAGGATATCAGTGCATGACATACTTCAACATTATTTTACTTTGAACTTTGTAAAATTTTATCCACAAAAAAAATGTGTGCAAACACATCATAGTCTATTTGGAACTTGTCCAAGAACTTTAGTATTACTGGGGATAAACCCTTAATATCCTGGGGATAAACCCTTAGTACCCTGGGGATAAACCCTTAGTATCCTGGGGATAAACCCTTGTTTTCATGCGTGTAGGTCCCCTTGGTTCGTATGGATCTTCACAGAATTGTCAATCCAATCAAGAGTGCGGAATCCTCTTGATCAGAATATCACAGAAATGAGTAGACACAACAATTCACAATCAAACCGGGTTTCTATTGATTATCAATCTCACGAATTACAATCAATCAAAACCCTAACCACACTCAAATTCGTCCAAGCTGCAAAAGCTCTCACGAAATTCTCACAAAATCTGTTTTGGCTGATTAACCTAAACCCTAAAGCATAACCTTGTTTATATAACACAAGGTTTGTAACTTGGGCAAGCTCAATTCGTCCCCCTATGACCCAACTGGGTTTTGTTTAGCCCAAACTCTATTAATTCACTAATACAAAGCTAAACCCGCTAACCGTTTATCGTTTAACTAATTACAAGATATCCAAAGACCAAATCTAAGCTATTGTCACTAAATATGCACCAACAAACTCCCCCTTGACAATAGCTTCATAAAATAACTTTGTCTTCAGTCTTCTTGCAATCTTCATGTAATCTTGCACTGTCTTTGGTCTTTGGATAGCTTCAGCTTCTGTCAGCAACAGACCCCCCCTAAGCTGATGCATCCAATCACCAAATCTTCAAAACATTAGCACTTGAGTAAACTCCAGTTCAGCATTTGTAAAGCAATCTTCAAACTCTTCAGCTTTGTCTGCAATGTAGAAAGGAGGTTCTACCATGCATCCAATCAAACTCTCATCTCTTCACAGCAACTCATCATCACTTTAACTTCTCAGCAACATACAATTTCAATCTGTATACTATAAAACAAACATCTCGAGAAACCATAAGAATTTTTCAACACAGTTGAATAAATTATTATTATTCAAGAGATTATATCAAAGATTAAGCATTTTCAATTTATCACCAACACGCAAAACTTTTTGTCCAACACACAAGATCCTGTATGATTTAAAATTTTGAACTCACTTTCTAACACCGTCTCCCCCTATTGGTAACAATTCCTCCAAGAATAACAGTTTTCCGTACGTTAAGAATTTTAAACTGAAAAAGACACTATTTTTAGATTTTTATATTTTTCTGAAAGCAAGTAAATAACAAAAGCAATAAACACTCTATTTTTGTGAGAATCACCGATAAGAAGATCATATCAGCAAAATCAAACTGTTTTTCACACTATTAGATAATTCTTTATTTAATTTTTTGTGAAAAGCAGTCCAAGACGATTACCAGTATGTTTGTCCACTTAAACAAAATGCATGAACATTTCAAGTACCATTACCGTATGATACGTTAAGGTAATTTTATTACTGTATACTAGTGTGTCCCACTTCAGGATATACCCCCGCGATCAAGGTATGCACAAAGATTCATCGTAGTAGGTGAGTATACTGAATTCATCCGTTTTGTTTTTCAACGTTTAGATAATTGGTAATCAGGTCAGTACTTCCGTACAGCAAAGAGACCAAAATATCTAACGAGGGCTATGACAAATACCATTTTTGGTATGATTTATGCTTTTTGCACATTTTGAATGACTCTCTAGGAGAGCTTCTTCATTTATGGGATTTGGCATTTTTTGCTCTTTTAAGATATCCTGGTTGTGCCTAGGTCAGCATGTATCTGGATGCAGCAGAAGGACAACCCTGATATCCCCAAATGAAATAACAGTATAAAGACCCAAAACCTCAGATTTCGGCAATCTATCAACGCAAGATTTAAGGTCATTAAACCATACACCCCTGATGTGTTCCCCACTCATACACAGTTCATTTAGGTTTATATCACATTGGTAAGTTGATTATTTCATGCTTTTTGCCTACTGGTACATCATATAATGAAGCTGCTATCACACTTAAGCAATTTAATTCAGTTTGAGTGTGACAGTCTAACTTGCCGATGTACTATCATTTCTTCTTTTTCACACAGTGATAACTAATTTTTAATTTTCTATTTTTTATGTTTTTGATTTTTTAATGCTTTTGTATTTTTTTGATTTTTAAGAAAAGCAGAAAACTATTTACAAAATTCTTATGAAAAACCCGTTATTCAGGATTCCTCATCCCGTTGAGTTCGACTAAATGTTCAAAGCGAGCCCTGTCAAATGCTTTAGTATAAAGATCTGCCAGGTTATCTAGTGTGTCGACTCGATGTAATTCAATTAGTCTCTTTTCAGCACAATCCCGTATAAAATGATGACGTATGACAATATGTTTTGTGCGACTGTGTTTCACGGGATTATTTGTTATAGAAATCGTGGCAATATTGTCTATCATAATAGGAGTACGAGTGAAATCCAAACCGTAATCATGCATTTGCTGTTGTATCCAGAGAACCTGAGAGCAGCAGCTTCCCGCAGCAATATATTCAGCTTCACACGTAGATGTAGACACACAAGATTGCTTCTTGCATTGCCAAGACACAATCCTGCCTCCTAAGAACTGACAACCACCTGTTGTAGACTTTCTGTTCGACTTGCATCCTACAAAGTCTGAGTCAGTGTAAGCAACAAAATTCAGATCACTGTCAGCTGGATACCATGACCCAAGTTTAGGTTTCCCCTTCAAGTAACGAAGAATACGCTTCACTGCTTTCATATGTGACTCTTTTGGATTCCCCTGATATCTGGCACACAAGCATACGACAAACATGATGTCGGGTCTTGAAGCAGTTAAGTACATTAGAGAACCAATCATTGCCCTGTATTGAGTTGGATCAACATCTTCAGTACTTTCATGATCTGGGCCAAGATTGTGATTTTCGCAAATGGGTGTATTGAAAGTAGAGCAATCATTCATTTTGAACCGATTCAAAATGTCATACACATACTTTGTTTGATGAATAAACATCCCATCCTCCTTCTGTTCAACTTGTAATCCCAGAAAGTAAGATAGCTCACCCATAGCGCTCATTTCGAACTTGCTCTTCATCACCTGCTCGAACTCTTTACACATGTTTTCATCAGATGACCCAAAGATGATGTCATCCACGTACACCTGTACCAGCAGAAAATCTTCCTTCTTCCTCTTGATGAAAAGTGTACTGTCAATCTGACCCCTTTCAAAACCATTTTTGATTAGATATGTAGACAGTGTCTCATACCACGCCCTGGGAGCTTGATGTAATCCATACAAAGCCTTATCAAGTTTGTAAACTCGATCTGGATAATCAGGATCAACGAACCCATCTGGTTGTGAGACATACACCACTTCTTGGACTTTCCCGTAAAGAAATGCATTCTTCACGTCTAGTTGGTAAACTTTGAAGCCCTTGAATGAAGCGAAGGCTAGGAACAACCGAATTACTTCTAACCTTGCCACTGGTGCAAACACCTCATTGTAATCTATTCCTTCTTGCTGATTGAAACCTTTTACCACCAATCGAGCCTTGTTTCGCGTCACTATCCCTCTTTCATCTTTCTTGCACCTAAATACCCATTTAGTGCCAATTTCTCTTTCACCTTTAGGAAGGTCAACCAACTCCCAAACCTTCAAATTTGCAAACTGTGCCAATTCCTCTTGCATAGCCTCAATCCATGAATTGTATTTAAGAGCCATATGAATGTTCTTTGGCTCCTCTTGGGAAATAAAGCAGCTATACAGGCACTCATTCACAATCCCAGTCTTCTCAATCGAAACAAATAACCCAGAATTTGCTACTGTGCTCCTTCTTGTCTGAACACCTGTAGTAGGATCTCCAAGTATCATGTCAACTGGATGATCTCTATTTGCTCGTGTAGTAGCAACAGCATCGACTTCTAGATTGTCACCCAGGTTTGATCCAACCTCCCCTTGAATGTTCTGATCCGCAAATGGATTAATGAAATCCTCCCCCTGAATGGGTTCAGAGTCACTATCGCTTGAATCAGGATCAGCAGCACCTTGGGAAGTTTCCAGAGCATCTATCATATCAACATTCGATCTAGGCATGAACTCGCCTTCATCGTCTTCACCAATCACTGTTTGAATCAACTGAGAATCACCTGCATTTGGAAACTCAGGAATATTAAATGATTTAAAAACACTATCATAATCATATAATATAACAGGTCCATTCGTTGATTGTTTCGGTTTGTAGGTAGTAATTTCTACATTAAAAACAACCTCAATTTTACCAGTTTTTAGATTAAAAACCCTTTTATTCGGTGTGCCAGGCACGTAACCTAGAAAGTAGCCATCGTCAGCCACCTCACCGAATTTTTGTTTATCTTTATTTCGCACAATGGTGCAGGGTAATCCAAATGGTTCAAAGCCTTCTAAGTTTGGTTTCTTGTTAAACATCAATTCATGACAAGTTTTATTAAAACGTTTAACAGTCAAAACTTTGTTCAGGACGTAGCAAGCTGTATTCACAGCTTCTCCCCAGAAAAGAACTGGTAGCTTTGAATCTGAAAGCATCGTCCTAGCGGCTTCAATCAACGTCCTGTTTTTCCTCTCAACAACTCCATTTTGTTGAGGTTTATAAGGAGCAGAATATTGATGTTCAATTCCCTTTCGAAGACAATAGAGATCCAGAATTCGATTCTTGAACTCTGTGCCATTATCACTCCTTATCCTCTTGATCCTTGCATCATGGACGTTTTCCAATTTCGTAAAAAGATCTATTAGCATCTCCGCCGTCTCATCTTTTGTACCTAAAAAGAAAACCCATGAATATCGTGAGTAATTATCAGTAACAACAAGACAATAGTACTTTCCACCTATGCTCCTCACGTTTACTGGACCGAATAAATCCATGTGAAGTAATTCATAAGGGGCATCTATGGAATTTACTGTTTTAGACTTATGAGGTTTCTTGTGTTGTTTTCCCTTTTGACATGGAAGACATTTATCTTCCACTTGAAACCTCTGCATTGGAACCCCTTTCACCAGCTCATTTTTAACAAGGTAATTCATTTTTCGATAGTGAATATGGGCCATGCGTCTGTGCCACAACATCGATTCAGCTTCAGATGCTTTTGATAATAAACACGCCACCACAGCAGTTGGATCCTTAGCACCCATATCCATGACATAAGTGTCATTTCTTCTTGGCGCTCTCATCACTATCCAATCGTCCGGAATCACCAAACCTGGTTTCAACACTAATGCTTCATTCTTGGTAAAATGGACCGAGTGACCCTTGTCGCAGACTTGTGACACGCTCATCAGATTGTGTTTAAGCTGCTCAACATAGTTCACTTTGTCCAATGTGATCTTCCCATTGGTCACTTTTCCTCGTCCTGTAATTCTACCACCTTTAGCACCCGCAAAGTTCCCCTTTCCACCATCATAATCTTCAAACTCAGTTAACAATCTCGCATCCCCCGTCATGTGCCTGGAGCAGCCACTATCAACATACCATAAGTTGATAATCCTCCTTAGCAGCTCCTGCACACACCAACCAAAAAATTAGTTAGATTGGGGGACCCAAGCCTTAATGGTCTTGGGTCGTCCAAATTCACCAACTACTGGAACATCCATCCAATATCCATTACTCCTAACTGGAGTCTTGGATCTCAGACCTGTTGATGGAATTTGATTTTGATTTCCACTAGGTCTTTGGTCCTGAGGGTTCCTATATGTGTTTGGACTATTTGACCTTTGAAAATTTTGATTCCAAGAAGCTTGATTGTTATAATTTCTAATGCCATTGTTATAAAAAGTTCGACCACCATTATTTTGGTATCGATTTTGATATTGATCTTGACTTCTGAAAATATTTGAATTATAATTGTTCATTCTTGGTGAACTGCTTCTAGGTCTCTCATATCTGCCTGGTGGAGATTTAGGCTGAAATCTTGGTTGATTTCTTTGAAAACGAGGAACTTGTGGAGTTCCTTTTTCAGCCTTATCTTCACCAACAGCAACATTCTCAGGTTTCTTAGACGCTGACTTCTGTGGAGAGTTGGACTCTTTCTCCTTTTTATCATCACTCTTCATTGGTGACTTCTCTCTCTTCCTCTCACTAACTTGTGCTTCATTCTTTTTGTTAGGACAGCAACTAGCTACATGTCCCTTTGTGTGACACTTGAAGCACGATCTCTTTTTTGAAGACTTCTTATCTGAAGCCTTTGAACTCGATTCAGGTTTTGATGATGATGCCTTAGAAGGATTTGGTTTAGTTTGCTTAGTTTCAGAATTTTCTTTTTCTACATTAGATTCGTTTTCAATAACAGCTATTTCGTTTTTCATGTCACTTCCTTGAACAAAATTAACCCTTTTAACAAAAGTTGGATTTTTATTCTTAGGATGTGAAGTTTTCTTTTTCAAAACAGGTTTGTTGTTATTATCCTTCTTAGCATCATCACTCTCAGACACATTTCCTTGAGTTGATGTGGAACTACTTGGTGATGTTGACACAAAGTCCATGAGCTCATCTTCATCAGGCAAGAAAGAATAGTCATGACTAACAGGAGGTGGAACTTCATTGAAACCATGGAATCCCACACTGGTTTTGTCATTACTTTTCTTCAAGCCACCCATCATATGTTTCATTACAAAAGTAGAGTCCCTGAATTGACCTAATTTCTTTTCAAGTTCAACAATTTTGAGTTGTGCATCTGACAACTCTTTGCATTTTTCAGAAATCTCTTTTGTTTTCTTAGCCATCATTTCATAAGCTAAGTCTATGACTTGAAGTTTTTCGTTTAATTTGCAGGTTAAAGCTTCAATTTCACTTTCATAACCTTTTATCTTCTTCAAGTATAAAGATTCGTTTCTTTTAGCAAAAAAGTTAGATTCTTTAATGTTAGACATCTCGCCCACCAGACTTTGGTTTTGTGTTGACAACCTGTCTACCTCACCCTGTAGTTCACGACATTTTAAACACACAAAATTAGACTGTACCTCTCCTGTTTGTCTGTCAAGATTGGCCATTAGCGCTGCAAGTTGAGCTTCCATTCTTTTGTATTTAGCTTCCTTTTCTTCAGCTTCCTTTTCATGGTCAGACTTTTGCTTTTCTTCTTCAGCATCTGTTGTCTGATCAGCCTTATCTACCTCAGCTTCACTTTTCTTCTCAACTTTAGCATCATCTACTGTAGCTTCACTTTTCTTCTCAACTTCAGCATCATCTACTGTAGCTTCACCATCATCAACTGGCGTTATCTCTGCCATGAATGCCTGAGTGACATTGTCATCAATTTCCAAGGGAACACTCGAGTCATATGAACCTTCTCTAGCTGTAGAGATCATCGCTCTCAAGTTAGAGTTGTTTGATGCATTCCTATTGTTTGAACTCTAACTTGAAGTCTCCTGCTTTTGTT
Organism: Helianthus tuberosus; assembly: GCA_030545235.1. Lineage (NCBI taxonomy): Eukaryota > Viridiplantae > Streptophyta > Magnoliopsida > Asterales > Asteraceae > Helianthus > Helianthus tuberosus. The sequence goes on along the minus strand of CM060395.1, from coordinate 204,322,846 downwards.
TTTGACATTCCATAGCGAAATGCCCATAACTTTGACAGTTGAAGCATCTCACTTTGGTCTTATCGAAACCAACAGTCTTTCCTATAAACTTCCTTCCTGTTCGGTTCATAAACCTCTTCACTCGTCTAGTAATCATGGCCATTTGCCATTGCAAATCCATATCTTCAAGATCATCAGGGTCAATCTGATCATAATCTTCATCTAAAGTGGCAGGATCAGATATCTTCCCCTGAATGTAGTTTTCATATGAAGCAACAAATGAAACAAGTAGAGCAAGATTCTCTTCTGCAGATTTAACACTCATAGGCATCGACTTAACACCACTACTTTGCTTAGAAGCTGATGTTCTCTTGGCTCCTTTTGATCCTCCTGAAGCAGCTACAAAACACTGATGTGCGTGAAGTGTGTTATGGTTTTAATGTTTATTTTAAGCCCTTTTACACTTTCTTTAGGCAAGTTTTAAATTTATAAAACACGATATTTACTAACACTAAACACACATATGGGCAAGTGCACCCATCGTGAGCGTAGTATAGTGTTGGTAAGATACCGAGGTCGTCCAAGGACACAAGAGCTTTTAGTACCGGTTTATCCTCAACGTCTAATTAAATCAAAAAGTTTAGAAAAATGGTTTAAAACTAGGAAAAATAAAAACTAACTAAAATGCTGAAAAATAAAAATAAAAGAAAAACAGATAGACAAGATGAATCACTTGGTTCCGACTCGTGTATAGTGTAACCTTTGATTATTTCCGCACTTTTGCACTTATTTAAGAGATTATCTTAGTTATTGTAGTAGGCCCCACTTTTGGAGGTGACGTTACACTCAACCCAGTAGTTTGAGTCAGCAAGGATACAATCCTAAAGGGTCGGATTATTGAAAGATAATTAATTAAGTTATTAATGCAAATTATGGTAGGCCCCTCTTTTGGAGGTGACGTTACCCTCGATTAAGTAGTCTGAGTCAGCAGGGATACAGTCCTAAATAGCCGGGTTATAGTATTAATAGTAGTTAACTTATGAGGGGATCAAAGAGTTTGGACCCCCGCCATCCACTACCGTTAAGTATTGAAGGAGGTCCTACTAAATTTGACCCAAATCCATTGCAGGACCTCTAAACGCTGAACAATGGCAAGACTCTTACCAAACCGTTCCCTTAACCCCCGACCAGGTAGCCAACATACCTCCATATAGACCGTGGAGATATGAATGGTGAAAATCTTTTATTTTATATAGACAGTAAAATAATGTCAAGACACCACGGACAAACGATAAGGAAGAATCACCTTCAACATAAGAAACTAGTTATTAAAGTCATTAATACAAAACCAAGTAAAACGTGTGAAAAGATTAGAAATAAAAAGTATTACACTAGACACTTGTCTTCACCAAGTGATGTAAGAGACTTAGGCAAACATGGCCTTGATTGTCAAGAACTCTTACGATCAATCTTGGATCCCGAGACGATTCACACACTCTATGATGGACAATGGATGATGGTGGTGGATGATGGTGTTATGGTGGTGGTGGGTGAAGTGTGAGAGAGGTGGTGTGCCAAGGGATGGTTTGAGCTTGAGCCAAGCACTCCTATTTATAGGCTGAACAGAAGCTCGGGCACGGCCCCGTGTCTACATCCTCTCTTTCTTCATTTAATGCAACTTGTCTTTATTAGTTGACCACACCCCCGTGTCCGCTGAGCACGACCCCGTGTGCAGAAGAATCTTTGTACTATGAAGATTTGCCTGGATTGTGCGAATCTTATAGTTGACCACGGCCCCGTGTCCGCTGAGCATGGCCCCGTGGTTGGCAATAGAAGCTTCTACGACTTTGTCTTTACTGCTGACACTTGGGCACGCCCCCGTGCTGGCTGAACACGGGGCGTGTTCAGTCTTCTGTCTTCTTGTTTTGCTTGGGAAGATGCTGTCGTGGGGTCGGGTATGTCTCGTTTGTTCCTTTTCTTGTATTTATGTTAGATTTTGCTGTCTTTTTGCTTCTTTTGTTCATTTGAGCTCATTTAATCCTGAAAATACAAAAGGAAGACAAAAGCACACTTTTTCCAACATTAGTACTAAAAAAGGTTAGTTTTATGCCACAATTGATGTAATTTATCTGTTGCATTTTGCACACATCAAATACCCCCACACTTGAATCTTTGCTTGTCCTCAAGCAAAACTCTTTATAATGTGGCTTTACACACCCAAATGGAATGGGTAGAGAAGAAGGTTTTTGTGCTTGTCATAGAGTGTCGGGATTTCCAAGATTCTTTATTTAGTTTTATTTTTATTTATTTACAATCCTATTCGTCATGATTTATTTAAAACTTTTCATAAGATAAATTACTTATTAGGGCATAACATGCTTCTTTAAAATTCTAATTATATACAAGTTCACATACCTCACGGGGATCACTCAACACTCGGCCGAAAATTTATTTTTGTGGATCACTCGAGAGCGGCATGGAATTTACTCCTACCATATGCTTACCAAGCAATCAATCCTCCTCCTTTTTAACTATGTACCTTTGTAAATATCAAGAGGACTTTTTGGGTGAAGGGTTAGGCTTGGGTTAATGGTAGGTGGTTGGGTTAGTGGTTAGTAGAAAAAGGGCGAAAAGCGTAACAAGCGTCGGTTTTCGTAAGACTTTATTTTTGCAACTTTTATTTTGATGAAACTATTATTCAAACAAAGTCATTTTTGATAAACTTGTTTGTTTATTTGTTTTTGCTTCTTCATTAACAATAATTTTTTTTGAAAGGTCATACGAAAAGCCGAGCTAGTTACTAAAACAAAGGGTTAAAAATGAAAAAGGTTTTGGTGGGTAAAAGGGTGTTTGGTTTGGGTTATGAAATGAAAAGGTTTAGGCTCAAAGGGGCTAACTAGAGGGATTTTGGGTAGGTGGTAAAAAAAAAAGAAAAATAATGGTGTAGAAATAAAAAGGGTTAGTCCTAATGCCTCCATCATTTACTTACTTGAGTTTAAGTTGGTAAGGACCGGGAATGTATCGTCGTGGCAAGTTCTAGAGTCGTAAGAACCAAGCGGCTATTCACACAAGAAACGAAAAATGAGCATTTAGTTTAATGATATGTAATTGTATGCTCAATAAAGGCTCAAAACTCACTTTTGTGGGAATGAGTTTTTTATGTGATCAAGTATATATAATCAAATTTTAACTAAGCTTGTCATGCCTTTTCATAATTTTCTTATGTTGGTTCTTTTTATCACGACGCTATCGGTTGTAAATTCGTAAAAATATAACCTTTTTAGAACTTGAAATTCCCAAGTTAAACCTAAAAAAGTAAAAAAAATGAATTTTTTTTGAAAGAATTTGGGGTGATTAGCGGTTCCAATAGAGTTTTGTGTAAGGCTTGTATTTAGGACTTGCAAGATTCAAGGTTTTAGCATCCCCCCTATACTTAAATTACACATTGTCCTCAATGTGTCCCAAAAATAAGTTTTTAGGTTGATTGAATGTGTAAAAAGGTGTGAAAAAGCAAAAAAATTGTGTTACTGGGCACTGGACACGACCCCGTGCCTGGTGGGCACGACCCCGTGCCTGGTGGGCACGACCCCGTGTTCAGGTGCCAGTAACGAAAACTTACAGAAGGTGGACACGGGGGCGTGCCTACTGGACACTACCTCGTGTTTGTCAAGGTCTGCAGAAATAAAACAAACAGAAGGTCTGGGGAGTGGGCACGGGGGCGTGTCGGCTGGACACGGCCCCGTTTGGACAATCTGCAAGGTTGAAAAACAGGTTTCTTTCTTCGGTTTTCATGTCCCGGCTTTAGTAGCACTAATGCTTAGTACTCTAAGCCTCGTATGTACCTGCTTAATCAATAAACACTATACCACACCATAATAAACATCCTAATTTTACCAAGTTCGACATCCATGTCAACAAAGTTAAAAGAAAAATAAATGCAGAAAATAAAAGAAGTTAGGGAAAGTAAATTGTTCAACACTTGGCACGCAGGCCTTAAATTGTTCAAGATTAGAAAAGGTTAACTTGGGGAATTACCAAACAATCGCTTCTTCCTCTGCTGCACCCGCCTAGTCCATGTCTTCATCCTCATCATCATCATCTCCGCCATGCCCGGCAATGTACTCCCGGATATTGCCGATATCATCTTGGTTATCGGATATGTTTCTCTCGATCGCCCCAACCCGGTTGTACGTGTTGCTTGCCATATTGTAGGTGTTCCTGGTGCACATGAGGTTTTCCTGCAACAAATCATGCAAACTTTGAAAGTTAGGAAAACCGCCTCCTGAGGAGGAGGATTGGCCCGGATCACCATGGGGCTGGTATTGGTACTGATGATGTTGTGGAGCATGGAGGACAAGTGCTTCTTGCGGGTTCCATGCATGACCTTGCATCCTTTGAAAGCTTACCGTCCCGTCTTCAGCCTCATAAATTAGGTTCATTGAGCGGCAAATGTGTACATCTACCCTTCCCGACCATGGGCTTATATCGAATGACCTAGGTATGTTGGTGAAGTGCTTGAAGAGACGGTACACCCATCCCCCAAAGAAGATAGGGGTTGGTGCAGTAGCAAGGCGGTTATGATGCATGTTTCGGAGCATGAGGAACGGAACATCAAGGGGCCTGCGGTTATGGATGCAGTGGAGGACAACCAAATCTCTTAACACAACGACGCCACTGCTATCGTGTCTTTGATTAAGAGAGTAGCCAAGGAGCCTATGGATGTATCTATAGAGCGGATCCCTCAACTTCGTGCTCTTAGTGCTGCTCGGATTGTAGTATCCTTCACCAATCTGAGCCCACGCGGCTTGGCAATCGTTTTCACCTATCTCTCGCATCCCTCCAGTATTTTCCTCGTTTCCCGCATCTTCTTCCGCATACAACCCGACAATCGACCCAAATTGTGCCATAGAGATCGAATACCTAGTTCCGCCACATCGGAACGCTACCCCATCATTGTCGAATGGGTCGCACCTTGAGTTGAAAGTGAAGGTGCTATAGAATTCCAAAGTGCATTCGTGGACGGAACAGAGTCGAGTTGTTAAAGCGACTCTTAGTGGTCCCGTGACAAGGTTGTTGAAGCGGTCGAGTTGGTTCACCAATGTTAACAAATCCGTACATGCTTGCCTTGGGTATTCCTCCGGCCTTGTTTGAAGTACTTCGTATCTAGCCCTTGCATCGAGCTCATTTGCGTTAAACCTTGTGAACTTCCTTTCCATCTTGATGTTGTTAGAATGAGAGGAGACGTCGAAAATCTGCGAAAAATCACCTGGAACCAGAGCTTTTTCGGGGAAACAGGGCGTGTGGAATGTTGTAATTGTTATGAAAAAGGGGATATATCCCGACTGCAGCGCGGACACGGCCCCGTGTCCAGCGGACACGACCTCGTGCCGAGCGAAGTTTTTTTTTTTTTTTTGTGCTCGTGTGAGTGCCCGTTGTTTCCCAAAAAGTTTGGTTAGAAGACTTACCGAATTAGATGTCGTCCTTATCGTTCATAACTTACCAGGTATGATGATGATGTTTTTATTCTTCAATCGTTTGAAGCGAGATCTCCTCCTCTTCATCCTCAATGAATCCTTGATAGAGTTTCAGCCGTTGGCCATTGACTTTGAATGGGGGTCCATTCCGAGATTTAACTTCTATTGCACCGTGTGGGAAAATATGGGTGATGGAAAAAGGTCCTGACCACCTAGATTTTAATTTACCAGGAAACAATCGAAGTCGTGAATTAAACAAAAGAACTAGATCTCCTACTCGAAATTCATTAGGTTTAATATGTTTGTCATGCAACTTTTTCATTCTTTCCTTAAAAATTTCGGAGTTTGAGTATGCATAATTTCTAAGCTCGTCTAATTCATTTAATTGACAAAATCGATTTTTACCAGCAAATTCTAAATCTAAGTTCACATTTTTTATTGCCCAGTAGGCTTTGTGTGCAATTTCTACTGGCAAGTGACAACTTTTTCCATAGACTAGCTTATATGGGGTTGTACCTATTGTTGTTTTATAAGCAGTTCGAAAAGCCCATAAAGCATCATCTAATTTATCGGCCCATTCCTTTTTATTTAACCCTACGGTTTTTTCAAGTATTCGTTTTAAACCTCTATTAGTCATTTCGGTTTGTCCGTTTGTTTGAGGGTGATATGCTGTCGAGACCCGGTGATAGACCCCATATCTTGTTAATTTTTTTTCAAGTTGATGGTTGCAAAAATGGGTACCTCTATCACTTATTAATGCTTTAGGTGTGCCAAAACGAGAGAATAGTTTCTTCATAAATCTTACCACGACTCTTCCATCATTGTTGGAAGTGCCTCGGCCTCGGCCCATTTAGACAAGTAGTCTACTGCCACAAGTATATATTTGTTTCCTTTCGACGGTGGGAAAGGTCCCATAAAGTCGAGTCCCCACACATCAAAAATTTCACAAACAAGAATGCCATTTTGTGGCATTTCGTTTTTGGAAGAAATATTACATGTTCTTTGGCAAGCATCACATGTTTTGACAAGACTTTGGGCGTCTTTGTAAATGGTTGGCCCACAAAATCCTGAATCAAATATCTTTCGTGCGGTACTAGCGGCACCATGATGCCCTCCGTATGGACCTTCATGACAATGGCGGAGAATTCTTCGTGCTTCGCTACCATGGACACATCGTCGGATGAGTTGGTCGGCACACATTTTAAAAAGATATGGATCTTTCGAAAAAATAGTGTTTCACATTGGCAAATAATTTTTTTCTTTGATGGTGTGGCCAACCTTTTGCGACTATACCGCTAGCTAGGTAGTTAGCATAGTCGGCGTACCATGGTTCTTCTTTATATTCCACCATTTCTAGGGACTCAGTCGGGAATTTTTCGTTGATTTGCTCGTCCCTGGTTGCCTCCAAAGCTGGGTCTTCTAAGCGCGAAAGATGATCTGCTGCGGTATTTTCTGCTCCTCTTTTGTCTTTGATTTGAATATCAAATTCTTGGAGGAGTAGAATCCACCGAATCAAACGTGGTTTTGCGTCCTTCTTTTTGAAGAGATATCAAATGGCTGCATGATCTGTATAGACTATAGTTTTAGAAAGAACAAGATAAGAACGAAATTTATCAAAAGCAAATACCACAGCTAGTAATTCTTTTTCAGTGGTTGTGTAATTTTCTTGTGCATCATTAAGTGTTTTACTAGCATAATAAATGGGGTGGAAATGCTTTTCTTTTCTTTGTCCCAAGACAGCTCCAACTGCAAAGTCACTAGCATCACACATGATTTCGAAAGGAAATTTCCAATCAGGCGCTATCATGATAGGTGCATTGACTAACATTTCCTTTAGGGTTAGAAATGCTTGATTGCAATCCTTGTCAAAGATGAAAGGGGCATCTTTTTCAAGTAATTTTGTTAGAGGCCTTGAAATTTTAGAAAAGTCTTTGATAAACCGCCTATAAAATCCGGCATGCCCTAGGAAACTTCTGATAGCTCTTACGGAGGATGGAGGTGGTAATCTAGAAATGGTATCTATTTTGGCTCGATCCATCTCCATTCCTTCGCTTGATATTTTGTGACCGAGCACTATTCCCTCCGTTACCATGAAATGGCATTTTTCCCAATTAAGGGCGAGGTTAGTTTCCTCACATCGGGATAGCATTCGTTTAAGGTTATCGAGGCATTGGTCGTATGAATCCCCAAAGATAGAAAAGTCGTCCATGAAGACTTCCATTGTTTTTTCTATCATGTCGTGGAAAATGGCTACCATGCAACGTTGGAATGTTGCGGGGGCATTACATAGACCAAACGGCATGCGTCGATAAGCAAAAGTTCCATAGGGACATGTGAAAGTTGTCTTTTCTTGGTCTTCGGGTGCTATCGGGATTTGAAAGTAACCTGAAAAACCATCTAAGGAACAATAAAATTTATGACCGGATAATCTTTCTAACATTTGATCAATGAAGGGTAAAGGAAAGTGATATTTTCTTGTTGCTTCATTTAATCGTCTATAATCTATACATACTCTCCATCCTGTGACGGTTCTCGTTGGTATTAATTCATTTTTTTCATTAGTTATCACTGTCATACCTCCTTTCTTTGGAACTACTTGGACGGGACTTACCCAAGGGCTATCGAAGATAGGATAGATAAGTCCGGCGTCAAGTAATTTGATGACCTCGTTTTTAACCACTTCTTGAACATTTGGATTTACTCGACGTTGTGGTTGTATTACTGATTTGTAGTCATCATTCATTAAAATTTTGTGCGTACACATGGAAGGACTTATTCCTTTAATGTCTACAAGTTTCCAAGCGATCGCGTTTTTATGTTTTTTCAAAAGACTAATTAATTTTTCTTTTTCTAGGCTATCTAATTTAGACGAAATAATTACAGGTAATTTACCATCTTTGTCTAGAAAAGCATATTCCAAACCTTTTGGAAGTTCTTTGAGCTCAAGTGGTGGGTCTTTAGGAGACTCCTTATTTGGTTGTTCATTTCGATCAAGAACTTTAAAAGTTTGTTCTATGGCGACCTCTTCTTCAACAAAGTGGTCAATCTTTTCACTTGTATCGGGTGGTTCATCTTCATCTTTAATTAGGGGGTCATTATTGCCGAATGGACATTTCATTGACCGTTCAAGAGCGACACTTCTTTTAAATGCCCCTAATTGGAGAGGTAGATTGTTGTACTTCCGGTCCTTCAAAGCTTCGTGAGTTTTTACAAATGGTCGTCCCAACACTAGAGGAGCGTCATCGAGGATGAAAAAGTTGGTCAGAACTACCATTTGATTTGTTTGAACCAATACATCCTCAACTACACTGATTGAATTTATTACTTTCCGATTGGATAGAAAAATGGGTATTTGAAGTGGAGAAAAATCACTAATACTTAATTTTTCGAAAATGTAGTTAGGCATTATGTTAACACAAAGATCTTTATCAATTGTGACATTACTAATAAACGAATTTTGAAAGAAACATGGAACCGGTGTAATGTTAATTTCAAATGGGTCTTCTTTTATTAGCGAGGTTTGATCATTAGTTAAATTAACACTTACCGTTTCGTCAATTTTAGTGTTAGTGTTTAACTCTTTTAAAAACTTAGCATGAGTGGGTACTAAACAATGATTTTCGAAAGAAGGTGACAAGAGATTAAGTTCTTCAAAATTAGACTCTTCTTGAATTTTAACGTTGTCGGACTTACCTTTTTCGTTGTTTAACTCGTGTGTCGGCTTTTCACTTATTTGTTCTTCCATTTTTACACTTTCGGTTATCTCTTCTTTTTTTAATTCTTCTCTTGTGCGGGACTCCTCTTCCCTTGCGCGAGATTCTTTTATATAGCGATCGATAACTCATAGTGTTCTAATATCCTATCGGTTACTTCAGTTATAGAAAAAGAATCAGGATTTTCAAAGCTTGAATCCGGTTGTTCGATCCTTTGTTCCTCATAATACTCATATGAAGTAGATGGTTCACACCATTGTTCTTCATTGTAAGCATATGATGGGTAAGGGTCGTTATTTTGTTCTTCATAATACTCATATGAGGTGGGTTGTTCACGCCATGGTTCCTCATAATAAGCATACGAAGGTGGTGGCTCATATCTTGGTTCCTCAAAGTATGAGTAAGAAGGCTCATACATTGGTTCATCAAAATATGAGTATGAGGGAGGAGGTTTATACCTTTGGTCTTCATAGGATGTGTATGAAGTCGATGGCTCGTACCTGGGCTCCTCATAGTAGGTGTATGAAGTGGATGGTTGATATGAGTGATTATATTGAACCGAGTGCGGATTACTACAATTAGTGCAATAGTTACTCCTATAATCATCCTCCTCATAAGTGTAGTTGTAACCTCCTGAGTATTGATCCATAAGAATCACTCAGCAGACCACAACCAAGTCTCGAGATCAGAAAACAAAAATAAAAACGGAAACAGAGGCTGGACACGGCCCCGTGTTCAGTGGACACGGCCCCGTGTACAGAATTTGTATCTGGGCGTTTTAATTAAAGTTACTGATTTCGTTGAGCACGGGGCGTGTTCAATGAGCACGGCCCGTGTTCAATGAGCACGGCCCGTGTTCAAGCTACTGTTACTGGGTGTTTTATGAAAATGTGCAGCACGGCCTCGTGTTCAGTGAGCACGGCCCGTGTTCAGGTTACTGTAAATGCAAAACTAAACTAAAATGCATAAAAATGTGCGCGCGTTTTGATAATGTTTTGAAAAACTGATTAGGCCGTCGATTTTAAGCTTTCTTAAAATCCTTGTGTCCCCGGCAACGGCGCCAAAAACTTGATGTGCGTGAAGTGTGTTATGGTTTTAATGTTTATTTTAAGCCCTTTTACACTTTCTTTAGCCAAGTTTTAAATTTATAAAACACGATATTTACTAACACTAAACACACATATGGGCAAGTGCACCCATCGTGAACGTAGTATAGTGTTGGTAAGATACCGAGGTCGTCCAAGGACACAAGAGCTTTTAGTACCGGTTTATCCTCAACGTCTAATCAAATCAAAAAGTTTAGAAAAATGGTTTAAAACTAGGAAATATAAAAACTAACTAAAATGCTGAAAAATAAAAATAAAAGAAAAACAGATAGACAAGATGAATCACTTGGTTCCGACTCGTGTATAGTGTAACCTTTGATTATTTCCGCACTTTTGCACTTATTTAAGAGATTATCTTAGTTATTGTAGTAGGCCCCACTTTTGGAGGTGACGTTACCCTCAAGCCAGTAGTTTGAGTCAGCAAGGATACAATCCTAAAGGGTCGGATTATTGAAAGATAATTAATTAAGTTATTAATGCAAATTATGGTAGGCCCCTCTTTTGGAGGTGACGTTACCCTCGACTAAGTAGTCTGAGTCAGCAGGGATACAATCCTAAATAGCCGGGTTATAGTATTAATAGTAGTTAACTTATGAGGGGATCAAAGAGTTTGGACCCCCACCATCCACTACCGTTAAGTATTGAAGGAGGTCCTACTAAATTTGACCCAGGTCCATTGCAGGACCTCTAAACGCTGAACAATGGCACGACTCTTACCAAACCGTTCCCTTAACCCCCGACCAGGTAGCCAACATACCTCCATATAGACCGTGGAGATATGAATGGTGAAAATCTTTTATTTTATATAGACAGTAAAATAATGTCAAGACACCATGGACAAACGATAAGGAAGAATCACCTTCAACATAAGAAACTAGTTATTAAAGTCATTACTACAAAACCAAGTAAAAAGTGCGAAAATATTAGAAATAAAAAGTATTACACTAGACACTTGTCTTCACCAAGTGATGTAAGAGACTTAGGCAAACATGGCCTTGATTGTCAAGAACTCTTACGATCAATCTTGGATCCCGAGACGACTCACACACTCTATGATGGACAATGGATGATGGTGGTGGATGATGGTGTTATGGTGGTGGTGGGTGGTGGGTGAAGTGTGAGAGAGGTGGTGTGCCAAGGGATGGTTTGAGCTTGAGCCAAGCACTCCTATTTATAGGCTGAACAGAAGCTCGGGCATGGCACCGTGTCCAGTGGGCACGGTCCCGTGTCCACATCCTCTCTTTCTTCATTTAATGCAGCTTGTCTTTATTAGTTGATCACACCCCCGTGTCCGCTGAGCACGACTCCGTGTGCAGAAGAATCTTTGTACTATGAAGATTTGCCTGCATTGTGCGAATCTTATAGTTGACCACGGCCCCGTGTCCGCTGAGCATGGCCCCGTGGTGGGCAATAGAAGCTTCTACCACTTTGTCTTTTCTTCTGACACTTGGGCACGCCCCCCCGTGCTGGCTGAGCACGGGGCGTGTTCAGTCTTCCGTCTTCTTGTTTTGCTTGGGAAGATGCTGTCGTGGGGTCGGGCATGTCACGTTTGTTCCTTTTCTTGTATTTATGTTAGATTTTGCTGTCTTTTTGCTTCTTTTGTTAATTTGAGCTCATTTAATCCTGAAAATACAAAAGGAAGACAAAAGCACACTTTTTCCAACATTAGTACTAAAAAAAGGTTTGTTTTATGCCACAATTGATGTAATTTATATGTTGCATTTTGCACACATCAACACACATCACCATCCTCATTCACTGTGACCTGCTCATTCTCACACGATAGAAACGCAGTAGCAGAGTCGCTAGAAGCGTTGTGAGATGAAGAAGATGTAAGCCCATTGTAAATCCATGGATCTTGAACCTGATCATATCCAGTGCCTTTCTTCTTGATACTGAGCTCATAAGCTCTCAGCTTTCCTACCACTTCCTCAAGCTCTTTTGTCTCATAATCTGCTTCTCCCTTGATCATGAGAGTGTAGATATCCCATTTAGTAGGCAAGGCATCGAGCAGCTTGTCATTCTTTTCTACGTCAGTATAGCACTTTATCTCATAATTTTCCATTTCCGACATCAGATGGTAGTATCGAGTGATGATGTCCTCAAGTGACTCATGTTTCATGTACTTGAAAATAGCGAACTGCTTCTTCAGTAGATCAATTTTGTTTTTCTTGACATCTGCATTTTCCGCATATCGATATTATAATGCATCCCACATATCCTTTGAATTAGTGTACTTCTTGAAGGTATGCTTGATGCTATCAGGTAAGGACATTTTTATTGCTGCCAAGGCTCTCTTTTCAGCCTCATACATCTTTTTATCAGCCTCTTGCATGTTCACATAGGCTGTTCTACGTGGTCTGCCCTCAAAGTCGTGTGTTGGGTTTGTGTACCCATCTTCAACACATATCCACATGCGCGTGTCCTGATATTCAACGAAGGATTGAAAACGATCCTTCCATGTCAAATAATTTTCCACCTTCATCATCTTAGGCAGTTTGTTGGTAGTGCCAACCTCATGCTCCATTTTCAAAAGCTCATTCAAAGTAGACATGTTCGACATTCTAAACGTTGCAGACTGTTAAAACCGTACAAAATATCTCCGAAAACAGTGGTTACCAAATTACACCGTTAGAATCGTCTCGAAAAGACGAATACAAAGATATATAATGTCGAAAACCGAATTCGGGTTTTTCCAGAGTTTTTTTTGTCCTACAAATGCAAGGAATTTAACGGTGCAGACGGTTTTGTCAAACGAGCTACGGATCAATTTCTATTTGCAAAACAGTGAAATTTTATCGACGCTTGCCAACTAAGATTCCACCCCTTTTAAATTCACAGGTTTTAATTCCTCTATTAATTTCGCTGGTCAGTTACTTATTCAATTTCGCTGGTCTAGTTCGCGTAAAGGTCAATTTCGCTTCCAAGTCCGCTGGTCAATTTCGCTTCCAAAGTCGCAGGTCAATTTCGCTATTACAACGACCAGTAAAGTCGTCGAACACCGTGATAATTTCACTGAGAAAATTATACGGTTACCAAAGTCGCCTTTGGATTTAATTTCGCCGACAAATTCGCTGGTCAGTTAATTTCGCAGGTCCAGACTGCGAAATTAATCAAATTCACCTGTAAATTTGGAAATTCAATCTTTTCGAAATTTTGGATGATTTTTCGGATTCTTTAAACAGTTCCTACAAAATCGAACCACCAAATCAGCAAACTTATGACACAAATTTGATGAACTTAGTGAAGAAAACCAAGAACAGTCTTCAAATTCCAGCCAAATACTCTTCAAAAGCAACCAAATACTGTCTTGAAAACCTGCAAATCAGCCAAATCAAGCACACAAATTGATCAAACACAAACATAATCGCAGAAAATCATCAGAAATTCAAAACTTCGAAAACCCTAATTTTCGGTTTCAAAAATTTTCGAAAAAAAAACTTCCTGTTTCTGCAGCCAACAATTCTGAACCGAGCCTTCAAGAGCCTAATGCTCTGATACCAATTGTTTTGGTCAAAAATCAGGCTAGGATAATGTAACCAATTCTTTGTTGTGAGGAATGATGCTTGAAACAATGAACAAATGTATGACTAGTTTTCAAATGAAATGAACAAGTGACACAAGGATTTATACGAGGAAAAAGCCCTTGATCAAGAGTTGATCTCCGGCATAAAAAACCTCGGGTGATGGAAACTACCGATCACCAACTACAATTAAGCAAATGATCTTTACAACTTGGGATGATAACAAGCTTGTTACAAGGATCACTATAGTGCAATGTGTATGAAATCGCCAAATGAACTGTTGAGAGCTATTGAGAGCTGTTTCGAGTGTGTGTTTTTGCCAAAATAGCCAAGTGTTCTAATCTAAGCTTGTTATCCCCTTTTAAAATTAGAAATAACTAAAACAACTAACTATCCGCTAAATGTGCAAGCTTCCCACGATCTCCATAACGTTCACAAAGCCATGCACGTGCGGAATATTGAGGGCATATTCCCCAAGAATATTGGCAAGACCAAGTCTAAGGCGTATACTCCTGCAAAACAAACTTAAACATAATAGAGGTAACCGTTAATATAAGGATAACAACAAGGATCCTGAATCCTGATCCTGCAATGTCTTCTGAGGATCCTTAATTCAAACAGAATTGAGGATCTGTGATCCTGGCAGTGCTTGAGGATCCGTGATCCTTAGGATTAGAAAATCCTCCCCTAACAATTGCCCCCAAAATATAAGGAGTAAAATGTAATTTAACGAGTTGTATTTTTGATCTTATCTCCAACTGACTAACGGATATATAGCCGTTTGGATCGAACTAGCCGTTGCTGGTCTTACGTCATTGAAGTGACAATGCTGCAGAATCATCATTATAAATAGGTTAGAGATAAGGATCGATAGGCATTTAAATTCGTGCGTTACTTCCTTTAAATCCTCATTCAAAGATCAATCAGGTATCTCTCTTCTCCTTTTCTCTTCATCTTCTTACTCTGTTCTTCTTCAAAACCTTTAGATCACAATGAAGTTATGATCATCCCCTGCCAAGGATCACCAGAAAGATAGTCCTTTGAAAATCCAAGGGATTATCAAAAGTACTCCGAAGGAAATCTGCAGTTTTACCGATCCAGAGATCGACCGGATTCGCCATTGTTTTCCGGCGGATACCGTCTTCAAGCCCTTTGAGTGACCCTACTGGCAAAAGCGATTTTGTTTCTGAAACTTGGGTTGCTTTTCCGGCCACCCCATTCCTGATAGGATACTCCTATCCTTTCCCTGCCTTCACTGAATCCTTCTTTTCTCTCACCGGCATGTGCTACATTCAGGCCATGCCAATGATGTGGAGTGTTTTATATACCCTAGAGAGAATCATTGAGCATGAAGGTATAGAGTTGGGGATGTCGGAACTGGCTGAACTGTATAACCTTGTGAGCCATGGTTCACACCGCTTCTTATTCAAACATAAACCCGGTGATGCACACCCAATCCTCAATAGCACCAAGAATGACACCAACTAGAAGAAGCGTTTTTTCTTCGTTAGGAGGGATTTTATCCCGGATGGGAAGGATCTCCCAAGAAAGTGGGCCACCCATGGTAGGATAGAGGATCCTTATAGAAGGATCATAGGATAACCCTGTTCCTGTTTAGGATAACTGATCTTTTTTTTTTGTTTTGCAGCTATCTCTGTCTCTCATATCATTCCATCACCTGCAACAAAAGAGAGGATTGCTGCTTTCTGGATTCTTGATCCTGCAGTAAGATCATTCCAAGCAAACACAAAGGATTCTCAAGAAGTATCCTCCGGCTCAGTCACAATGTCAAGTAAGTATCCAAGTTTGTATATGATTAAATGTTTAAATGAAAATAAAACAAGAATACTTATCTGTTGTTTTGGATTGGTAGGCGCTGGAAAATCCTCAAAGTCAGCCACTCGCTTCAGCGTCAGTGATCTCAGCACTGTTGCTCCCTGGTCCAGAAAGAAGAAAACCGCAGCTAGCCCAAGCGTTCCAGTTTCGAAGCCTGTCACCTCCAAGGGCAATGGAGGAAAGAAGAGGATGTCCACTGAAGCAGACAACCTTGAAGGCCTGCCCCTCATCCGTCACCAGTTTGAAGAATACTTCAATGATGTAAGGATCCCTGATCCTTAATTCTATCATGCACATTTTAAGGATAACGGATCCTGAACTGACCCCTTCTTTCTTTGTAGAAATTTGCTGAGATCCAGATGCTATTTGACGCATATGTTGAAGAGGCTGAGATGAAGGAGTTAGACTTCCAGAAGATCTTCCTGGCTAAGGATGGGACCATCTCTCGCCTCGAGAAGGATCTTAACTTGGCAAAGAAGCAGCTGGTAATGGCCCACATCACTGCTGAACATAAGAAGAATGAGGTGATGGAGGATGCCAAACTCTCTGCCGCCATTGCTATGTACAAGACCAAACTGCAGATGGCTCAAGAGGCTGAGGATCCTGATTTTGACAGGACCAAGTGGGACCAGAAGGGCTGGAAGGCTAGGCTGGCTGAGCTTGATGATGAAGAGGAGGCTGGAGAGGTCTTGATGTTGGAGGCAAGTGGCAGCGGGGCTAAGGATCAGGCTGGTGATGCTGGGATAGGAGGTGATGGTGAAGGTGATGCAGCGAAGGTTTGAGCTGCAGAAATGGGCGATGATGGATTTATCTAGACGCGGCCGGAGCCCATTTTTTATGATTTGGTAGTGGTTTTTGTTTGATGGTGTTTTTCTCGAACAATAGTTGGTCTGTACTTAAATAATAGTAATTAGGTTTAAGGATCACTGATCCTTCTGACAATAGGTATGATTACAAATGGTGGAGGGATCCTCTGTTTGGGGGATGAAGCCATTGTGATCCTGCCGTCCTTTATATTCCTTCACTTAGACTTTGTTAACATGGACACCCTTTGTCAACCCAAGTGGACGGGCCACGTTTTGCTGGTAGAAACTTGGGTTGGCAATTTTGACAACCTTCAAAGGGTTTAACTTTTGATAAATAAATAAAACCTTAATCTTTTGGCTTATCATGTGTTGTTACCTTTGTAAATATTTTATCTTTCAATTGTTGTGATATACTTTGTTTGAATTCACAAATAAAGAATAAAAGTTTAATAGATCATGTCAAAAAGTTTAGGATATGATCAAGGATCAAATATCCTATAATCAAAAAATTCAAAAAAGTAATGTAACTTAAGGATCATGTATCCTGTTGTCAAAGAATAAGGGTCACTTAGATAAATAAAGAATAAAATCAAAATGATCAAGGATCATACCTGAGAATCCAAGTTAGGATCCTAAACCTTTAACATTTACAATCAGGATAACCAAAAGACAAACCTTAGTAAAAGGTAAGGATGAAGGATCCTTAGCTGTTTAGCTTCAAAAACCTGAAATGGAACATAACTTGGGACTAAGCCAATATAAGCGAAGAGTTAGCAACTGGGGACAAGCCCAACAATTCTGGGGACAATCCCAATAAACTGGGGACAAGCCCAAAAAAACTGGGGACAAGCCCAAAAAAACTGGGGACAAGCCCAAAAAAAACTGGGGACAAGCCCAAAAAACTAGGGACAAGCCCAAAGGATCTTGTATAAACTGGAGTATGGCCCTCACTGGCGACTATCCAAACTTAGTGATATGAAGATGCCAAAACCTTAGTGTTTTGGTCAAAAATCAAGCAAGGATAATGCAACCAAATCTTTTGTTGTGAGGTGTGATGCTTGAATCTATGAACAATTATTCGAACAACTTGCAAATCAAACAAAGAGGTGACACAAGGATTTATACGAGGAAAAAGCCCTTGATCAAGAGTTGATCTCCGGCATAAAAAACCTCGGGTGATGAAAAATACCGATCACCAACTAAGATTAAACAGAAAAATGTTAGAACTCGGGATGATAACAAGCTTGTTACAAGGATCACTAGTGTGTAATGTGCAAAAAAGTGTATGAAATCGCCAAGTAAACTGTCGAGAGCTGTTTCGAGAGTGTGTGTGTTTGCTAAAATTCGCTAAGTGTTCTAACTCAAGCTTGTTATCCCCTTTTTAAAATTAGAAATAACTAAACTAACTAACTGTCCGCTAATCATGCTAGCTTCCCACGATCTCCATAACGTTCACAAGGGCCAAGCACGTGCAGAATATTGAGGGAATATGCTCCACGAATATCGGCAAGACCAAGTCCATGCACATACTCCTGCAAAACGAGCTCACATACAAGGTAGGCAACCGTTAGTGTAAGGATAACAATGATGATCAAGAATCCCGGTCCTGCAACACATTCTGAGGATCCTAAATTCAAACAGAATTAAGGATCCGTGATCCTGGCAGTACTTGAGGATCCTTGATCCTTAGGATTGGAAAATCCTCCCCTAACAATTGCCCCCAAAATATAAGGAGTAAAGTGTAAATTAACGAGTTATATTTTCGATCTTATCTGCAACTAACTAACGGATATATAGCCGTTAGGATCGAACTAGCCGTTGCTGATCTTACGTCATTGAAGTGACAATCCTTCAAAATCATCATTATAAATTCAAGTTAGAGATAGGGATCAGGAAGCATTTAAATTCGTGCGTTACACCCTTTAAATCCTCATTCGAAGATTGATCAGGTACTTCTCTCTTCCTTCTCTCTTCATCTTCTTCCGTTCTTCTTCAAATTCTTTAGACCAGAATGAAGTTACGATCATCCCCTGCCAAGGATCACCAGAAAGATAGTCCTTTGAAAAGCCAAGGGATTATCAAAGATTCTCCGAAGGAACGTTGCTGTTTTACTGATACGGAGATAGACCGGATTTGTCATTGCTTTCCGGCAGACTCTGTCTTTAAACCTTTTGACCCTACCGCCTTGAGTGACTTCGTTTCTGCAACTTCGGTCGCTTTTCCTGCCACCCCATTTCTGATAGGATATTCCTATCCTTTCCCTGCTTTTACTCAGTCTTTCTTTTCCCTTACCGGCATATCCTATGTCCAGGCCATGCCAATGATGTGGAGGGTTTTATATACCCTTGAGAGAATCATTGAGCAGGAAGATATAGAGTTGGGAATGTCGGAATTGGCTGAACTATATAAACTTGTGAGCCATGGTTCACACCGCTTCTTATTCAAACATAAACCCGGCGAAGCACACCCAATCCTCAAGACCACCAAAAATGACACCAATTGGAAGAAGCGTTTTTTCTTCGTTAGGAGGGATTCCATCCCGGATGGGAAGGATCTACCAAGAGAGTGGGCCACCCACGGTAGGATAGAGGATCCTTATAGAAGGATCATAGGATAACCCTGTTTCTGCTGAGGATCACTAACCCCTTTTTGTATCTTTTGTGCAGCTATCTCTGTTTCTCATATCATTCCATCACCTACAACCAAAGAGAGGATTGCTGCTTTCCGGAATCTTGATCCTGCAGTAAGATCATTTCAAGCAAACACCAAGGATTCTCAAGAAGTATCCTCCAGCTCAGTCACAATGTCAAGTAAGTATCCAAGTCTATATATGATTAAATGTTTAAATGTAAATAAAACAAGAATACTTATCTGTTGTTTTGTATTGGTAGGCGTTGGAAAATCTTCAAGGTCAGCCTCCAGATTTAGTGTTAGTGATCTCAGCACTATGGCTCCCAGGTCTGGGAAGAAGAAGACTGCTGCTAGCCCAAGTGCTCTAGTCCCTAAGCCTGTCACCTCCAAGGGGGGAGAGAAGAGGAAGACCACTGAAGCTGACAATCTTGAAGGTCTGCCCCTCATCCGCCACCAGATTCAGGAATACTTTGCTGATGTAAGGATCACTGATGCTGACTGATTATCCTGCCCACTTGAGGATAATGGATCCTGAACCCTACCTTTTCTTTTTGCAGAAATTCGCCGAGATCGAGATGCTCTTTGATGCATACGTTGAAGAGGCTGAGCAGAAGCATCTGGAGTTCCAAAAGATCTTCCTAGCCAAGGATCAAACCATCTCCTCCCTCAAGAAAGACCTCAATCTGGCGAAGAAGCAGCTGGTCATGGCCCAGATAAACGCTGATCATGAGAAGCATGAGGTGCTGGAGGATGCTAAAGTCTCTGCTGCCATCACCATGTACAAGATCAAGCTGCAAATGGCCCAGGAGGCTGAGGATCCTGACTTTGACAGGACCAAGTGGGACCAGGAGGGCTGAAAGGCAAAGCTGGCTGAGCTAGATGATGAGGAGGAGGCTACTGAGGTCTTGGCGATTGAGGCAAGTGGCAGCGGGAATAATCAAGCTGGTGGTGCTGATGCTGGTGGTGATGCAGCCAAGGTGTGAGCTGCAGAAATGGGCGATGATGGATATTTCTAGACGCGGCCGGAGCCCATTTTTTAGGATTTGGTAGTGGTTTTTTGGTTATGATGTTTTAAACAATGTTGGGTTGTAATAACTAAACAATAGCTATTATGGTTGAGGATCATGGATCCTTTGAACAATAGGTAGGATAATAGGTGGTGGAGGGATCCTCTGTTTGAGGGATGAAACCACTTGTTATCCTGCCAACTTTTATTTCCTGCACTTTCAAGACCTGTTAACAACGGACACCCTTTGCCAACCCAAGTGGACGGGCCACGCATTGCTGGTAGAAACTTGGGTTGGCAATTTTGACAACCTTTAAGGGTTTAACATTTTGTGATTAAATAAAACTTTAATCTTTTGGCTTATCATGTGTTGTCACATTTGTATACACTTTACCTTTCAGTTACTATTATACACTTTGTTTGAATTTATTAAGTAAAAAAGAAAAGTTTAATAGATCATATCAACAAGTTTTAAGATATGATCAAGGATCAAATATCCTATAATCGATAAATTCAAAAAAGTAGTATAGCCTAAGGATCATAAATCCTGTTGTCAAAGGATAAGGGTTACTTATATAAACAATGAATAAAATTAAAGTAATTAAGGATCATACATCAGAATCCAAGTTAGGATCCTAAACCTTTAACATTTACAATCAGGATAACCAAAAGACAAACCTTAGTAGAAGGTAAGGATCAAGGATCCTTAACTGTTTCACTTCAAAAACCTGAAATGGAACATAACTTGGGATTAAGCCAATATAAGAGAAGAGTTAGCAACTGGGGGCAAGCCCAACAATTATGGGGACAAGCCCAATATACTGGGGACAAGCCCAAAAAACTGGGGACAAGCCCAAAAAACTGGGGACAAACCCAAAGAACTGGGGACAAGCCCAAAAAACTGGGAACAAGCCCAAAGGATCTTGTGTAAACTGGGGTATGGCCCTCACTGGCGACTATCCAAACTTAGTGACATGAAGATGCCAAAACCTTAGCTAACGTGAAAACGTTAGAAACCTTAGGAACGGATGTATCGTACGTCTACCATTATACAAAGGATCCCGGATACAGCAAGTACAATGAAATTGTCAGCCCCTAAAGCGAGTACTGGTCCCATTGCCATGAACTATACCAGGATCATCGTGCGCTACTGGCGATACTAGGGATAGGCCCAAATAACTGGGGTCAAGCCCAAAAAACTGGGGTCAAGCCCAAATAACTGGGGTCAAGCCCAAATAACTAGGGTCAAGCCTAAATAACTGGAGACTTCTGTGGATACTCAATCCTTCGTTAAGGATACATGAACCTTCAAAATGAGGATCCTCTGTCCTGTAGGGATCCTTCCAGAATAACGATCATGAAAATGGTTGAGGATCCTGGATCCTTACTACATGAAATATTTCTTCAGGTGGACAGCATTCCAAGCTCTTGGTAGCAAATCACCTTCCATTGTTAGAAATCGATATGCCCCCTTTCCTGCCTCAGCTTCAATCAAATAGGGGCCTTCCCACTTTGGCGCCAACTTTCCATCAGCAGGATTTGTGGTATTCTGAAATGCTTTCCTCAATACCATATCACCAACTTGGAATTTCCTGATCCTGACATTTTTGTTGTAGGCTCTAGCCATCCCGTGTTGATAACTAGCCATCCTCATCCTTGCCAAATCCCTGAGTTCTTCTATAGTATCCAAGTCTTGAACCAAGTTTTCAGCATTTCTTTCAGGATCACGGATGCTTGTTCTTGCAGTAGGAACCACCATTTCTGTAGGGATCACTGATTCTGCTCTAAATACCAAAGAAAATGGAGTTTAACCAGTAGCATTCTTGGGAGTTGTCCTATCAGCCCATAGTACATAAAGTAGTTCTTCTGCCCACTTTCCTTTCTTGGATCCAAGTGTCACACCCCAACCGATGGCGGAAACATCGGGATGAGACGAACAAATTGCTTAAAACATCATAACACTATGTGACAATATTTAATTGAATTCAAACTTCATTGTAAGAACTAAATTGTCATACAACATTTAAAAATTGGAAATAACAACATTGTTCAAATTCAAATCAACAAAAGATAAATAGATTAAAGGTGTGTATCTAGTCCACCCTAAACTTGTTTCATCAATCATCCATACTTCTATAATCAACCTGCAACATGTATTAAAATAGAGTTTCAATGCAAAGGCAATGAGCGAGTATACAAGTTTGTTTACATAGTATAATAGAATAAAACTCAAATCCAACATGATTCATAATATGTGATTACTAGTATGCAATTTTGGCGTACAATATGATCAAACCCTAGAACACAACGCATAAATAGCCTAATCCCAATCGTTCAGCGGGGTGGTAACTTAACAATACCCAATAGAACAGCAGGCGGGGCGTTAATCCTATAGCGCTATAATTGTTAAGGTGGGCGAACAAGTCAATGAGCATATAACGTTCCAAATCGTTCATAGAGCATACAAGAATAGTAAGTAAGTCACATTAGTTTCATGCATTCGTTCAAAGATTGAGTATGTTTAGTTCAAAAGTTGTTTGCATAATTATACATGTTGCATCCCAAAGTAAAAAGGGAAAAAGGGATCGAGTATACTCACGGTGGTTGCAAGCTTTCCTACTTGAAATCCCGCGAGTGTGTTGGTGGATGGATTAAGTTGGAGCACCTAGTCCTTCTACACGAGGAAGCATAGGTGTGTGAGTTTGGCGTTCAACGGAAGATTATAATTTGGAGTTTAACATAACATAAGGTAGAATAAAATATGATACGAAAATAATCATCTTTAACTTAGTAACCCTTGTATGACACTATGTAACCAATATGGTTAGAATGTTTTCATGGGTAATGCGCCCATTAGAATCATACTTGGTGTTTTAGGTTTTTAGATGATATTCTACTACTTTAACATCTAAACACAAGTTCAACATTAAAGGTTCGAATGAATATATATAGTTTCTAGGTTATGTATTACATATTACTTAGTCCAATAATTCATGTAGGAGGTAGAAGATTAAGATCTTCATTTAGGCACCTCGAGTTATTCATGGATGTCATGTATGGGGTAGGAAGGATAAGCTTCCGTTTAGGAACCCCTTGAATGTTCACCACTTCTCTTGATGTAAAAACAACCAAGGAGGGTCACGAACTAGGCTTTTGTATAATAATATAAACAATCTAACTAAGAGAAATCATCAAATCATGTGAGGATTGTATGTTTGGAACAACCCAAGTTGTTGCATAATCACTCTACATCAAGAACTAGCTTGAACATGACTTGTTGGTCAAAACACCCTAGACAAACAGAAAACTATGAGGTTTAATCCTCTGATTTCAAGTGTCTCAACCATGTTTTTAAGCTTAACTAACCATAAGAGAGGTTGTAAGCATTAGGACATTGGTGTGAGATGTGTTAGACACAAGTTGGATGAAGTTTAAACAAGTTTGAAAGAGTATGTAACAAAACAGAAAGTTCTTGGAGCATTTTAGGGCAATTCAAGGTCTGATTTCTCCAAGGAGAAGTCAAGGAATCAAACCCCATGATTATCCAAGCAAGTAGGAAGAAGAATCAAGTGATTTCGTTAAGAAATGAGCAAGTTATACTCACTTTAGTGCAAGAGTATGAATCTGCCCGAATTCTGAGTTTGCAAGTGATTTTGAGAGTGAATTTGTGAGATGAATTGAGTTGTGAAAGTGTAAAAATGCTTGGAGAAGGGTTGTATTTATAGTGGAAGAGGTTGGAGTTGATTGGAGGTGATTAGAGGTGGATTAGAGCTGATTGGGGAGTGTTTAGACTTGGGATTTCGTGCAAAATCGCGTCAAAATGCAGCTGTGTTTGTTTTCTGCGAAACTGCTGTTCACGCGGGCCGCGTAAAGGGTAGAGGGACCTTTACGCGGGCCGCCTCAGCTTAAGGTTCCGGCATAAAGTTTCAAATATTGCAATTCAGCCCCCGAAGTTGTTATTTTCATGTTTTTAGGGCATTTAAGGGCTATATTTGTCATAAAAGCATAGTTTAAGATGCGATTAAGTATGAGGAGTAAAAATCAAGTATAATTAAGCGTATAAGTGTCAAGATCAAGTGTCGTTCACGTTCAAAACATGTTTGAGGCATAAGTTTAGATTAATTACAAGTTTAGCACATAGTTTCCAAGAATAACGATCAAACGTCAATTGATTCACCAATTCGAACATACGAGCATATATAAAGTTTGTATAACATATTTGTAACAAAATACGAGTTTCATTAATGATCCAAGTCTCGGTTTTACAACGATTACAAAGAAAGAACGATTACAAGAATACAAGGTTTCCAAAAATAGAAATACGAACAAAACTTTCTATAAATGGAAAGTACAAAAGAGCCGGGCGTTACAGTCTCCCCTCCTTTAGGAAATTTCGTCCCGAAATTTAGGAAGACGTAGGGAAAAGATTCAAAAGAATGAAAAGGTGAGACTTGATCATAATGTTTGTTTAGGAAAATTGTTTGCATAAAATGATTCACATAGCATATCGTGCCACATAGCATAAAAGTTTCAAATTGATTCACATAACATAAAGAGTTTAGATGTCACATATAGCATAGTCATGAGTCCAACATAGCATAACATGGATAAATGAAAGCATTGTAAATTTAGTTTGTTCACGAGGGATTATTATTGTTTGTGATTGCGATAACGTGCGAAATGATTAAAACGACATTTTGAAAGGGATGAACGTTCAAGTATAAAATCACATATAAATTGAGATACATAAAAGAAAGGCTCAATAAATCATAGGATTGTTTCGGGTAGAGAAACGTCGACTATTCCAAAGTGGGTCGAAAGTCCTTTCGAATTAGAGAAAACGTGCTTTGGCCTATAGGTAAGATACTCTCGTCGAGAAGCGATTAACGGTATCTTACCCTTCCGGTTACTACACATCTCTAATCGATTGAAACAATCGGGACTTTGGCGAGATTGAAAATCGAGGAATGGGACTTAATCGACGAGATGCGGGTTTCACCCCTAACTTGACGATTTCGTACCCTAAATGTGGTTGGTACTTGTCGGGTCAAAATAAAATTTCGACACTATGACAAGGGTCCACTAGAGTTGAAATGGAAATTACCATTAAGTTGTGGATTTCACTCCTAGCTTAATGGTGTAATTTCGTGCAAAAAGAAATAGTTCAAGGTAGAATGAGAGTCGTTTACCAAATTGTGGGTTTCACGCCTATTTTGGTAAAGTTGTCTCGTATGTGTTACAAGAGTATACAAATAAACAAAGTGTATTCATGTTAACCTTAGGAAAGGCATATAAATTTAATCAACAAGAAGTGTAGCTAGGAAGCATGCATGGTAGAGTACAAAAGTTTTAAACAACACATAAGAGGCAAAATTCCTAAAACTATAGATTAGGGCAAAAGCATGGCAATTTTCCTGATTCCCTATAGTTATGGCTCTGATACCAATCTGTCACACCCCAACCGATGGCGGAAACATCGGGATGAGACGAACAAATTGCTCAAAACATCATAACACTATGTGACAATATTTAATTGAATTCAAACTTCATTGTAAGAACTAAATTGTCATACAACATTTAAAAATTGGAAATAACAACATTGTTCAAATTCAAATCAACAAAAGATAAATAGATTAAAGG
Source organism: Helianthus tuberosus (assembly GCA_030545235.1). Taxonomy (NCBI): domain Eukaryota; kingdom Viridiplantae; phylum Streptophyta; class Magnoliopsida; order Asterales; family Asteraceae; genus Helianthus; species Helianthus tuberosus. The sequence goes on along the minus strand of CM060395.1, from coordinate 204,297,131 downwards.
TGTGTATCTAGTCCACCCTAAACTTGTTTCATCAATCATCCATACTTCAATAATCAACCTGCAACATGTATTAAAATAGAGTTTCAATGCAAAGGCAATGAGCGAGTATACAAGTTTGTTTACATAGTATAATAGAATAAAACTCAAATCCAACATGATTCATAATATGTGATTACTAGTATGCAATTTTGGTGTACAATATGATCAAACCCTAGAACACAACGCATAAATAGCCTAATCCCAATCGTTCAGCGGGGTGGTAACTTAACAATACCCAATAGAACAGCAGGCGGGGCGTTAATCCTATAGCGCTATAATTGTTAAGGTGGGCGAACAAGTCAATGAGCATATAACGTTCCAAATCGTTCATAGAGCATACAAGAATAGCAAGTAAGTCACATTAGTTTCATGCATTCGTTCAAAGATTGAGTATGTTTAGTTCAAAAGTTGTTTGCATAATTATACATGTTGCATCCCAAAGTAAAAAGGGAAAAAGGGATCGAGTATACTCACGGTGGTTGCAAGCTTTCCTACTTGAAATCCCGCGAGTGTGTTGGTGGATGGATTAAGTTGGAGCACCTAGTCCTTCTACACGAGGAAGCATAGGTGTGTGAGTTTGGCATTCAACGGAAGATTATAATTTGGAGTTTAACATAACATAAGGTAGAATAAAATATGATACGAAAATAATCATCTTTAACTTAGTAACCCTTGTATGACACTATGTAACCAATATGGTTAGAATGTTTTCATGGGTAATGAGCCCATTAGAATCATACTTGGTGTTTTAGGTTTTTAGATGATATTCTACTACTTTAACATCTAAACACAAGTTCAACATTAAAGGTTCGAATGAATATATATAGTTTCTAGGTTATGTATTACATATTACTTAGTCCAATAATTCATGTAGGAGGTAGAAGATTAAGATCTTCATTTAGGCACCACGAGTTATTCATGGATGTCATGTATGGGGTAGGAAGGATAAGCTTCCGTTTAGGAACCCCTTGAATGTTCACCACTTCTCTTGATGTAAAAACAACCAAGGAGGGTCACGAACTAGGCTTTTGTATAATAATATAAACAATCTAACTAAGAGAAATCATCAAATCATGTGAGGATTGTATGTTTGGAACAACCCAAGTTGTTCCATAATCACTCTACATCAAGAACTAGCTTGAACATGACTTGTGGGTCAAAACACCCTAGACAAACAGAAAACTATGAGGTTTAATCCTCTGATTTCAAGTGTCTCAACCATGTTTTTAAGCTTAACCAACCATAAGAGAGGTTGTAAGCATTAGGACATTGGTGTGAGATGTGTTAGACACAAGTTAGATGAAGTTTAAACAAGTTTGAAAGAGTATGTAACAAAACAGAAAGTTCTTGGACCATTTCAGGGCAATTCCAGGTCTGATTTCTCCAAGGAGAAGCCAAGGAATCAAACCCCATGATTATCCAAGCAAGTAGGAAGAAGAATCAAGTGATTTCGTTAAGAAATGAGCAAGTTATACTCACTTTAGTGCAAGAGTATGAATCTGCCCGAATTCTGAGTTTGCAAGTGATTTTGAGAGTGAATTTGTGAGATGAATTGCGTTGTGAAAGTGTAAAAATGCTTGGAGAAGGGTTGTATTTATAGTGGAAGAGGTTGGAGTTGATTGGAGGTGATTAGAGGTGGATTAGAGCTGATTGGGGAGTGTTTAGACTTGGGATTTCGTGCAAAATCACATCAAAATGCAGCTGTGTTTGTTTTCTGCGAAACTGCTGTTCACGCGGGCCACGTAAAGGGTAGATGGACCTTTACGCGGGCCGCCTCAGCTTAAGGTTCCGGCATAAAGTTTCAAATATTGCAATTCAGCCCCCGAAGTTGTTATTTTCATGTTTTTAGGGCATTTAAGGGCTATATTTGTCATAAAAGCATAGTTTAAGATGCGATTAACTATGAGGAGTAAAAATCAAGTATAATTAAGCGTATAAGCATCAAGATCAGGTGTCGTTCACGTTCAAAACATGTTTGAGGCATAAGTTTAGATTAATTACAAGTTTAGCACATAGTTTCCAAGAATAACGATCAAACGTCAATTGATTCACCAATTCGAACATACGAGCATATATAAAGTTTGTATAACATATTTGTAACAAAATACGAGTTTCATTAATGATCCAAGTCTCGGTTTTACATCGATTACAAAGAAAGAACGATTACAAGAATACAAGGTTTCCAAAAATAGAAATACGAACAAAACTTTCTATAAATGGAAAGTACAAAAGAGCCGGGCGTTACACCAAGCTTCTTCTTCAAATTGTTGATGATGATCTTGTTGGATGATTCTGCCTGACCATTAGCTTGTGGGTGGACTGGTGTTGATGTTATCATCTTAATCCCCCAGTTGTCACAAAAGTTAGTAGTTCTACTCCCAATAAATTGGGATCCATTGTCACAAACAATTTCAGAAGGAGTACCAAATCTAGTAATAATATTTCTTTTAATAAAGGATATCACTTCCTTTTCTCTGACTTGAGCAAAGGCTTCAGCCTCTATCCACTTGGAGAAGTAATCAGTCATAGCAAGCATGAATACTTTTCCACCAGGTGCCTTAGGAAGTTTACCAACTATATCCATTCCCCATCTCATAAATGGCCAAGAAGAGGATATAGGATGTAAGAGCTCTGCTGGTTGGTGAAGGATATTACTATGTCTCTGACAAGGATCACACTTTCTGGCATAATCCACAGCATCCTTCTTCATAGTAGGCCAATAGTATCCTGTCTTCAGGATCCTTGAGAATAATGCCCTGCCCCCAGTGTGGTTTCCACAATCTCCTTCGTGAAAATCCTTTAGGACTTCTTGGATTTCAGGATCCTTAATGCATCTTAGATATGGTCCTGCAAGAGATCGTTTATATAACATGTTATTCAATATTGTAAATTGAGATACCTTAATTTTGAAAGCCCTGGGGTTTTCTCCTGTAGGAATCTCTCCATGTTGGAAGGATCCATGATCCTGAATGAGATTGTGTATTATCACTAGGGATGATTGCAGAATCCTCTCCTATCTCCATAGCTACATGATCCTCAATAGAGGGGGTTAGGATGTGGATAATAGGGATCCTGATATCCTCTGGAATCTTCAAGGATGATCCTAGATTGGCCAATGCATCAGCTTCTGCATTTTCTTCCCTGGGTACCTGTGTCAAACTAAAAGAAACAAAAGAGAGTGCCAATTCGTTGACTATCTCTAGGTATTTGATTAGCTTTTCACCTTTAACAGCATAGGATCCATTGAAGTGATTGGTAATTAATAATGAATCTACATGTACCTCAAGATACCTGATCCTCATATGCTTGGCAATTTGCAAACCAGCAATCAAGGCCTCATATTCAGCCTCATTATTAGTAGTTTGAAACTCACAAGCTATGGAGTGGGGTATTATGTCCCCCTATGGAGATTTTAGTAGTATTCCAACTCCTGTTCCTTTGACATTAGAGGCTCCATCAGTGAAGAGTATCCAAGGATCCTTAGTTTCTTCCAGCTGTTGGACTTCTAACTTAGCTTCCTTTTGCAAGTCACTACTAAAATCTGCCACAAAGTCAGCTAAGGCTTGGGATTTGATGGCAGTCCTTGGTTCATATCTTATATCATAAGCACTGAGCTTCACGGCCCACTTAGCCATCCTTCCTAGCATTTCAGGTTTCCTAAGAACATTCTTAATTGGAAAATTAGTCTTGACAATAATGGCATGAGTTTCAAAATAATGTCTTAATTTAGTAGATGCCATAATCAAAGCAAGGATAAGTTTCTCTAAATGTGAATACCAAGATTCAGCATCTAGCAAACTCTTACTTACATAATAGACAGGATGTTGTGTACCTTCGTGATCCTTAACAAGGACAGCACTTACTGCTTTAGAGGATATTGCGAGGTATAAGGATAATACATCCCCTTTTTCTGGTTTCATCAAGGCAGGAGCTGAGGATAGGTAATCCTTAAGGGCTTTGAGAGCATTTTCATGCTTTTAAGTCCACTCAAATTTCTTGTTCTTTCTCAAAATGTCATAGAATTCCTTGCACTTTTCTGATGATTTGGATATGAACCTGTTCAAGGCCGCGATCCTCCCTGTTAACCTTTGCACATCCTTGGCATTGGCAGGAGATTTGATATTCACAATATCCTTAATTTGCTCTGGACTTGCCTCAATGCCTCTTTTTGTTACCATGTATCCTAGGAATTTTCCTGCTTTAACACCAAAGTGACACTTGGAAGGATTTAGTTTCATATTAAATTTATCAAGGATATTGAATGCTTCCTCCAAGTCTCTAAGGTGATCCTCAGCTTTCTTGGACTTAACCACCATGTCATCTATATAGACTTCCATAGTGTGTCCAATTTGTTCCTTGAACATCATATTGACTAGCCTTTGATAAGTAGCACCTGCATTCCTTAGTCCAAATGGCATAGCAATATAACAATATATACCAGTAGGGGTCATAAAGGCTGTATCCTCTTGATCAGATGGTTCCATCTGAATCTGTTGGAATCCAGATGAAGCATCCATAAAAGTCAACAACTCATGACCCGCGGTAGCATCCACCATGGAGTCAATGTGGGGTAATGGGAAAGGATCCTTGGGATATGCCATGTTTAAATCAGTGAAATCGACACATACCCTCCACTTTCCATTTTTCTTTTGAACAACAACCACATTGGCTAACCACCTTGGATACTTAACCTCTCTTATCATACCTGCCCGGAGTAGTTTATCTACTTCTTCCTGGATAATAGCATTCATTTCAGGTGCAAACTTCCTCCTTTTTTGATGAATTGGCTTGAATGACCTGTCAATGCCAAGTTTGTGAGTAATTATATCTTTAGATATACCTGTCATGTCCTCATGCTTCCAGGCAAATGTAGTTTTTCTCCTTTTAAGGTAGGATACTAGATCCTGTTCAATGTTGCTGAGGATCCCTGATCCTACGAAGATTATGGATTCAGGATAATGAGGATCCAAAAGGATTTCTTTCACATCATGTTCTCTTGCCTCCAAGACATCTCTTGGAGGATGCTTTAATTGCTATTGCTCCCTTGGTCTTGAGGCTGGCTTCATTGATGACGTGTAGCAATTCTTAGCTTCTTGTTGATCACTCTCAATTTTCACCACTCCCCATGGACTAGGAAGCTTTACACATTGATGATAGGTAGATGGGACTGCCTTCATGTCATGTATCCAGGGCATGCCAAGGATAACATTACAACATGATAAGCAATCTATAACACTAAATTTTTTATAAGAATGGAGTCCTTTAATATAGATGGGGAGTTGATGTCCCCCAATGTGTTCTTGGTTTCTCCGCTGAATCCCACAAGAACTGAGGATCTTGGGACAATGTCTGATTCAGGAATGTTCATTTTCTTGAGGACATCAAGCTGTATGATGTTCACCGAGCTTACTCCATCGATTAGGATCATGCGAACAAAATGGTTAGAAATAAACAGAGTAATAACAAGACCATCATGATGAGGATCCTGAACATCAACACGATCATCCTCATCAAAAGTTATAACTTTCTCCTGCGTAACAGTAGAGGTCCGGATGGGTCTATCTCCATTATCCATCTTGGTCTCCTTGGCATGTCTTTTGGCTGTTGAAAAGGAAGTACCACAAATGTCTGATCCACCGGATATGAAGTTTATAACTTGTGCATCTGCTGGAGGAGCGTGAGCTCTTTCTAGGATCCTCTCAGGATCCTAGGTCCTTGACTTCTTTCTTCCCAAAAGCTCATTCAAGTGCCCCTTGCTTAACAAATAACCAATCTCTTTTCTCAGTGCAATACACTCTTCAGTGAGATGACCGAAATCCTCATGATATGCACACCATTTGGACTTGTCTTTTGTTGCGGCTAGTTTATCACTTTTCCTTGGCCACCTAGCTTTCTCACCTAAATTCTGCATTGCAAGAATTAGTTCATTGTTATCAACAGAAAAACAGTATTCAGAAATGGGAGGATAATCCTCATCATCCTCTTCCTGTTCTACTGCATGCACGTTCTGGTTGTCAGACTTGTTGTAAGGTTTGGACTTGTTGTTCCTGAAGTAGGATCCTTGTTTTTTCTGCTTCGAGGATCTTGCAAGTCTTTCCTGGATCCTTTTATCATCCTCTAATCGGATGAATCTAAGGGCCCTGGTTCTCACTTCATCAAGATTCCTGCATGGGGTGATAACAAGATCGTCATAGAATAATGAATCCCTAAGCAATCCCATTTTAAAGGCTTCCACAACAGTAGCTATATCCAGATTAGGAATATCTAAGGATTCTTTACTAAACTTAGTGATGTAATCTCTAAGTGATTCATTTTGACCTTGTGTTACCCTATATAGATCACTAGTTAAACGTTCAAATTTTCTGCTACATGAGAATTGGCTATTAAACAGGTTAACTAGATTAGCAAACGAAGTAATAGAGTAAGGGGGAATACTTAGCAGCCACTTAAGAGCTGATCCTGTGAGTGTGGATCCAAAACCCTTGCATAGACATGCTTCCTTTAACCTCTCAGGAATTGGATTGATCTCCATCCTTTCTCTGTATTGAGCTACGTGCTCCTCTGGATCCGTCGAACCATCATACTGCTTCATAGTTGGTATCTGGAACCTTTTGGGTATCTCAGCATCACAAATAGGTGGTGCAAAATGAGATATCCTATGGCTGCCATCTGCGATTTCAGGAATGGGCTTAACCACCCCTGGAACGCTGTATATCATATCCTTCAGTTTCTGTAATTCCCTAGCAATAGCTTGATTGATACATGTATCCTGCATAGAGCCATGGTTAGTGTTATAAGAATTATTAAAAGTGTTACCTCCCAGAGGATTCAAGTTAGGAATTGCAGATGTGAATCCATATTGACGGGATTCTGGTATGACTGAAGGGCCAGAAGAAGCAATGGTCTGCATTGGAATGAAGTCTCCTTGATGAACATCTGAACTTGAGGGTTGTACGCTTCTCAAGAATCCTTGATCCTGAAAGATGTTGGATCCTTGAACCTGGAAGGAGGATCCTTGGACCTGAGAGGATCCTTGAACCTGAGAGGATCCTCGAACTTGAGTGGATCCTTGAACTTGAGAGGATCCTTGAACCTGAGAGGATCCTTGAACTGTGTGCGTCCCCATATATCCTCCTGAGCTGACGAAGGATCCCGGATGCTGGAAAGAGGATCCCGAAGGTTGAAAATAGGATCCTGGAGGCTGGAATTGAGACCCTAATGCCTGACTCATGGTTGTTGTTCCATAACGCCTTCCCAATGGTTCAGTTTGGTACTGGATATCTAAGGCTGTAGGTTGCTGGGCAGTTATAGCTGGAGTGTCGAAATCCAGTGACCTTGGTATCAGAGGAGAGTGATCCTCCCCTGATCTCTTCTGTTTCTTGATGTCACCAATCTCCCGGAGGATCCGTTCATTAGTCTTGTCCTGCTCTTGTATGTGATCCCTCATCTGCAAAATCAAAGTAAAAAGATCACTAGTAGTAGGGTTAGAAGAAACAGCAGAAGTTGGTGGTTTTGGAAAAATGGGGCTTGGTCTCTTTGCAGCATTTTCAGCATTCTTCTGAGATCCAGAAGGTGGTGGAGGCAAAGGTGGAACGCCCTGGGAAGAACTCATTGCCGGCATTGAACTTGAAGTGCTCTTTGCTGAAGAAGCCATCTGCTTGGTTGTAATGAACCGAAATGATCACAAAAACAAGAATTTCTTAGGAATGAAGCACCAATTGCCCCACGGTGGGCGCCAAACTGTTTTGGTCAAAAATCATGCAAGGATAATGCAACCAAATCTTTTGTTGTGAGGTGTGATGCTTGAATCTATGAACAATTATTCGAACAACTTGCAAATAAAAAAAAGAGGTGACACAAGGATTTATACGAGGAAAAAGCCCTTGATCAAGAGTTGATCTCCGGCATAAAAAACCTCGGGTGATGGAAACTACGGATCACCAACTAAGATTAAACAGAAAAATGTTACAACTCGGGATGATAACAAGCTTGTTACAAGGATCACTAGTGTGCAATGTGCAAAAAAGTGTATGAAATCGCCAAGTAAACTGTCGAGAGTTGTTTCGAGAGTGTGTGTGTTTGCTAAAATTCGCTAAGTGTTCTAACTCAAGCTTGTTATCCCCTTTTTAAAATTAGAAATAACTAAACTAACTAACTGTCCGCTAATCATGCTAGCTTCCCACGATCTCCATAACGTTCACAAGGGCCAAGCACGTGTGGAATATTGAGGGAATATGCTCCACGAATATCGGCAAGACCAAGTCCATGCACATACTCCTGCAAAACGAGCTCACATACAATCTAGACAACCGTTAGTGTAAGGATAACAATGATGATCAAGAATCCTGGTCCTGCAACACATTCTGAGGATCCTAAATTCAAACAGAATTAAGGATCCGTGATCCTGGCAGTACTTGAGGATCCTTGATCCTTAGGATTGGAAAATCCTCCCCTAACACTTAGCTAACATGAAAACGTTAGAAACCTTAGGAACGGATGTATGGTATGTCTACCATTATACGTAGGATCCTGAATACAGCCAATACAATGAAATTGTCAGCCCCTAAAGCGGGTACTGGTCCCATTGCCATGAACTGCACCAGGATCATCGTGCGCTGCTGGCGATACTGGGGGCAGGCCCAACAAACTGGGGAGCCCAAATAACTGGGGCCAAGCCCAAATAACTGGGGTCAAGCCCAAATAACTAGAGACTTCTGTGGATACTCAATCCTTTGTCAAGGATATATCAGCCTTCTGCAAAACTCAGAACTAAATAAATGAAGGATAAAGGATCCAGGATCCTTCTCCTTGTATACAGGTTAATTAAAGAAATAAATAGATTAAAATTAGATCATTACCAAAATGAGGATCCTTTATCCTGTAAGGATCCTTCGAGGATATAGGTCATGAAAGTAGTTGAGGATCCTGGATCCTTACTACATGAAATATTTCTTCAAGTGGACAGCATTCCAAGCTCTTGGTAGCAAATCACCTTCCATTGTTAACAATCGATATGCCCCCTTTCTTGCCTCAGCTTCAATCAGGTAGGGGCCTTCCCACTTTGGTGCTAACTTTCCATCAGCAGGATTGGTGGTATTCTGAAATGCTTTCCTCAATACCATATCACCAACTTGGAATTTTCTGATCCTGACATTCTTATTGTAGGCTCCAGCCATCCTTTGTTGATAACTAGCCATCCTTATCCTTGCCAAATCCGTGAGTTCTTCTATAGTATCCAAGTCTTGAACCAAGTTTTCAGCATTTTCTTTTGGATCACGGATGCTTGTTCTTGCAGTAGGAACCACCATCTCTGTAGGGATCACAGATTCTGCTCCAAATACCAAAGAAAATGGAGTTTGGCCAGTGGCATTCTTGGGGGTTGTCCTATCAGCCCATAGTACATAAGGTAGTTCTTCTGCCCATTTTCCTTTCTTGGATCCAAGCTTCTTCTTCAAGTTGTTGATGATGATCTTGTTGGATGATTCTGCTTGACCATTAGCTTGTGGGTGGACTGGTGTTGATTTTATCATCTTAATCCCCCAGCTGTCACAAAAGTTAGTAGTTCTACTCCCAATAAATTGGGATCCATTATCACAAACAATTTCAGAAGGGATACCAAATCTAGAAATAATATTTCTTTTAATAAAGGATATCACTTCTTTTTCTCTGACTTGAGCAAAGGCTTCAGCCTCTATCCATTTAGAGAAGTAATCAGTCATAGCAAGCATGAACACCTTTCCTCCTGGTGCTTTGGGAAGTCTTCCAACTATATCAATTCCCCATCTCATTAATGGCCAAGAAGAGGATATAGGATGCAAGAGCTCTGCTGGTTGATGAAGGATATTACTATGTCTCTGACAAGGATCACACTTCTTGGCATAATCCACAGCATCCTTCTTCATTGTAGGCCAATAGTATCCTGTCCTAAGGATCCTTGAGAACAATGCCCTGCCCCCAGTGTGGTTTCTACAATCTCCTTCATGAAAATCCTTTAGGACTTCTTGGATTTCAGGATCCTTAATGCATCTTTGATATGGACCTGCAAGGGATCGTTTATATAACATGTTATTCTATATTGTAAATTGAGATACCTTGATTTTGAAAGCCCTGGGGTTTTCTCCTGTAGGAATCTCTCCATGTTGTATATATCTCATGATTGGAAGGATCCATGATCCTGAACGAGACTGTGCACCATCACTAGGAACCATTGCAGAATCCTGTTCTATCTCCAGAGTTATGTGATCCTCAATAGCAGGAGCCAAAACATGGATGATAGGGATCTGGATATCCTCTGGAATTTTCAAGGATGATCCTAGGTTGGCCAATGCATCAGCTTCTGCATTTTCTTCCTTGGGTACCTGTGTCAAACTAAAAGAAACAAAAGAGAGTGCCAATTCCTTGACTATCTCTAGGTATTTGATTAGCTTTTCACCTTTAACAGCATAGGATCCATTAAAGTGATTAGTAATTAACAATGAATCTACATGTACCTCAAGATACCTGATCCTCATATGCTTGGCAATTTGCAAACCAGCTATCAAGGCTTCATATTCAGCCTCATTATTGGTAGTTTGGAACTCACAAGCTATAGAGTGGGGTATTATGTCCCCCTGTGGCGATTTTAGTAGTATTCCAAGTCCTGTTCCTTTGACATTAGAGGCTCCATCAGTGAAGAGTATCCAAGGATCCTGAGTCTCTTCAAGCTGCTGAACTTCTAACTCAGCTTCTCTTTGTAAATCACTACTAAAATCTGCCACAAAGTCAGCTAAGGCTTGGAATTTGATGGCAGTCCTTGGTTCATATCTTATATCATAAGCACTAAGCTTCACTGCCCATTTAGCCATCCTTCCTGACATTTCAGGTTTCCTGAGAACATTCTTAATTGGAAAATTAGTCTTGACAATAATGGCATGAGTTTAAAAATAATGTCTTAATTTAGTAGATGCCATAATCAAAGCAAGGATAAGTTTTTCTAAATGTGAATACCTGGATTCAGCATCAAGCAAACTCTTACTTACATAATAAACAGGATGTTGTGTACCTTCGTGATCCTTAACAAGGACCACACTTACTGCTTTAGAGGATACCGCTAGATATAAGGATAATATATCCCTTTTTTCTGGTTTCATCAAGGCAGGAGCTGAGCATAGGTAATCCTTAAGGGCTTTGAGAGCACTTTCATGCTTTTCAGTCCACTCAAATTTCTTGTTCTTTCTCAAAATGTCATAGAATTCCTTGCACTTTTCTGACGATTTTGATATGAACCTATTCAAGGCTGCGATCCTCCCTGTTAACCTTTGCACATCCTTGGCATTGGCAGGAGATTTGATATTCACAATAGCCTTCATTTGCTCTGGACTTGCTTCAATGCCTCTTTTTGTTACCATATAACCTAGGAACTTGCCTGCTTTAACACCGAAATGACACTTTGAAGGATTCAACTTCCTATTGAATTTATCAAGGATATTGAATGCTTCCTCCAGGTCTCTAAAGTGATCCTCAGCTCTCTTGGACTTAACCACCATGTCATCTTGTCACACCCCGAATTCCACGTGTCACCGGTGGGCCCGGTAGGGGAGTATCGTGACGTAGTTGATATCATCATAGTCAAACAACACAATATATAAATGCAGAGCAGAAGCAAAAGATAAAATATATTACAATCTGAATATAAAGTAATATCCAGTATTACAACGGAAAGTAAAGGATCCACAGGCGGATCTTAAAACATAAATATTGTTCAACAGACTTTAGACGCCTAGAACTTGCAAGATTCCTTATTAACGTCCTGAGCAGCTTCCAGCCTATTACGTACTTGTACCTGTCACTTAGACTTTTGAAAATACGTCAGTTTTCACTGGTAAATACACTCAACCGACTCATTTGAAAATGTCTATGAAAATTGGTTTAGGTGCTCAAGGCACGAAGATGTTTTGACACTTTGATTAAAATGCACAAGGAAAAATTTAATCTTTTATACTTGGGACAAACTATATTTCATGTTATCAGTTTTACATAACTTGCTCTACATACGGGGCCCGGTTCTATGCCGGCTCAAGATTAACCGACACACCACTATTCCCTTATTGGGAATCCCTTATTGGGTATAATTAATTAATAAACATATGGCATCTGTCAGGTGTATGCCTACACCACGTGCTTAGGTCGTGGCCATTGCATTTAATGATTCAAGGATATCCAGGACACGGTCGCATTAATCCCCAATGTTTTAGTCAAGCAATACGAATTAAAACAGGTTATTTGGATTTCCCGACTTATTGGTCTTTGAATCCCATACCTGACCATGCGGTATTTATATTACCGTATCCCAAGCCCGTAATAGGGAAAATAAGTTATGAGTATTTACGTAAGCTAGCTCCTGTCTTAAATAGCAAGAATTATAATAACTCAGCCGTATTCACTTAAGTAAGCGTAGGTACAATTTACCGGAAGACTCTAGTCTGGAATGATGGTATAAATAACCAATTAGAATGTTAATGGGTCTTTAATTAAGCCTAAGCTTAGACCGGTTAATTATACGGTTCAAACGCACGATTAGGCGAAGACCGGAATAGAATGTGATTTAGACCCGACAAGTTTGAAGACTTGCTTAATATGGGTATTTCATACACATTCTGGATTTTGAGATAAAACCGATAAGGTTTGACCCGTTTCGGCTAATTTATGCAAACTAGTTACATAAACCGAACCGAACGCGTAATAAGCGTAACGGGTAATTATTAGAGCCATATACAGGTTTCCTAAGTTAATATGCCTCAAATATGTTGCGATATCAGTAGGATACCTTCCATTATGCCCAAAACGAATTTAGACACAAACTATGCCCCGTAGGGGTAATTTGGTCATTTATAAGGTTATAAAAGAGTTTAAGTATTATCCTGAGTTACAGGTCTGATATAATCAGCAAAGATACTTAATTTAATAAGTTATAACAGTATGGTAAACTATATATGTGAAATTTATCAATTATAACCAAACTATGCACCGTAGGGGCATTTTGGTAATTTCACATAAGCCCAAAAGCTCAAAACTGAAGTCTGAGTTTAACAACTTTTGCTTACCATTAAAATATTATAATTTACCCAAAATATCAGTAGGTATCAACCCTTGTATGATTAAAATAGTTCTTGTACATACTATGCGTTAAAAACGCTTAAAAGGCGATTAGAAGCCATTTCCGGGTTCTATACATAAAGCTGATATTTTTATTATTTCAGAAGGCTTAAAATAATTTATTTATCATTTAAGATCAGTAGCAAAAGGTTTGGAGTCAATTAGATATGTAGAACTCATTTTATAGCCCGTAAGGGCAAAACCGACAATTTTCGTGTTAAGCCTACGACTATAAGTTATGCTCGGCCTAAAATTAATTAAAAATCTTCAAAAATCCCAAAATAGTATATTACATCAGTGGGTAATAAGTTTGATATCAAAAAGTAGGCTTAACTAGGCTATACGCTAATTACACCGTTTAATTAACATAAAGCTTTCAATTTACGCTAATGAGCATAACTCTCAAACTACACCTCAAACTGATGTCAAACTTTGGGTACAAGTTTATATATCAGTAATTAAGGTTTCTACTCTTTTACATTTTAAAAAAAATCACGTTTTAAGGTGAAAAGGGCATAATGGTCAACATATGAGCAATTAACGGAATCATGCGTATTAATTGGTTAACTAATGAACCATGGTGTATAATCACAGAGGGTTATACTAGCATGTAACCTGGTCCAAATGAAGCTCTAAGGTATTTCTAAAACATACCAAAACGGGTCAGAACTGGAGTCAAAGAAAAAAGTCAAAGCTTTGCGACTTTCGGTTCCGAACCGGGTCTAAACAGTAAATTGCCGGGTTGAAAATGTTTAGACATGTTCTTACACTAATTACCAAGTTATATTAATGATCTAACAGGTTGTATGTGCTCTACATTGCTAATTATGCATAAATTAGAAATTAAGCATCCTGTTGACTTTTTAATAACAAGTTTGACCCGATATTTGACTTAGTTAGAGTGGGAATCAGGGGGAACCCTTTTAAGGGTTTATTACCCACATAATTACCAACTTATAACTACTTTCAATTCGACTAATCACTGGACCATTAGTGATTAATCTTGAAGTCAACCGTTAAGTACGACGGTTTGACTTTTAAGCTAAAACTAAGCAAAAACTTAACTAAGAAAGGTTAAGCAAACTTACCAAGGTCCTAAGCACGATTAGTGATCACTTGAGAGAAGTCTTGAGCTCCGGAAATGATCAGAGAAGCTGAAGTGAGGTGTGAAGAACTTGTTGCAACATCATGGCCTTTTATAGTGCTTTAATCACCATGGATTGTTGACACACAAATCTACAACTGACCACAATTCATCCACAAGTGTCCCTAAGTGTCTAGGGGTTGTTTAGGGGTCAAGCAAGATGAGGAAAATCGATTTAAAGGCAGTTACAAGGGCTATGGCAGACAAAGATCCAACAAAATCGCAATTCTGATCAGATGTGGCCGTCGCGTAGCGCGACGCCAAAGGGTGTAGGGCTCGCGCTACGCGAGCATGTGTGATCCAGCCAACACAATTTTCTATTATTTGCAGTTTTGGCCCCCGGTCCTTCTAAAGGTCGCTTTCACGTCTTGTTTTGCACAATGAACCCTCTAAATTGACTTATAAGGGCCTTAAGACATTTACCCACTTTGTTTAGTCCTCGGTTAACTTTATTGTTACCCGAAAAGTCCTAAATTTCATCGTTGACGCTTTTAACCCCTTGCATACGAATTTGATCATAACTTTCTCATACGATAACGAAACTTTATGAAATATATATCGTGCATTCTAGTGAGCATAATTAACAGTTACAAAGCTTCGGGTTTGTCAAAAGGTCACTCAGAGGTATAACTTAAACATGTTGACACATTTAACCCCTGTAGTTTGTAATCTCTCACTTTCTTTCATATTTAGCTTCGTATGATCCATGATTTATTCGTTTGAAGGTATGAGCATTATGTAGGGTTAATGTACAATATATTTATTCACTGTTGACATTTAGAACTCGTATATTCACATACTTTTCATGATTGTCAACTTAAATCCTTTTATAACATTCTTTCACACGTTCAAACCCATGACACGTGTCAACACATTATAGGACGTGAATTTTCGAGGTTTTACATCCTCACCCCCTTAAAATAAATCTCGACCCGAGATTTACTGAAATAAATAAGGGTACTTTTCTTTCATTGTGGACTCAACCTCCCACGTATATTCGGGACCTTTACGGGCATCCCATTTTACCTTTACAATAGGCACATGCTTCCTTCGAAGCTTCTTAACCTGTAGATCTTCAATCGACAATGGTTTTTACACAAATTTTAAGCTCTCATCTATATGCACACCTGTATGTGGTATAACCAGTGATTCGCCAGCGAAACACTTCTTCAAATTGCAGATGTGGACTACATTATGTATACTACTGAGCTTTTCAGGTAAGTTTAACTTATAGGCAACTGACTCGACACGTTCGATGACCTCGAAAGGTCCTATGTATCTCGGGCTTAGCTTTCCTTTCTTACCAAATCGCATCACTCCTTTCCAGGGTGATACTTTAAGCAACACTTTGTCACCTACTTCGAAGTGAAAAGATTTACGCTTTTGAATCTGCGTAGCTCTTCTGCCTATCTGGGGCAGCTTTGAGACGGTCACGAATCTGGACAATCTTGTCCGTCGTTTCAAAGACTATCTCCGATCCTGACAGTTGGACATCTCCAACTTCTGCCCAACAAACGGGCGTTCTACACTTTCTATCGTATAAAGTCTCGAAAGGCGCAACCTTGATGCTGGTATGGTAGCTATTGTTATATGAGAACTCAAACAATGGTAGGTGGTTATCCCAACTACTACCTAAATCAATTACACATTGAACGTAGCATGTCCTCCAATGTCTGGACGGTAAGGTGGTTAACAAATTTGGCACACCCTTCCTGGGTGATTTCTTTTGTTGAACCTTATTCTTTAACAAAAACTTAAGAGGGTTGCTATTTTCATTAATTCTTAATTTTCTGCCGTATACTGGCAACTTACAATCGACTATGGATTTGTATGATCTTATTTGTTGTTTCCTAGGAAACTTTCAGATCCTGATAATTGGACTTACCAATTCTCTATTTAACAATAGATGTTTAACATTCCACCCATACAAGGTCTTCAAAGGAGTAGCCTTGATACTTACATAATAATTGCTATAGAAAAACTTATTTTATGGTGAGATGGTTATTTCAACCACTGCTTAACTAATCTCAAAGAATAGCTAATCCTTACAGCTAGTCGAACCAATCGACGATCCTGGCCAGGTAATAGCGATTCTTAATTGTTGCCTAAATAGGGTTGCGGTAATCAATGCATAAGCAAGATGATCCGTCTTTCTCATTTATATAAATCGGAGTTCTTAGAACTTCGAACTTTTGGCTTTATGAAATCTTCTCTAAAAACTTATCGATTTGGCTCTTAGTTCTTCCTATTCCGTTGGTACTAACCGATATAAGGCTTTTACAATAGTTACAGCCCTAAGCGGGATGTTTGTTCTAGCATCCACTTGCCTCTCAGAAGGTAAACATGGTAATTCTTATAAAGACGATAATTATGACACACAGAGGTGTTAGAGATGTCTGCATTCTCAGGCTTTGGTTCATCTATCGATGTCGGTGTCAGATAAATGACACATTCTCTTTACAAATGCAAGGATGCCCTAAGTAGAGATACTTATAAGGACATTTTATATTGGATATCTTCTTTGAATACTACTAGTCGACTTTAGCACAATATGACCATTGGGATATCTCAGGGGTTCCATGCATTAAACCTCCATACTGATCAGGCATGGAAGCAATCTATGGGACATACTAGGATATGCCAATCCTCATATGGTACTCTTATCAAACATAGTTTGGCATTCGCAGGCGATATAAAATAATGAGAAAATAATAATGTAATACATATATTGTCGTACTTTTTCTGGGGAAAAGTATTCCGGATTCTTATGAAAGGATTTTCTCCGAGGATGGGAGAGAGGGTCTTTAAAGATTCCATTGGTAAATTATACCTTATTTTTAATATCTGAAGTTCTCATGAATGTAATCAAGAGTTTACTAGGCTTAAGGTTTACTAAAGGTTTATTATCCCTTGCATTAACGTAAGATACTTAGCAGAAACTATCAATGCTAAATGGTATGGGACGTACCTGATGCTATTATTGATATGTACTGTCTCTGTCATTCAATCGGTAGTTCAGGCGTTTCCTTTCTTATCCTTCCCAGACTTAGCTGCTCCTTCCTTGGCGGCCTCAGGGAAATTAGTACTGATGTGGCCCTTTTCGCCACAGCTGAAACAGTTTGCATTCTTTATGTCCCTACATTCGTGGGATTGGTGGCCAGTTCTTTTGCAGATGCCACATTGCTTTATCTTTTGGTTTGATCGACACTGTCCCCAGTGTCTTCTTTTGCAGGTTTTGCATGTAGGCTTCTTGTTGGAATCCTGTTGGTTATTGTTGAACTCAGATTTGCTCTTCTTAGGATTCTGGGAGTTATCTTCCTCCCTTTTACGCTTCCCATCTTCAGAGGCCTTGGCAGCCTTGTTTCTAACCACATCGAGTGTGAGAGATAGCGACAGATCTGCCGCTGACCTGAATGTAGTAGGTCTCGATGCTTTCACACTTGCCTTTATTTCTGGGGCTAGACCCCCAATAAAGCGAGCTATTCGCTTTGGTTCCGGTGTGATCAAATAAGGAACCAATCGAGACTTGGTATTGAAACTTGTAAGGTATGCTTGACAATCTAAGTTCTCCATGACTAATGTCAAGAATTCAGTCTCGATCTTCTCAACTTCATATTGAGGACAGTAATTTTCTTTGATAAGAGCAACGAACTGATCCCAAGTCATGTTGTACAAAGGGATCTTCCCGGTGGCTTGAATCAACGATCTCCACCAGGCTAAGGCCTCACCCTTAAATGATTGCGACACAAACTTGACCACATCCCTCTCAGCGCATCCGCTGATATCCACAACTGTATCCATCTCATCTAACCACGTCATACAATCTACAGCTCCTTCCTCCCCAGTGAAATCCCGAGGTTTACATGAAACAAAGTACTTGTAGGAGCAACCCTTATCACGGGGTCCTTGATTCAGTATGATCTGTTGAGACGGATCACTGTGATGATTAGAAGAGTGACGCTCGTCATCTTCCTTCTTGGGTTCATCCTTCTTGGAAGGAGGCTTCGAATGCGGTGTAGATAGGGTCCTACTCCGAGTCCCACTATACTCTTCGTACTGCCGCTCTAAGGCCTTTGTAACTGCGTCGTCTACTAACGCTTTTAGTTCAGCACCCGTTAAATTAATTCGGGCGTTATCATTGTTCTCCACTGGGTGGCTATTAATTTCATCTGAGCCGGCCATTTAATTGAACTGTTACATAAAACAAGGACAATAGTTTACTTGGGAGTTTATTATGGAATTGTCTTTTATGGCAATTCATTAACCATGGTAACGGAGACCATATTTGGTTAATTTATTAATCACATTTATTTAGGATTTCTATTATAATTTATCCTAATTATAAAAAAACAATAACAGTTTTACTAGTGGCACGAAAGGCCCAGTCACATGGACATTTATAAATTATAAGCTATGATTTCAGAGAATCAAAGCATTGAGGTTTGAATCATAGTTCATGACCTTTTCTTGACATGGAGTTGTAGGCTACCACTGTCTTTAGTCTCAGAGGACGTTAACTATAGCCCGTAGGCACTTCCCTTCTAAGGGATGTTTATGGTATGATCATCTTTTCAGATGTTATTAGTCGAGATCGTATGGATCCTACCGACTATTATGTTTGGACGTATTCCAATATCTTTAGACAGGGGTTAAAGACCACCACTGCCGTTGTCTTATTGGACAACAAGTTTAGCCCGTAGGCACTTCATCACTAACGGATGTTTATAATATGATCATCGTATTAGATGATATTAGTCATGATCACATTGATCATATAGACTAATAGGCTTGAGCATCGCTCACCACCATAGACAAGGAATCATAAATATCACAATGTCAGTGTCACAAATGGACAATACATTATAGCCCGTTGGCAAAACATCACTAGGATGTTATATGATATTAGTCATGATCATATTGATCATATAGACTATTAGGCTTGAGCATAGCTCACCACCTTAGACAAGGAATCATAAAGATCACAATGTCAGTGTCTCAGATGGACATTAACTATAGCCCGTAGGCACTTCCCTTCTAAGGGAGGTTTATAATATGATCATCTCATAGGATGATATAAGCCATGATTTCAGAGAATCGAGGCATTAAGGTTTGAATCAAAGTTCATTACCTTTTCTTGACAGGGAGTTATAGGCTACCACTGTCTTTAGTCTCAGAGGACGTTAACTATAGCCCGTAGGCACTTCATCCTTAAGGGATGATTATTTCAAATAAGGGAACTTAGATTAACCTTTTTTTTTTTTTAAAGATGGCCTGTGTATCTTTAACGATTCATAGTTTACCAATGTTAACATACTTACAGATGTTAACAGGGACTGGAATCTTTTGGATAGGTTTTACCGTCTTGGCCATGTCTGCAACGACATTTAGGCTAGGTTTTACCATCTTGGCCATGTCTGTATTGACATTTAGGCTAGGTTTTACCATCTTGGCCATGTCTGTATTGACATTTAGGCTAGGTTTTACCTTTAAGATTCCTTTAATATTTAACGCATAACAAACCTAAATTGAGGTGTTAACAAGGATCTGAATCTAATTGTGGAACTACCGTCTTGGCCCTGTCTTAAAATGACACATGAGCTAGGTCTTGTCCTTTTTAGATATTGCCATTTTATTATAATGGTAGATCTTATAATATAGGAATGATATTTTAAATATAATCGTTCCTTTTAAAATTTAAACAAGTATATGGTTGCCCTAAACGGGACTTCTACAGAAAATGACTCGCCCATGCAAGGGCTAATCAGAAATATAACAAAGGAACCAAATAAGGACAAATAAAACGAATTAGAATTTGTCCTATGTGCAACTGTGTAACTGAGATTAAACACAAAAAGGCTAGTGTTTAATTCACTCAGTGTTGGCTCTGATACCAACCTGTCACACCCCGAATTCCACGTGTCACTGGTGGGCCCGGTAGGGGAGTATCGTGACGTAGTTAATATCATCATAGTCAAACAACACAATATATAAATGCACAGCGGAAGCAAAAGATAAAATATATTACAATCCGAATATAAAGTAATATCCAGTATTACAACGGAAAGTAAAGGATCCACAGGCGGATCTTAAAACATAAATATTGTTCAACAGACTTTAGACGCCTAGAACTTTCATGATTCCTTATTAACGTCCTGAGCAGCTTCCAGCCTATTACGTACTTGTACCTGTCACTTAGACTTTTGAAAATACGCCAGTTTTCACTGGTAAATACACTCAACCGACTCATTTGAAAATGTCTATGAAAATTGGTTTAGGTGCTCAAGGCACGAAGATGTTTTGACACTTTGATTAAAATGCACAAGGCAATATTTAATCTTTTATACTTGGGACAAACTATATTTCATGTTATCAGTTTTACATAACTTGCTCTACATACGGGGCCCGGTTCTATGCCGGCTCAAGATTAACCGACACACCACTATTCCCTTATTGGGAATCCCTTATTGGGTATAATTAATTAATAAACATATGGCATCTGTCAGGTGTATGCCTACACCCCGTGCTTAGGTCGTGGCCATTGCATTTAATGATTCAAGGATATCCAGGACACGGTCGCATTAATCCCCAATGTTTCAGTCAAGCAATACGAATTAAAACAGGTTATTTGGATTTCCCGACTTATTGGTCTTTGAATCCCATGCCCGACCATGCGGTATTTATATTACCGTATCCCAAGCTCGTAATAGGGAAAATAAGTTAAGAGTATTTACCTGAGCTAGCTCCTGTCTTAAATAGCAAGAATTATAATAACTCAGTCGTATTCACTTAAGTAAGCGTAGGTACAATTTACCGGAAGGCTCTAGTCTAGAATGATGGTATAAATAACCAATTAGAATGTTAACGGGTTTTTAATTAAGCCCAAGCTTAGACCGGTTAATTATACGGTTCAAACGCACGATTAGGCGAAGACCGGAATAGAATGTGATTTAGACCCGACAAGTTTGAAGACTTGCTTAATATGGGTATTTCATACACATTCTGGATTTTGAGATAAAACCGATAAGGTTTGACCCGTTTCGGCTAATTTATGCAAACTAGTTACATAAACCGAACCGAACGCGTAATAAGCGTAACGGGTAATTATTAGAGCCATATACAGGTTTCCTAAGTTAATATGCCTCAAATATGTTGCGATATCAGTAGGATACCTTCCATTATGCCCAAAACGAATTTAGACACAAACTATGCCCCGTAGGGGTAATTTGGTCATTTATAAGGTTATAAAAGAGTTTAAGTATTATCCTGAGTTACAGGTCTGATATAATCAGCAAATATACTTAATTTAAAAAGTTATAACAGTATGGTAAACTATATATGTGAAATTTATCAATTATAACCAAACTATGCACCGTAGGGGCATTTTGGTAATTTCACATAAGCCCAAAAGCTCAAAACTGAAGTCTGAGTTTAACAACTTTTTCTTACCATTAAAATATTATAATTTACCCAAAATATCAGTAGGTATCAACCCTTGTATGATTAAAATAGTTCTAGTACATACTATGCGTTATAAACGCTTAAAAGGCGATTAGAAGCCATTTCCGGGTTCTATACATAAAGCTGATATTTTTATTATTCCAGAAGGCTTAAAATAATTTATTTATCATTTAAGATCAGTAGCAAAAGGTTTGGAGTCAATTAGATATGTAAAACTCATTTTATAGCCCGTAAGGGCAAAACCGACAATTACCGGGTTAAGCCTACGACTATAAGTTATGCTCGGCCTAAAATTAATTAAAAATCTTCAAAAATCCCAAAATAATATATTACATCAGTGGGTAATAAGTTTGATATCAAAAAGTAGGCTTAACTAGGCTATACGCTAATTACGCCGTTTAATTAACATAAAGCTTTCAATTTACGCTAATGAGCATAACTCTCAAACTACACCTCAAACTGATGTCAAACTTTGGGTACAAGTTTATATATCAGTAATTAAGGTTTCTACTCTTTTACATTTTCAAAAATCACGTTTTAAGGTGAAAAGGGCATAATGGTCAACATATGAGCAATTAACGGAATCATGCGTATTAATTGGTTAACTAATGAACCATGGTGTATAATCACAAAGGGTTATACTAGCATGTAACCTGGTCCAAATGAAGCTCTAAGGTATTTCTAAAACATACCAAAACGGGTCAGAACTGGAGTCAAAGCAAAAGTCAAAGCTTTGCGACTTTCGGTTCAGAACCGGGTCTAAACAGTAAATTGCCGGGTTGAACATGTTTAGACATGTTCTTACACTAATTACCAAGTTATATTAATGATCTAACAGGTTGTATGTGCTCTACATTGCTAATTATGCATAAATTAGAAATTAAGTATCATGTTGACTTTTTAATAACAAGTTTGACCCGACATTTGACTTAGTTAGAGTGGGAATCAGGGGGAACCCTTTTAAGGGTTTATTACCCACATAATTACCAACTTATAACTACTTTCAATTCGACTAATCACTGGACCATTAGTGATTAATCTTGAAGTCAACCGTTAATTACGATGGTTTGACTTTTAAGCTAAAACTAAGCAAAAACTTAACTAAGAAAGGTTAAGCAAACTTACCAAGGTCCTAAGCACGATTAGTGATCACTTGAGAGAAGTCTTGAGCTCCAGAAATGATCAGCGAAGCTGAAGTGAGGTGTGAAGAACTTGTTGCAACATCATGGCCTTTTATAGTGCTTTAATCACCATGGATTGTTGACACACAAATCTACAACTGACCACAATTCCTCCACAAGTGTCCCTAAGTGTCTAGGGGTTGTTTAGGGGTCAAGCAAGATGAGGAAAATCGATTTAAAGGCAGTTGCAAGGGCTATGGCAGACAAAGATCCAACAAAATCGCAATTCTGATCAGATGTGGCCGTCGCGTAGCGCGACGGCAAAGGGTGTAGGGCTCGCGCTACGCGAGCATGTGTGATCCAGCCAACACAATTTTCTATTATTTGCAGTTTTGGCCCCCCGGTCCTTCTAAAGCTCGCTTTCACGTCTTGTTTTGCACAATGAACCCTCTAAATTGACTTATCAGGGCCATAAGACATTTACCCACTTTGTTTAGTCCTCGGTTAACTTTATTGTTACCCGAAAAGTCCTAAATTTCATCGTTGACGCTTTTAACCCCTTGCATACGAATTTGATCATAACTTTCTCATACGATAACGAAACTTTATGAAATTTATATCGTGCATTCTAGTGAGCATAATTAACAGTTACAAAGCTTCGGGTTTGTCAAAAGGTCACTCAGAGGTATAACTTAAACATGTTGACACATTTAACCCCTGTAGTTTGTAATCTCTCACTTTCTTTCATATTTAGCTTCGTATGATCCATGATTTATTCGTTTGAAGGTATGAGCATTATGTAGGGTTAATGTACAATATATTTATTCACTGTTGATATTTAGAACTCGTATATACACATACTTTTCATGATTGTCAACTTAAATCCTTTTATAACATTCTTTCACACGTTCAAACCCATGACACGTGTCAACACATTATAGGACGTGAATTTTCGAGGTGTTACACATCTATATAGACTTACATAGTGTGTCCTATTTGTTCCATAAACATCATATTGACTAGCCTTTGATAAGTAGCACCTGCATTCCTTAGTCCAAATGGCATAGCAATATAACAATAGATACCAGTTGGGGTCATAAAGGCTGTATCCTCTTGATCAGATGGTTCCATCTGAATTTGTTGAAATCCAGATGAAGCATCCATAAAAGTCAACAACTCATGACCCACGGTAGCATCCACCATGGAGTCAATGTGGGGTAATGGGAAAGGATCCTTGGGACATGCCTTGTTTAAATCGGTAAAATTGACACATACCCTCCACTTTCCATTTTTCTTTTGAACAACAACCACATTGGCTAACCATCTTGGATACTTAACCTCTCTAATCATACCTGCTCGGAGTAATTTGTCTACCTCCTCCTGGATAATGGCATTCCTCTCAGGTGCAAACTTCCTCCTCTTCTGATGTATGGGCTTGAATGACCTGTCAATACCAAGTTTATGAGTAATTATATCTTTAGAAATACCTATCATGTCTTCATGCTTCCAGGCAAAGGTAGTTTTTCTCCTATTCAGGAAGGATACTAGATCCTGTTCAATGTTGCCGAGGATCCCTGATCCTATGAAGACTTTGGATTCAGGATCATGAGGATCCATAAGGATTTCTTTCACATCCTGGTCTCTTGCCTCCAAGACGTCTCTTGGAGGATACTTTAGTTGCTATTGCTCCCTTGGTCTTGAGGCTGGCTTCATTGATGAGGTATAGCAATTTTTCGCTTCTTGTTGGTCACTCTCAATCTTTATCACCCCCCATGGACTAGGAAGCTTTACACACTGATGGTAGGTAGATGCAACTGCCTTCATGTCATGTATCCATGGCCTGCCAAGGATAACATTGCAACAGGATAAGCAATCTCTAACACAAAATTTTTTATAAGAATGAAGTCCTTCAATGTAGATGGGAAGTTTAATGTCCCCCAATGTATTATTGGTTTCTCCGTTGAATCCCACAAGAACTGAGGATCTTGGGATAATATCTGATTCAGGGATGTTCATCTTCTTGAGGACATCAAGCTGAATGATGTTCACCGAGCTTCCTCCATCGATTAGGATCCTGCGAACAAAATGGTTAGAAATGAACAAAGTAATGACAAGACCATCATGATGAGGATCCTGGACATCAACACGATCATCCTCATCAAAAGTGATAACTTTCTCCTGTGTGACAGTAGAGGGTCGAATGGGTTTATCTCCATTATCCATCTTGGTCTCCTTGGCATGTCTTTTGGCTGCTGAAAAGGAAGTACCACAAATATCTAATCCACCGGATATGAAGTTTATAACTTGTGCATCTGCTGGAGGAGCAGGAGCTCTTTCTGGGATCTTCTCAGGATCCTGGATCCTTGACATTTTTCTTCCCAAAAGTTCCTTCAAGTACCCCTTGCTTAACAAGTAACCGATTTCTTTTCTAAGCGTAATATACTCTTCAGTGAGATCTCCGAAATCCTCATGATATGCACACCATTTGGACTTGTCGTTTGTTGTGGCTGGTTTATCACTTTTCCTTGGCCATCTTGCTTTCTCACCTAGATTCTGCATTGCAAGAATTAGTTCATTGTTATCAACAGAAAAACAATATTCAAAAATGGGAGGATAATCCTCATCATCCTCTTCCTGTTCTACTGCATGCACGTTCTGGTTATCAAACTTGTTGTAAGACTTGAACTTGTTCTTGAAGTAGGATCCTTGCTTTTCCTGCTTCGAGGATCCTGCCAGTCTTTCTTGGATCCTTTTATCATCCTCTAATCAGATGAATCTAAGGGCCCTGGTTTTCACTTCATCAAGATTCCTGCATGGGGTTATGACAAGATCATCATAGAATAATGAATCCCTACGCAAACCCATTTTAAAGGCTTCTACAGCCGTAGCTATATCCAGATTGGGAATATCTAAGGATTCTTTACTAAACTTGGTGATGTAATCTCTAAGTGATTCATTTTGACCTTGTGTTACCCTATATAGATCACTAGTTAAACGTTCAAATTTTCTACTACATGAGAATTGGCTATTAAACAGGTTAACTAGATTAGCAAATGAAGTAATAGAGTAAGGGGGAAGACTTAGCGGCCATTTAAGAGCAGATCCTGTGAGTGTGGATCCGAAACCCTTGCATAGACATGCTTCTTTTAACCTCTCTGGGATGGGGTTGATCTCCATCCTTTCTTTATATTGAGCTACATGTTCTTCTGGATCCGTCGAACCATCATACAGCTTCATAGTTGGTATTTGGAACCTTTTGGGTATCTCAGCATCACAAATAGGTGGTGCAAAACGAGATATCCTATGGCTACCATCTGCAATTTCAGGAATGGGCTTAACCACTCCTGGAACGCTGGATATCATATCCTTCAGTTTCTGTAATTCCCTAGCCATAGCCTGATTGATACCTGTATCCTGCATAGAGCCATGGTTAGTGTTATAAGAATTATTAAAATTGTTACCTCCCGGAGGATTCAAGTTTGGAATTCCAGATGTGAATCCATATTGACGGGATTCTGGTGTAACTGAAGGACCAGAAGAAGCAATGGTCTGCATTGGAAAGAAGTCTCCTTGATGAACATTTGAGCTTGAGGGTTGTACACTTCTTAAGAATCCTTGATCCTGAAAGATGTTGGATCCTTGAACCTGAGAGGAGGATCCTTGAACCTGAGAGGATCCTTGAACCTAAGAGGATCCTTGGACTGTGTGCATCCCCAAATATCCTCCTGAGCTGACGAAGGATCCCTGATGCTGGAAAGAGGATCCCGAAGGCTGAAAACAGGATCCTGAAGGCTGGAAGTGAGACCCTAAAGCCTGACTCATAGTTGTTGTTCCATAACGCCTTCCCAATGGTCCACTCTGATACTGGATGTCCGGAGCTGCAGATTGCTGGGCAGTTATAGCTGGAGTGTCGAAATCCAGTGACCTTGGTATCAGAGGTGAGTGATCCTCCCCTGATCTCTTCTGTTTCTTGATGTCACCAATCTCCCAGAGGATCTTTTCGTTGGTTTTGTCCTGCTCTTGTATGTGATCCCTCATCTGCAAAATCAAAGTAAAAAGATCACTAGTAGTAGGGTTAGAAGAAACATCAGAAGTTGGTGGTTTTGGAAAAATGGGGCTTGGTCTCTTTGCAGCATTTTCAGCATTCTTCTGGGATCCAAAAGGTGGTGGAGGCAAAGGTGGAATGCCCTGTGAAGAAGTGACTGCCGACATAGAGCTTGAAGTGTTCTTTGCTGAAGAAGCCATATGGTTGAAGATGATGAACCGAAATGAACACAATGAGCAAAATTTTTCAGAAATGAAGCACCAATTGCCCCACGGTGGGCGCCAAACTGTTTCGGTCAAAAATCAGGCGAGGATAATGTAACCAAATCTTTGTTGTGAGGAATGATGCTTGAAACAATGAACAAATGTATGACTAGTTTTCAAATGAAATGAACAAGTGACACAAGGATTTATACGAGGAAAAAGCCCTTGATCAAGAGTTGATCTCCGGCATAAAAAACCTCGGGTGATGGAAACTACCGATCACCAACTATAATTAAGCAAATGATCTTTACACCTTGGGATGATAACAAGCTTGTTATAAGGATCACTATATTGCAATGTGTATGAAATCGCCAAATGAACTGTTGAGAGCTATTGAGAGCTGTTTCGAGTGTGTGTTTTTGCCAAAATAGCCAAGTGTTCTAATCTAAGCTTGTTATCCCCTTTTAAAAATAGAAATAACTAAAATAACTAACTATCCGCTAAATGTGCAAGCTTCCCACGATCTCCATAACGTTCACAAAGCCATGCACGTGCGGAATATTGAGGGCATATTCCCCAAGAATATCGGCAAGACCAACTCCAAGGCGTATACTCCTGCAAAGCAAACTTAAACATAATAGAGGAAACCGTTAATATAAGGATAACAACAAGGATCCTGAATCCTGATCCTGCAATGTCTTCTGAGGATCCTTAATTCAAACAGAATGGAGGATCCATGATCCTGGCAGTGCTTGAGGATCCGTGATCCTTAGGATTAGAAAATCCTCCCCTAACACCAATTGTAGGTCCCCTTGGTTCGTATGGATCTTCACAGAACTGTCAATCCAATCAAGAGTGCAGAATCCTCTTGATCAGAATATCACAGAAACGAGTAGACACAGCAATTCACAATCAAACCGGGTTTCTATTGATTATCAATCTCACGAATTACAATCACTCAAAACCCTAACCACACTCAAATTCGTCCAAGCTGCAAAAGCTCTCACGAAATTCTCACAAACTCTGTTTTGGCTGATTAACCTAAACCCTAAAGCATAACCTTGTTTATATAACACAAGGTTTGCAACTTGGGCTAAGGTTTCCTACATGGGCAAGCCCAATTCGTCCCCCTATGACCCAACTGGGTTTTGTTTAGCCCAAACTCTATTAATTCACTAATACAAAGCTAAACCCGCTAACCATTTATCGTTTAACTAATTACAAGATATCCAAAGACCAAATCTAAGCTGTTGTCACTAAATATGCACCAACAATGCGCTACAGGCGGGAGTGTATAAACTCCTAGACTTAGAAAGGTGAAAACCTTTAAACCTTAGAGAGTATGAAAATACCCTTTCGTTAAAGAGGGTGATCAATCCTCATATACCATAAGGATCCAGGATATAGCCAATAACAACGAAATTGTCAGCCACTTTTACAAGAACTGGTCCCGCTATCTTGAACTATCCCTGGATAACTTGCGCTCCAGGAGGGGTGTTTAAACCCATTTCGAGAGAAAGGTGAATACCTTTAAACCTTTGAAGGGATAGGAATCCCTTAAATGTGAGAGACGGGTCCAATCCTCTAATCTTCCGGTTCATCTTGAGTGTATATCCTGGAGCTACATCCTGCAGCATATCCTACAAAACACCCTTAAACTAAGGTGGGTGTTAGCTTGGCTAACACACCTCTGATGCTTAAGTCAGTATTGGGTTCAAATAAATAAATTCAAACATATTTAAAAGAGATAGAATTCATACCATCCTGAGTTAGAAATTAAATTCTAAACTCACTTGAAATAAAGCTTAAGGTGTATAACATTCTAGGATCTTGGTAACATATCCCCTTCCATATTCTTGAGTCGGTATGCTCCTTTCCCAGATTCTGATTCAACTTCATAAGGTCCTTCCCATTTTGGGGCAAGCTTCCCATCAGCAGGATTAGTAGTATTCTGAAAAGCCTTCCTTAACACCCAATCTCCAACTTGAAACCTTCTAGTCCTTAGATTCTTGTTATATGCTCTTGATATCCTCTATTGATATGCTGCCATCCTTAGCTTTGCCGCATCTCTTGTCTCATTGATAGTATCCAAGTCTTGACACAAGGCTTCAGGATTTGACCCAGGATCCCTGAGGTTGATCTGGCCGTAGGTATCACCATTTCTGTTGGGATCACTGCTTCTGTCCCAAATACAAAAGAAAACGGGGTCTAACCAGTTGCACTCTTCACAGTCGTCCTATCGGCCTCTTCTGCCCACCTTCCTTTTTTATCACTTAGTCTTTTCTTCAAACTGTTGACAATTATCTTGTTTGAGAATTCTGCCTGTCCATTTGCTTGAGGATGTACCGGAGTTGATGTGATCATCTTAATTCCCCAACTTTTGCAAAAATCAGTAATTCTCTTGCTAATGAACTGAGAGCTATTATCACAGATTATCTCAGCTGGTACCCCAAATCTTGTCAGGATAATCCTCTTTATGAAGGATACCACTTCTTGATCCCTGACTTGAACAAAAGCCTCAGCTTCGACCCATTTGGAGAAATAATCTGTCATTACCAGCATAAAAACTTTCCCTCCTGGAGCTTTTGGGAGTTTCCCCACTATATCCATACCCCATTTCATGAATGGCCAAGGGGATGCAATATGATATAATGGCTCAGCAGGCTGATGCAGTATGTTGCTGTGCCTCTGACATGCATCACATCTTCGAGCATATTCTGTAGCATCCTTTCTCATAGTCAGCCAATAGTACCCTGTTCTTAGCACCTTCAAGAACAATGATCTGCCCCCAGTATGGTTGCCACAATCTCCTTCATGTATATCCTGAAGTACCGCCTTGGTCTCAGGATCCTCCAAGCACCTTAGGTATGGACCTGCAAGAGACTTCTTATACAAAACATTATTTATAATAGTGAAACGAGATACCTTCATCCTGAAAGCCTTAGGATTCTCATCCATTGGGATGTCTCGTTCTTTGAGGTACTTTATAAAAGGAGCCATCCAGGATTCAGGATTCTTTTCAGAATATCCATCATCGGGATCCTGGATACTTGCTACCTCCTTATCCTGAGACTCGAAGTGTTCCATCGTTGGATACAGGATATGTAGTATTGGTATCTGAGTTCCTTCCGGTATCCTGACTGTTGATCCCAAATTTGCCAAAGCATCCGCCTCGGCATTATCCTCTCTTGGTACATGTTTAAGTGTAAAAACCTCGAAATATCCTGCTAATGTTTTTGACAATTTCAAGATATTCGATTAACCTTTCACCTTTGACTGCATAGGATCCATTGAAATGGTTAGTAATTAACAAGGAATCAACATACACTTGCAAACATTTAATATTCATGTTCTTAGCCAATTCTAGTCCTGCAATCAGAGCTTCATATTCTGCTTCATTATTGGTGGCAGGAAATTCACATCGAATAGCCTGGGGTAATATGTCCCCCTGTAGCGATTTTAGTTGTATACCTAATCCTACACCTCTTACATTGGTTGCACCATCAATATATAATGTCCAGGATCCTAAAGTTTCTCCTAGTTATTGCACTTCCAGGTCTACTTCATTTTGAATGTCACTACTAAAATCAGCCACAAAGTTTGTTAGAGCCTGAGATTTTATAGCATTTCTAGGTTCATATACTAGATCATATGCACTCATCTTTACAGACCATTTAGCCATTCTACCCGACATCTCAGGTTTCCTAAGCACATTTTTAACAGGATAATTAGTTTTAATATGAATCCTATGTGTCTCAAAATAATGTCTAAGCTTGGTTGATGCCATAACTAGGGCTAATATCAATTTTCTAAGTGTGAATATCTAGTTTCAACATCTAATAAACTTTTACTAACATAATAGACAGGATACTGCTGACCTTCAGGATAATGGAGACGATTATCCGCCTTCTTGGACTTTACCAGCATATCATCAATATACACCTCCATGGTGTCCCCTAGCTTGTCTTTAAACATCATATTCACCAATCTCTGGTACGTTTCACCTGCATTTTTCAAACCAAAAGGCATGACAGTATAACAATAAATACATGTTGGTGTCATGAAAGCAGTATCCTCCTGATCGGACGGCTCCATTTGGATCTGCTAAAATTCTAAGGATGCATCCATAAAGGTCAGCATTTCATGACCGACAGTTGCATCCACCATTAATATATATGAGGTAAAGGAAATGGGTCTTTAGGACACGCTTTGTTTAGGTCTGTGTAATCTACACAAACTCTCCATTTCCCATTCTTCTTTTGAACCACTAACACATTTGCTAGCCACTTGGGGAATTTGACTTCCCTGATCATCTTGGACTTCAATAATCTTTCAACCTCCTCTTGTATGATTGCATTTCTTTAAGGAGCAAACTTCCTTCTCTTTTGTTGAACGGGCTTGAAAGACCTGTCAATCCCAAGCTTATGAGTTATAATATCTTTAGAAATACCTGTCATATCCTCATGCTTCCATGCAAACGTGGACATCCTGCATTTTAGAAAATTAGTTAGTTGGTTCTCAATATCTTGAGGGATATTGGTTCCTACGAGCACCAAGATATCTGGATTATCCTGATCCAGGATAATTTTCTTAACATCTTGCTCTGAGGCTTCCACGATATCCTGAGCTCGTATATTTAATTGCTATCCTGCTTGAGGCTTTGTTGAAGACTTCATTGAGGAGGAATAACATTCTTTTGCCTCCTGTTGATCTCTTTCCACTTTAACTACCCCCCAAGGAGTAGGGATCTTGATGCACTGATGGTAAGTTGATGGGACAGCCTTCATATTGTGGATCCATGGCCTGCCCAATATAATATTATAACAGGATAATGAATCCATACACAGAAACGTTGCATTGAATTTACTCCTTCAACATATACTGGCAGCTTTATCTCTCCTATAGTATTCTTTGCCTCTTCACTGAATCCTACAAGCACAGTGGATTTTGAAGTGATCTCCATCTGGGGAATGTTCATCCTCTTTAGTGTTTCCAGTTGGATAATGTTGACAGAACTGTCGTTGTCCACCAGTATCCTGCGCACAAAATGATTAGCAATATATAAAGTGATTACCAAACCATCATGATGAGGATCCTGGACGTTATCCCGGTCATCACTATCAAACGTTGTCACTTTATCAGTTGTAAGAGTTGTCATCCTGGTTGGCTTATCTCCCCGTTCTGCCTTAGCCTCCTTGGCATGTCTTTTTGCTGTGGAGTAAGAGGTTCCACATATGTTGGATCCTCCTGAAATAAAGTTAATTATCTTGGCGTCTGGAGGAGGTGATGCTGCACAGGATCCTTATCAGTATCCTGACCCTTATTCTTCTTTCTGCCCAGAAGATCTTTCAAATACCCCTTGCTTAACAGGTAGCTTATTTCCTTCCTCGGGATTATGCAATCTTCCGTCACAT
The DNA here is from genome assembly GCA_030545235.1 of Helianthus tuberosus. Taxonomy (NCBI): domain Eukaryota; kingdom Viridiplantae; phylum Streptophyta; class Magnoliopsida; order Asterales; family Asteraceae; genus Helianthus; species Helianthus tuberosus. The sequence goes on along the minus strand of CM060395.1, from coordinate 204,264,573 downwards.
GTCCAAAATCCTAATGGAAGGCACACCATTTGGATTTATCTTTCCAATCGGCCTTTTGCTGGTTCTTTCTTGGCCACCTTGCTTTATTTCCCAAACCCTACATAGCATACATTAGTTCGGGTATATTAACAGAAAAACAATATTCTGACAATTCAGGATACTACTCAGGATCCTCATCCTCAACATCATTCACTTTCTTGCTGTCAATCCTGCCATATGGCATAGAGCGATATGGCTTGTATGAGGATTCTGACTTCCTATTAGTTGATTCGTATGTTGAGGATGAATTCATCCTCTCTTGCATTTTCTTGTCGTCTTCAATCCTGATATATCTCAAAGCCCTGTTTCGAGCTTCATCCAGGTTCCTGCAAGGATTCATCACAAGATCCTGATAAAATTGGGAATCCTTTTGTAACCCCATTTTGAATGCATGTACAGATGTAGCAAACATGAAGGTGTGGGATGTCCAAGGATTCCCTGCTAAACTTGTTCACATAATCCCTTAAGGATTCTTGAGGACCCTGAGTTATCCTGTAGAGATCACTGGTTAGTTTCTCAAAACTTCTACCGCAAGAAAATTGACTATTAAACAAGTTAACCAAATGAGCAAATGATGTAATTGAATGAGGTGGAACGTTTAAGAGCCATTTTAGGGCTGATCCTGTTAGGGTACAGCCGAAACCCTTGCAGAGGCATGCTTCCTTGAGATCTGGGGGAATAGGGTTTATCTCCATCCTCTCCCTATACTGAGCAATATGCTCTTCAGGATCCGTGGTCCCGTCATAAAGCTTCATATTGGGAGTTTGAAATCTTTTTGGAATTTCAGCATCACATATAGGATATGCAAACTGGGATATCCTGTGGCTATCCTGGGATACTTCCGGAATTGGCTGAACTACACCAGGTACACTGGATATCATATCCTTCAACTTCTGAAGCTCCCTAGAGAGTGCCGACGTTAAACCTGTATCCTGCAAAGATCCAAAACCGTTAGTAGAAGGAGTATTAACATTATTAGACACGTTACCAGCTTGAGGAATCTAGACATATCCTGGAGCATATCCTGAGCCCCTCACAGTTGATACCCTAACTGTTGAGGATATCTCAGGAGGATTACCCTGGGAGCGGCTTGGTAAAACATTGCCCTGATTATCCTCAGTATATACTGTCGAGCTGAAGTTCAGTGCTCTGAGCTGCAAGGGAGTGACAGTATCCTCAGCAGGCCTATTAGAGTTAGACTTCAAGAGTTGTATCTCTCTTATCAGCATTTGATTAGTCTCCTGCTGCTGCTTCATCTGGTCCTGTATACTACCAAACAAAGTTAGAATTTCATCATTAGAAGCCATAATAGGAGTTCTCCTCGAGACAGCAGATCCATGGACATTTTGAGCATGAACAATATCTCGAGACGTGTGAGTCTCAACCCACCTTGGAGGAGCTTGAGGCTGCGAAGAAGCTTGCATCCTTGGAGGTGGTGGAAGCACCGGACCAATTGTGGCAGAGGTTGTAGCAGACAAGGATGAAAAGCTCATGTTTGATTTTGAGGCCATTGAAAATAGCTGTGCAAAAAGTTTCGAAAAAAGAAAACCAAGTAAAGATTTTAGCAAGGTTTTTAGTAAGAGTAGCACCACTTGCCCCACGGTGGACGCCAAATTGTTTTGGTCAAAAATTACCGAAGCAATTAAGTGATCAAATTAGTTTTGTGACGTAGTGTGCTAGCAGTGTTTGTAAAATTATACTTGTTTGATTGTTTATAAAAACAGTTTTCAGGATATAGCTCAGGATATCAAGCTATATCAATAATCAAACAATGAGCAAAAAATGTAAAGGTTGACACGAGATATACGAGGAAAGCCCTTGATCAATCTAGATCTCCGGCATAAAACCTCGGGAGCTGACAATCGTCGGCTGCCTTTTTCTTCTTATTGCTTGAATAACCAGGATACAGTGTAGGATAATGCCCAAATCGTTACTAAGTGTTACAATGCTTGCTAGTGATGTGTGATTGCGAGAGAAAATGCAAGAAATTGAGAGAAGTGAGTGTGCTTGTTGTGACCTATCGATCTGGTTATCCACATATTTATAGTTACAAAGAAAAACAAATTCTCCTAGAATGGTGGGATGCCTTGGAATATTCCTTAGTGAACGTTATAGACCAAGTATTGCGGCTTCAACGTCTTTCTTCTAACCATATAGAACGAGTCTTCAGGAGAACAAGTCTTGGTGAACGTTACTATCCTGCACTCGTGACCTGCAAGCAGAATGTTAGTAATCACCAGGATACAACATCAGGATGTTACCAATATCCTGGTCCAGCATCCTGGTTGTGAATAGCTATTATTTAATCAAAGAAAAATTTACGTTGCCATCCATCCTCGTTCCTTGTGACTTTGAGGATGAGGGGATTGTTGGAAGTTGAAAAAAGTAAGAAACGACTGTTGTCGTGAGAACGGAGACGGTAAGCCATAGGGATATCTTCGATACAGAGGTCAGGGATGTGAAACGCTTTGATCTGGTTGAGTACGATTAGCACTCTCCAGACCATGGGCATGGTTTGAGCGAAACTAAGGCCGGTAGTACGGAAAAACTACATGATAAACTCGGGAAAAGGATATCGGAGACTAAGAGAAAAAGGATACGCCGAAAAGCAGATCCACTCCTTGGAGGACACGTCTGGCCGGAGGCTCCGGTTAAACAGACAGATCACCGCTCCGTCTGGGAAAGCGCCGGAGGTCCTCAGTGCGGCGATGTCGGCATTATCAAAAGAATACACCTCCTTCTCGGGGTGTTTAAGCAGGTTTTGGTTGGCAAACGGTGAAGTTGATTCGCCGGAATGGGATCGAGTTCTTGTAGCCATCAAGAAAGTTAAACAGAAAAAGTTTCGAGAGAAAGGAGAAGAGATTGTACCTGAGAATTCTGAGGAAGTTGGTTGATTTTTAACAAGAAAGTGAGAAGATATAGGGGCAACATAGATAGGCAATTAGTAAAAATCGCTTGGGGAGTTGCACATTGTCACATCAACCGTCTTTTCGCCTTAATTGCCTTGGTCTACGTGAAGAGTTTAAAATATATCCGTTCGAATCTATGAATTCTAACAGATATATTTTGGGGACAATTGTTATGGGTGAAATTCCGAGCCCATATCCTGGATCATATCTCGAATTATATCTTGAATATTTAATATCTGTTTACGATCAAGATACCGGACCAGGATATTGGTAACATCCTGATATAGTATCCTGATAGTTGCTAACGATTTGCTTTGAATGCAAGGTACTAACGTTCACAAAGCTTGGTCTTCCTAAAGACTCGGTCATGGCAGTAAGAAGAGAGACGTTGGAAGCCTGAAGAAAAGGACTATAACAGTCAAGAGGGAATATTCGTAGTTCCCCAAGATTATAGGATAGGTTGTTATTTGTGTTTACTATAAATAGGAGTGTACGGATCGATAGAAATACACACAACTTCGCTTACTTTTTCACTCTCTTGGTAGCTACAATCATTCGCAATCACATTCACCAACACTTACCCTTACACTCAAAATTCATAGTAACACTTAGTTGATCCGTACAATATCCTGCACTGTATCCTGGTTATTCAAGTAATAAGAAAAACAAGTCAGCCGACGATTGTCAGCTTCCGATGTTTTATGCCGGAGATCTAGATTGATCAAGGGCTTTCCTAGTATATCTCGTGTCAACCTTTACATTTTTGCTCATTGTTTGATTGTTGATATAGTTCGGTAACCTGAGCTATATCCTGAAAACTGTTTTTGCAAACAAATAACAAACCAATATATTTTCCACAAGTATTGTTAGCACACTACCTCACAAAACTAATTTGATCACTTAATTGCTTCGGTAATTTTTGACCAAAACAAGTAGCATGTACAAGTAACCGAAATACAGGCGTTCATATTATCAGATTAAGAAATATTCGGTTCAACGCCCACATCGTAGACGACCCATAACACTAGTTTAATATATTGTGCGAAAAGAAATGGCATATCAGTTAAATAATATATATATTTTTTTTCTTTAGTATCCACTCATTTTTAGATGATGTGAGATGATGTATCCTTTTGACACCACTATTCGTTCAGTGCAAATTTCTACATCATCATTGAATCAAACAGTTCATTATTATAGTTTTCTATTGAAATGTTTTACTTATAATCTTCCTTTTATGCCTATCCTTGTCAAGTTGGTACTAATTAAATGAAGGAAAGAAACGAGCTAGGTTGAAATTTGGTACCTTATCTTATCATGACATTATAATATATTCAACTCATCAGTATTTAATAATCAATTTGAATGTTTTCCATATTATTGTACATGATGCATGCAAATAATGCTCAATTATAGTAATGAAATCTTATCTTATAAAGAATGTAAATTATGAAACGAGATTTAAAATAAGGTTAACACAATTGTTTCGCAAGTTCATTAATACAAACTTGTTGAATCATATTGCAATTTATATATTGATGCTTACAATAAATCTATTATCTATTATATATGATAAATGAAAATAAGTGTAGGAAACGTGTCATGTTTTTAGAGCCTTTAGATTTGGTTTTTAGCGAAAACATAATGAGACATTATTTTAAGAAAGTAATTGCATACTTAATTTTTTTTTAAATTTAAAAGTCGCCAATAATTTATTCTTTTAATTTCCGTTTACAGTTACAATAATTTCCTTTTCTAATTTTCGTCTACAATTTCTCCCTATATGATTTTCTTTATTTATGGTATAATTCATTTGTGTCTTTGAAATTTAGATTGAGAGCGAATTTTTTTTAATCAATTTCACAATTATACTTTCATATCTTCCTATACAATCGATTATACATTAATTAAGCAATATGTCTATACAATAGATTCAAAATTTTTAATACACATTTCCATTGTATTAAATTATTACGTATAGTATCACTTAAGCTTTACTTTGTAGTGGACATGTGCTAGAAATTGAGTTGTATGACATGAAAGAATATGGCTATGTATCTACTCGCTTGAATATTGAAAAGAAGCCTCTTATATATGCGGCACATATAAAATTGGTTAATTGGAACTCAAGTAAGTTGTTGTTAGTATACTGGTTTATATAAATTATCTATTATACCTTATATCTTACATAATTAAACTTTTATGATATGTAGGAAACATTTTAAGATTTAACTAGCATCGTATACCACCCTAATATCTCTGAAGCATACATTATTGCTTTTAAAATTCGGTCATACATCCCCTGCCATTGTATTCCAAAATTATTATCAAATTGTTCTTCCTTTATTATTTAAATTTTTAATTAAACGTTATCTTCAATCAATATTCATTATTTATTTACGTAAACTTTTTTAAATATAATAAAATTCTAATGCTCATAAATTTTAAAATGATATATGCAATTGTTGGTAAATATCTAGCCATAACCAACTCTAAAAAAATTATTTAAATAATAAAAGCAATAATCATATTCCAAAAATAAATATAATTTGAAAGGTAACCATAGTAATTTTCGACAATTTGAATTTCAAATCATTAACTTGAAATGAAAGTATACAAAATTTATAATCAAGCCAACCATTTCTTTGTTTATGTTTTTTGATATGATTTCTTGACATTTATCATCTTTAGTATCTATAAATAACTTTGTTTAACAATACAAATTGTTTGTTTATATAACATATTTTTTTAATTACTCTTTTTTAGGGGGCCGTTTTCTATGTTACTAATTATTAGTCCATTGGGTTAACTTCATCCATTTTTTCTTTTAACTATAAGGACAATTCGGTCATTTTGGTTTCTTTTCTTAATTGGTTCAAATTAATGCTTATATAATCTAATAATCAAACCTTAATCTTTTCTTAATTATAGTTTTCTATGCTCATATAGGAATATTGATTACTCTAATAAGGAAAACAAAATCATTCCCAAAATTCCTATTTTGGTTTCTTTATTGGAGAACTATTTACATACCAGGAAACAAGGGTGTAACACCAGAGATGGAGTTAGACATTTTAACAACAATTGATCTGTGCTTCAACTTTTGCAAACTGACTTTTGAAACAATATATGAAAGAAGATGATTAGTTCAAATGTTATTAAAACTATCACACGAAATCAAGTTCTTAAAACATATTTCAATCCAAATGAATGTTTTGAAATATTTATTGCGTTTTTGAAAATTGCAAGATCGTATTCATCATTATTCTTTACCGACAACTAAATCCGACTTAATCTAACGCCATATATTGGCTTTATTATTCCAACGAACAAATTGCACACACATTATGATCAAGTAACACAACTAAAACAAAGCAAAATTAGACTTGGATTGAGTGGATATCATTATAAGTGTCACACCCCGAATTTCCACGTATTACCGGTGGGCCCGGTAGGGGAGTATCGCGACGTGGTTGGTAACACAATAGTCAAACAACACAATATTTAAATGCACAGCGGAAGCAAAGTATAGATTCATTTCAACCAAACGATATTGTAATATTAAGTATCACAAGTAGTTGAATATAAATCCACAGGTAGATCAAAATAAAAGGAAACAGTGTTCAACAGTCTATGACATCCAAGCTTGCGAGACTTATTGTGGATGCTAGGAGAAAGCCAGCCTATTACGCGTAGTACCTGCACTTAACCTTTTTGAGAAAATACGTCAGTTTACACTGGTAAATACAATCAACCGACTCATTTTGAAAAGAGTTTAAGAAAATGAATTTAAGGCACAAGGCCCAAATAATATTTTATAACTTAGGATAATTATTTGAATATAATGCTTGTAAAGGATTTACATGTTTCTTATGCGTTCAGTAGCCCGGTTCGTGCCGGGTTAAAGATCAATAGACACACCACATTATTTAAATGAGACACCGACGGGCGTACGCCTACGCCCCGTGCTTAGGTCGTGGCCATTTCGTAAAATGATGCCAGGGATATCCGGGACATGGTCATTAACCCCCCAAAGGCTTTAAGCAAACAAAACAATTTAAACGAGACACCTCAATACTTTAACCATCATACAATTAAAGATTCAATGCCCGACCAAGCGGTATTTTATATACCGTACCCCAAGCCCATATAGGGAAAATAAGTTAAAAGTATTTACCTGAGCAAGTATAAATCACAATCAGCGAGTGCAAGTATCTTTTACCGGGTCTCCTATTCTGGAACGAAGGTTTATAATAACCTATTAGAATCCTAATGGGTCTTTGATTAAGTCTAAACTTAGACCGGTTAGTTTTAAAGAAATATATGGTTCGAACGCATGATTAAGCGAAGACCGGAATAGAATGTGATTTAGACCCGACAAGTTTGAAGACTTGTTTAATATGGGTAAACTAAACACATTCTGGATTTTGAGATAAAACCGATAAGGTTTGACCCGTTTCGGCTAATTTATGTAAACTAGTTACATAAACCGAACCGAACGCGCACGAAGCGTAACGGGTAACCATAAGAGTCCTAAACAGGTTTCCTAAGTTAACATGCCTTAAATATGTTGTGATATCAGTAGGATACCTTCCATTATGCCCAAAACGAGTTTAACCAATAATTAAGCCCCGAAGGGGTATTTTGGTCATTTTAAAGATTATAAAAGGGATTAATTTAGCTTCTTTGATTTGGGTCTGAATTAATCAGTAAAATGACTTAACTTAACAGGTCATATCAGTTGGTGTTAAGTCCTTTGTGACAAAGAGGTTTTAAACCCTTACTATGCGCTTAATACGCTTATAAAGTCGTTTTAAGCGATTTACGGTTTAAAATAGGAATCTGAGTTTCCAGGTCAGTTCATAAGGTTCAAAACACTTCATTTAATATTTAAAATCAGTAGCAATTGGATTGGTAGCAAAAGGACTTGTAAAACTCATTTTATGGCCGAAAATGGTATATTCGGTATTTAGCGAATCAAGGCACTAATCCTAGCTTATGATCAGTTTAAAAATAATTAAAAATCTTCAAAAATCCCAAAATATTATATTACATCAGTGGGTAAAAGTTTTGGTGTCAAAAATTGGGTTTAGATAGGCTTTACGTTAATGACGCCGTTTAATTACTAAGAAGCGTTCTAATTACGTCATTAAGCATAACTCCTAATCTAGACCTCCAACTGATGTGAAAATTTAGGGACATGTTTAATAATCAGTAACAAAGATTATTGTACTTTCATATTTCCAAAATTCTCGTTTTATGGTCATAAGGGCATTATGGTCAATATTTAAGCACTTAACGGAAACGTCGGACAATTAAGGATTTAAGTGGTATAAACGCAAAGGGTTATAGAATCATGTAACTAGGTCCTAATGGAACTTTAAGGCATGTCTAAACCTATCTAAATCGGGTCAGAACTGAAGTCAAAGCAAAAGTCAAAGTTTTGTGACTTTCGGTTCCGAATCGGTTCTAAACAGAAAGTTGTCGAATCAAACACGCTTAGACAAGTTCTTATACTTATTACCAAGTTATATGAATGATAAAATAGGTTACACGCCTTTTACATTGATAATCATGCGTTAAATCGAAGATTACATTTCTGTTGACTTTTTTTCTAAACATCTTTGACTCGACAAATGACCTAGTTAGGATGGGAATCAGTGAGTGCCCTTTTAAGGGTTTAAAGCCCACATAATTACCAACTTATAACTACCTTAAGTTTGCCTAATCGCTGGACCATTAGCGATTAATCATTAAGTCAACCGTTAATTACGACGGTTTGACTTCTAGGCTATAAACTAAGCAAAAATTAATTAAAGAAGGTTAAGTATACTTACAAGTGTCTAATGAATGATTAAGAAGGCTTAGAAAAGGCTCTTGTGTTCCAGAAGTCTTCAAGAAATGCAGATGATATGAATGTATGAATGTTGCAAACTTAGGAGCTTTATATATTGATCAAAACTCCTTAGATTGTTGACATGCAAGGCTACAATTGATACAAGATGCATCCAAGTGCCCCCTAGAGCCTCAAAACCAGTTTAGGAAGCCCATTGTATTGAAACAAGTCATTTGGAGTCGGTTAAGGTGTTATAACAGCCACCTGTGGGTTTTTCTGCATCTGGGACATGCTTGCGCACCGTAACACCAAAAGTGTTGAGGTGCGCAAGCCCTTGGCCAGCACACTGAATCTTTCAAATGTTGACAGTTTGACCCCTGGACTTCCAAACTTGATTTTTACCTTTATTTCTTGCACTTTGGGCCCTCTAAATTGAATTCTAAGGGCTTCAAGACTTATACCAACTTTGTTAAGTCCTTGGTTAACTTTTGATTACCCGAAAAGTCATAGATTTCAACGTTGACGCTTTTAATCCCTCGCACACGAATTTTATCATAACTTTCTCATACGATAACGAAACTTGGTGAAATTTTTCTCACACAATCCAGTGAGCATAATTAATCGTTACAAAGCTTCGGGTTTGCTAAAAGGTCACTCAAAGGTATATCTTAAACATGTTGACACATTTAACCCCTGTAGTTTGTAATCTCTCACTTTCTTTCACAATTCGCTTCTTATGATCCATGATTTATTCGTTTGAAGGTATGAGCATCATGTAGGGCTAATGTACAATATATTTATTCACTGTTGACATTTTGAACTCGTATATTCACATACTTTCCATGATTGTCAACTTTAATCCTTTTATATCATTCTTTCACACGTTCAAACATATGACACGTGTCAACACTTTATAGGACGTGAATTTTCGAGGTGTTACATCCTCACCCCCTTAAAAGAAATCTTGACCTCTAGATTTACTGAAACAAATGAGGGTATTTCTCTTTCATAGTGGACTCTACCTCCCATGTGTATTCGGGACCTCTACGGGCATCCCATTTAACCTTTACAATCGGTACATGCTTCCTTCGAAGCTTCTTAACCTGTAGATCCTCGATCGACAATGGTTTTTCCACAAATTTCAAGCTCTCATCTATATGCACATCTGTATGTGGTATGACCAGTGATTCGTCAGCGAAACACTTCTTCAGATTGCAGATGTGGAACACATTGTGTATACTACTGAGTTCTTCAGGTAAGTTTAACTTATAGGAAACTGAACCGATACGTTCGATAACCTCGAAAGGTCCTATGTATCTCGGGCTTAGCTTGCCTTTCTTACCAAACCACATCACTCCCTTCCAGGGTGATACTTTAAGTAAGACTTTATCACCTACTTCAAAGTGAAAAGATTTACGCTTGGGATCAGCGTAGCTCTTTTGCCTATCTCGGGCAGCTTTGAGACGGTCACGAATCTGGACAATCTTGTCCGTCGTTTCAAAGACTATCTCCGGTCCTGATAATTGGACATCTCCAACTTCTGCCCAACAAATGGGCGATCTACACTTTCTACCGTATAAGGCCTCGAAAGGCGCAGCTTTAATGCTGGTATGGTAGCTATTGTTGTAGGAGAACTCAATCAATGGCAGGTGGTTATCCCAACTACCACCTAAATCAATCACGCATGCTCGAAGCATGTCTTCCAAAGTTTGAATAGTACGCTCACTCTGACCGTCTGTCTGAGGATGGTAAGCCGTACTAAAATTTAAACGTGTGCCCAAAGATTGTTGGAAGCTTTTCCAAAAATGTGACGTGTATCTAGTATCTCTGTCAGAGATAATAGACACAGGTATGCCATGTAAAGCTACAATCTTATCCACGTACAGTTGGGCTAACATGTCGGAGCAGTAGGTCTCCTTAATGGGTAGGAAATGTGCTGACTTAGTCAGTCTGTCTACGATAACCCATATCGTATCATTTCCTTTCCTTGTCTTAGGTAACTTGGTGATAAAATCCATAGTTACCATTTCCCACTTCCACGTAGGAAGTTCAGGCTGTTGTAGCAAGCCTGACGGCTTTTGATGCTCGGCTTTGACTTGCGCACATGTCAAGCATTTAGCTACATAGGTGGCTACAGACTTTTTCAAGCCTATCCACCAATAATTTGTCCTTAGATCCAGGTACATCTTATCAGCTCCAGGATGAACGGAATATTTGGAACTATGGGCTTCCTGGAGGATATCATCCCGAAGTCCTCCATAGATTGGAACCTATATTCGTCCATTCAATCTAAGAATTCCGTCTTTGCCAAGAGATAATTGCTCCTCAGTTACTCCTAGCTTTTCATTAGGATAGTTAGCTTCCAACACAACTTCCTTCTGTGCAGCTAACAACCTTTCAGTCAAACTGTTCTTTATCTCCATGCGCTTGGCATTGATTCGGATGGGTTTCACCCTTTCCTTTCGACTCAAGGCATCAGCGACTACATTCGCTTTGCCGGGATGATATCTGATTTCACAATCATAATCATTTAAAGTCTCCATCCAACGGCGTTGCCTCATGTTTAAATCCTTCTGATTAAACAGGTGCTGGAGGCTCTTGTGATCAGAATATATCACACACTTGATACCATATAAGTAGTGCCTCCACAGTTTTAGTGCGAATACAACGACACCCAACTCCAAGTCATGGGTGGTGTAATTCTTTTCGTGCACCTTTAACTGGCGTGAAGCATAGGCAATGACTTTGCCTTTCTGCATAAGCACACATCCCATCCCGGTGTGTGATGCATCACAATAAACTACAAACTCCTCGATTCCATCAGGCAATGTCAATACTGGAGCATCGCTCAACTTTTGTTTCAGAATATCGAAGGATTCCTGCTGCTTAGGACCCCAGTCAAACTTAATCTTCTTACGCGTCAGCGAAGTCAGGGGTGCAGCAATCCTTGAGAAGTTTTCAATGAATCGCCTATAGTATCCTGCCAAACCTAGGAAGCTACGAATTTCTGTAGGCGTCTTTGGCTCTTGCCAATTCATGACAGCTTCAACTTTAGCGGGATCTACTTGGATACCATGCTTACTAACAACATGTCCAAGAAATTGGACTTCTCGAAGCCAGAATTCACACTTCGAGAACTTGGCATAGAGCTTTTCCTTATGAAGTAGTTCCAGAATGCAATGAAGGTGCTTCTCATGGTCAGCTTGGTTCTTCGAGTAGATGAGGATGTCATCGATGAAGACGATGACAAATTTATCCATGTAAGGCTTGCAAACGCGATTCATGAGATCCATAAATGCGGCAGGTGCATTTGTGAGCCCAAAAGGCATCACTAGGAACTCGTAATGACCATAACGAGTTCTAAATGCAGTCTTGTGTACGTCTTCATCTCTAACCTTCAGTTGGTGATAGCCTGACCTTAAGTCAATCTTAGAGAAGAAACTTGCCCCTTGAAGTTGATCGAACAGATCGTCGATTCTGGGCAAAGGATACCTATTCTTGATAGTGACCTTATTAAGCTCACGGTAGTCGATGCACAGACGCATCGATCCATCCTTCTTCTTGACAAATAAAACTGGTGCTCCCCAAGGAGACGAACTAGGTTTGATGAAACCTTTGGCTAGCAAATCATCTAACTGCGTTCTCAATTCTTTCATCTCTGTTGGTGCCAACCTATAAGGCGCCCTTGCTACTGGTGCTGATCCAGGAATAATGTCAATTCTGAATTCTACTTGCCTATCTGGTGGCAAACCAGGTAGTTCTTCAGGAAAAACTTCAGGGTATTCAGAAATGACGGGGATATCCCCAATCTTGGGCTTCGGCTCATTAATAATCACTTGTGCCATGTAGATGACACAGCCCTTCTTCAAACACTTAGAGTCCTTGAGCATAGACATTTGCTCAGGCAGCCCATACTGGGTATCTCCCTGGATAGTAAGTGATTCACCAGACTGAGTCTTGATCACCACTTGCTTCTTATTGCAAATAATCTGGGCCTGGTTATGAGATAACCAGTCCATACCCAAAACTATGTCGAAACCGGCTAGTTTCAAAGGAAGTAGGGACAAAGGAAAAGAGTGGTTCTTAATGGATATGAAACATCCATCTAATAAGGTTGAGGCGGTTTCTAAAGTGCCATATGCTAGTTCCACCTCATACTTCACACTTAAGGTCTTAACAGGTAATTTCAACAATTCACAAAACTTATTATCTACGAACGACTTATCAAATAACACTCTCGCATAAACATCATTTACGAGAAAGGTACCTGTTATCACATTGTCCTCCTGGACGGCTTCCTTAGCATCCATCCTGAAGACCCTAGCATTGGTCTTCTTAGCCTCTTCAGGCTTCTTGGCGTATTTTGGGCAATTGGTCTTGATGTGCCCCTTTTCATTGCAACCGTAGCAGGTTGCATCCTTCATCTTTTTGCAATCCAAGGTCTTGTGCTCCTTAGACTTGCATAACCCACATGCAAAAGTTTTTGATTGTGAATGCGAGTTTGACTCATACCTGCACTTCCCGAAGTGCTGTCTCTTGCAGATTTTACATCTGGGTTTTTCACCCGACCGCTGACCATCCTTCCTAAATCCTGACCCCTTCCTGTGGTCATTGTTTCCCTTATGCTTCTTGTCTGAACGTCGTGAGTTGTCATCCTCACGCTTCCTCTTTTCGGTATCGGTGTTCCTCTGCGATTTCTGCCTGACCGCATCCAAGGTAAGAGACAATGATATGTCTGCTGCAGACCGAAAAGTAGCTGGTCTGGAGGCCTTCACACTTGCCTTGATCTCCGGGGCCAAACCCCCAATGAAACGGGCTATACGTTTGGGTTCCGGAGTTACCAAATATGGAACCAACCTTGACAAGGTGTTGAAACTGGTAAGGTAGGCCTGACAGTCTAGGTTTCTCATGACCAGCGATAAGAAGTCAGCTTCAATTTTCTCAACCTCATGCTGAGGGCAGTAGTTTTCCTTAATCAGTGCCATGAACTGTTCCCAGGTCATATTGTACAACGGGATTTTCCCCGTAGCTTGGATCAAAGATCTCCACCAAGCTAATGCTTCACCCTTAAAAGACCGAGACACGAATTTCACAATATCCCTATTATCGCAACCACTTATATCCACTACCGTATCCATCTCGTCCAACCAAGTCATGCAATCTACAGCTCTTTTTTCCCCAGTGAAATCCCTGGGTTTGCACGAAACGAAGTACTTATAGGAGCAACCCTTATTACGGGGTTCTTGATTCCGTACGACTCTTTGAGATGGAGCACTCCTCTGGTTTGATGAGTGGTGAGAATTACTGTTGTGGGCAGTGTGGGTCCTGGAGGGTGTTCTAGAGTGTGGTGCAGATTGGGTCCTTGTATGGGTACCACTGGATTCATGGAGCTGTCTATCCATAGCTCGATTAACGGCATTATCTATCATTGCCTGTAATTCTGCACCCGCTACATTTACTCGGGCATTATCATGCTCTCTCCTTGGGTGACTATTGATCTCGTTTGAGTCGGCCATGTAGCTTGAACTGTTACATATTGACAATAATTTATTGGTGAGTTTATTATAGAATTGTCTTTTATGGCAATTTATTAACCGTGGTAAACGTAGACCTTATATGGTTAATTTATTACTCACATTTATTTAGGATTTCTATTATGATTTATCCTAATTATAAAACAATAACAGTTTTATTAGTAGCACAAAAGCCTAGTCATAGTGACATTTTAAATCATAAACCATGATTTCAGAGAATCAAGGCATTAAGGTTTGAACATAGTTCATTACCTTTATCAGACTGGGTCACAGACTATTACTGTCTTTTGTCTCATGTGAAAAATGAGAAGGGCCCGCAGGCATTATATTACCAATGGATGGTAAAGAGAACTGATCATCTTTATTGATGATTTAAACCCATGATCTATAGATCATTAGTTTAGGTTAGGAATCTTTTGAAGATTCCTATTATAAGAATGGCGTGTGTGATTTTGACGGATCACATCTGCCAGGAGCGTTAACATGTTTTCAGATGTTAACAGGGATTGGAATCTTTTTAACGGGTTTTACCATCTTGGCCAGGTCTTAAAATGACATGTAGGCTAGGCTATACCTTTAAGATTCTTATTTAAAAGGAATGATTCTTGATTTATTTATTTCAAGTATAATATATATAAATGCATAAATGACAGAAATAAAATTTTCAAACTTAACATTCCATTAAAATTTAAAAGTAATACACTTTGCCCTAAACGGGACTTTTCACAGAAACACTTGCCCACACAGGAGCTACATAGATAATACAAGTCCTCGCAGGGACTGTTTATAAAAATAAATGTCCATGCAGGGACTAATAGAGACAAGTCCTCGTAGGGACTAAGTACAAATATAGATGTCCACGCAGGGACTACATACACACATAAATAAGTAAATGGCCACGCAGGGACTTAATTTAACTAGGAAATACAATAATACATATTGGGATTTAACGATCCCGCTTCTTCTTTCCTTTAAGCAAACTTGCTAAGCCACTCATGAATCCCTGATTCTTCCTACGTTCTCTCTGGAAGTCTCGCTCAACCCTTTCCAGCCTTTGACGGAGATCCTCCTGCTCTGGTGGGGAAAACCGTGGTGGCTGGTGCTGTAGTGGTGGCTGAGTAGGTACTTGATACCCACGAGCTGGGCGTCCTATTCCCCAAGGGGTTCCATATGGTCCCTCAGGATTATAGGCAAGGTAGTTTGATGCTACTTGGTAAGGATCCTCAGCATAGTTATAGTTAGTGTATGCCGGCGGTCCGTATGGATTGTAAGCTGCTGGACCAGTATATGCAGGGATAGGGTTACCAAAATCTGCTGGTTGCGGCGCAACAGGTGCCGAATTCACCTCCGACACTGGAACTGAAGGTCCACCCATCTCTGGGTCTTCATATAGTGGCGGGTAGTGGCTGCCACTAGAGTGTTGAGGGGTGCTAAAATGAAAATCCCCTGCTCGTGCTGACATCCGTGCACCAGTCCTCCTACGTCTTGGTGGTTCTGGAGGTGCTAGATGAACTGGCGGCGGTGGAGGCGGTGGTGTGACTGCCACGAAACGTGGATCCCCAGAGAGATCCTGCTGCTGTTGTTGCTGCTGCTGCTGCTGCTGAGGCGATGAATGGTGAGATGGTGTAAAGTACCACTCACACTGGTTGAACCGTGCCATGTAACTATCCGGACCTTGGTATGGTGTTCCGTGAAAAGACGAACCATCAGAGATCTCAACAGGATGGTTCGGGGTTCCGGTTGCAGGCTCGACGGGATCTGTGTCCTCGTCCATGTCCATCGCTTGATCACCAGAAAAGTGATCCTCCGGTCCTAGTGGGTTAAAGCCCACTTGTTCTGGTAGGTATTCTGCCGGGTTAAACCGGCCCTGAAAGACAGGAGTAGGGTCTTCGAAGGAATGGTGCGATAAGGATCGCTGTAGGGGTATGTATGAAGGTTGCGGGTTGTTGGGCTCATTCTCGGACTGAGGCCCATAGGAGTGATGATATGGAGGTGTTGAGCTATATGACGTAGATCGTCTGGCAGGCTCCTCATAAATCCTCCAAGGTTCTCGCGGATCGGCACTCCTTGTAGAAGAAGGAGTTCGCTGGTGCGAAGGCCCGGCCTCGTGGTCGTTAGGGGCGCTCATTGGCCTTTTTCCTCGTTCTCCTCGCCTGAATCTTGGCGGCATTGATAAACCTGTCAATATAAACAAAGGTAACAACAAGGAGAAATAAAGGACAAAGTAAAACAAAATAAAAACATTTTGGATTATTCCTAAGTTCTTTGTCTAGACTCGAAGATTTAGGAATGTGCAATTGTGTCATTGAGATTAAACACAAAAGGCTAGTGTTTAATTCACTCAATGTTGGTTCTGATACCAACCTGTCACACCCCGAATTTCCACGTATTACCGGTGGGCCCGGTAGGGGAGTATCGCGACGTGGTTGGTAACACAATAGTCAAACAACACAATATTTAAATGCACAGCAGAAGCAAAGTATAGATTCATTTCAACCAAGCGATATTGTAATATTAAGTATCACAAGTAGTTGAATATAAATCCACAGGTAGATCAAAATAAAAGGAAACAGTGTTCAACAGTCTATGACATCCAAGCTTGCGAGACTTATTATGGATGCTAGGAGAAAGCCAACCTATTACGCGTAGTACCTGCAATTAACCTTTTTGAGAAAATACGTCAGTTTACACTGGTAAATACAATCAACCGACTCATTTTGAAAAGAGTTTAAGAAAATGAATTTAAGGCACAAGGCACAAATAATATTTTATAACTTGGGATAATTATTTGAATATAATGCTTGTAAAGGATTTACATGTTTCTTATGCGTTCAGTAGCCCGGTTCATGCCGGGTTAAAGATCAATAGACACACCACATTATTTAAATGAGACACCGACGGGCGTACGCCTACGCCCCGTGCTTAGGTCGTGGCCATTTCGTAAAATGATGCCAGGGATATCCGGGACATGGTCATTAACCCCCCAAAGGCTTTAAGCAAACAAAACAATTTAAACGAGACACCTCAATACTTTAACCATCATACAATTAAAGATTCAATGCCCGACCAAGCGGTATTTTATATACCGTACCCCAAGCCCGTATAGGGAAAATAAGTTAAAAGTATTTACCTGAGCAAGTATAAATCACAATCAGCGAGTGCAAGTATCTTTTACCGGGTCTCCTATTCTGGAACGAAGGTTTATAATAACCTATTAGAATCCTAACGGGTCTTTGATTAAGTCTAAACTTAGACCGGTTAGTTTTAAAGAAATATATGGTTCGAACGCATGATTAAGCGAAGACCGGAATAGAATGTGATTTAGACCCGACAGATTTAGACCCGACAAGTTTGAAGACTTGTTTAATATGGGTAAAATAAACACATTCTGGATTTTGAGATAAAACCGATAAGGTTTAACCCGTTTCGGCTAATTTATGTAAACGAGTTACATAAACCGAACCGAACGCGCACGAAGCGTAACGGGTAACCATAAGAGTCCTAAACAGGTTTCCTAAGTTAACATGCCTTAAATATGTTGTGATATCAGTAGGATACCTTCCATTATGCCCAAAACGAGTTTAACCAATAATTAAGCCCCGAAGGGGTATTTTGGTCATTTTAAAGATTATAAAAGGGATTAATTTAGCTTCTTTGATTTGGGTCTGAATTAATCAGTAAAATGACTTATCTTAACAGGTCATATCAGTTGGTGTTAAGTCCTTTGTGACAAAGAGGTTTTAAACCCTTACTATGCGCTTAATACGCTTATAAAGTCGTTTTAAGCGATTTACGGTTTAAAATAGGAATCTGAGTTTCCAGGTCAGTTCATAAGGTTCAAAAACTTCATTTAATATTTAAAATCAGTAGCAATTGGATTGGTAGCAAAAGGACTTGTAAAACTCATTTTATGGCCGAAAAGGGTATATTCGGTATTTAGCGAATCAAGGCACTAATCCTAGCTTATGATCAGTTTAAAAATAATTAAAAATCTTCAAAAATCTCAAAATATTATATTACATCAGTGGGTAAAAGGTTTGGTGTCAAAAATTGGGTTTAGATAGGCTTTACGTTAATGACGCCGTTTAATTACTAAGAAGCGTTCTAATTACGTCATTAAGCATAACTCCTAATCTAGACCTCCAACTGATGTGAAAATTTAGGGACATGTTTAATAATCAGTAACAAAGATTATTGTACTTTCATATTTCCAAAAATCTCGTTTTATGGTCATAAGGGCATTATGGTCAATATTTAAGCACTTAACGGAAATGTCGGACAATTAAGGATTTAAGTGGTATAAACGCAGAGGGTTATACAATCATGTAACTAGGTCCTAATGGAACTTTATGGCATGTCTAAACCTATCCGAATCGGTTCTAAACAGAAAGTTGTCGAATCAAACAAGCTTAGACAAGTTCTTATACTTATTACCAAGTTATATGAATGATAAAATAGGTTACCCGCCTTTTACATTGATAATCATGCGTTAAATCGAAGATTACATTTCTGTTGACTTTTTTTGTAAACATATTTGACTCGACAAATGACCTAGTTAGGATGGGAATCAGTGAGTGCCATTTTAAGGGTTTAAAGCCCACATAATTACCAACTTATAACTACCTTAAGTTTGCCTAATCGCTGGACCATTAGCGATTAATCATTAAGTCAACCGTTAATTACGACGGTTTGACTTCTAGGCTATAAACTATGAAAAAATTAATTAAAGAAGGTTAAGTATACTTACAAGTGTCTAATGAACGATTAAGAAGGCTTAGAAAAGGCTCTTGAGTTCCAGAAGTCTTCAAGAAATGCAGATGATATGAATGTATGAATGTTGCAAACTTAGGAGCTTTATATATTGATCAAAACTCCTTAGATTGTTGACATGCAAGGCTACAATTGATACAAGATGCATCCAAGTGCCCCCTAGAGCCTCAAAACTAGTTTAGGAAGCCCATTGTATTGAAACAAGTCATTTGGAGTCGGTTAAGGTGTTATAACAGCCACCTGTGGGTTTTTCTGCATCTGGGACATGCTTGCGCACCGTAACACCAAAAGTTATGAGGTGCGCAAGCCCTTGGCCAGCACACTGAATCTTTCAAATGTTGACAGTTTGACCCCTGGACTTCCAAACTTGATTTTTACCTTTATTTCTTGCACTTTGGGCCCTCTAAATTGAATTCTAAGGGCTTCAAGACTTATACCAACTTTGTTAAGTCCTTGGTTAACTTTTGATTACCCGAAAAGTCATAGATTTCAACGTTGACGCTTTTAACCCCTCGCACACGAATTTTATCATAACTTTCTCATACGATAACGAAACTTGGTGAAATTTTTCTCACACAATCCAGTGAGCATAATTAATCGTTACAAAGCTTCGGGTTTGCTAAAAGGTCACTCAGAGGTATATCTTAAACATGTTGACACATTTAACCCCTGTAGTTTGTAATCTCTCACTTTCTTTCACAATTCGCTTCTTATGATCCATGATTTATTCGTTTGAAGGTATGAGCATCATGTAGGGCTAATGTACAATATATTTATTCACTGTTGACATTTTGAACTCGTATATTCACATACTTTCCATGATTGTCAACTTTAATCCTTTTATATCATTCTTTCACACGTTCAAACATATGACACGTGTCAACACTTTATAGGACGTGAATTTTCGAGGTGTTACAATAAGATCTCACGTGAAAAATGTACTATTTTCCTCAAAAATTTCTTCATTGACAGATTTATTTAAATTAAATTAAAATCGTCTCTCACTCGGGTTAGATTCGGTGAGTCGTGGTGGTCGAGCTACTAGTCACGATCTGAAAACGTTGGCGGGGAGGGAGAGACCAGAGAGGGATGTGTGTGTGAGAGAGAATGATGAGATGACAGAGGAGAAAGATAAGGCATTGGTGTAGGGTGGTGGCGGAGCTGGTAGTGGCCGGCGGTTGGTGGTGGTGTTTGGTTGAAGAAGATGGTGTTGATGAGTAAACCTTAATGAAAATGTATCAAAGGACAAAAATGTCACTCACTTAATGCTAAAAATGGACGGGGTTAGTTAAATGGATGGCAATAACAAGGTTTTGAAACCAAGAGGACCTAGATGTAAGAAAACAAATTATTGGATGAACGTGATAATTTTAACCAAGCCACATGGATGAAAATGACAATATACTCAATATATTATTTTGACACTAAGATATATTGTTAAGGGTGTTAAATTGTGCTATGTACTATCTTAAAACTATATGCGAGTAAGTAGATATCAGAGCATATTATATAATGGGTTTGTTTTGTTGGGCATCCACCTGTCTCATTTTATTCAACTACCTCCTATAAAGGGAAGGTAACCTCATTGTAAGAGGTTTTTTTTTTCTCCCCCTCATATATCCCCGATATCTCTTTTACTATGTTTTCTTATTTCTCATAGATATACATATTTTACAGACATACATCAACACGCACACATATACCATATATATGGATACTTATATGATAATTTAACCGTCGTAGGGTGGTCCAAACTCTGTACCACGATGAATACTTTAAAAAAAATCATCAAGACCAACTTGATGAAATCATGCTTCAACATATGCCATGCATTTGGTGTTGATAATAAGCTTAATTCAATATATATATACACATACACATACGTGCAGTGGCGGATCTAGAAGATCCGCATAGGGGTAACGTTTCAATAAAAAGGGGTAACGAAATTGAAAAAACGTCAAATTTTTCCAAAATTTACACTACCGTCGGAGAGTCACCGGAGCGTCAAGGGGCAACGGAGGTTACCCCTTCTATCACTCTAGGTCCGCCCCTGCATACGTGCGTGTGTTTGTATTATGACATTAGTTAGTGTATGTGTACTTATGTAATTATGGTTTATTTAGTCTTAGGATACTAATGACAACGTTGATGGTTGTAATGTTTGTTGTTAGTGCCGTTAGAGAGTTTCCTACCTAATTCAACTATCATCAACCATCATATCGACATGTAGATACATGATGTCTTCTGCAACAATGAAGATCACTAAGATAATACATTATCCATTTGATCTTTTGTTTCAACTAAGTGTTCATTTGATCTATGCTACTTTAATTTGCGTGCTCTGTTTTTCGTTTTATACTAAACTAAGAGTGCGAGAGCGTGTTGTTTCAATTGCCTGCCACAAAATTAGGGATGATCAATATTCACATATGTGAATTTTTATACTTTATTTGTAAGGCAGACCCAAACTGACATGGGATGACCAGATTATGCATAATTTTCTAGAGTTGCATCTTTCTGAGGACATGGTACAAGATAGGCCTTCGTGTTGGTGTACGATCAGGGTTAAGGACTTCTAGAGGATATTGTAGTAAGGTCTTAGGTGTATTTTAGGGACGTAGGTTTTTCTTATTCTTTAAGTGACTTACCGGTGGTTGCGTTCTTGTGTTTATGCCCCAATGATATTGTATGCTATTATACATGATTTACATTATATTGTGTCACTCTGATCACTTTCTTGGTATTGGTGGCTTCTTATTACCATATTCTTTGACTTGGTGTGTTGTTATGCTGTTCGTTTTGGAACCGAGGGTCTCTCTTGAAGCAGCCTCTCTATCCCTAGGGATAGAGGCAAGGTGTGTCTACATCACACCCTCCCAGACCCTATAGGTAGCTTTGCTATTTGTGAGATTTACTGGGTATGGTTGTTATTTGTAAGCCTTTCTATTGAAATATCATATGTCTTTTTAAGTTTCTTTTATCCGAAGACTTAAAATTTTGCATGGTAAATCGTTGAACCTTCATCCAACAACCTTATTGTTTGGAAGACGCATTCTGATGACTACAATAACAACTGAATGGTTAATTTTAATTTGAATATTCTTATTCTTAGTTAACCACTTTCTAAAAAAGGAAAGTAGTTATTTACATTCCTTTCATATTAAATTATTGGAATCATTCATTCCCTTGTGCCCACTCATGTAACCAAAGATTAGCATGTCATATTGAGGATACTTGGACCACCACTCACCAAAATGAGCCATTGAAGAACATCTGCTCACTTTTAACTCTAAATATTTTTCCCACTCATGTAACGAAAATCATTTGCTCTGCCAATTTCTTCTGTTTGAGCTTTTCCCACCAATAAAGGTATTCCCATTGTTTCGAACCCATTTTCTTTATAATTTATAGAAATAATATAACTCCACTTTAGAGGGTTTCTAACCCACACTTTATGATAACTCCACTCCATATACATGGCCTTCAACGCCTAAAGATAACTCCACTCTATGTATACGAAACTTTTCTTTCTTTAATATTGTATTCGATTGCACTTATCAAAGGGTTAAAAAGTTTGTTAAAACAGATTATAATTTTTTTTCATTTGCATATGGTTTAACGATCATAAGAAATAACTACTTTAATGTTTTTATTAACAAATTCATACACTTAACAATATACCTGTCTCATTGAGAACTTGAACTATCTAGAACTTAAGCTATCAAATATTTTGATAGAAACACTCAAGATATACATGCCACTAGTTTAAAAACATATTGGAAAGATTGCTTGGCAAAAATAGTTTTGTTGAACATATATTTGTTTTATCATTTGTTTTTCTTTTATTTATTACTATTATACATTATATCATGTTATTAAAATCTATTATTATTATTATTGTTATTATTATTATTATTATAATTATTATCATTATAGTTTTTGATGATAGAAAATAATACTTAATATATGGTTATAAATTTATTACATATTAATAACTAGTGAAATTATCACGCGCGTTGCATGCGAATTTGGTATTTATCATTACACTTTATTATGGCATCTGCACTCGGTATAGCAACCGAAAAAGATAAAAGTGAATTCCGGCATTGGTATCGTAGGTCATGGGTCGTATACTATGTATCTTGTCTTCTTGTATCGTATGGCGGTTATTTATATAAGGAGTAAACCTTAAATTGCATCCCTCTGGTAAACTCTGGTTAACACATTGAGTCCCTATTTTGAAAAAAATGGATGTTTGAGTCCTCAGCATTTCCAATCAAATCAGTGTACCCCCTGTCATCTCTCCGTCCATTCCACTCTTACCCATGTGTTAAATTATGTTTTTACCCTTGAAGCTTTATTATAACCTAAAATTTCCCCCAATTGACTTCAGTCTTCATATTAAATTGTAATTGTTACCATATTCAATCTTCATCTTCAATCAACAATATCTCGTAGTTCATCTTCAAGCTCTGCAAAATTGACCTCTAAGAGCTACGAAGCTTCTGAAGGAAAATGCTCTTGTGGTGTTGCAATTGTGTATCGCATATCAAAAACTGATGCCAATCCTAACTGTTGTTTCCTATGCTATGTAAGTTTTGTATTTTTTTTGCAATTGTTCATAGTTGATTTGTTGTTCTATAGGTTGTGGTCTGTTAAAGTCACTTAATTTCACCTGAAGTCTTATTTAATTGATCCATAATATTATTAAGTGCAAGTTGATGTGTCCTACAGGTTCTAGGATCTTGTGTATGATCATAGGTTTAGATGTTATTTAAATGTTGTTGGAGTGTGTAATTCAAGTTGCATAATTTACCATGTGTAATTATAGAGTGTGATTTCTTCGATGGGCTGATACGTTTCTGTCACACCCCAACCGATGGCGGAAATATCGGAGAGAGACGAAAACATGATTGTTCATAGCATCATAACACTAAGTTGTGACAATAATTAATTAATAAAAATTTCATAAATACTAAATTGATTACATTGTTCAAATAAGAAAAATATAATCAAATTGGAGCAATAAAATACATGAAACATAAATAATTTTTTATCATTAGGCGTGTATCTAAGTCCACCCTAATTGTGTTTCTTCATCTTATCGTCCTGCAACATGTATTAAAATATGATCAACAAATATGTTGGCGAGTATACAAGTTTGATACATAGCATAATAATGAAAAATGTTTTAACTGTGCTCATATCCAACATGATATATGTATACAAGTTACTAACGTACTGTACTAGTGTAAACTATATGTCAAACCAGAGTTTAACCCAATGGTGATTACCCAACATCATCGAGATGAAGAGGGTGTAATGGTGTTTTACTTAACAATACCACAAGAATACGGGCATGGCGTTAATCCTATAGCGCTATAATTGTTAAGGTAGGCTTGAAAAGTTAATGAGCATATAGACACAATTTAAACATAGCATATGAGTTTAACAAGTATAACAAGTTTCATGTTTAATGGCAGATAGAGCGTGATTGGTGAACATGTTTAATTGTGACTGCGTGTTTTTGTATATATATACATGTTGCACCCAAAGTGTTTAAAAATGAAAAAGGGATCGAGTATACTCATAATTTTGCGTAGAGTTCCACGAAAACCGAGAGTTGATTAGGAGAGAGTTGATACACTGCAGTTACCCTGAAATGGGTAAACAGAGGTGTGAGTGTTTTGATGTGAAAGGGTTCGGTTCAGATCCTAAAATACGAGAAAATACGAAATAAATGAGTAACAGACCCTTTCGTGCCAAAGGGATCCTTTCATGCGAAAGGCAGTAGCCTTTCGTCGAAAGGGTATTCGTTTTGGAAGACTGGGCTGTTTAATTGCATATTAGTGTGTAAAATTTAATCGGAAACTGATACAAACATAAAACAATAATAGTAATTGTTAAACATATTGAGAACAGAAAGTGAAAATGGCTAAACAGCCAAGTAAGGACAACCCATGTGTGCCAACACAACGTAGAAAGAGTGAACTAAGTGTCAGGGGCTGGACAGGGTTAACTTACTTTGTGACTAGAAAACTGTTTGGGGGTTCATCACTGATGAACTGACATAAAACGGAAATGGAAATCGAAAATGAAACGCAAGGGAACAGTCCCTTTCGTGCGAGAGGGGCACCCATTCGCGCGAAAGGGGTCTCCTTCCGGGCGAGAGGCGTATATTCTGTCGAAAATGTATATTTGATCCATCCAAAACAGATCATTTCTCAGTGGAAATTAACCCTAATGCAAACCCTTCACTATGAAATCAGTTGAGGGCCTGATGGGTACCAGATCCCACCGAGTGTTCATAACAAAAAGTTAAACAAATGTTTCAAAATTAAAGTTTGGAAATATTGATTAGGATCTCTTATTTGGTGAGGCCTCAACATCAGTTTGCCCAAGCAAACATGTGAGAACCATCCAAGAGATGTATACCAGCATGATGTTTTTGAAGAAAACTTTTAGAAATTAAATGAAATGCGAGTAAAATGCTAAAGAAATGAATGGAAAATGAAAGAAATCTTACAAAAATGCTTCTGATCGCGAGAGGGGATTTCAGAGCGTCTTGAGAGTGTTCTGAGTGAGTGAGCAAGAAAAATGAGTGAAGTAGTGCGCCTATTTATAGGCTGGGAGGTGAGTTAGGATGAGAGGGAAGTTCGAGCGAGAGGGAAAGTCCCTTCCACTCGAAATTTCAAGTTCGATTATTTCGCGTGTTTTGGCCGGCTTTACGTGTAACAAGAATATATGTGTATTATCATAGTGTGAAACATGTATAATGGTGTTTAAAACATTGATTTTGAGTATAAACATGCAAACAAATCTAACATAATCGTGAATAAAATACTTGAATTCTTATTATGATCAATAGTCTCGGATTACAAGTTGAAACGAAATAGAATAAAACATGAGTACGAGTTTCCAAAAATTGAATTTAAAACAACACTTTCTAGATAGGGAAAGGTACAAATATGCGAAGCGTTATAGTCTCCCCTACTTTAGGAAATTTCGTCCTCGAAATTTATTCAAGAGGAAGACTTAGGAAAGGTATTTTGGTTAAAACGTTAGGCTAAAATCACAAAAGTTTATGTGAAGCTTATGTGTAATCGTGTTAAAATGCATTGAAATTTGGAGGGATGAAAGGTAGGTTCGTAAAAGTAGTTCATTTGACTAAGATGATTTGAGGCATAAACCTAAGTACGAGTAAGACGTGCATGTGTGTGTAGATAAATGTGTTTGACTTAGTTTGAATAACTCGGTGGGAGGAACGTTTTAAAAGAGTGTGACCTAGGAAGAAAAGTTTTAGTATAACATGGAATGTAATTTGATAAAATGTGCGGCCTAACCGTTGGTTGTGTGGAAAGTTTTATCGGTCCTCCAGCGTTTTAGTAAAACCATAAGTTCGTATGAAAAATGTTTATTGATGAGAAACTAGAATGGTAGAAGTTTTTGGTTTCAAAAGGGTGTTGGTGGTAATGGACCGACTAGTTAAAACTTGCGTGTATTACAGGGTGTAAGGTAGTTTTAAAAGAAAGGGATATTTTGATTAAACTGAGTTAGTGTGGATGTTCGTTAAAAAAATAAGGCGTTTAGACCGACTGGCTGTAAACAAGGTTTGAATGAAGCACGCCAGGGAATAATTGGTAATAATGTGAACGAACGATTCAGTAGATGTATGTGAGGGATAAGAATGGCATGGATGACTGATGAATTGCGAACATAAGGTGTCGTGGGATGCTAGTGATAATAGTAGTTGTTGTAACTTAACGATTTTGAGGATAAGGTTTTGACATGGACAATCTGATATCAGGCGTTTCACAGTGTGTTGTGTGAATTACTAGAGCTTGTTTCATTACATTTAATAAGGTCCGAAAACACCGACTTTCACATGGCACGTTTTACAAAAGTTTGGTAATAAGGCAGAAACACTTATGTATAGGAAGTACCAGCGACGTATCCATCAAGTTTTAACCATGCTACGTCCGTTTCGTTATTCGGTGTCATGTTATGTTCCGCGTTTTCGATGCACAGTAGAACACACTATGGTTTTCGTACGCCTACCATTATAATCCTGTGTGCACCCACGATTATATTGGTCCTTGCATGGTCCGCATAGTTTGTACTAGCAGCGCATGGGTCAGGGTCGTTGTAACATTAAAAGTAAGAATGTGTGCGTGTGATATCGTATAAGAATTAAGTGTATAAACCTGTTTGTATGTGAGTAGGCGGAAACATCAGAGTGATATGAAAACATGATTATTCATAGCATCATAACACTAAGTTGTAACAATAATTAATAATCAAAATTTCATAAGTACTAAATTGATTACGTTGTTCAAATAAGACAAATACGATCAAATTGTAGCAATAAAATACATGAAACATAAATAATTGTTAATCATTAGGCGTGTATCTAAGTCCACCCTAATTGTGTTTTTTCATCTCATCGTCCTGCAACATGTATTAAAAGATGATCAACAAATATGTTGGTGAGTATACAAGTTTGATAAATAGCATAATAATGAAAAATGTTTTAACTGTGCTCATATCCAACATGATAAATGTATACAAGTTACTAACATATTGTACTAGTGTAAACTATATGTCAAACTAGAGTTTAATGCAATGGTGATTACCCAACATCGTCAAGACGAAGAGGGTGTAATGGTGTTTTACTTAACAATACCACAAGAATACGGGCGGGGCGTTAATCCTATAGCGCTATAATTGTTAAGGTAGGCTTGCAAAGTTAATGAGCATATAGACACAATGTAAACATAGCATATGAGTTTATCAAGTATAACAAGTTTCATGTTTAATGGTGGATAGAGTGTGATTGATGAACATGTTTAATTGTGAATGCGTGTTTTTGTATATATGTACATGTTGCACCCAACGTGTTTAAAAATGAAAAAGGGATTGAGTATACTCACAATTTTGCGTAGAGTTCCACGAAAACCGAGAGTTGATTAGGCGAGAGCTAGTACACCGTAGTCACCCTGAAATTGGTAAACAGAGGTGTGAGTGTTCTGATGTGAAAGGGTTCGGTTCAGATCCTAAAACATAAGAAAATACAAAATAATTGAGTAACAGACCCTTTCGTGCGAAAGGGTATTCCTTTTGGACGACTGGGCTGTTTAAATGCGTATTGGTGTGTAAAATTTAATCGGGAAACTGATATAAACATAAAACAAAAACAGTAATTGTTAAACATATTGAGAACAGAAAGTGAAGATGGCCAAACAGTCAAGTAAGGACAACCCAGGTATGCCAACACGACATAGAAAGAGTGAACTAAGTGTTAAAGGCTGGACGGGGTTAACTTACTATGTGACTAGCAAACTGTTTGGTGATCATCTAATGAACTGACATAAAATGGAAATGGAAATGGAAATCGAAAACGAAACGGAAGGGAACAGTCCCTTTCGTGCGAGAGGGGCGCCCATTCGCGCGAAAAGGGTCTCTTTTCGGGCGAGAGGCGTCTGTTTTGTCGAAAACGTATGTTTGATCCATCCAAAACTGATCATTTCTCGGTGGAAATTAACCCTAGTGCAAACCCTTAACTAGGAAATGAGTTGAGGGCCTGATGGGTATCAGATCCCACTGAGTGTTCATAACAGAAAGTTAAACAAATGTTTTAAAATTAAAGTTTGGAAATCTTGGTTGGAATCTCTTATTTGGTGAGGCCTCAACATCAGTTTGCCCAAGTAAACATGTGAGAACCATCCAAGAGATGTATACCAGCATGATGTTATTGAAGAAAACTTTATGAAATTAGGGCACGGTCCCATATTTAGTGAGCATGGCCCCGTGCTACAACTGCAGGGAAATGCAGAAAATGTAAAAAACAAATCCTAAAAAAATTAAAAAGAAAAAGATAAAAATGATTATGCCGTTAATTTTAAGCTTTCTCAAAATCCTTGTGTCCTCAGGAACGGCGCCAAAAACTTGACGAGGGTCGAGTGTGGGTATAAATTTTAGATATATTTTAAGAACTTTTTTACTCATGATCAAGCTTTAAATTTATATATCATGATACAATACTGTCACTCTACACACGTTAGGGCAAGTGCACCCATCGTAGACGTAGTATAGTGATGGTAAGATACTGAGGTGGTCCAAGGACACAAGAGCTTTTAGTAACGGCTTATCGTTAATGTCTAATGTAACCAAATTTTGATAAAAGTTTTTTTTGAAAGATTTAAAAGATAAACTAAAAATAAAAATGCAAATATAACGAAAAACAAATAGACTAGAAGGAATCACTTGGTTCCAACTCCTCTCTTATGTATCCTTTGATGATTTCCGCACTTTGGGCTTTTTAAGAGATTATCTTAGTTATTGTGGTAGGCCCCTCTTGTGAAGGCGACGTTACCCTCAACCTATTGGTCTGAGTCAGTAGGGATACAGTCCCGCAGGGTCGAATTATTGAAAGATAATTAAATAAGTTTTTAATGCGAAAAGTGGTAGGCCCCTCTTGTAAAGGCGATGTTACCCTCAGCCTATTGGTCTGAGTCAGCAGGGATACAGTCTCGTAAGGTCGGGTTATTGTTTTAATAGTAGTTAAATTATAAGGGATTACAAGCCGTTCTTATTTCCCCCCATTTGATGCTATCTGCCTCAAGGGAAGTCCTAATAAGCTTGAATCAAGTCCTCACAGGATCTATACCCTAAACGAGGCAAGAACTTTACCTAAACACCCTTCTAACCCCCTTCCAGGCAGTTGTTAACGCGCTTTATATAGACCGTAAAAACATGAATGAGTGAATCAACAAAACATGAAGAAATGATTAAGTAAAGTTCACCTTCAATATAAAAAAACTAGTTATTAAAGTCATTAATACATACCCAAATAAAAAGTTTGCCAAAGGTTGGAAATCAAAAGTAATACATAAAAGATTCGTCTTCACCAAGTGATGTAAGATATTTAGCCAAGCATGGCCTTTGATTGACAAGAACTCTTACGATCAATCTTGGATCCCGAGGCTACTCCACATTCTAAAAGATGTAAGATGGATGATGGTGGTGCGTGTTGGTGTTGTAGTTGTGGTGTACTGATGGAAAGTGTGAGAGAAGTGGTTTGCCAAGGGATGCCTTTCTCTTGAACCAAACACCTCTATTTATAGTTGGAAACAGAGGTCTGGCACGGCCCCCTGCCCTCCTGGCATGGCCCTGTGGTCTTCTATTTCTCTTCCTTCATTAACTGCAGATGTCAAATTTTTGTACTAACACGCCCCGTGTTGACTGAGCATGGCCCCGTGGTGAATGTACTTGCTGTACTATCTCAGATTCTACGAATCCTGGTGGGCACGACCCCGTGCCTAAGCTTCTGTTTTTGCTATTTTCGTTGTTTTGGATGTAGATGGGGGTTCGGCAGGTCGTATCAATCCTTCTTCTTTGTATTTGTGTTGGTTTCTGTTGTTAATTTGTTCCTTTTATCCATTTAAGCTCTTTTGATCCTGTAAATTAAAAGTAAACAAAGAAACGTGTTTTTTTCCAACATTAGTACCGAAAAATGGTTGATTTTAGCCTCATTAGCACTAACCTTCACATCATTAACATTCATAGGTTCTTGACTCACATCTAAAAAAAGGTTAAAATCATCAACAACCTTACCTTCATGGATTTGTTCATGACATGTAGAATCGGATGGAACCTGAGACATTTGGCTTAATGGCACATGAAGAAAAGCTATTTTTAATTATATTTTAGGAAGAAAAGCTATTTTTAATATTTTTCTGACTGAATATTAGTTTTTGTTTTATGAGAACATAATTATACATACCTATTAGTTACTAAATTTTAAATAACAATTTAATTATTCAAACTTAATTTTTTACTCAAATGTGAACTTATTTTAAAGTCCTAATGAGACTGTTTGTATTTTTGATGTGTTTGTCAGAGAGCTAACAACGTGTCATCTTTAATTATAACTGAGCTTGTAAACTAGCTACACTATTACATCTAAAATATATTTAATTATAATGGTGTGGCTGAACTAACTACATATATAACACTTTCATTTTAAATAATCCTTGTAATAATCCGTTTGGTTTGTGAAATGGTTTTTAAAATTAAATGGAAATGAAATTGAAATTTTACGGAATTGGAATTTATTCCAATGAAAATTTATGTTATGTTTGTTTTGTAAATGTAGTTGGAATCTAAAAATGACAAATTACAAAATTATCCTTAATAAAACTCATTTCCTCAAATGAATGATTTATTTGTGATATAGGCTTTTTGGTAACTTTTCAACATTCCAATGGAATGTTTACAAATCCTTCATCAGAGTGAAGTAAAATTCTTAGATTGATGAAAAGTTTTCTAATTTTATTTTCTTATTTACCTATCAAACACAATTTAGGATGGAATATTTTCCGATTCCAACTTCAGTTTCATCGAAATCAATATGCCAAACATG
This sequence comes from Helianthus tuberosus, assembly GCA_030545235.1. Lineage (NCBI taxonomy): Eukaryota > Viridiplantae > Streptophyta > Magnoliopsida > Asterales > Asteraceae > Helianthus > Helianthus tuberosus. The sequence goes on along the minus strand of CM060395.1, from coordinate 204,233,064 downwards.
ACTCCGTCCAAAATGGAATTGGAAAACATTCCATTCAAAATTATGTTTAGTAGGTAAATAAGGAGTTGGAATTAGAAAACTTTCCATCAATATAAGGATTTTAACTTTCCTTCATCTAACAAAGGATTTGTAAACATTCCATTTGAATGTTGAAAAGTTACCAAAAAACCCATATCATAAATAAATCATTCATTTGGGGAATGAGTTTTATTAGGGATAATTCTGTAATTTGCCATAACCAAATATAACATAATTTTTCATTGCAGTAAATTCCAGCTCCACAAATTTCAATCCCATTTTACTTTCTAATTCATTTAAAAACAATCCACAAATCAGACGTACCCTAAAAACCTAAATGGATAAATAAATGGATCATGACTAAACTCCTAACTTGAGAAATTACAAGGCAAGACCCATGAAGGGCAAAGTCGTAATTTTTGAAAATGGAAACCTAATATGGAAAGGGGCAAGATTGTAACACCTCGTAAAATCGTGTCCAATGATGTGAAGACGCATGTCCTAAACCCTAATGATGTCAAATGTTGACTATAAAGGACTAATATTGCCAAATGATGAAAAGATGTATGTGAAGGGACTAAAGTGTCAACATGCATAAACTATGCCTATGAATGACCTTTTATGGTATTAGTATTCATTAACGACCCACATGTTGGACTTACGAAACCGTTTGGAAATTAAATCAAAAGTTTGTGAATCGAAGGGTTAAAAGCGTCAACATGTTTAATCATACATCTGAGTTATCTTTTAACGAACCCGGAGCTTAATGGTGTTTGGCTATGCTTCCAAGAATACCTAAAACCTAACTTGAAGGGCCAAAAGTGCTAAAAATAAAAGCTATTATGGATTAAAAAGTTAAGGGACTGAAATTGCCAAACTTTAAACAAGTTTGGCTGAGTTTGGTGTGGCTCGCGGGCCGTGACCCTCTTGACCATCTCGGTCTCGGGGCGCGAGAGAGCTTGCTGGGCAGAATCTGTTTGACAGCTGCAAGATTTTTCTTGCTCACCACACAAACCACCCTATACTCAAATAACTCGAAACCTTGGCCTCTTTGATGGTTTTTATAAACAACTATGCCACTTGGGATGATCTTAGAACCTCCCTAAACACCTGGCTTGATCAAAAATCACCTCAAAACACTATAAATAGAGGTGTTCATCCTTCACATTTCCTTGCACCTCTCATTTTCTCACTTCTATCACTCTCTTGGAGATTCCTGGCTATAAGGAGACTCCCCTCGGTTGAAGTTTCAATCCTAGGACCCTTTGTAAGTGTCCTTAGCCTCTGCATTTCGTTTTATAGGCTTTTAAAAGCCGAAAGTCAAAGTTTTTTGATAAACGCTTTGACTTCCGGTTTAGACCATTATGGTCCACCCATTGTTCGGGGCGAACATGGTTACGTGATCGTAATTAGGTAGGTGTTAATCCCTCAAAAGGGCACCTCCTAATAATCACGTTTGCTTGGTCAATTGTCGGGTTAAAGTTATTAATTTAAAAAGTCAAACGGGTCAGTTTTTAAATTAATTCATAACTTATAATGTAGGTGTTATAAAATATGTTTTATCACTATAATAACTTGGTAATAATTATTAGAACATGTGTAAACATGTTCAACCTGACAATTCCAAGTTAGGGTCGATTCACAACCGAAAGTCGCGAAGTTTGACTTCTGCTTTGACTTTCAGTTCTGACCCGAATTAGCATAATTTCATTCTGTATTAAGGTTCCTTTGTGACTATATTATATTATAGTATAACCCTCTGAGGTTATATAACTTGGTCACATAGTAATCTGACTTCATTTGCTAAGTTCCGTTATTATGCTTAAATGTTGACTAAATTGCCCTTTTGTCTAAAAATAAGGTTTTAATTATTAATGAGCATGCAAATAAGTTATGTGGCGATAAGTAAACATATTTAGCATATTTCAATGCTAACATTCTGGTCCTAAACTTGGTCATAAACTGAATTTACTTATTTAATCGTAAATCATGCCTTTAAAAGGACTAAAATGCCCTTTTACATGCAAATTGAGTTTTTAACATAATTTCTTGACAAAACTCGTTACATATTGATATAATATCATATTTAAGATTATTTGAGATATTATGTCTGAATATGTACTGAGTTTATGCATATGTTCTTGTTAAATATTCTTAACTGACGATAATGCCCTTATGGCACTTAAAATGGGTTTTAAACAAAATAAACATGCAAAATCTTTTACTTACTGAAATGTTATGAAAAATAACATATTTTGACTATTCAAAGCTAGACACAACATCAAAATTACTTAAACATCGTAATTATCGTCATTTAACGACTTTAACGCCGTTTAGGCGCATAGTATGGTTTTAAACCATATTTATGAGCCAAGACTTCTTACCTACTAATTTTATAAATTATTTTAAATATTTTACAGTAGGTATAAGTAATGAAGTCAGAATCCCAAATAAGTTCTCAAATTTATGTGTGAAATGACCAAAATGCCCCTACGGTGCGTAGTTTGGTCTTAAAGCATAAACCACACATATATTTGATATCCTACTGATATTATATCATAAATTAAATATTTTTATCTAATGTTTATGACCTTAACATCAGTTTAGTTGCAAGCTCCTTATAAGTCATAAAATGACCAAAATGCCCTTACGGGGCTTAATTTGATTTTAAAACCTAAATGGGCATACATATTGATATCTTACTGATATTATAACATGTTTTAAGTATAATAACATTTGGAACTTGCATATGACTCATCCGGTTATCCGTTAATGCTTATACACGTTCGGTTCGACTTATGTGACTAGTTTGCATAAGTTAACCGAAACGGGTTTAACCTTATCATTTAAACTTCAAATTCCAGAATGTATTTAGTTTACCCACATTATACAAGTCTTCATACTTGTTGGGTCTAAATTACATTATATTTCGGTCATCGCTTAATCTAGCGTATTGTATCGTAATTCATTCTTTAAGCTAGCCTGTCTAAGTCTATGACTTGAATAGGACCCGTTAGCATTCTAATTGGTTAAAAATACCATTATTCCAGACTACAGCCTCCTGGTAAAAGCTATCTACATGTGTCCAAGTGAAAAATATGACTGGGTTGTTAATTCTTGCATTTAAATCAAGTTATAACTCAGGTAAATACTTTTAACTTATTTTCTCTTGTACGGGCTTGGGATACGGTAAATTATTACCGCTTGGTCGGGTATGGGATAACTTAGCTGGATTGTGGCTATCAAATCTGCATAACCCGTTTTAACCTGTTTTGTTTGATAACTTAAACATCGGAGGTTAACTCGACCGTGTCCTGGATATCCTCGACTCATTTAATTGCAAGTGGTCACGACCTATGCACGGGGTGTAGGCATACACCTGACAGATGCAAATGCTAAAATATATATTTACCCAAAAGGTTGGGAATAACTCCTTTATGGGTTTATAAAGTGGTGTGTCGGTTAATCATGTCTCAGTTTCTATACTGGGCCCCATATGTATTGACAAACATGTAAAACTGTATACAAGATTAAAATTCTTAATTGTCACAAGTTATAAAAGATATTTCGTGCCTTGTGCACCTAAATCAATTTTTGAAATATTTTCAAATGTGTCAGTTAATTGTATTTACCAGTGTAAACTGGCGTATTTTCAAAGACTAAGTGTCAGGTACTAAACGCAATAGGCCGGGAGCTGCTTGGTATCAATAGAGGATCTTGCAAATCCTTAGGATGCCCAAAAGTCTGTTAAACATCATTTTGTACATTTATTAGATCCCCCTATGCATCCTTTATTACCACCGTCTGTATAATTATTATTTTAAACTTTGAACATTCGGTCTGTAATAGTAATTGCATTCCAAGCCTTTCGCTGTGCTATATATGTGTTTAATTGTCTATGATGATATTAACTACATCATGATACTCCCCACCGGGATATGTGACAGGCTTTGAAATATCGGGGTGTGACAAAGATCAACCTTCTAATTGTCACTATACACACTTTCATTCTAGAGCGAGTAACTACAGAAAGAAAACATGAATCGAACCGTAGATCTCAGTGAGTGATCGTGTGTTTCACCTTGTGGATTCACTATATTGGGTTGATTTCTCCATCCGAGATCGAAGACAACCTATTACATCGCATTCCCTAGTTGGTTTTTGAAGCATTCAAGTCGGTTAAAGGGTTTTCTCTGTTGGTGCATTTATGTGTCTGTAACTTTGTCTTGTTTACGTTGTATGTTATTTAGTCTTTTGTTATCGAGTCTGTAAGTTCCGTCAAGTCTACATAGTCGGATATCCTCCTATCCTACTTAGTATGACATTTTGTCTCTGTATTTGTAAGGTTTGTTAAACACATGCTTGTGTGCATTGTGTTTAACTATAGTTAGTGGTTTCTTATGTCTTCTGTTAACTTAGTTACCTACTGTCCTTGTTTAGTGTTTGACGAAGGCTCTATCTTCGTCAAACCACTGCTTGGAGAACCTTCTATCTTCGTCTAAGTTTGTGTGTGGCGAAGGTTCTATCTTCGTCACACATTAACCTTCGTCTATCAAGGTTCGTCCCTGGACAGTATATATAGCTTAGTGTGTTTAACAGTTAAGGCATGAGAGTATAGAGAGACTACTACTGAGAGTTTATCGTTCAAGCATTGTGTGTATATCTTTGATGTTGTCCTCGTCCTTTTAATATAAAGTGAATATTTGGTTATCTGTTGTGTTGCGTGCATTGCTTTGTTTGGTTTGCACCGTCACATGGATTCCGCACTCGTGACTGTGTTTGTGATAAACAGGGATGAGGTCTCGTAATAGATCCTCTGAGAAAAACGGACCTACAAGTGGTATCAAAGCTATGGCTCTTATCCTTGTTTAAAACCAAACATTGTTGTGTTTTATCAAGTTGTTTATGTATTTTTCAGAAACCGTTCTTATTTGATATTCATATTTTCTGAAAAAGTGTTCAAATCTCGTTATTTGCTATAAGTTTTATCAAAAACCTTACTACATTGCATGTCTACATGATAAAAATGGGGTTTTTTCTTGAAAGTTTAAGCAAAGTTTGTGTTTCAGAATATTCAAGTTTTTTCTTGATATTCAAAGTGATCTTCAAAGTGTTCTTGACTATCTTCAAACTATTCTTAAAATAATTTCTGAGTTTGATCTGATTTGAATTCTAATTGAATTGTTTATTTCTTATAATATTATTGTTTGACAATTGTGTACATGAAATGATGGTTAGGTGAATCAAATTAACTTTTGTCACAGCAACTTGTTAGCTTTGAAAATTCGTCACACCACCTACTTGTCTACAAGAATTAATTGCCTTTGCAAAAATATCTTATCCTGTGCCAGCGAAGATTGTGTTGGACGAACCATCAAAGTTTTGTTAAAATTGTTTCGTCAAAATTGTTTCAGACGAAGATTGAGACACTCTCCATCCTTCGTCAAAAGAGTGTGTTAGACGAAGATTCAGAACTTCGTCGTTCACACTGTGAATCACACTTCGTCACTTTATACTTCACCATTTTAACTGTCATTTGTTAACAGAAGCTTTGCAAAATTGTCTTAACCGTTTCTTTTCAAGTGTTTGATCAGGTACACCCATATATATATATATCAATCATGAGTACTAACGCTTGGGATTGGAGCAGTAGCTCAAGCGCGGCTCTAGATCCGACCTCCGTAGAGGCGTGGGTTAAGAATATGATGCCACAACCACAAGCAATTTCTGTAAGTCAGTGGGCATGCGTAGCAAATCAAAATCAAAGTATTCAAAATTTGCTACAGAGCGAAAGTGAAACGGGTAGAAACAATCGACCGCCAAAGCTGAATCATATGAATGAATATCCATCTTGGAGAGGCCGTTTTCATACTTACGTTTTAGGGCAAAATACCGAGCTATGGTTATGTTTCACTACACCATACAACACAACTCTTGAAGAAGCAGGTTCAAATGCAGCCACATCGGTAACTATATTTGAAACAGATAAGAAAGCGTACGATCTTGAAAAGAAGGCATTTGCTATCTTGACACAAGCTCTCCACAAAGAATTATATCATCAATTCTCTTATTGTAAGACAACAAAAGCATTTTGGGACATCCTAGTTACAAGAGGAGAAGGGAATGCGGCGACAAGGAAGACTCGACACGACTTGTTGAAAAAGGAGTTTGACGCATTTTTGTTTATAGAAAATGAAACTTTAACTGAAATGGTAACTCGTTATTATCATTTGATAAGTGATCTGTTTGCTTACGGGGTTACTGCAACTCCACAGGAAATGGTTTCAAAGTTTGCTGATGCTCTACCACCGAAGTGGAGCCCCTTTATTGAGCTATTAAAGCATACAGGTGCACTAGATACTCTCAGTATCTATGATTTTGTTCAAAAGCTGGAAAATAAAAATGAAGAAGAATTCCGGAAGGCGAAACGAATCTCAATCCCTCAGAATCCAAAAATGTAATTTGGAGGGATTAACCCTGCTGCAAGCTCAAGTCAGCAACCAAAACTTCAAACGGCGTTCATGTCAAATTCCCAAGTGACTAATGTAAATCCTTTTGGATTTGTACCAGAGCCACCTCAACCTAAACCTCATTTCGATACTAGTGCTTGGTTCCCTCCACCTCAACCTCAAGTTACTCAACCTCCATTTGACTCTAGCGCTTGGTTCCCGAAACCACAAGTTGTTACCCCTTCACCTCAACCTCAACAAGCATTCTATGGTAACAATTTCACTCAACCGCAAAATTCCAATACAACCAGACTTGATACTTTAAACCTTCCCAAAGTCAATGTAGAAGTTGCCAAGGAACACATGGAACTTCTTAGCACAATGGTCAATGCTTATTGTGGGTTGGTTGCAGGTCAGATTGGAAACATAAATCTGACCAATGAAGATTATCAACAGATTGATAGGGATGAAATGGAGTTAATGGATATCAAGTGGGCTTTTGCAAGCGCGGTTAGACGAGCTAAAGACTTCATGAGCAGAACTAGGAAGACTACTTTGGAAAGCAAAAGGGATACAAAATACGGGTTCGACAAACGTAAGTGCACTCGTCCAAGCAGACAAACAAGTCAAAATCCCTTCAGGAATCAAACAAGTACTTCCAATCCGAATCAACCTAACCTGGAAAGAAGGATAGTAGCTGTTAACAACCAGACTAACACCACCAACGCAAACCAATCGGGTCCTTCTCACACCAACCGTGCATTAGTTGTTCAAGCTGATCAAAATTGTGATTGGTCCGTACAGTTTGGAGGCGGTGATCAAGGAGGAACATCATGCTATGCTAAGATTATCAATCATATCAAGCATGTGCATTAGGAAGAATTCTCAGAAAGCAATGATAGCTCGGGTTATACTGGCAGTTCAGATGAGGAAAGCTCGAATATTGGATATTATTGTTCAGAATCGGATGTAAAGGAGGGAAGTGATTCTGATATTGATAGTTTGTTGATGAAAGCTGAGGAGTTAAAGTGTTAGAAATCTGTTTTGATCAAGAAGGCTGATGTTGCATCAAAGGAGATGGAAAAGTTCTTTTTTGAAGACGGATCTTTCTCTTATCAGACTGCCTTTATGGTTAATGTCGCAGCCTCTTCGAGTAAGGTAAATTCTGATACTCCTACTCCTAGCATATGTAGTAATTGTGCAGATCTTAAAAATGAATGCTCTAAATTGAAACTTGAATCTGAAACGGTTCATGGTCACAACCAGAGTTTGGTTATTGAACTGTCAAAATGTAAAGAGGCAAACATGGCCTTGGCTTGTAATGAAAAGGATTTCAAATCAGTCATTGAAACTTTAAAGAAAAGTGTTTCCGAAGTGTCTAAAACTGTTCTTGGCAAACAAATTGGTATTAATAACTACATTAATATTATTGAGGAAACAAAGAAGGAGCTAGCAATGGCTAAATGTGAGCATGAAGCGATCAAGCACAAATTGGATAGTTATTCTAACTCTCGTATGTGCTTGATCACATCATTGAAGTTCAACAACTGAAAGGAAACGTGAAAGGCGTTGGGTATAAGTCGTGTCTATCTCCTTTGAGACACAACTAAACCAAGATGCCCGGTGAGGAGGAAATGCCTCGGTTTGAACCAACTGTACCTCTTAATTATGAGGAGTTTACAACTGGATTAGGGTTCAAATCAGACAGTTCCTCAGAGGGCTCATCTGAAACAAAAGAAAATTCAACATCCACGGAACAAAGTGCTCCAACTGTTGAGGACTATGAATCGTCGGATGATGAATCAGATGTGAGTGATTAGGATACATCTGTTGATGATAAGAAAGGAGTAGACGTTCCTATTGAGAATCACATTCTGTGTGATCCTCCTACTCCTGCTGTGCACTCTACTGTCAAGCAAGAGATGCCTATCACTGAGACAGTGTCTGCAGTTAAGAGTGATAACATGTTGTATACTTTGGTCGGGGATAGTAAAATATATTCAAACAAAGATTTTCCAATTAAAAACGTCAATCAATCTCTGATTGATAAAGTGTTTGAAGATACTACCAGTAAGGTTTTGGGAAAAGCGACCCCGAGAGTTTCTGTAACTCAGTGCGATCCTATTCCAAAAGTTGAAATTAGGAAACAATTTGGAAACCAACGATTCCTGACAAAGCAACAACCTATCCCTTTTAAAGGCAAACAGAAGGAACAGCGAGCTTCAAAACCTAAGGTCTCACAACCAAAGGTACAACCAAAAGGAGCTCGTTTCAAAAAGAAGGACAATAATGTCAAATTTGTAGCATCGAAGGGTACAGACAAGGTGGAAACTTTTGAAAATAAATTAAAGACCGATTTTATTCAAAAGGTTAGAATTTTGAAACGTAATAATCAAAACAATTACACCCAACACACAAACGGGTCTGATTCTACAAGTTCCTCTGATTCTACAAGTTCGACATCGAGTCGCCAAGATGGATCTCCTAAGTTTGTTGAAAGGAGATCCTATTTCAAATGTGGGGAGTTTGGACATATCATCAAGAATTGTACAAACTCGCCCAAAGCAAAATTTGTTGAGAGAGCCCCTCCTGAAAAGGATCACCCTCAACATTGTTCAGTTTCCCCAAAACAAGATAAACGAACTATCAAAGAACAGGAAACGAAACAACGACGCAAAAATGTAAAGGTGATCGAAAGGGCTTTGAAACAAGATGTAAAATCTGTTAAACGGGAACCAAGTTCATCTCAACCAATAAAACCAGAAAATTCAGAAACTGTTAATATTACACAATCTGGTAAACGGAAAACTTGGAAACCTAAGACAGGTGAGGTTTTAGGGGGAGGCTTACAATTTCAGAACCATCAAGAAATTGAAATTACATTTCTTGAGTCTCAGGGAAGACCCAAGACCACTAAGGCTTAGGTCCCCAACTCCAACTGATCCCTAAATGGATTTTGCAGGGTGATCTAGGAGTAACTATTAATAGTCATTGGATTGTTGATAGTGGAGCATCTAGGCACATGACTGGCGACTTACGACTTCTGTATGATGTTAAAAACATTAGAGGAGGTTATGTCGTGTTTGCTGGAGACAAGGGCGGATACATCACTGGAGAAGGAATGATCTCCAATGGTGTTATGAGTTTCGATAAGATCAATTATGTTCGACAAATTGATCACAATCTTCTGAGTGTTTCGCAAATCTGCGATAAGAAGTTCACTGTGCATTTTGATGATGTCGGTTGTTACGTGCTGAAGCCTGGGTTTAAAATTCCAAAAGAATGGATTCTCTTGAAGGCTCCAAGGATTAATGATCTTTATATTCTTGATATGAGCCAGGCGATTACAACTTCTGCACAAGTCACTTGTTTTGTCTCAAAAGCTACAGAGAAGGAGTCAATATCTTGGCACAGACGTATGGGGCACATTCACTTAAGAAAAATGAACCACCTTGTGAAAAAAAATCTTGTGAATGGTGTGCCAGTGAAGAATTTCCATCTACAAGATATATGTGTTTCGTGCCAGAAGGGAAAACAAACGAAGAAATCCCACCCGATCAAGAAAGTCAACACTGTCAACATGCCTCTTGAACGTCTTCATATGGACCTCTTTGGACCTATGAAGCACAAGACAAACTTTGGGGATGCTTATTGTCTGGTAGTTACTGATGACTATTCCAGATTTTCTTGGGTATCGTTTATGGCACACAACAGTGAAACTCCTGAAATCCTCTAGAATATTCTTACTCTTCTTGAAAATCTTTATACTTTGAAAGTAAAGAGGATCCGAAGCGACAATGGCACCGAGTTCAAAAACAGCATAATGGATGAGTTCTGTACTTCAAAGGGTATTCTTCATGAGTACAACTCTCGTTACACTCCTCAACAAAACGGTGTCGCAGAGAGGAAGAATCGGACGATAATAGAGACTGCGAGAACGATGTTGGTAGAGTTGGAGCTTCCCGTTCAGTTCTGGGGGGAGGTCGTGGCTACTGCATGCTATACATTAAACAGAGTTCTTACGGTCAAAAGGCATGACAAAACATGTTTCGAACTACTACACAAAAGGAAACCGGACATTTCTCACTTAGAACCTTTTGGAGGCCCATGTACTATGATTGATCCAGATGGTAAATTTGGCGCAAAGGCTATCGAGGGATACTTCCTTGGATATGCTACTCCAAATTTTCGCGTGTGGAATTTGACAACCAAAAAGATTGAATTATGGGGTGAAGTAAGGGTTCAAAGGTATACTAATTCTGTGAGAGCTCCGGGTGATCCTTGGATGTTCGATTATGATCGACTATTTAACTCCTTTAATCTGCCAACCTTTGATGAAGCAACTACAGCTGCTCAAATGTTATTAGAAAGTGATAATGCAGTTGACTCGTCTTTGGTTCGACCAATTGTTGTTAACCCTCAAGCTTCTACTTCGGTTAACAATATTGCTCAAAATGAGGAAGTTGAAGGTGCCGCTGATTACAATGTGTCGTCGGAAGATGATGTAAATGATACGATTGAAGACCCTTTGGCTCCAGCTGTTCCTATTCAAGGTACTTCTGAAGCAACTTCTCATGTGCATAATGAAGACGCTGCTGAAGGAAATGCTTCCACATCTATGTCTATACCTGGCGTGGAGTTGGTTGTTGATCTTAATCTTAACAATTTGGGTATCGATACTCGTGTTCCTGATAATCCTGAAACGAGAATTCATGATACTCACCCGCAACAGAACATTATAGGAGATGTCCAAACTGGAGTGCAGACGCGTAATCAGCTGAGGAACAACCAGAATCTTGGTTTGTATTCAGCTATCAGATAATCGGGACAACAAAATGATTGGTCCTTCGCGTGTTATGTTTCACAAGAAGAACCAAAATCTTGGAAAGAAGCCTTAAAAGAAAATTCTTGGGTGGAACGATGCAAGAAGAACTTCAACAATTCCAGAAACTGGGTGTCTGGAGACTTGTTGAAAAACCCAATGATTACAAGAAAATCGGTTCTCGTTGGGTATACAAATGCAAAAAGGATGATCGTGGAGTGGTCATTCGCAACAAGGAAATATTAATTGTTCAAGGCTTTCGACAAATTGAAGGAATTGATTACAACGAGGTTTATGCACCGGTTGCACGTCTAGATGCTATTCGGATCTTTCTAGCTTATGCTTCTTTCAAAGGATTCAAAGTCTATCAGATGGACGTCAAAAGTGCATTCCTTCATGGTATCGTTGAAGAAGAGGTGTATATCGAACAACCTCCTGGTTTTGAAGATCCTACCATCCCGATCGGGTTTGGTTGCTCAATAAAGCTCTCTATGGTTTACATCAAGCACCGAGGGCTTGGTACGCGACCTTATCTACTTATCTGCTGGAAAACGGTTTTTGACGAGGTCTTATCGACTGTACTCTTTTCATCAAGGAAACAGATAGAGATCTTCTGCTGGTACAGGTATACGTTGATGATATCATTTTTGGTTCAACTAACGATGCTTTGTGCAGGCAATTAGAGCGTGTTATGCAAGACAAATTCGAAATGAGCGAAATGGGGGAGATGAATTTCTTTTTGGGCCTACAAGTTCAACAAACTAAGTCTGGGATATTCATCCATCAGACTAAGTATGTCGGTGACATCTTGAGCCGGCTCCAGATGTCAGAAGCGATGACCATTGGTACCCCACTTCCGACTAATCACGGGATTACTCCGGACTTGAAGGGTGAAAGTGTCAACTCTTCTTATTATCGCACTATGATCGGATATTTAATGTATCTCACTGCCTCGAGGCCTGATATAATGTATCCAACGTGCCTGCTTGCAAGATATCAAGCCAACCCGAAAGCATCTCATCTGGCTGCTGTTAAAAGGATTTTTCGCTATTTGAAGGGTTGCCCGGAAACCGGTCTCTGGTACCCTAGGGATGATAGCTTTGACTTGGTTGCATTCAGTGACTCTGATTTTGGAGGATGTAAAATCAATGGCAAATCAACAACTGCTGGTTGTCAGTTCTTAGGAAATCGCCTGGTCACATGGCAATGCAAGAAGCAAACTTGTGTAGCTACATCAACTTGTGAGGCTGAATACATTGCTGCCTCAAGCTGTTGCTCTCAAGTTCTGTGGATTCAACAACAAATGCGCGACTACGGTTTTGAATTTCTATCTACTTCTATTTTTGTTGATAATAATGCTGCTTTACAGATTACTAGAATACCTGTGCAACACTCCAAGACCAAACACATCGAAATTAAGTATCACTTCATACGTGATTGTTTTGACAAAAGACTTATTGATGTTGTTAAGGTCTACACCGATGAACAACGAGCAGACCTTTTTACAAAAGCCTTTGATAAATCTCGTTTTGACTATCTTTTGTTGGTTAACGGCATTAAGGTGAAACAAGAGCAAAACTTCTTTCGGCAGATCGTTTTCGTAAAAATTTTCTTTAAAAACTCAAAAATACAAAAAGATTTTCAGTTAATTTATCTTTTCGCATTTTAGGGGGAGAAATTTCAGAAAATACAAAAACATGTGAAAAATTCAAAAATCCAAAAATATGTCTTTACTTTCTGTTTTTAAGTTTGAAAATTTTGAAAAGTTCAAAAACAATAGAAAATAAAAAATGAGTTTCTTGGATAAAAGAAGGGAAAGTGATGATAATCACTGGTGTGGTCTGTCAATATGGTCAAAGAGTAAAATTGAAAAATGATAAGTAGCTCTACTAACGATGTATCGGTAGGCTCACAACCAGAATAAAATGTGCAGGATGATATAAACCTAACAGACTTCAAGTCAGGTGGGAGCCATTCATTGGCATATGGTCTTAGTACCGAAATTTCGTTTGAGAGATTGCTGAGGTTCTGAGATATGCGGTCTTTATGCTGTCTTATCATCCGGGTATCATGGTTGTATCTTTTACCAAAAAATAACGAAGACAAAGTCTAGATCTTCCATGATACTATACATACGTGTACATATTGCATTCGACCTCAATAAGTGATCAACAATCACACGTCCAAACAAAATAAGTGATATTATATCACAGATTCTTTGCGGGAGTCAAGTTCGTCTCTTTGCTGTACGTTTGTACTGACCTGTTCACAGACTTGCTCCTGTGCCCTCATGCATCTGAAAATCAATTTCCTCATCAATAAGTGATTCTATCACATAGGGCTTATTTTCAATCAATATAAGTGAGTTTCTCACATCTTTTATACGATCAAACGGACGATAAGCGGTATACTCACCGGTAAGATGAACTCTCGTGCATACCTTGATACGGGAATGTGCCGTGAGTGGATGAACACCAACAAGTAAGTATAAATTCTACCGTAAATCATATCTCCTAATTATGATTACATCTGATAAGTTGAGCTTATGTGGATAACAATACCGATAATTGTGGTAGGATACTTATCTACAGCTTTAAACAGAAATAAACCGTTTTGACAATGACCGTAAGCTGGTAATGATTCTCTTACCTTGAAACTCGCAAAAAGTTTGTTTCTGTACAGTGTCTTATTGCTTTTAATTAATTTACCGAATTTTTAAATTCTGTCTTAGTTTAAATTGTAAAGTTCATTTTTGATAAGCCGAAGTTGAAACTCGAAGTTTTATGCCGGAAAGCCCGAAATCGACTTGCTTGTGATTTCATTACTTCATAAAAGGTTCTTTTGCATTTGATAAATCTAACACAAGGAAAAATCATGTTTCAAAATTTTTCAATTCAAAACACTTTGGCCCAATTTCAAGTTTCGACGAGATCAGGGATGGGCTAATTCACTTAGGCCCAACCGCAATCTTCGCCGGGCCCAAATCAACCTTCGTCATTGTTTAACTTCGTCAAGGGGTCCAGGTATAAAATAAGGACCCTATGGACTGATGGTTTCACTTTTTCAAAAACCCACAACTGTTCATCTTCCTTCTTCGCAAAAACTACTTTTAACCGACATCAAAAATACCTTTGATTTCTCTGCTTGTTCTCCCAAACCAAGGTATCATAATCAATATTAAACATGATCGAAATCTTTTTAAGACCTCTGTTCATGTCCGTTTAACATCTGGGACTCCGTTCATGTCTGTGATTGTTGATAATACATGATATAAATCTGTTTATTTTGATTGTTTATCATAAAATGATTGAATGTAACTGATATTATATGTAGGGTGTTATTTCATAGATCTTGTTTGGGAACTGATTTAACAGGGTGTTGGGTATTGCGGTTTACTTTTTTGTTTTTATGTGGATATGTTGGTTTCTTTGATGTTGTGATGTTGATCGATAATGGTTCGAGTACACCTGTGATTTTCTTTGAAATATTTAAATGGTCTAAAACAGGGGTTTTTGTGATTATCGTTGTTTTGTTTGTATTTTGGGGGTGATTGACATTGATGTTGATTGCAAAATCTTTGGCTAAAATTCTGGTTTCTGGGGTCCTTATGTTGGGTATTTGGATGTTGATTGATGTTGAATCAACTGGAATTCAACCTGTTTCGGCGAAGGATCCCGTATGATGAAACCCCCAAATTGAATTTTTAAATGGCGAACCCTAAATTGACAAACCCTAAAATGACGAACTTAAAAATGACGAAGTTTCAACCTTCGTCATAACAGTTGACCATAATTGACTTTTGCTGACCAATAAATCTTCGTCATTAAGGAATCAACCTTCGTCAAAAGGACCAATCTTCGTCTGTTAAACACTTAGAAAATTTTCATATGTGTCCATGTTTAACACTTTATACAGTATGTATGTCTATACATGATTAATGTTCACAATGTACATTAAAAGTGTATACATATATGTATTCTATAAGTGTTATGTATTTTTGTCTTATTGCGGTTATTTGTCATATGCAGAATGGCTTCAAAAGCACAAAAACGCAAGCCGACCACCAAGAAAACAAACAAAACGGAAGAAGAAATCATGTCCGAACCTCGACACAATATGGTAGCGTTCTTAGATCCAGAAGGAAAGCTTGATTATTACAAGGAAATTACTCAATGGCTACGGGAATCAAGAATAAACAAAGCCATTACATTCTCAACACCGGTATACAAGTCGTTGATTAGGGGATTCTGGGAAACTGCTAATATCATAGAAGTTGACGGAAAGGAGCTAATTCGGGGGCAGGTTAACCAATTAAACGTCGATGTGTCACCAGAGATTCTAAACTCGGTATTGGAACATCAAGATAATGAAAGTGCTCCATATGCTATTCCGATTATGTGCACACGTGGCTCTCTACTTAGAATGAAGTGCACCGGTGATATCATCGCCAGTCAGATCAACAAAGCTTGTTTGCCCCTGCGTTACAAATTCTTACTTCACGTACATGTTCAATGTTTAAGTAAAAGACGTGCTGGATATGATATGGCTGGGAATGATCTTGTTGGTTTGATGGTCGCTTTAGTTTTAAACAAGCCGTTTAGTATTTCAAAGTTCATCTTCGCTAACATGAAAGAAAACTTAAGAAGAACAGGTTCTCGTACCTCCGGCAACAAATTCTGGATTAATCCTAGATTCTTGCAGATGATTATGAATGTTCAACATACAGAGCATCCGAAGGCAGATAATGATATTCTCAAAATTGATGCTATGTTCGAAAAATCTTTATGAATATTCAAGGGTTTTGCTGCAAAGAGATACACAGAATCTGATCCTCCTAGGAAGATGTTTGGAGCCTTATACAACAAAGATAACGTCGCTCCTGCAAACGATAAATGGCGTCACTGACGTGCTGTCGTGGTACACGCAAATTTAATCCAAATAACAACTATAGATAGTGGTAAATGGGTATCGAACTCAGGGAGTATGTGGAAAATGTGTTGATTTTATAGCTTTGCACTTTAACTAAAATTAACCTAAATTGCAGAAAGTAAAGATCAATGATTTGGATTGTTGTTTTAGAAAACTAAATTACTAGCTAATTGCAAAATCAAAATTGGATTTTTTTTTACTTCAGATTATGAGAATAATGACCACCTTAGGATTCAGTTTCTTTTAACAATTGTGTGAAATTCCAACTAGAAAGAGTTTCATAGACATAACTCATGCATAAACAATTGTTGTGATGAAAGGGAACAAAGTACTCGGATTATATGAATGCGAGGTTGTTTCCCGATGATCAATCAATCAATATCCAACCCTAACCCTTCCCGTGATATCTCGATTGCCAACGGCACCAAGAACGTACGATTAAAACTAGAAATTGCTATATCAATTGACAAGCTACAAACAATTATGCATACACCATGATAATCAAGCAAACACAAGTTATCATTCTAGAAATAATGGAACAAACACACAAAAGTTTAGAGAAACCTTCACCTAAGATGATCACCACAAGTTTAGCCGGACATTGTTCGGTTGATCATCATAACATTAAAAGTCAAGTTCATACGAATCAAAAACAAGAACCAAATGTTTAGAATTGTTTAGAACCAACAAGCATCAGCCAAAATCGCCCCCAAAGTGCAGAGAAACTGTCCAATGATGAGATAAACCCAAAAGACACCATCAAAACCGTTTAATAGGGCAGTTACAATTTTCCTCGCAGCTTCCACCGTAAATTACGGTATCACCGTAACTTACGGTGGACATCAATTTGTTACGGTGCAAGTCTCCTGAGTTACGGTGGAAAGATATGTGGATTTCAGGGCCACCGTAAATTACGGTGGAGCCCAGATTCATGTGTTTTATTCCTTTGTTCCTTCCACGCATGACCCGTTCATCTCCAAACCGTCCAAAGCTGCGTTTTCTCCTCTTTTAGCTCCCAAAACATACCTGAAACATAAGCAACTGCAGTTATCTAATTCAAGATAATTACGCGATTAAGTGAAGGATAAACTCATCTTTTAACATCATTAAGGGTTGTCCTATGGACCACCCGTCACATCCCCACACTTAACCGTTGCTTGTCCCATGCAACTCATTAAAACATTTTCAAAACAAGTGATCAATGTAAACCAAGCAGAAACATGTAGTCCTTTTACTAACCCCTTTTTAACACCCAAAATAACGCACCCCTCGCTAAGTCTCTCCTCTCGGTAACAAGTAAGCACTAGCAGTTGTAAGCTAGACACACAAAGGTAAACGTGCGGTTGCACAACTATAGGCTTGTACCTAAATCGATCCTCCTCCTAACAAGTGCCAAACACGAATGCAAATTAAAGGGACTTTCAAGGTTGTAACGTGGCTAGGTGTATGGGTAGGAAATGGAATATATATGAAGTAGCAAAAACTTAACCCGGTCTTTTTATTACATAATCAAATAAACAAACAACTACCAACTTAACTAATATATACAAGACAACTAAACATCATTTCTTTTTTTCATTTTCCATTGCTTTTTCTTTTCTTTTTCTTTTCTTTTTTGGATTTTTTTTTTTGCAAACAACCATACAATAAAGCATCAAACATATATACATCATACTATTAAAACTACTACTACTAACACTATAAGACCAGGTCAAATTGGGTAAATTTTTAGGTAACTTGCTAGGGGGTAACAAACGATAGGCTTTTAGGCACAAAATTGGGCAACTAAATGTCCAAACCCCCGCCTCTCTCGCAACCATGCTCATATATATAACTTATGAGGTCCAACCCCCCAAATCTCACACTCACACACACTAAAAACGAGGCTACCTAGATGCCCTTATCCTTTTCGCATTCATGTCCAACTAAGGACTCAAACCGTATCAAGGCACAAGTTCTAATGCACCCCCACCCGTAGCCACTCTCATCAAAGATAAATATTATTTATTTACATGTGTGGCTTCAACTCTCACCAAGAATAAAAGGGGTATCAAGGGTTACCGGTACATCAATTGGGGTTAATCTAGGGTGTTCAAATTCTCACATCGTTTCGCTTGATTTAAATTTTTTTCAAAATCTTCAAAAATTTCCCCCCATCCCCACACTTGGGATACATTGACCCTAATGTATGGTTTTAGGAGGATTTGATCACTAAACATCTTTCACATCACCCAAAAGCTCAACACTCAAACCACAAATTTCTTTTTGGATTTTTCATTTTTTATTTTTTATATTTTTCTTCTTTTCAAACATCACACCGCCAACTCGCACCAACCCAAACATAACATCACAAACTAACTAACTCCACCCAACCACCCGACCATAAACAAAACAAGCTAACAAATATTCACAAAATATACAAGGAAGGAACACGACCTGGCTAGTAATAGCGTGGCTGTGGAGGCCCAAAAATGGAAGACATCATGTCATTCCATTCTCCAAATGCAAATGTACCGCTACTACTCCCACCTTGTTGCTGAGCTCCTTCTTGTTGGCGTGGATCGATCCATTGTGAATGATGGAACGGCGGGGTCGGATACGATATACTACCATCATAAGGTGGTAGAGATGCATAATCCACATGTTGTGGATCCACAACCACCGGCCGCCCGGCATGCCAATCTGCATGCATTTTTCTTGCTTGATCATCATTATATCGACTATTCATTTCCAATTCATGGGAATACGCGTGTGTGCGATTCCACGCCTCTTGACAATCGAGGTTTTGTTTCAAAGACCGCTCTATGCTTGCACTCATCATTGTATGTTGATCAAATAACGTCCGCTCCGAACCCGACCATGACTCAAAAATAGGTGCCGGAGGACGTTGATTTTCGATAACCTCTTGCATCGTGCCATCATAAGCCCAATTCGGCACATAAGAACGTTCCGTGTAATCGAAAAAGACACCACCATAACCTCTACCTAGGCCCCTTGGCCTACATTCTCACCACCATGCGGCTCGTCCGCATAATCATCATCACCACTTGGAGCCTCCACATCACTTTCCGGCTCGTCTGCTTCTCCCGGAAGAAGATCCCTTGCACCCACCTTCAATGCTCTCCATCGCTGCCCCTCCGAATTGAGTTTATGGTACCGTTCTGATTGCGTGTAAGTCCAACCAATCCCCAACTTATCTAAAGTAAAAGGCTGATGCCTTTTTGGTGCCCCTTTATCCTCGGATGTGATTGCCTTTTGCTGCTTCATTAATCCCGTGATAATTCTGCAATACGAGATAATATCTCTCCCCAACTTGTTTCGGCAAATCCATAGGTGGTTCATGATCAAGTATCGGATTGGAAAACGCGGAGACCCATTGAGTAGCGAATAGAGGACAGGTACTTCCAGGTACCTCACTTGCTCCTTGTCCCCCCTTCGCGGAATGACATTTAGAATGCAGATTGCTAGCAACAACTTCGCTTCTATCTTCAAATTCTTCCGGTATAAAACGCCACTGTAAGTACCGGGCAAAAATAACGCCGCTAACATATCATTCCAACGAGGATGCTTCTCCGGTTTTATCAGAAGGTCATCAAGACTAGGAATCATGTACTCACGAGCATGTAGACTGTCGTATTTTCCCAATTTCTTCAATGTGTCAAAAGACATTTCTACCAGAATCCCATTCACTTCACCTATCAACTTCATTTGCGATGGCTTTTCATATGTGTTGCACTTGAGAGTTGCCATCCATTCTTGAATTTCATTTATGAACAAGTTCTTGCTATCCTTGTCATAACAACTAAGTGCCGACTCCCATCCTAGAGCGCGGAATTCGGCAAACACACCAAACGGACTAAATTCCACTTCACGAACTTCCCTCTCGCAAATAAATGCGGCAGCCTTGTTTTTCAATCTATTCATACTGTCGTGAAAAAAGTGTTGGTTGCCAATGTTCCGGTTGGTCATCCAATGGACCCGACTCCCATTTTGGCTTTTCAGCCGGGTCCAACTCCATTTCTTCCTCACTTTCACTCTCATCAACTCGACCCAAATATTGCCTTTTTCTCGGTTGTTGTTCCGGTTGCTTGCCCTTATCTTTAGACGAAGTAGATGAACTTGCTCCGGCTCTTTCTTTCGTTCGTACCATTTTCCTACACACATTAGAGCAAACAACACAACCAAACACAATAAATTAGACCCTTTTCGCCAAAATATCCCCACACTTGCTTGTTACTATGGTTGTAGATGCTAGTGAACCAAAACTTTTATAACTCTTTTTCAAAAATTGGGCATGGTGTCTCTACAATGTAGAGATTCCCAACTCAAAAAGTTCACTACTTTACATCAACCTACATCTACGAACCATAACAATGTTCAAGTAACTAATTCCATGACAAAATCTAAGAACAAGCAAGTGGGTATGAACAAATAACACTAATAACCTTCTTTTTCACAATGCATCATCAAAACATAGCAAATAAACTTCCATACCTTTGTTTGAAGATACTAGAACACTTGTGAAAAAAAACTTCAAAAACCCCCAAAATTTTTTGGACCTAGGGTTTGTGATTCGGACCCGAAAGCTTTGTTTTTTCGCAAATCTCTTCTCAAAATCAGAAAGTATGTGAAAAATTAGCCAATTTAGACCTAGATTTCACTTGATTTAGCTAAGAATTGAGAGAGATATGAAGAATTGGAGGTTGAAGAAGGCTATGGAGTTCTTGTGGGTCTTGAGAGTGATAGATGAGAATGATGGATGAGAAAAGTGAAGAGAATATGAGTGGCTGGGGTTAATTCTCGAAGCTGAATAGTATTATTTTTTTTATGTACATACAAAAACCGGATCGACCCTACTGACTTCCAGGTCTACCGTAAATTACGGTATCACCGTAACTTACGGTAGAACCTGGAACAATATCCTTACCGTAACTCAATGTGTTTTCACCGTAAAGCACAAAACCTTTTACTGGCCACCGTAAATTACGGTACCACCGTAAATTACGGTGGCACCTGGGCCTTTATCCTTCGCCAAAATTCCAATTTTTAGGTATATTTTTTTTTATTTTTTTTCAGTTTTTCCGATTTTTTTTTTTTTGTGTTTTTAAAATTTTTCAAAATCATGTAAAAATTACCCTACCCCCTCGAAAATCCCGTGTTGTCCTCAACACAATGTTAGAGCAATTCGTGACCCGAATGTCCCCACACTTGTTTCAAACACAAGATTCAAGCGAGTACGGTAAATGTGCAAACTATACAAAACAAACAAAATGAAATGCTACTATTTACACTACCAAACATGGGCCTCTCATGGTTGTTCCTCATCGACCGGGCGTAAGATGTAGCCCGCTTTATCAAGCTCCAAGTTGATGATGTCGTTCCCTTCCAAGTATGGCTTCAACCGGTGACCGTTCACCGTTTATTGTTTCAGTGTTTGCTCATCTTGGATGTCTACATCACCAAACCTCCCAACTCGCCGAACGACATACGGGGCCATCCATTTGATTTTAAGCTTGCCCGCAAACATCTTGAGTCTTGAATTATACAACCAAACCTTTTGACCCACTTCAAAGGTTTTCTTCCTCAACTTTGCATCGTGTACTTTCTTGAGCTTGTCTTTGTAGGCCGAAGCACATTCATACGCCTCATCTCTAATCTCTTCTATCTCTCTCAATTGTAACTTCCTCATCTTCCCCGCCTCATCATAATCCGCATTTACCGTCTTGATAGCCCAATGTGCCCAATGCGCTAACTCCATTGGCAAGTGACAACCCTTTCCATAAACCATCCGGTAAGGTGTTGTGCCAATCAGAGTTTTGTAGGCCGTTCGGTATGCCCACAACGCATCATCCAACTTGCTCGACCAATCCTTCCTCTCCGTTCTAACTGTCTTCATGAGGATTTATTTGATTTGACGGTTGGACACTTCGACTTGTCCACTCGTTTGCGGATGGTAAGGTGTGGCAATCCGGTGATTCACGCTATACCACTTCAGCAATTTTCCAAAATTAAAGTTCTTAAAATGCGAACCACCATCACTTATAATAACACGTGGAATACCAAAACGAGAGAAGATGTTGGATTGAACAAATTTACAAACAACTGAATGATCGTTTGTGCGTGTTGCAATAGCTTCAATCCACTTTGAGACGTAATCTACCGCTACCAAAATATATAGGAAGCCATTCGAATTCGGGAAAGGACCCATAAAGTCAATACCCCATACATCAAATATTTCAACAACCAAGATTGGTTGTAATGGCATCTCATCCCTCTTCGATATGCTTCCCATCTTTTGACAATTTATGCAATTTCTTGCAAACTCACACGCGTCTTTGAAAATTGTGGGCCAATAAAACCCACATGAAAGAACCCGGTAGCCCGTTTTATGTCCGCTAAAGTGACCTCCACATGCGGATGAATGGGCATGAGTCAAGATTTCCAATACCTCCGTTTCGGGCACACACCTCCTAATGACTTGATCCGGCCCGATCTTGAAGAGATCCGTTTCATCCCAAATGTATTGCTTCACTTGGACCATAAATTGTTATCGTCGCTTCTTGGTCCAATGACTTAGGATGGCACCCATGGCTAAGTAATTTACGTAATGGGCATACCACGATGCAACAAAGGTGGAAACGGCTAGGAGTTGCTCGTCAGGGAAACTTTCATTTATTTCACTAACATCGTCAATCCCTTCTACCGGAATCCGAGACAAGTGATCCGCCACTACATTCTCACTTCCCTTTTTGTCTCGAATTTCCAAGTCAAACTCTTGTAACAACAATACCCACCGAATCAAACGAGGCTTCGCGTCCTTTTTCTCCATCAAATATCGGACCGTACTATGATCCGAATAAACCACCACCTTGCTCCCCCAAATATACGCACGAAACTTATCCAAAGCATACACCACCACTAATAACTCCTTTTCGATTGTGGTGTAATTGAGTTGCGCTTCGGATAAAGTCTTGCTCGCATAGTAAATCACCACCGGCTTTTTATCAACCCGTTGACCCAAAACTGCACCGATAGTAGTGTCGCTTGCATCACACATTATCTCGAACGGCTTTGACCAATCCGGTGGTTGCAAAATAGGAGCTTTGACCAAATGTTCCTTCAAAACAGTGAAAGCTTGCATACACTCATTAGTAAAATCAAATGGGACATCTTTTACTAACAAGTTGCATAAAGGTTTGGTAATAACACTAAAACCTTTAATGAAACGGCTATAGAACCCCGCGTGTCCCAAAAATGACCTTACACCCTTAACATTTTTCGGAGGTGGCAAAGATGCTATTACCCGTATTTTTGCCTTATCCACCTCCATTCCCCTTTCCGAAATTACGTGACCCAACACAATGCCCTCTTGCACCATAAAGTGACTTTTCCTCCAACTAAGCACTAAATTTTTCTCAACACATCTTTTTAAAACTTTTTGTAATTCGTTGAGACAAGATTCAAAACTAGTGCCAAAAATGGAAAAGTCATCCATAAATACTTCAAGCGACTCTCCAACCATGTCCGAGAAGATACTCATCATACATCGTTGGAAAGTTGTCGGTGCATTGCACAAGCCAAATGGCATTCGCCGAAAGGCAAAGGTACCATATGGACAAGTTAAGGTGGTCTTGTGTTGGTCATCCGGGTGTATTGCTATTTGATTGTAACCCGAATACCCGTCCAAAAAGCAGTAATATTTTTGACCCGACAGTTTTTCAATGATTTGGTCAATAAAAGGCAACGGGAAATGGTCCTTAGAAGTGGCGGCATTCAATTTTCGGTAGTCAATACATACACGCCACCCGGTGACCGGTCGGGTGGCAATTTGTTCACCATTTTCATCTTTGAGTACTTGAATACCGGCCTTCTTAGGCACAACTTGGGTAGGACTTACCGAAGCACTATCCGAAATCGGATAAATAATTCCCGCGTCCAACCATTTGATTACCTCTTTTTTTACTACCTCCCTTAGGTTCGGATTCAATCTCCTTTGAGCTTCTCGTGTTGGTTTCGCTTCTTCGGTGGTGATTATCTTGTGCATGACGATTGATGGACTAATTCCTTTGAGATCGGCAATCGTCCATCCAATAGCTCCCTTGTTTTCTTTCAAAACTTCCAACAATGCTTGTTCTTGCGCCAACTCTAGATTAGAGGCAATAATGACCGGTAAAGTATCATTATCCCCTAAGAAAGCATACTTCAACTGACTCGGCAAGTCTTTAAGTTCCAACTTTGGCGGTTCCTCTAACGATGGTTTAGTACCCGAGTTTATCTCCACCAGCAAGCCTTCGAATTGGTGAGTCTATGGCGGTCGACCTTCTTTCAAGGCCATTGCATCCTGTTTTTCCTCTTCAACCCGAAGTGCATAAGCATGTACCTGTTCAGAAAAATCACACAAGCAAGCAAACATCCAAACCATCCTCCTCATACTCATGCGGGTTGCATCCGTCAACTAAATCTGCCATGAAACACTCATCAACACCATTAGCATTAGAATTGTTAGTAAAAACATTCAAACGCATTTTTCGATTCCCAAAAGTCATATCGACTGTAACAAATCTACAATCTATCACAGCATGCGCGGTGCTAAAAAATGGCCGACCCAAAATTACGTTTTGTTGTTGTTTTGGGTCCGCGGATGAGTAGTCCAAGACTAAAAAGTCAACCGGGTAATAAAACTCATCAATTTTAACAATTACATTTTGAACCATTCCCCGAGGTAACTTATGAGACAAATCGGCTAAAACAACCGTTGTCTCCACCCTAGCTAACGGACCAAAGTCATATTGGTCATATAAGCCCCCCGGTAAAATACTAACTCCGGCTCCAAGATCTAGCAACGCCTTCGCCATTTGAAAATTACCAACTTGTATGTTAATCAATGGCGTGCCCGGATCTTGGAGCTTAGGAGGAAGCTCCCCATTCAAAACCGCACTCACTTGCCCGGTTAAATCCACCCGCTTAGGCATTTTCTTCTTTTGTTGCCTTTTTTGTGTACATAATTCTTTTAGAAATTTTGCATAGGCGGGTACTTGTTTTATTGCATCAAGGAGTGGAAGATTAATTTTAACTTGTTTAAACATGTCCCACAACTCTTCTTTTTGGGGACCTCTTGGTGCAATAAAAATTTTCCTACCCGGGTCAAGTAAAACCGATGGAAACGGGACTTGACTCGGTTCACCCTCAACTTTTTCATTTTTTTTCATTTTCACCCAACCCCGGTTTTTTAACATTTGCTTCTTTAGGTTTAACCGGTGAAACTTCATCATCGTCACTTTCATTACCCGTGACATCCTCAACTACCCCCTCAACCAATTCGGGTGACAAATTCGCTTTAAATTCTTTTCCACTTCTTAAAACACTAACATGATGAACATTAACATTACCTCGTGACGTACCATGTGAAGGATTTACCTTGGTATCGCTAGGAAGTTGACCTTTGCTCTTTTTCAATTCCGCCACATCGGTTGCCAATTGACCCATTTGGGTTGTTAGTGATTGGATGCTCTTGTCACGAACCTCATCCTTTTGCATTCGAACTTCATCGAGTTGGTTCCGTTTTTGCATTTCCGCTTGCATGCTTTTTAACATTTCCATCATCTCGTTTCCACCCGAAGACCCCGCTTGTTCTTGACCCGTTGGATATTGTTTTTGGTATCCTTGATTGTTCCTACCTCTATATCCACTTTGGTTGTTATAAGGTTGGCGCGAACCAAAGTTACCTTGGCTACCTTGAAAGTTCGGGTTAGCTTGATTTGAAGGGTTCCCATACCGAAAATTTGGGTGGTTCCTCAATCCGGGGTGGTATGTGTTAGAATTCATGTTGTAGTTTCTACCACCCCCTCCTTGACCTTGTACCGCATGAACTTCTTCATATTGTCCTTCCACCATTCCTTGGCAATTTTCAGCCGCATGACCTATTTCATTACACAATGCACAAACATCATAAATTTGGTTAGTGGTTTGAACATTACCATCATCTATTGCGTGCACTTGAGGTCGGGCAATGGCCGGTCGTGCTCTCCTTGATGCTTGAGCTTTCCTCTTAGATGTAATTGCCATTTGCTCCAAGAACTCCGAATCGTCTTGCTCATAATTCGTACCAAAAGTGCCACCAGTAATAGACATTAAATCTCGAGCATCTTCGGCACTCAACCCCTCATGAAAAGCGTTCTTCAATTCCCAAAGTTCAATTCCATGGTGAGGGCAATTCTTGATCATCATATTGAAACGCTCAAACGCCTCATGAAACATTTCACCTTCTTGTTGCTGAAAACTCCTCAATCCCTTCCTAGCATCATTAGTCTTTTGGGCGGTGTAAAATTCATCTAGAAAAATTTGTTGCATCTCCGCCCAAGTGTAAATAGATGCTGAAGGCAAAGTGTAGAACCATT
Organism: Helianthus tuberosus; assembly: GCA_030545235.1. Taxonomy (NCBI): domain Eukaryota; kingdom Viridiplantae; phylum Streptophyta; class Magnoliopsida; order Asterales; family Asteraceae; genus Helianthus; species Helianthus tuberosus. The sequence continues at coordinate 204,206,449 of CM060395.1, read as the reverse complement.
TCTTTGCCTTGTCCTCCAAAGAGAATTGAAACAAGACTAACTTGACATCATCGGCCAAAAAACCTTGACTCCCAAGAGTATTGCAAATTGAGTCATAGGCCTCCAAATGAAAATACGGTTCCTCCGTTTCTAGCCCTTTATATTTCGGCAAACTTTGCAAAGAATTTGTTCTCACTTCAAAGGTCCTCCCTTGATCATTGTGAGGGATAACTACCTGTGAAAGATTTTGAGTGATTACCGGCCTAAAATGCGCTTCAATGCCTCTCGCATGTTCTCTAAGATGCCTTCTTGGCACACCCAACCTAACCCTTGGTCGAATAGGGCCCATTGGCCTTGGTATAGGCCCTTGTGGTACATGTGGTTGAAATTGTTGTTGTGGCATCGGTTGGTGTTGAATCGGCCTTTGGAATTGAGGTTGTACGTTTTGCGGTCGAACTTGTTGCAATGGTATAGGGCGTTGCACTTGTGGCCCTTGTGGCCTTGGTCGAATGTGTTGTGGTATAAGTTGTTGTTGGTGAAACCCACCAACACTTGACATTCTTTGAGTTTGCCCTGGCACATAACCAAACTCTCCTTGATCACCATCACCCCCATAAGCATACCTGTGACAACTCGGAATTTAGAACCTTTTATTTGTATCTCAATGTAACATGCTTAAACGTGTGACTAGTTAACTATGTTGGTTTAATGAGATAAGCGAACATTCTATGCGATTATGTGTTATGTGTATATGCTCGTATGTATAGTATGTGTATAGGTTTATGTGAGCCGAGAACCAAGAACCCGACCCGAGACCATGCGGTCTCGAGTGAACAAGTAACACTTGGGCCGGATGGGCCACGCACCCCATTTAACCCAACCGAAACCCATTAGGGTGCATCATGTGGACAAGTATATAACCCTTAGTGATGTTAACCTTGCCATTCTTTGGACAATCCACACACACACTCTCCCTCTCTCTCTCTCACGAAAACCCTAAGTCTCAACATCACCTCTCCTCCTTCATTCTCGGATCAAACCGGTGACACTAGGACTCGCGGATCGGCACACACACACACACACTCGGAAGCTTCATACTCACCTTTGAAACCCATCAACCGGTTAGTGTTCTTATGATGTTGTTGTTAATTGGTAGTATGAATGATATGATCTAACTAGTGTAGTTGTATGATTGATGATGTTTTTGTGAATCGGTTGTGTGTGATGTTGATAATCGGCTAACATGCTTTGTTTTCGGATATGTTACACAATGAACTCATGATATCTTGTGTCTAAATATGATTCAAACCATTGATTTTTTATGTTCATGAAAACCGGCTTGCATATGTGTAGTACCATGTTAATCGGATTAGTGTAGAGTTGATTTTAGATGTTATGTGATGATTTGAAACCTTTAGATGAATACGTTCAAGTGTGATGATTTGTTGTTCATGATTATGTTGTGATTAATGCTAGAAACCGAAAATGTGATGAACAAGTTTGAATAATCAACATGAACATGACTTGAATATATGAAGAACAACTTGAAGATGATATGAAATTGTTATGAACATTTGAAACTGCCATGTTTGATCCATTTTGGTTAATTGTTAGACAATTAGACATGTTAGTGCATTGTCATTGGATAGTACATAAAATCACAACAGTGAAATCCCATTGGTCTAGTACAATGTGGAATTCAGCACATGTCCCCAGCCGAGAACTTCAGTCTCGACTCGAGACCACCACGGAACAAGTCGAGATCCCCGGTTGCGACACAGATTGCGAGTCGAGGACCCATAGTCTCGACTCGAGACCAAAACAGCACAACTCGAAATCGCAGTTGCGAGTCCAGTTGCGACTCGAGACCAGAACATGCATGACCCGAGACCTCCACGTTTGCGACTCGAGAACACATGAGCACAACTCGAGACCGCACAGTCTCGAGTAGAGACCGTACAGTCTCGACTCGAGACCACACACTTGTGCACGCTGAATTGGACTTGCATGATTATGGGCTTAAGTAATTGGGCCGGACTCTTGGGCCTGATGTATAGATCTTGTACGTTCCTGATTGAACGTGAATGTTAATAGACTGCCATGAATGATACTTGGATGCAATGTGCTAGAAACATACGTGTACTACTTGAATACGAACCTGATTTGTATGGTACAACTATGATAGGACGTGAGTGACCACAATATTGCTTGTTTGACTTTTCTGTGTATCTGCCGAGCAAACCAAGGTGAGTTCACACCCTCTACAAAGCATGGGATTCCCAGGGGTCGGGAATTGGGTTAAGGAACAAGGGTTCCTCGTCCTCCTTGGGTAGGACAGCATTGGTTCAGGAATGTAATTCCTCGTCCTCATGGACAGATAACTCGTACTAGACCAAAACTCTATCACGAAGTCCCTCCTTTTATATCGACTTAATCGCCGGGCCAATGGCGAGCGGGTCATTAGTTAGATAGCGCTATTTAGGTCTGACAAACCTCACACCGTGCTGCAGAGGACGGGCGTGAACTAATGGATCTGGGGCACGTCAATGATGATAGACATTGACAGTTTCAGGGCACATAAACATGACTACAGTCAGCAGTCGATATGGTAACGAGTCTAGTGTATACATGGGGTAGCCCCCACGGCCGAAATGCCAGATAACTAACACGGGGTAGCCCCCACGGCTGGATAGCCAGAGTAACCGGGAACAAACAAGTCACGTTTTCAACTATGGGGTAACCCCCACGGCAGGATTGCCAGATAAAGGAAACTGTTTTCGAAACAACTTAAAACGAACACCCAACCGTGAACTCACTCAACTTGTTGTTGACTCGTTACTACATGCTTTGCAGGTCCTTAGGTTCTTAGCTGGAGCTTGCATGGAGGAGGATCGTTGTGGGACATGGACGACTGTGTGCCATGTTAAACTTTGGAACAATTTAACTTATGTTTTGATTTAAGACTTATGCTTCCGCTTGCAACTTAACTATGTTTTGCTTGGACACCAATTGTATTGGTTAAACTTTCTTATCTTTTAACTTGCATGTTCAATATGATTGGTGGCTGGATCCTGGTCAGTCACGCCTCCAAGCGGTGGTATTCCACAGGTGGATTTTGGGGGTGTGACAGATTGGTATCAATTCCATTGGTTATAGTGAACTTGGTTTTAATAAAGGGGAAAAAAAAAACGTTTTTGTTAAAACCAAACTATAACCTGTACAGTGCTCAACGGTCCACAACGACGCTTCACTCCACATGCAAGGCTCGACATTGTAGGTGATATGATCTGTGTATATACTACCTGCTTGTTAGTTACATAGTACATTGCTCATGGTATGCTTGGTTAGTATAACTACTGTTGCTTGAACACGTGTGCACTTACTCACTTCTGACATCGCACTTTCGCGAACCCCTCTCACTCACGTTCTTCTTGATATGAAGATCATGTCTGGACGCGTTAACCTGACACAAGCCCAGTTGACGGCTCTGATTAACGAACGAGTTGCCGCAGCACTTGCAGCTGCACACGCAGGAGGTATATCCTGCAGTCCGAACTCATTCTAGGATCTTTAGAATCCTACTCTCGTGAACCAACCTTTGTGTTAAACTCTGTCTTTTCTTTCACCCACGATAGGTCAGCATGCTCAGCCACCCGTGTGCACTTTTAAGACTTTCATGGACTGCCGACCAACTACTTTTAGCGGCACCGAAGGAGCGGTAGGTCTCCTCCACTGGTTTGAGAAACTAGAGTCTGTGTTCGAAATGTGTGAATGCCCTGAGGCGCGCAGAGTGAAGTATGCTACCGGTACTCTCGAGGGTTTAGCTCTCACATGGTGGAACGCTCAGGTCCAAATGCTGGGGTTGGTTGCTGCCAACGCCACCCCATGGGAGAATTTTAAGGAAATGATCAAGGAAGAATACTGCAGTCGGGATGAGATTCACAAACTAGAGGTGGAATTCTTCAACCTCAAGATGACGGGGTCGGAAATTGAAGCTTATGTGAAAAGGTCGAACGAACTGGCAATTCTGTGTCCTACTATGGTGGATCCTCCCATCAAACGCATCGAACTGTTTCTCCAAGGCTTGGTGCCAGAAATCCAGAGTCATGTGACTTCAGCGAACCTCGCCACCTACCAGCAAGCTGTTCAGTTGGCTCACCGTCTCACGGATCAGGCGGTGGAACAGAACAAGTTACCAAAACGCATAGGTGCTGCAACTACTTCTGGTACCTCTAGTGACAACAAACGTAAATGGGATGGAACTTCAAGTAAGGGTTCGACTTCTGTTCAGTCCCAGTCTCAGCAGAGAAAGACTGATGACTACAAGAGCCCTAATCAGCAATCGTCTGGTGGTCAAAGCCATGGTGGGTACAAAGGAAATCACCCCAAATGCAATCGCTGCAGCCTGCACCACAGCGGGCCATGCACCAGGGGCAACTGTCATCGGTGCAACAAGCCTGGTCACGCTGCAAAGGATTGCAGGAGCTTATACCCCGCCAATCAGAATCGTCAGCAAGCTCAACAGAATCAATGCCAGCAGCACCAGCAAGGTGATAACAAAGGGTGCTTTCAGTGTGGAGCTGAGGGCCACTTCAAGAGAGATTGTCCCCAACTGAACAGGAACCAGAACAACAACAACAACAATAACAACAATCAGGGGAATGGTAACAATGGGAACAACAACAACAATGGCGCCAGGGGGCGGGTGTTTGTGATTGGCCAAGGTGAAGCAAGGAATGACCCCAATGTTGTGGCGGGTAAGTTCCTTCTCGACGACTTTTATGTTTCAGTTTTATTTGACTCGGGTGCCGATACTAGCTACATGTCACTAGAAGTTAGCCAAATGCTTAAGCGTATTCCAACACCCTTGAACAACAAGCACACCGTAGAGCTAGCAAATGGTAAGAGTTTAGAAGCCACACACGTAGTCAAGGGTTGTAAACTTATTCTCGCTGACCAGACCTTCTCTATTGACCTCATTCCTATTGTCTTGGGTAGTTTCGACGTTGTCATTGGGATGGATTGGTTATCCCAACACCGAGCAGAGATTCTTTGCAACGAGAAGGTTGTCCGTATTCCAGGTCCCGGTGGTGAACCTCTCATGATTCATGGCGACAAGAGGAGTGCTGTTGAGAACGTCATTTCTCTCCTTAAGGCCCAAAAGTGCTTGCGAAAGGGCCACACTGCCATTTTGGCTCTCGTTACTGAAACCTCAGAAAAAGAGAAGAAGATAGAAGATTTTCCAGTTGTACGCGATTATCCAGAGGTATTTCCTGAGGAATTACCTGGTCTTCCACCCCATCGCCAAGTCGAGTTTCAGATCGAACTAGCTCCTGGAGCTGCTCCTATAGCTCGTGCACCTTATCGTTTAGCTCCATCAGAGTTGGAAGAACTCTCTACGCAACTACAAGAACTCTTGGATAAGGGTTTTATTCGTCCTAGCTCATCGCCCTGGGGAGCTCCAGTGCTATTTGTGAAGAAGAAAGACGGTACCTTCAGAATGTGCATCGACTACCGGGAACTCAACAAGGTGACGGTGAAGAATCGTTATCCTCTACCGCGTATTGACGACTTGTTCGACCAGCTGCAAGGGTCGAGCTACTATTCAAAGATCGATTTGAGATCGGGGTATCACCAGCTGAGAGTCCGGGAAGAGGACGTCTCCAAAACGGCTTTTAGAACGCGTTATGGGCACTATGAGTTTTTGGTCATGCCTTTTGGGCTGACAAACGCACCAGCAGTTTTCATGGACTTAATGAACCGAGTGTGCAAGCCTTACCTGGACAAGTTCGTTATAGTCTTCATCGACGACATCCTGATCTATTCTAAGAGTTAGGAGGAACACGAGCAGCATCTACGACTTATTCTGGAACTCCTTCGAACCGAACAGCTTTACGCAAAGTTCTCGAAATGCGACTTCTGGCTTCGAGAAGTCCATTTCCTGGGCCACGTGGTAAACAAGGATGGGATTCACGTTGATCCATCCAAGGTAGACTCGATTAAGAACTGGCCTGCACCTCGTACACCAAAGGAAATTCGCCAATTCTTGGGTTTGGCAGGTTACTACAGGAGATTCATAAAGGACTTTTCTAAGATTGCACAGCCTCTCACCTCACTAACGCAAAAGGGAGTTGTTTATCGATGGGGAAATGCACAGGAGTTGGCATTTCAGCACTTAAAGGATAGACTGTGCAGCGCACCTATCCTTTCCTTGCCGGAGGGCACAGACGACCTTGTGGTCTACTGCGACGCATCAATTCAAGGCCTTGGTTGCGTGTTGATGCAACGAGATAAAGTTATAGCCTACGCCTCACGCCAACTTAAGGTTCATGAAAAGAACTACACTACGCACGACTTAGAGCTGGAAGCTGTCGTCTTTGCACTTAAGTTATGGCGGCATTACATGTACGGTACCAAGTGCGCCATCTACACCGACCACAGGAGCCTCGAACATATCTTCAAGCAGAAGGAACTGAATATGCGACAACGACGATGGGTCGAGCTGCTGAATGACTACGAATGCTCGATCAGGTATCACCCGGGCAAGGCCAATGTTGTGGCTGACACCCTCAGTCGAAAGGACACTGCGCCTAAGCGCGTGCGAGCTTTACAACTCACGATCCATTCTAGTCTTCCCTCCCAGATACGAACTGCACAGATAGAAGCACTAAAACCAGAAAACGTCAGGGCTGAAGCCCTACGCGGCTCAAGGCAACGCTTAGAACAGAAGGAAGACGGCGCTTACTACGTAACGGGACGCGTTTGGGTCCCACTCTATGGCAACCTACGAGAGCTTGTGATGGACGAAGCACACAAGTCTCACTACTCGGTACATCCTGGTTCGGATAAAATGTACCACGACATCAAAACCACGTATTGGTGGCCTAGCATGAAGGCCCACATAGCAACCTACGTTAGCAAGTGTTTGACTTGTGCGAGAGTCAAGTCCGAATACCAGAAACCCTCAGGCCTACTCCAACAACCGGAGATACCTCAATGGAAATGGGAGCAAATTTCCATGGATTTTGTCACTGGCCTGCCTAGATCCCAGCGCGGGAACGATACTATTTGGGTGATCGTGGATCGACTCACAAAATCTGCACACTTCTTGGCTATCAAGGAGGCGGATAAGTTCTCCACTCTTGCAGAAATATACCTTAAGGAAGTCGTTTCGAGGCACGGGGTGCCCACCTCCATTATCTCGGATCGAGATGCACGTTTTACTTCAGAGCTGTGGCAAGCAATGCACAAATCCTTCGGCTCACGTTTAGATATGAGCACAGCGTATCACCCACAGACGGACGGGCAGTCCGAGCGCACCATTCAAACCTTAGAAGACATGCTTCGTGCAAGTGTAATCGACTTTGGCAACCGCTAGGAAAAGCATCTGCCACTTGTGGAATTCTCGTACAATAACAGCTACCACACCAGCATCAAAGCAGCTCCATTTGAGGCATTGTACGGACGTAAATGCCGGTCACCTCTTTGCTGGGCAGAGGTGGGAGATAGTCTGATCACTGGTCCAGAACACGTGGTAGACACAACCGAACAGATTGCTCAAATACGAAAATGCATGGCGGCAGCTCGCGACCGTCAGAAAGTTTACGCCGACATGGGCAGGAAACCACTTGAGCTCCAGGTTGGGGAGCGGGTACTACTCAAAGTTTCACCCTGGAAGGGTGTGGTTCGTTTTGGTAAACGCGGTAAACTTAACCCACGATACGTTGGACCTTTCGAAGTCATTGAGAAAATAGGCAGGGTGGCGAATCTGAAGAAGTGTCGGTGCAGTTCACAACGTTTTCCACGTGTCGAATCTGAAGAAGTGTCGGTCAGATGAGACCCACGTAGTTCCTCTGAAGGAACTCACTATCGACGAGCAGTTACGATTCGTCGAGGAACCAGTCGAAATCACGGACCGGGATGTTAAGGTCCTCAAGAGTACTAGAATACCTCTCGTTCGAGTTCGTTGGAACTCACGTCGCGGCCCAGAGTTCACCTGGGAGCGCGAAGATCAGATGAAACAAAAGTATCCCCAACTGTTCGCAAACAGTACACCCACCACTGAGGCCGAAGCTACGGAATTTCGGGACGAAATTCCAGATCAACGGGGGGTGGATGTGACACCCCAGGAAAACCGGGAAAACCATACAACTTAACTAGCTTCCTCAGTGAGTGCTTACCAAATTTCGGGACGAAATTTCTTTCAACTTGGGGATGATGTGACAACTCGGAATTTAGAACCTTTTATTTGTATCTCAATGTAACATGCTTAAACGTGTGACTAGTTAACTATGTTGGTTTAATGAGATAAGCGAACATTCTATGCGATTATGTGTTATGTGTATATGCTCGTATGTATAGTATGTGTATAGGTTTATGTGAGCCGAGAACCAAGAACCCGACCCGAGACCATGCGGTCTCGAGTGAACAAGTAACACTTGGGCCGGATGGGCCACGCACCCCATTTAACCCAACCGAAACCCATTAGGGTGCATCATGTGGACAAGTATATAACCCTTAGTGATGTTAACCTTGCCATTCTTTGGACAATCCACACACACACTCTCCCTCTCTCTCTCACGAAAACCCTAAGTCTCAACATCACCTCTCCTCCTTCATTCTCGGATCAAACCGGTGACACTAGGACTCGCGGATCGGCACACACACACACACACTCGGAAGCTTCATACTCACCTTTGAAACCCATCAACCGGTTAGTGTTCTTATGATGTTGTTGTTAATTGGTAGTATGAATGATATGATCTAACTAGTGTAGTTGTATGATTGATGATGTTTTTGTGAATCGGTTGTGTGTGATGTTGATAATCGGCTAACATGCTTTGTTTTCGGATATGTTACACAATGAGCTCATGATATCTTGTATCTAAATATGATTCAAACCATTGATTTTTGATGTTCATGAAAACCGGCTTGCATATGTGTAGTACCATGTTAATCGGATTAGTGTAGAGTTGATTTTAGATGTTATGTGATGATTTGAAACCTTTAGATGAATACGTTCAAGTGTGATGATTTGTTGTTCATGATTATGTTGTGATTAATGCTAGAAACCGGAAATGTGATGAACAAGTTTGAATAATCAACATGAACATGACTTAAATATATGAAGAACAACTTGAAGATGATATGAAATTGTTATGAACATTTGAAACTGCCATGTTTGATCCATTTTGGTTAATTGTTAGACAATTAGACATGTTAGTGCATTGTCATTGGATAGTACATAAAATCACAACAGTGAAATCCCATTGGTCTAGTACAATGTGGAATTCAGCACATGTCCCCAGCCGAGAACTTCAGTCTCGACTCGAGACCACCACGGAACAAGTCGAGATCCCCGGTTGCGACACAGATTGCGAGTCGAGGACCCATAGTCTCGACTCGAGACCAAAACAGCACAACTCGAAATCGCAGTTGCGAGTCCGGTTGCGACTCGAGACCAGAACATGCATGACCCGAGACCTCCACGTTTGCGACTCGAGAACACATGAGCACAACTCGAGACCGCACAGTCTCGAGTAGAGACCGTACAGTCTCGACTCGAGACCACACACTTGTGCACGCTGAATTGGACTTGCATGATTATGGGCTTAAGTAATTGGGCCGGACTCTTGGGCCTGATGCATAGATCTTGTACGTTCCTGATTGAACGTGAATGTTAATAGACTGCCATGAATGATACTTGGATGCAATGTGCTAGAAACATACGTGTACTACTTGAATACGAACCTGATTTGTATGGTACAACTATGATAGGACGTGAGTGACCACAATATTGCTTGTTTGACTTTTCTGTGTATCTGCCGAGCAAACCAAGGTGAGTTCACACCCTCTACAAAGCATGGGATTCCCAGGGGTCGGGAATTGGGTTAAGGAACAAGGGTTCCTCGTCCTCCTTGGGTAGGACAGCATTGGTTCAGGAATGTAATTCCTCGTCCTCATGGACAGATAACTTGTACTAGACCAAAACTCTATCACGAAGTCCCTCCTTTTATATCGACTTAATCGCCGGGCCAATGGCGAGCGGGTCATTAGTTAGATAGCGCTATTTAGGTCTGACAAACCTCACACCGTGCCGCAGAGGACGGGCGTGAACTAATGGATCTGGGGCACGTCAATGATGATAGACATTGACAGTTTCAGGGCACATAAACATGACTACAGTCAGCAGTCGATATGGTAACGAGTCTAGTGTATACATGGGGTAGCCCCCACGGCCGAAATGCCAGATAACTAACACGGGGTAGCCCCCACGGCTGGATAGCCAGAGTAACCGGGAACAAACAAGTCACGTTTTCAACTATGGGGTAACCCCCACGGCAGGATTGCCAGATAAAGGAAACTGTTTTCGAAACAACTTAAAACGAACACCCAACCGTGAACTCACTCAACTTGTTGTTGACTCGTTACTACATGCTTTGCAGGTCCTTAGGTTCTTAGCTGGAGCTTGCATGGAGGAGGATCGTTGTGGGACATGGACGACTGTGTGCCATGTTAAACTTTGGAACAATTTAACTTATGTTTTGATTTAAGACTTATGCTTCCGCTTGCAACTTAACTATGTTTTGCTTGGACACCAATTGTATTGGTTAAACTTTCTTATCTTTTAACTTGCATGTTCAATATGATTGGTGGCTGGATCCTGGTCAGTCACGCCTCCAAGCGGTGGTATTCCGCAGGTGGATTTTGGGGGTGTGACAATACCCGTCTTCATCATAACCCTCAAAAACTTCATATCCTTCCTCATATCCATCTCCCCCTATACCTGAAGATTGTCCAAATGGAAGAGTCGAGTATTGGAAGCCAGATTGGTTCGATGGTCTAAATGTTGAAGTAGCATGGATAATGGTTGAATTTGGTGGTATTGAATAATGGGAAGATGATTGACCCATAGTTGGGGGAAAGAAGTGTGATAATGGTGGGATTGTGGCAGAAGGACTAAAGGTAATATTGGGTTCAACTTGAGTGGTGTTCGGTTGTGTGGTGTTGGTTGGTGTAGTGTCATGAGGTGGAGTAGGAATTGTAGTGGTATTAGGTATGGTTGTGTTTGGTGATGGGTGTGTGGAAGTAGGTATAAATGATGAGGTCGTTTGACCCGTTATGGGTGGTATTTTGGATTCTTGCATAATGTTTCGTGGTGTGATGGGTGATGTAGGTGAACCAATAATTCTGTTTTCTCTTACTAAAACACAGTTTTGCCTTAGCGTTCTTTCGATCTCCGGATCAAATGACAATGGTGAAGACTTATGAGAGCCTCTAGTATGCATGCACCTGTAGAACCTGCACACTAAACACACCAGTGTAAACCCGAAAATAACAAAGCAAAACTAACAAACTGACACACGTTGCGCACTACTCCCCGGCAATGGCGCCAAAATTTGACGTGCTGTCGTGGTACACGCAAATTTAATCCAAATAACAACTATAGATAGTGGTAAATGAGTATCGAACTCAGGGAGTATGTGGAAAATGTGTTGATTTTATAGCTTTGCACTTTAACTAAAATTAACCTAAATTGCAGAAAGTAAAGATCAATGATTTGGATTGTTGTTTTGGAAAACTAAATTACTAGCTAATTGCAAAATCAAAATTGGATTTTTTTACTTCAGATTATGAGAATAATGACCACCTTAGGATTCAGTTTCTTTTAACAATTGTGTGAAATTCCAACTAGAAAGAGTTACATAGACATAACTCATGCATAAACAATTGTTGTGATGAAAGGGAACAAAGTACTCGGATTATATGAATGCGAGGTTGTTTTCCGATGATCAATCAATCAATATCCATCCCTAACCCTTCCCGTGATATCTCGATTTCCAACGGCACCAAGAACGTACGATTAAAACTAGAAATTGCTATATCAATTGACAAGCTACAAACAATTATGCATACACCATGATAATCAAGCAAACACAAGTTATCATTCTAGAAATAATGGAACAAACACACAAAAGTTTAGAGAAACCTTCACCTAAGATGATCACCACAAGTTTAGCCGGACATTGTTCAGTTGATCATCATAACATTAAAAGTCAAGTTCATACGAATCAAAAACAAGAACCAAATGTTTAGAATTGTTTAGAACCAACAAGCATCAGCCAAAATCGCCCCCAAAGTGCAGAGAAACTGTTCGATGATGAGATAAACCCAAAAGACACCATCAAAACCGTTTAATAGGGCTGTTACAATTTTCCTCGCAGCTTCCACCGTAAATTACGGTATCACCGTAACTTACGGTGGACATCAATTTGTTACGGTGCAAGTCTCCTGAGTTACGGTGGAAAGATATGTGGATTTCAGGGCCACCGTAAATTACGGTGGCCACCGTAATTTACGGTGGAGCCCTGATTCATGTGTTTTATTCCTTTGTTCCTTCCACGCACGACCCGTTCATCTCCAAACCGTCCAAAGCTGCGTTTTCTCCTCTTTTAGCTCCCAAAACATACCTGAAACATAAGCAACTGCAGTTATCTAATTCAAGATAATTACGCGATTAAGTGAAGGATAAACTCATCTTTTAACATCATTAAGGGTTGTCCTATGGACCACCCGTCAGTCACGACGACAGCCAATCGGACGACGAAGAGCCAAAGTTGAAAAAGATGATGGAAGATAAGTTTGGACACAAGAAGCTGGATTCTTCTGAAAGCGATAGTGACGGTGATGATGAAGGTAATCATGGTGGAGATGCTGGTGCTACAGCTGCTAGTGCACCTGGTACTACTAGTGCATCTGCTATGGGTACAACTGGTGCTAGTTCAGCTGGAGGTAATACAGAAAGTCCGGATTCTGACGATAATCAGCCTGAGCCCGGTTATGAGTTCTATCTTGACGATCATGGTGTAAGGCAGGTAAGAAAGATTAGATAGGAGGAGGATGCTGATTATGTACCGTCTGATACTGAGACTGAACTTTTAAAGAGAAAGCAAACTGCTGCTCGAAGAAAGAGAAAGAGCAGGAAGTATATTGGTACATCATTTGTTCAGCCGACTGTGTCACAACAAGAAACTGTTCACGAAGCAGAAATGGATCCAAATCTTGGTCTCACGGCCGAAGAAGCTACCGCTATGATATCTTCTCATACGCGATCAACTAAACCACCTACCGTGGTACCACCTACTGTGGTTTCTTCAGCTACTGAAACACCAATTGTCACTCCACAAGCTGAACCTGCAAACAAAATGGCATCCACCATTCGAGCAACTACATCTCAGCATACTTCAGAATGCAGACACAGAAGATTTTCTGAAATGCAGCCAGACGAAAAGGTAGATTTCTTATTCTCTAAATTGCAAGCTGCTGCAGGTCAGATCGATAGGCAATCAGCATTCATGAATGTTACAAAGAGCGACGTAATCAAGCAACAGTTGGAGATAAACACGTTGAAGTCCAATGTTCAAAGACAACAAGCTTACTCGCCAACAAGCTGAAATTGATCAACTTAAAGCTGAGAATGAACGCTTGAAGGCTGCTGATGAAGAAAGGGAACGTCAATTACAGCAGATGTGAATTGCTGATAACAATCGTGGTATTGAGATGAATCGTTTGAAAGAAAGAAGCTCTACTGTTCAAAGGTTGGCAGAATCTCTTAAAGAAAAACATGATGATATGAAAGAATTGTATCACATTCGTAATACCAAGATAAAAGATGGGGTCAAGAGAATCACTGATGGTTTCGAGTTTGTTAGAAAGCGTGTTAACATTTTGTGGGGTGACCGATGCAAACAACTGGAAGTCTTGAAGAAACGTGATCATGATTCTGAAGATCCGGGTAACCCAGACTCTTCTGCAACATCTGAGCAACAGCCAACCACTGCATCTACACAGATTGTTCCTTTCGAGGCTCAACAGATTGAATCTACTAAAGGAACCTCCGGTGGAGCTGTAGAAGAAATACAACAGCTAGAGTGCAACTCTTACGTTGAAAGCTCCTTGGCTGGTACATCCTCTGTTCTTAGCTCTACTGACTTTGCTTTACAGGTTTTACATCCTGTAACTGGAGAAGTTATGGAAGAAGGAGAGTTGGTTGCTGAACTCTCAAATGAGCAATTGCTAGCGTTGAATGAAATGAAAGCAATAGATGATGCTTCTATTTATAATATTCCAAGTAAACCTGAAAATGCAGACATAGAAAATCTTGATGAAATCGTTTTTGAAGGCGAAACAAGGAAGTCAACTTATGTACGTGAAGATGGAACAGAGTTCACCCCGTTTGATGAAGACTGGTTGAAAGATCATTTGGATGATATTGACGAAAAGCTAAAAGATCGTGATTCAACAGATGATGCAACCGATTCATTCAAAGAACGGAGAAAACTGTTCCTTTCCAAGGTTGCAAAGCCTACACCTCTTGAAGCACAAGTTGATTAAATGAGGTTTGAAAAGGTTAAGCCTCATGGGAAGATACTGAGCTGGAGTTTCGTGAAAGAAATTCACTGTGTGGCAATCAAGCGTGAACACGGAATCCAGTATTTCAACTCGTTGTTGAGTATTCTATCTCTTCCATTCTACGTTGTGGCAGCTTTATCAAAGTTGGAGCTGATCAATCGTTCAAAATATGAAGGGGCAATTCTGTTTGCTCGTAAGATAAAGATGAATCGGAGGATAGGGTGAAGAGACGAGTTATACAAGCCACAATTTCCGATATATCAGCAGATCAAGTATACTTTGGATCCGTCGACCAACACTACAAGATACAAGCTTGTTTATCAGCCGGCGAGGGTTATGGACAAAATCCCTCAGATGCCGATGAAGCAGAATTTCTTGGAAAACATGGCGTTGTGATGTTACGACTCTGATACGCACGAGGCTGTCATTGTGTTCAAAGACGATCAAGAGAATTTCCGCATGCTAGATCCGATGTGGATGGTGAATATGTCTGCGGCCGATATCAACAAGTTATTTCGACATGATATCTTTTATGAAGACAAGGACGCACCTCAAGCATTACAATTTCACCGCGCCGCTTGTTTCTATTTTTATCGAGGAATACCCGCCGGAAGCACCTGGTCGGCACAACACTGAAGACTGAAGACTCAAAGATCAAAGACCACGTAACAGACAAGGGGGAGTTTGTTGGTGCATTTATGTGTCTGTAACTTTGTCTTGTTTACGTTGAATGTTATTTAGTCTTTTGTTATCGAGTCTGTAAGTTCCGTCAAGTCTACATAGTCGGATATCATCCTATCCTACTTAGTATGACATTTTGTCTCTGTATTTGTAAGGTTTGTTAAACACATGCTTGTGTGCATTGTGTTTAACTATAGTTAGTGGTTTCTTATGTCTTCTGTTAACTTAGTTACCTACTGTCCTTGTTTAGTGTTTGACGAAGGCTCTATCTTCGTCAAACCACTGCTTGGCGAACCTTCTATCTTCGTCTAAGTTTGTGTGTGGCGAAGGTTCTATCTTCGTCACACATTAACCTTCGTCTATCAAGGTTCGTCCCTGGACAGTATATATAGCTTAGTGTGTTTAACAGTTAAGGCATGAGAGCATAGAGAGACTACTACTGAGAGTTTATCGTTCAAGCATTGTGTGTATATGTTTGATGTTGTTCTCGTCCTTTTAATCTAAAGTGAATATTTGGTTATCTGTTGTGTTGCGTGCATTGCTTTGTTTGGTTTGCACCGTCATGTGGATTCCGCACTCGTGATTGTGTTCGTGATAAACAGGGATTAGGTCTCGTAATAGATCCTCTGATAAAAACGGACCTACATTCTCAAAATGATGTGAGAATCACGTACGAGTTTACACATTTTTTATGTTTGAAGCTTGAAATGAAGTTATGGGTTAATTATAATGCATTTCTAATGCAAAATTTAGGATCTTGATGTGGAAACAGGCTTAGATCTAAAGAAAAACTATCATTTTTACGTTTTAAGGTTTCAAGTACTTTTCACATGACCCTTTTTGTGCATTTTGCATGGATTGTTTAATTTTTCATATTTTGCATGGATACAGGGGTGGACCTTATGTATACCGAGTCGTAGCACAGGCTACGGCTCAACTTTTTATTGGTAGTGTAAATTTTTTTCGGTTTTTATACCAAGGATACCCCTGAACAACTACGAGGACACCCCTAAAAAATATGTGAGCCCAAATCAATTGAAAATAATAAGCCCAAATCCCAATTGCCTAATATGTTTGCCCAAATCAATTGAAGATTGTAAATAATAAGCCCAATTGCCAAATATGTTAGCCCAAAATAATAAAAGCTTGTAAATAATTGCCCAGTTTCCCTGAAGTTTTAATGCACGACACGACACAACTATGAGGATACCAATCGTCGATCATGTCTGCTGCACTGAACTGCTGAAGACTTCAGCCTGAAGTGAAGTCTGAACTGCTGCTCATCGTTCTTCGCTGAAGTCACTGCAACATCAGATTGAATTCGTGAGTATTGAGTCTGAAGTGAACTGCTGCTCATCATTTGCTGAATCGCTGATCATCTTTCGCCGCTGAAGTCGCTGCAACATCACTTCATCAGTTCATCAGATCATCGATTGAATTCGTGAGTATTGAGTATTCTTTTTCTTTATTTCTTTTCTTGGTGACTTGTGAATTGTTTGCTTATTGAGTATTCTTTATTAGTTGTTTAGTTCATTAGTTTGTGACTTGTAAAACCACTGCAATTTGATCTGAGATAGGATGAATTCATTAAAGGAAAGGAATTTATATTTGTGTCCAAGTGTTTTATGATAGATGTATTTTGTATTGTTTGTAGGTATTGTTGTTCAATCTTGAATGCTTTAAAGTGATAATGAAACCACAATCTAAAAATCAATCTTTAATTGGGAACCTTTTCAAAAGAAAATACGAAGAAATTAATGAAAATCGGGTTGGTGATGATGATACAATTCCGAATGAAGCAACTCCTCCGAATGTTGATAATGATAATATCCAAGAAAATGATGACGGTGATTCAAGTCCGAATGTTGATAATGATGATATCCAAGCAAATGATGACGTTGATGCAAGTTCGAATGTTGATGATAATCCTACAACTTCAATTCCAACAACATGAGGTATTATTGATTTGAATGATCTTCCTTCGGATCCATATGATAGGCCACCTATTACTAGTTATCACCCAAATCAAATAGATGACATAAGAAGCTCATATCTTGTTAAAGGAGCTTTTCAACCACGTAGTCATAAATTTTCTGTTAGAGAGTTTTATGGAAAAAAAGACGTTTTGTTGTTAGTTGGTTTAATGATTGTAGTTGGTTAGAGTATAGCATCAAAGTAGACAAAGTATATTATTTATTGTCGTTTATTTTAATATTATACAATTGCACGGCGAAAAAAAAAATTGGAATACCCTTGAGTTAATGTTCTAGTTCCGCCAGCATAGTTTTAGCTTTCACATAATACTTGGCACGGACAGTAGTACATTTCGCTAGATGTGTTATAGCGAAAAGCATGGTTTACGAAAGGTTGATATAAACGAAATGCTAGTTAAGTGAAATTTATTATATGTTAATTCAAGTGTTATGAATTTTATGCTAACGTGAAAGGATAATAATCCCTAATAGTGGCCAAGTCATAAACTGACGTGAATATATTTTATAATTTTTTTTGAACGACCAATAAAACAAGTTTATTCAAACAAAAAACCAACAAGAAGCTGGCATAATACATCGAAAACAACATTACAAGCGAAAATCAAAAAAACGAACCAGACACCCGAAGCATTTTACAACCCGACTATCTCAAATTTTCAAGGTTTAAAGCTTTCCATTCCTCCTAGGTCAACGCCATAGATTTTGACTGTTTTTCACCCACATGTAACTTAGAGTTTTAACCTCTTCAATTACCGCAGCTACTGAAGAAACTTTTAACTCGAACACAGCCTTGTTTCTCGATTTCCAGATGCTCCAATAATTGAAAGGAAATATTCTAGTTCAACTTCAGTTCAGTTCCTGGTGTCACTCATTTATTTTTGTCAAGTCAATGTCTATTGTTTTATTCCAGAATAAACATTGTAATAATGAAAATATCTACAACCGAGAATTTGTATAAAATTTATGAAACTTAAGTGATTAATTAAAACCATAATGGTTTACGAAAAAATGAAAAAAAAAATGTATTTAATTTGTAAATAAAATTTTAGAGCATCTACATCACTTCTTTCATCCGGACCATCAACTCACCACATTTCATCATACTATTTCCTCTTCCATAGTCTTCTCTCTACTCTCTTCTACACTCCTCGCAAACAGGCCTACACCTCATCTGTAGTTCTGTACTTGTCTTCGGATTTCACCTTCGGACCTCTGTCACAACGTTGCTTGTCCAGGAAATTTGGAATTTCGAATGTCAGCCATGTCACTTGCTTTGTGCGTGCCCTTATGAAAGAGACGAATCATGGACCAAAGAGTGCTAAGGGTAAAAGTAGGGGCAAATAGTGTTTTGTAGGAGCATGATGAAAACTACATCCACTTATCAAGCCATTTGGTGAAAGAATGAGGATTAAATCAAACTCCACCCCACCTCACCTCACCTCACCCCACCCACACCCCATAGAAAAAAACCTTTATAAATGGGCTGACGTCATTAGATTTGTGACCTTGTAGGGTTCCCTTATCATAAGAACTCCACCAATAAATGTACGGCTAGGATTAAGTCTTGAGTCATACTCAAAACCCTATCACCAGATTTAACTCTCCACTCACTAATCAATATGATAAGAACATCAGTATAAATAAGAACCCTAATTAGTCCACTCACTTCATCTCAAACACAAGATAGTACTTGAGAGAGAAACACAAAATAAAAGATAAAAAATGGGTCAAGAAGATGAGATGATGATGATGAGGAAAGGACCATGGACTGAACAAGAAGATGTTCAGTTGGTTTCTTTCGTTAACATGTTCGGAGATCGACGATGGGATTTCATAGCAAAAGTTTCAGGTTTGAAGGTGGCGGGAGATACAAAAATGAAAATATAGGTAGTAATATTTGATTGCTGTTAGGAATAAAGATTTTGTTGGTCATGAAAATTATCTATAAATAAAGAGAATTAAGTAAACAATAATTTAATCTTTTATTTTTCTTCTGTCTAACCTACCCAAATACATATTATTGGGGATTATGTTTCTTGAAATTTCAATTATTCAGGTTTAAAAAGAAGTGGAAAGAGTTGCAGACTGAGATGGGTAAACTATCTACACCCAGGTTTGAAAAGAGGCAAGATGACTCCTCAAGAAGAACATCTAATCGTTGAGCTTCACTCTAAATGGGGAAATAGGTTTGATTTTCATTTAGATCAATTTTTTTTTTTTTTTTTGTTATCTTATAATTGTTGCTTTATATGCATTTTTTATAATTGGGTATCTTGAGATATCTATGATAAAAATTTCTAAAGGTTAATCAAATGATATTGAGTAGAGATTTTCCTTTTTTTTTCTTTCGGTTTATTTCATATTTTTAATATAAGGAGATATTTCTTTATTTTTGATGAGTAGAGATTTTCCTTTTCTTCTTTCGGTTTATTTCATATTTTAAATATAAGGAGATATTTCTTTATTTTTTAGTTTACAAATACCTTTTTAATCCATGGTATTGATTAAGCACAAAGTATATAGAACTTAGTATTTATGCCATATTCTCTTTTATTGCTTTTTATTTAGTTCATGAACGTATAAAGTCGACTCGAATTATTCTACCATTATATGTGGATTCGAGAAGCATGTTTGCATATTTGAATGGTCTTAGGCTCTTAGTGTAGCTCGAATATGCCTTGAAGTTTGATGGTGAATATTGTTCTAATTGAATTAAGGTCGCTGGATAATTACATCCTAATTTCAAAACAATAACTTTTTGTATGATACCTACTCATTTCATCTCATTAGTTATAAAGTAATCGTATTATCTATATAATCAGTGGCGGAGCTAGACCTTAAAACCAGGGGTATCCCAAATTTTTTTTTTTTTATGGTGTATTCATATAAAATCCTTTATAGGGGTATCCTCGTATTTTTTTAGGGGTATCCTTTATATAAAATCCAAAAAAAAAAAAAAATTAACACTGCGAAACACTGCGAACACGACTTTGAGCCGTAGCCCGTGCTACGGCTGGTGTAATTCTGTCTCCGCCCCTGTATATAATATTTCGATGTTTTTTTCCCTATATGATATTGTTAAAGCTTATCTTAACAAATTTACACAATTAATATTTTTTTTATAAATCTTGTTTAAAGGTTACATAACTTGCATGGATAAAAGAAATCGAAGTTTATAATTAATAGTTACAGTTTACTTATTATAGCAACATATTCTTAATAAGTGCATTATAATATCAAAATACTAGCTTGTAGAAGAAAGTGATTAACTTTTTTGTTATAATTAAATAATTGATCATAATAATCATATAATTGTAGAAGAAAGTGATTAACTTTTTTGTTATAATTAAATAATTGATCATAATAATAATATAATAACTGGAGCCAATTGTTAGCTGGAATTCAAGCTGGTCGAAGTCCCCACATTTACACTCATCATATTCCTACTGGCCTTTATGATTATTGATCACAAGAAATGACAAAGAACAAGTTGTACTTATCATCTTTACTTTATGCATGCTTAGCTTTGGTTTAAAGAATGAAACTTAATGATAACTATTATTTATGTTTTTCTAGAGCTTATAAACACTTTTTGTTCTCTTGTATGTACATGATTATTTTATGAAATTATTAATGTGCAGATGGTCTAGAATTGCTCGAAAACTGCCTGGACGAACAGATAACGAGATTAAAAATTATTGGAGGACCCATATGAGGAAACAGGCACAAGAAAAGAAAAGGGCATTATCTCCATCCCCATCTCCATCAGTGTCAAATTCCTCTGCCTACTCTTCAATTACTAGCAATCCAACTGTTGATTCCATGCCAATGATGGAAACCAAAGAAAGAAGCTTTTACGACACCGGGGGATTAGAAATGGTAACTTTGACGAAGGGCAAAGGGGATAACTATAAGACGAATTGTAGTGCTACTAGTCTAAATAGCACTAGTGAAGGACAAGACGGGTATAATTCAATGGATGAGATATGGCAAGATATGGACTTATTAGAATATGATGGTATTAAACCTGTTTTTGGTACATATAGTGAAATAGCACCTTCTCCAATATGGGATATACGGGATTATTCACTCAACACGTTGTGGATGATTGATGGTGAAGATGAGATAGGAAGCAATACGTTTTTTACCCGACAACAAGCGAGCAATTTAGCACAAGGTTAACCAGCTAATTTAGTTTTTAAAGTTACATATTTGGTGTTTGTAGATACAAATAAATCTCTAGATTATGTATTATGTCATGTTACTGAAGTAATACAAGAAGCCAGTCACATATGTTGTATATTACAATCACATTATTATGATGAATATCTTAGTCGTTTTATAAATTTTTAATGTATTTGGATTTGTACTTAATTAAGACCAACGGTAATTCAAATTAGAGTAAACTGCCATTTTGGTCCCTGTGGTTTGGACACTTTTGTCATTTTAGTCCAAATCTCAAACTTTTTAAATCTGGGTCCCTGTGGTTTCACTTTTATTGCCATTTTAGTCCAAAATTGAAAAACCCCATTTTTTTACAGTTGCAACCTGCCTATTTTGTCTTTTTGTTCAGGGGTATTTTGGTCATTTAATTTTAATATAACATATTAACTAAATTAAACAAAAGGTTGCAGACCATCATCTTCTTCACTCACCCACCTCTGGCACACCATCATTTACTTCAGACCCTCCCAAACCCAAACCCTCCTAACCGGATCTGCAGCCGCCACCATTCCTCCACCCACCACCGCCCCACCAGAAAGACAGCCTCCACCTCTTCTCAACCCCCACTGCACCACCACCATCCCCACCGCAGCATCTACACACAACGACCTCGTTATCACATTCTTTTCAACATTTTCACCCTTGTCTTCTTGATTCGGTTCAACAATTACCTCATCAAGCATCTACACACAGCCATTACAAAACCACCAAATTATAATCAACCAATTTACAACAGCGTATCATACATCCACAAAGAATGAATCAAACATGATTCTTTTTCTGTCTTGATTTCATGACACCATTGTTGGATTCTTCATTCTTTAACCCTAAAGATACAAACTTTATGATTAAAAACAAATACCCAGATGATGAATTCTTAAAAAACAGAGGATTGTTGTTACCGTTGTGATTCTTGACGGCTAAAACTCACCCTCACCTTATCATCCCCTCTCACATACACTAAACGACGTCGTAGTAGTCAAACAACAACACCGCCACCTCCGTTCCAACTCATCTTCAATTTCAGAAATCAAGGGTTCCGACCAAAGTCAACCGATTCAGGAAACCGATGGCTTGAAGGCTGTCGGAGATCCGGCGGATGCTGGTGCTGCCGGTGAAGGTGAGGTGGAGTTAGGTAATGAAACCGATTTGGTGAAGAAGAAGCGTGGGCGGCAGCCTAGGGCACAGGCGAAATCGCCTCCTGTTAAGATGAGCAAAGAAGAAGATGAGGATATTTATTCTAGATGATATTATGCTGGTGCTACCGGTAGCAAAGAAGAAGATTAGGGTTTGGGTGTGGGTGTGGGTGTGGGTGTGGGGAGAAGAAGAAGAAGATGAACATGTATATCTGCTTGTAAAGGTTTTAATGGGTAAATGGATATTTAGTTTGTTAATTTAATTAACAATATGTTATAATAAATTCAAATCGACTATTTTGCCCCTGAGTAAAAGACAAAATAATCAGGTTTTATTAACTAAATATCAGTTGATTTGATTTTTGGACCAAAATGACAACAAAAGTGAAACCACAGGGACCCAGATTTAAAAAGTTTGAGATTTGGACTAAAATGGCAAAAGTGCCCAAACCACAGGGACCAAAATGACAGTTTACTCTTCAAATTAAGTTATAACACTAGTTTCAAGATGTGAAGTAAATACTGAAATCTATAACATAACTGAATTTAGATTATTAAAATAGGACTTAATGTAAATTGAAGTTTATGCCGACTGATCAATAGGTATAAGACCAAATCCAATGCAATGCATTTGAGTTGGAGAAGAGGGTAGAGAGAGAACATAAATGTTCTTGGCTAAGAGCATTGACAATCACTACAAGAAAGGAAGGCCTTTAGCGGTGACACCATTAGCGGCGACAGGCCAAATGTCGCCGCTATTGGTCGATCCGCGTCCCGGAAGCTGAAACCAAACCCCAGTCGTTGATCAAAATCCTGATCTAACGGTTGGGGAATTAAAATATATTAGCGGCGACAAGGACATATCAATACCGGCGACAAACGGTCTCCGCTAGAAGTATGTGTCAGAACATTAAACCCTATCCACATCAATACCGGCGACAAACGGTCTCCGCTAAAGGTCAATACCGACGACATTTTCCATCAATACCGGCGACAGCTGTCGCCGCTAAAGGTGGTCCATTCTTGTAGTGAATCGATTCTTTATCCATATCCATATAATTACACTAAAAATCACCACTTTTTCTTTTATTTTCAATTAAATAATATTTTTATACTTTTATTATAACTTTTCTCTCTCCTTCACTCACAACCACCTTAAAAAATATTAAAAAAATTATAAGAGATGAACAGTGTTTCCCATATATTATTTACAAATGAACGGTAACATTTTTTTAATATTTTTTCTCTCCTCCACTCACAACCACTCAAAAACCACTCACAACCATTACTTATAATATAACTAACCCACTCACATAAATATAAGAGATTCATTGTGAATGCTCTAAATGCATTTGTAGAGACAGAATGAGGTTTGTTAGTAGTGTAGTCTTAAATGAGGAAGGAGAGAGAGGACTGAAAGTGAATATGAAGATGATGTGGCAAAAAATTTTGCAAGAATTTTGATCTTGCATTGGAGATTGTCTAACCTTTTCATTGGTAGGTGTATGAGTGTGTTGGTCAAATTGGTTGGTTTGTGCTAGAACCGCTTCTAGATTGAATTTGATATAAAAGTGTGAATTTGAGATAAACAAGTCAATCGGAATACACAGAAAATAACAAACCGACACAAATTTGTATTATCGAAAGAGTTTATATCAACGTTGAAGACCGGGAGATCACATCGGATCTCCTCTCAAACTTACACACAAACACACTCAATCGCTCTCTATGAACCAAAGGTTATGTAGCGATTAGGGTAAAAGCTTATATATAGACGACTGGCTCAATCGCTAGAACATCCCTCTAGCGATTGAGCTTCGATAGCTAAACCCTGAGACTCAATTCAGGGGCGGATGTAGCATATAGTAAGGGGTGGCGTCCGCTATGGCTTGGCGTTTCGGCGGTAGTGTAAAATTAGTGTAAATTTTGGAAAAAATTGACGTTTTTTCGATTTCGTTACCGCTTATTTATAAAACGTTACGGCTTGGCGCGAATCCTAGATCCGCCACTGACTCAATTACTAACATCCCCTAACGATTCAGTCTCAATCGCTAACCTATACTATGAAATAAACCTATTCAGCACAGGACTAAACCTAGCCTATTCAAAAAGCGACGAACACACCAAAATGCACTAACAGTTGCATACACCTTTTAACATGTCAGCACCAAATTGTCTTTCATCAGTGTGAACAAAGGATCAGGTTCCACTAAATAGTTTGTGTAAAAGTTCCTAGTAGTTTAACATTAGAAGACGGTAGCTATTACACTGACTTCTACACATGTGTTCAAATCTATTATAGTTTTCGAATAAAGATTTATAATTAAAACTAGGGTCGTAGTTACCCGCGCGTTGCGCAGAGATGCAGTTGAAATTCAGAACGTATAGCATACCATGACAGCCAAAAATAAATTTGTAAAATTAAATAAAATGATATCTAAATGTGTTGTGCTATTTGTGTCGTAACTCGGTTCTAAACATCAAAATAATAAGAAAAGGTAAACGAAAAAAGAAAAAGAAAACGATAGAAACTTGGCCGGTTTCGGTGCGCTCGTTATAGCAAAAAAAAATAAAAAATATGTCTACAACGGTATTAACGTGTTCGTTAAAAAAATTATTTAGGGGTAGCAAAGTAATTTGGTTAAATTAAAAGAAAAAAATACAATAGACTAAAGGGTTGCAAATGAAAAGATTTACATAAAATGTCGAAATAGACTAAAGATAAAACAACACTATTTATCTCCTTATAATTTATATAGAGATAATATGATTGTTATAAATATATAGCAGTTATGGTTGTTATAACTACCATTTCCATCAAAAGTAGAAAAGAGGTCTTGTATGTTTTTTAATGATATAACCAATTGTGCGGATCAGTAATTTTTCATGAGCACTTGCAACGGTATAAAAAAAGGTATATCAATATTTTTCTTTGACTTGTTAACATAAAGAACTCACATTGACTAGTTACAACATACATCCATTATAAAAAAAGTATGTATACTGAAGAGGTATGGTACTGGATTCGACCCGAGCGGTCGGACTTTCCTGCTATTTATCACTTTTATAGTAATTATATATTATTATTGCGTGCTAACCCGCGAAGCCCAGTGCGTTGTAGTTTATACTACACTAGGCTGTGGGCTCGTAGAGACAACCCCTAACTGGGCCTGACCCATTGAGGTTAGGGTTTTCCCATATCTCCTATATAAGGTCTCCACCTCCTTGTTATGGCATGAGATATAGGGCAACACACTTTTGTAGCTGGAAATAGGGGATTCTTCCTCTACCGGCCGTCTCTACATTGCCCACGTTTCTCTCTTCTTGCTTACAGGTCTAGGATGAAGTGGAAAAGACGAAGTGTAGCCATTCATCACCATAGAAGTACCGACCCGCTCAGGTCCATGCTTCTTCATTGGCGCCATTCGTGGGACCGGTAACAATTGCATCTCGTTTCTTTGCTTCAATCTACATATATGTGTTTTTTAGGATCCACACGCGACTCGTGGGATCGACAATGATCAGTTCTGTACTCTCTCAAAGCTTGATCTGGTATGCTTTTTTCCTCCATTGAAATACCTTGAAACCATGCAACCATGGATGATCGATGGTAGATACGTCAGATTCTCCAAAAGTGTGATTAATTAAAGATCTGTTGAATCTATACTAAACAATTGCCATGCTTAAGATTTTCAAATATATTCGTATGTACATACGATTCGTCCTTTGAAACACTAATTTTGTGACAAAAAGTAAAAGTCAGTTATAAACTTTGGGGCACAAAATTTTGTACCAGGAACTAACGCAAGAGAAAAAGTATAGGTGGGGTATAATGATTTCTTTGTTCACATGAAAAGGTTTTGTACATATTTTAAAGCGCGAAACACCATATGTACAGCCATAATGTGTTCAAACATTAGCATCTGATTCGAACAAAGAGCCCGCATTATACTTCCGCGTTTGCCGGATTTGTTCAGTCGCGTACTAAAACAAGTCCCCTGAGCATAACCTTTCTTTCCGACATCTCTGGCGGGCAACCTTCTTTGTCGCGCCGTCCCCGGCAGATAATAGTTTTGGTCACACCATCTCAGGCGGATGGTTATCTTGGTCATGCACCTCTGGCAACAGATAAAGTCATTCCGCCCATCTCTAGCGGATTACCATCATATTCCCGAAACAAGTCCGGCGGGTTGCAATCACGTCCGCCCACGGCCTATCTCCGGCGGACTACCATACCGTTCCGCCATCTATGGCAGACCACCATCATGAAATCTGCCCTCCTTGGCGCAACCTAGTTCACGCCACAGGCATCCGCGCGACGTTGTTCATTCCACCGACGTTCAATAAAGATCGTCCACACATATGAGACGTTTGTTAGATAACCGCCATGCCGCGCCATCTCGTTGCCAGGTAGCACCCTTCTTGATAAACGGTGATTGTCGTCATATCGCCTCTTTACGCGCTACCGATGTTCAGGCCCTCACGCCACCTAGTTTGCATCACCGGCCCTCACGCCACCTAGTTTGCATTATCGGCCCTCACGCCACCTAGTTTGCATCACCGGCCCTCACGCCACCTAGTTTGCATCACTGACCCTTTACGCCATGTGTGTTCGCCCACTGGCACACAGGCCACCAGCCCTCGCGCAAAAGTTATAAATGGGCTTGACGTCTTCACCGGAGAGGATTTTGATCGCCTAGTTTCAACTCAGATCGGATAAGTTTTTTAACTTTTATCCACACATATACTTTGAAAAGGCATGGAGTCCATCATCCTGTTCAAACTTTTTACTCATAGTTTTGTTGATAATCATTACACGTCGGTACAATTTCACTGAGTAATATAAACCTACACCTAGAGCATATGGCCCCGACGGATGTACTCTTTGTTTTATTTCGGTGACCACGGTGGACGGTTTTCCTTGTCACTCTTACTTAATTCGACACTCTTTCTCAGTCGTGAAGCCTTCGACCGATCTAGCGGCTACAATAATAGTAGCAAAAATAATGAAAATATAAACTGGTTATACAACACTAGAAGCTAAGCCTGTCAACATACATACATTTTGTAACATGTACAGTTAATTCATGGATATATAAGTAGCATTTCAACTCTTTTTGAAAGGCTCAGTTACGTAAATCCTTTGTTATATGGCTTTCAAATAAAAGTTTGATCTAGTTGTGTTGTCTGTGCAATTCTTCTAACATATTTGGTTGCCTTGAACCTTGGGAGCTAGCATAGTATAGTATTGTTGTGACCTGACTACATCAAAAAGGGTTGTCTCAAGCATAATATAGTATTGTTGTGATCCCCACTCAAGCATTGGTTAAAACTCGAACGCCCTACTATATGGCACCTCATTATCGGCTTGGTTGTGTGGTTGTTCTTGCACGCACCACTACCGGCGGAAGCTCTTATTCAACCCGCCAATACCGACGAAAGCTTTTATTCAACCCGTCACCACAGGCAGAAGCCTTTGCTCGCCCCGGAACGTCTCCAAAGGACGTTTTTATTTACCCGCGGCATTTCCGACCGATTACTCAATCATTCCGCCACCTATGGCGGATGCTTCGGTCCATGACATTGCCCTCAACAAACACTTTTATCCATTCTGCCACCTCCAACGGATACTCTCGGTTGTAACAACTCTCATCAAAAAGTCCTATTTATTATTTTAATTGCCCAATAGGAAACCCTAATTGAGACCCCCAAGTGATCCTGCATAAACCCTAAAATTTTCAGAATAATCGGAATCAGGATCAGGGCCCCTAAAACTCAAGGGGGGTATTCCCTAAATTATGTTTATCTGCTCAAAACGGTTCTAAAACACGTAAAATCGAATTTCGTCGACTCATCAGGGCTAAATAGGAGACAAAGCATGCCTAGCCTACTTTTGGTTTCCCCGCGACACGCGACAGGGATGGGTGATCCTGTCGCGACACGCGGGAGGTCCAAATTTGGGCTATAAATTCAGGGGCTTGGGACTTGAACTGTTTGCATATTTCGACGAAAAATTTCTTTACGTACACTAAGATATACGTTGTTTACTACAAAAACACACATTGTCTTGAACCTCTGCTGCAATAACAGGGTAATAACTCGATCGCTACTACGATTCAATGTCCGATCGATTAAAACTATCCAATGGATGTTTAAGTACTGCCCACATTAGGGTTATGCTTTGTCATTCGTCGTAAATTCGATGGATGTTTAACTATCGCGCTTTGTCATTCGTTGTGAAGGTTTAATCTCGTGAGTTATCGTAAATGTTGTATTAGTTACTAACCTAGTTCGCGTGCATTGTTATTTGAATTAGGTTAAACAAGCTTATCAGTAGGCTAAATTCTGCTCAATTAAAACTTGCAATGTGAGTCATTCTCTTTTTATCAAATGTTTTACAATACTCCATTTTCAAATGTTATAATTACAGGGATTAAGTCGTGGTTATCTTAAATCACTGGCTAGTGGGGTATTGTGCACATTACTAATTTCTCACGGGTTAGGCTAATAAATCCTAACAGTGATAAACGTCACTACTTGGGTGGGACCCAATAGTGGTATGACCATCGTCACACGGGTGACATGGCGCCAGATAAAAATAAGATAGAAACCATTGTAATCGCTCTTATGCTGTAAATTATAACTATGTGTCATTTTGTAAAAATGAATGATTCACCAGTATTTCCCCGCTGACAAAAATATTTTTAAAAACGTGTTTCAGGCGACCTGCTGTAAATCAAGGAAAATGTGCTACGGAGCACTAACCAGCTTGAAGAGGTGGCTCAGTTAAAATGAGTAAACATGTTTTAATAAATCAGGAAATTTCCTAGTAAAATTCCTCTATTGTAAACTACGGGGTTTATCCCGAATTATGAAATAAAATAATCGGGCATTTCAAATTTTAAAAGATCCTGTTAAAAATCTTCCACTGTCGCATTATAAATACCACGGGTTCCTGTCCCGCGGCTCCTGACCGGTTCAAACCGGGGCTGGGGCCTTGACAGGAAAATGTGGTATCAGAGCCACTGATTTAAGCCTATTAAGTATTTAAAATAATTAATTTTCCTGATTATCATTTTATGATTATGTATTTTATTAATTTAATATTTGTTTACAGTATGGGTAAACAAAGACTTTCAGATATCTATCATAAATTAGATACTTCACCAAAAGAAAAAGGAACTTCATCCTCAAAATGCCCAACAAATACTGAGGAAGGAATATTTGTTCGAAAGGCACAATATGAGGAACCACTTTCTCCTAATAAAAGAAGTTTGATTATTAGAAAAAGTCAGGAAAAAACAAAGAAGTCACAACTAAAAGAAGTGAGGGTTAACCAGGAAACCCATAAACTAGACAGTAACCCACCATGGGAAGACAAATTAGATGAAAAATGGGCCGATCTCTATATGTTAGCCACTGTGGCAGTAAATGCAAAATTTTAAATACTTTGACCTAGTATTAACACCCATATCATCTACAATCCAGAAACTCTAAAGGAAAACTTTTCCAGTAAATAAATAAGTTACAATAAACCCTATTATGTTTTAATTGTCAGTTGTCCTTTGTATTACATTAGTCGCACGGTATGCAATAATACTTGAATATTTAGCTGTGAAATTTTGTTATAAAATTTTAACTTGGCATTTTTGTGCATTTTACATATATGCTAAACAACATGAATGAGTTATCTGAAGCCCTTCAGAGTCTCAATCTTTATCCAGTGAAAATAGAAGTTTCCAGAGATTTTACTGGTTACATACACGATGTAGAAGAACCTATGGAATTCAATGCTCCACCTCTAGAGAAACCAAAGCCTAAGAAAAGGAGAAGATTCGTAGGATGGAGGCGTGTACGCAGAAGGAAACCAGCAACTAGGAGAATTCCCAAAATAGAGAATCCCATAGATAAAGGAAAAGGAATAGCAATCGGGGAAGATTCCAGGCAAGCAGAAATGGAAATAGGGGAAAGTTCTAAACAAGTAGAGGAGTTGCCTTTACAGGAAGAATTGGATCGCATATTGGCAGGCTGTGATATCATTAGACCTATCAATACCAACCTTTACCCTTATCCTGCTGAAACTCAACTTCCAATAAATTTGGAACCAGCCATCCCAGAACCTTTAATCCATACTCAACCTTTAGGAATGGACGAGTGGTGGACCAATGACTGGCAGTTTCAAAACCTCCTTAATAATCCTTATACCTTTTTCCCTCAGTTCGACCCAGAGCCTACACCAAACCCACCAATGAGCAATGAAAACTTAGCTGAACTCCGCCATTTTGGCGAAGAACTGATAGGTGCAGGGAATAGGATTCGGGAGGTGGGAGAGCAAATCTCCTGGAAGTATGACGAGAGGGAACGTCGCTTCTAAAGTACCCAGGGATAGGATAATGGTGAAGTTGTGATTGTATAATAGTAATAACAATAAATAAAATAAGTCTGTAAAATAAACCACAAATAAAACCTTTGTAAGATAACTGTGTGTAATGATGCATAATATATATATATATAAAATGGGAATCGAGAAATCGATAATTTTGGCTATATGTATATTGTGAAATTAGCATGATTGTTTTGTGTATAATTGCTATTTACTCTATACTAATAAATTATATATATTATCAGATGGAAAACGCTAATAGTGAACCAGTTAACGAGGTTAACCAATCTGAGCAACACCCGGAGGATCAATTTATGACTAGGCAAGATATCGAAAATATCGTTACTCAAGGAATAGCCAAAGCTATTCCAGCAATCCTTGCTGCTGCTCAGAAACCTGTTGAGCCTCAACAAATCATTCCTAGCAAACGTACTTCTGAAGATAACTTCAGTAATAGCATAAACGGAGGCGGTAATCATACTAACAACGATAATGATGCACGGCAGGCCCCGCTCCCTAAGAAAATGAAAGCTGCAACGCCTGGTTGCACTTACAAAGAATTCCTTGCCTGTAAACCTGTTGAGTTCGAAGGCAATGAAGGGGCGACTGCGGCATTGCGTTGGTTGGAGAAAACCAAAGCCGTACTTATGATAAGTAAATGTGCTGAAGAAGACAAGGTCATGTATGCGTCACATCTTTTTAAAGAAGGGGCGCTAGAATGGTGGAATACGGTACTTCAAGCCAAAGGAAGAAATATGGCCTATGCCATAAGTTGGGAAGAATTTAAGTAGATAATCGAAAGAAAATTATGTCCCGAATATGAAAAGGAACAAATGGCAAATAAGTTCCTGAATCATCAAATGATGGGTGTAGATTGTCGGGGATATACTTCTACCTTCTTCGAATATGCAAGAGTGGTACCAACACTGGCTTCGCCAGAACTGGTACTTATTTCTCGCTATATTTGGGGATTAATTGGTGAGATCCGTAATATCGTTAAAGCTGAGAGACCTCGCACTATTGACGATGCGGTAGAATTAGCTAACACCCTAACTGACGAGCTGGTACGCACAAGAGATGAAAATAGGAAAAAGGAAGTAGCCCAAAAGATTACCCAAGGATTCCGTGTGGGTAACCGTAGTAATTTCAAAAGAAGGGGAACCGGGCAATCTTCCACTGTTCCATTCTGCAATGCCTGTAAAAGAAAGCATTTTGGAAGATGCAAAGGATATTGCAATTTCTGCAAAATTCCAGGACATCAAGAAAAAGATTGCAGAAAGAAGAAAGCAACAATCTGCTACAACTGTGGAGAAGCTGGACACTTTAGGCCAGATTGCCCAAAACTGATCAAACCAGCTGATACCAAAGCTAAACCTGCAGAAGGAGCTACTAAGAAGAATGTTCGAGCATTCCAATTAACTACTCAGGAAGCCGAGCTAATCCCTGACGTGATAGCTGGTACGTTCCTAGTTCACAACGTTTACGCCAAAGTATTATTTGACTCTGGTGCAAACCAAAGTTTTATAAATACTTCATTCTGCCAAGCACTTAATTTACCCCTAACCAACCTTAGGCAGATTTTTACAATCGAAACAGCAGATGGGAATTCTGTTAATATAGATAAGGTTTTGCAAAAAGAAAATATAGAACTTTCAGGTCATAAATTTCATGCAAACCTATTACCAATGAATTTAGCTGGGTTCGATGTTGTGTTAGGAATGGATTGGTTAGTAGCCAATCATGCTCGAATCCTTTGTGATAAGAACTCTATAGAGATTCGAACACCAACCGGAGAAATAATCATGGTTACAGGAGATAAGCCGCGAAAACCCATGAAGTTCATTTCAGTAATGAAAGTTGCTAGTTATGAACGAAAGGAAGGAATAGTGTATATGATTTCAGTAATCATTAACACTAAAGATAAGGAACTTAAAGAAATTCCGGTAGTATCAGAATACCCAGATGTCTTTCCGGAAGAACTACCTGGATTACCACCCAACAGGGAAGTAGAATTTAGAATTCATCTAATTTCGGGAACTACACTGATAGCCAAGGCACCTTATCGGTTAGCACCCACCGAAATGCTAGAATTGAATAAACAATTAGATGAATTACTAAATAAAGGATTTATACAACCTAGTTCATCCCCGTGGGGAGCACCAGTGTTGTTTGTAAAAAAGAAAGATGGGTCAATGAGAATGTGTATTGATTATAGAGAATTGAATAAGGTTACAATTAAGAATCGATACCCATTACCTAGGATTGATGATCTCTTCGATTAACTTCAAGGAGCTAGATATTTTTCTAAGATCGATTTACGCTCTGGATATCATCAATTAAAGGTACAAGAAGAAGATATACCTAAAACTGCTTTTAGAACTAAGTATGGTCATTACGAGTTTACAGTCATGCCCTTCGGACTAACGAATGCGCCTGCAACATTCATGGACATGATGAATAGAATCTGTAAACCGTACTTGGATAAATTTGTAATTGTCTTCATCGACGATATACTTATTTATTCCAAAAGTCAGGAAGAACACTGTCTGCACCTGCATGCACTCTTAACATTGTTAA
The DNA here is from genome assembly GCA_030545235.1 of Helianthus tuberosus. NCBI lineage: Eukaryota > Viridiplantae > Streptophyta > Magnoliopsida > Asterales > Asteraceae > Helianthus > Helianthus tuberosus. The sequence continues at coordinate 204,173,063 of CM060395.1, read as the reverse complement.
GAAAAGAAAAGCTTTACGCCAAGTTCTCGAAATGTGAATTTTGGCTACAAGAAGTGCAATTTTTAGGACACTTGGTGAATCATGAAGGTATTCACGTAGATCCTGCAAAGATAGAAGCAATCACCAAATGGAAGGTTCCGCAATCAGCTATGGAAATTAGAAGTTTTCTAGGATTAGCCGGATACTATAGGCGCTTTATTAAGGATTTTTCCAAGATAGCTGTACCATTAACTAAGCTAACCTGTAAAGCAGTTAAGTTTGAATGGGGACCTAGACAAGAAGAAGCCTTTAGGATTCTGAAGCAAAAGCTAACAAATGCTCCAATTCTAGCCTTACCAGAAGGAACTGAAGATTTTGAAGTATATTGTGATACTTCTAAGCTAGGATTAGGATGTGTGCTAATGCAACGCAAGAAGGTGATTGCATATGCATCAAGACAATTGAAAAAGCACGAGGAAAACTATACAACTCATGACTTAGAATTAGGATCCATAATCTTTGCCCTTAAAATTTGGAGACATTATCTGTATGGAAGTAAGTTTACTGTCTATACGGATCATAAAAGTTTAAGGTACATATTTGGGCAAAAAGAGTTGAACATGAGACAAAGGAGATGGATGGAGATCCTAAGTGACTACAACTGTGATATCCAATATCACGAAGGAAAGGCAAATGTAGTAGCAGATGCCTTAAGTCGTAAGTATCATGAGAAACAACAACGGGTTCGTGCTCTTAGATTAAATCTACAGTTAGATTTAATGGAACAACTGAAGAATATTCAGGAAACAGCAATCAAGGATGATGCTGAAGGAATGAAGGGACGAATAAAGGAATTAGAGCAAGGAGCTGATGGAATTTGGAGATTCCACAAGAAAAGAATTTGGGTACCTAAGCAAGGAGAATTAAGAGATAAAATTTTAGAAGAAGCTCATAAATCTAGGTATACCATGCATCCTGGTAACAATAAAATGTACCAAGACTTAAGAAATAATTTCTGGTGGATAGGAATGAAAAAGGACGTAGCTAGATATGTTTTTAAGTGTCTTACTTGTTCACAAGTTAAGGCGGAACACCAGAAACCCTCAGGTCTACTTCAACAATTAGAAATGCCTGTATGGAAATGGGAGCTCATAACAATGGACTTTGTTACTAAGTTACCCAAAACCAGAAAAGGGAATGATGCGATTTGGGTAATTGTGGATCGATTAACCAAATCAGCTTATTTTCTACCCATGAAGGAAACCTTTAGCATGGAAAGGTTAGCCAAATTATATGTAGATGAAGTCGTATCCTTACATGGAGTTCCACTCTCCATTGTATCAGATAGGGATAGTCGTTTCACTTCCCACTTCTGGACAAGTTTCCAGGAAGCAATGGGAACCCGACTAAATTTAAGTACGGCATATCATCCACAAACAGACGGGCAAAGTGAAAGGACGATACAAACACTGGAAGACATGCTCCGAGCATGTGTAATAAATTTCGGTGGAAATTGGGACGATCACCTACCTTTGATCGAATTCTCCTATAATAATAGTTATTATGCAAGCATTGAAGCTGCCCCATTTGAAGCACTATATGGACGAAAATGCAGAACTCCGGTATGATGGGCAGAAATAGGAGAAAGTCAGTTATCAGGTCCTGAAATTGTGCAAGAGACCACAGACAAGATCACTAAAATCAAAGAAAGACTAAAGACGACTCAAGATCGCCAAAAAAGCTATGCCGATAATCGACGTAAGCCACTCGAGTTTCAAGTTGGAGACAAAGTACTTTTGAAAGTATCTCCTTGGAAAGGAGTAGTTCGATTCGGTAAGAAAGGAAAGCTAAGTCCAAGATACATAGGTCCATTCCCAGTGATCCAACGTATAGGACCAGTTGCTTATCGTTTACAACTACCAGAAGAATTAGCTGGAATACATGATGTGTTTCATGTATCCAATCTCAAGAAATGTCTATCTGACGAATCTTTGGTAGTACCTCTTCAAGATATAGAGGTAAATAAAAAGTTAAAGTTTGTTGAGAAGCCATTACAAATAGAAGATAGAAAGATCAAGTTTCTCAAGCACAAGCGGCTAATACTAGTCAAAGTTAAGTGGGATTCGAAATGAGGACCCGAATACACTTGGGAGCTGGAATCCGAAATGAAGTGGAAATATCCTCACTTATTCCAGTAAATCTCGAGGACGAGATTTTTATTAAGGTGGGGAGTATGTAACAACTCTCATCAAAAAGTCCTATTTATTATTTTAATTGCCCAATAGGAAACCCTAATTAAGACCCCTAAGTGATCCTGCATAAACCCTAAAATTTTCAGAACAATCGGAATCAGGATCAGGGCCCCTAAAACTCAAGGGGGGTATTCCCTAAATTATGTTTATCTGCTCAAAACGGTTCTAAAACACGTAAAATCGAATTTCGTCGACTCAACAGGGCTAAATAGGTGACAAAGTAGGCCTAGCCTACTTTTGGTTTCCCCGCGACACGCGACAGGGATGGGTGATCCTGTCGCGACACGCGGGAGGTCCAAATTTGGGCTATAAATTCAGGGGCTTGGGACTTGAACTGTTTGCATATTTCGACGAAAATTTTCTTTACGTACACTAAGATATACGTTGTTTACTACAAAAACACACACTGTCTTGAACCTCTGCTACAATAACAGGGTAATAACTCGATCGCTACTACGATTCAATGTCCGATCAATTAAAACTATCCAATGGATGTTTAAGTGCTGCCCACATTAGGGTTATGCTTTGTCATTCGTCGTAAATTCGATGGATGTTTAAGTATCACGCTTTGTCATTCGTTGTGAAGGTTTAATCTCGTGAGTTATCGTAAATGTTGTATTAGTTACTAACCTAGTTCGCGTGCATTGTTATTTGAATTAGGTTAAACAAGCTTATCAGTAGGCTAAATTCTGCTCAATTAAAACTTGCATGTGAGTCATTCTCTTTTTATCAAATGTTTTACAATACTCCATTTTCAAATGTTATAATTACAGGGATTAAGTCGTGGTTATCTTAAATCACTGGCTAGTGGGGTATTGTGCACATTACTAATTTCTCACGGGTTAGGCTAATAAATCCTAACAGTGATAAACGTCACTACTTGGGGTGGGACCCAATAGTGGTATGACCATCGTCACACGGGTGACAAGGCGCCAGATAAAAATAAGATAGAAGCCATTGTAATCACTCTTATGCTGTAAATTATAACTATGTGTCATTTTGTAAAAATGAATGATTCACCAGTATTTCCCCACTGACAAAAATATTTTTAAAAACATGTTTCAGGCGACCTGCTGTAAATCAAGGAAAACGTGCTACGGAGCACTAACCAGCTTGAATATGTGGCTCAGTTAAAATGAATAAACATGTTTTAATAAATCAGGAAATTTCCTAGTAAAATTCCTCTATTGTAAACTACGGGGTTTATCCCGAATTATGAAATAAAATAATCGGGCATTTCAAATTTTAAAAGATCCTGTAAAAATTCTTACGCTGTCGCATTATAAATACCACAGGTTCCTGTCCCGCGGCTCCTGACCGGGTCAAACCGGGGCTGGGGCCATGACATCGGTTCCCCGTGCCACCTTGGCAAAAGTTTTTGTCCACCTACGCCTCGGGCGGGAGCTTTCATTCTACCCGCCATCTTGGCGGATTTTTTCGTTCACTCCCACCGTCTCTGGCGGATGCTTTCCTTGCTCGCGCCATCTCCGGTGAGCACCATCCTAAGTCACGCCTTTAGTCGCGCTTATAAATTTATTTTACTATACAACAAAACACGAAAGTACCTGTTGGAAATCCTCAGCTGTAATGCAGAAAGATATATCTTCCAACCTTCTTGCCTATTATTATAAATGGGTTGTGGCACATTCAGTCACGCCACCGCTGTAGCGCCTACGTCGCCACTCATCCGCCCGCGTATGTCACACATACACCAGCTTGTTGCTTTAATTAGTGTTACTAAAGCTTTTAACGGAACCAGGTCACTAATAATGGTTCAATACTTTCCTCTTTATACTACAACACATGTTACCTGTGTCGAGGATTTATAGCACGAGATCGTACAACCGTTGCTGCACTACTTTTAAACATGCCTTGTTATATGGCATGCTCCTCAAATGACCTATGAGCAATCAGTCTTGACCTCATGGACTACCATTACTAGACGTGGTCATCAGAATCGGATGTTTCAGTCCTAACATGGCATATCCCAGTTGAAGGGCATAAATTTTGCAATGAACCGGAGGACTAACTTGGTGCCACATAAATGATTGAATTATTTGAAGACAAATGTACACTTTATACAAGGGCTGGCTCTCTATACAACTATGCACCATCTTAACATTCGGTAATGCGACACATTAGTACTTGGTCGTGCGCCACATATTTATTGGCAACGTGTTACTCCACATCCTATTGGGCCCCCATCACATTTTCTACTGACTATGAACTGTGCTGATAGAATATGTGTACTCCCCATATCACTTGATCTACAACTATAGCATTTGGTACACCATACACTATTTCGTGGTTGAAACAAATGCACGACAAAGCAAAACTAACATATTTAATAAATTCGACTAAGTATTCCACACGCTATGTGATGTGTACAAAATGCAACATATAAATTACATCAAATGTGGCACAAAACTAACCATTTTTTAGTACTAATGTTGGAAAATGTATGTTTTTGTCTTCCTTTTGTATTTTCAGGATTAAATGAGCTCAAATGAAAAAAAGAAGCAAAAAGGAAGCTAAATCTAACATAAATACAAGAAAAGGAATAAACGTGGCATGCCCGACCCCCCGACAGCATCTTCCCAAGCAAAAACAAGAGAACAGAAGGCTGAACACGCCCCGTGCTCAGTGAGCACGGGGGCGTGCCCAAGTGTCTGCAGAAAAGACAAAGTTGTAGAAGCTTCTATCACCCACCACGGGGGCGTGCCCAGCGGACACGGGGTCGTGGTCAACTCTAAGATTCGCAGAATCTGGGGAAATCTTGATAGTACAGATACGCTTCTGCACACGGGGTCGTGCCCAGCGGACACGGGGGCGTGGTCAACTAATGCAGACAAACTGCAATTAATGAAGAAAGAGAAGGAGGATGGACACAGGGCCGTGCCCCGAGCTGCTGTTTAGGCTATAAATAGGGGTGTTTGGCTCATTTACAAACCATCCCTTAGCAAATCACCTCTCTCACACTTCACCCACCCACCACCACCATCACAACACCATCATCCACCACCATCATCCATTATCCATCATAGAGTGTGTGAGTAGTCTCGGGATCCAAGATTGATCGTAAGAGTTCTTGACAATCAAAGGCCATGTTTGCCTAAGTCTCTTACATCACTTGGTGAAGACAAGTGTCTAGTGTAATACTTTTTATTTTTAATCTTTTCGCACTTTTTATTTGGTTATGTATTAATGACTTTAATAACTAGTTTCTTATGTTGAAGGTGATTCTTCCTTATCATTTGTTCGTGGTGTCTTGGCATTATTTTACTGTCTATATAAAATAAAATATTTTCACCATTCATATCTCCACGGTCTATATGGAGATATGTTGGCTACCTGGTCGGGGGTTAAGGGAATGGTTTGGTAAGAGTCTTGCCTTGTTCATTGTATAGATCCTGCAAGGACATGGGTCAAATTTAGTAGGACCTCCTTCAATACCCACCGGTATTGGATGGCGAGGGTCCAAACTCTTTGATCCCCTCATATGTAAACTACTATTAAAACTTTAACCCGGCTACTTATGATTGTATCCCTGCTGACTCAGACTACTTATCCGAGGGTAACGTCACATTCAAAAGAGGGGCCTACCACATTATGCATTAATAACTTAATTAATTATCTTTCACTAATCCAACCCTTTAGGATTGTATCCTTGCCGACTCAAACTACTGGGTTGAGGGTAACATCATCTTCAAAAGAGGGGCCTACTACAATAACTAAGATAATCTCTTAAAAAGTGCAAAAGTGCGGAAATAATCAAAGGTTACACTAAACACGAGTCGGATCCAAGTGATTCATCTTGTCTATCTGTTTTTATTTTATTTTATTTTACAGCATTTTAATTAATTTTATTTTTCTAATTTAAAACCTTTTTCTAAACTTTTGATTTGATTAGACGTTGAGGATAAACCGGTATTAAAAGCTCTTGTGTCCTTGGACGACCTCGATATCTTACCAACACTATACTACGCTCACGATGGGTGCACTTGCCCATATGTGTGTTTAGTGTTAGTAAATATCGTATTTTATAAATTTAAAACTTGGCTAAAAAGTGTTAAAGGGCTTAAAATATACATTAAAACTCTATAACACCATATGCACATCAAGTTTTTGGCGCCATTGCCGAGGACACAAAAATTTTAAGAAAACTTAAAATCGACGGCCTAATCAGTTTTTCAAAACCTTTTCAAAACACGCGCACATTTTTCTGCATTTTAGTTAGTTTTGCATTTACAGTAGGTTGAATACGTGGCGTGTTCACTGAACACGGGGTTGTGCTGCATATTTTTCATAAAACACCCAGATACAGAGTCTGAACACGGGGTCGTGCTCACTGAACACGCCCCCGTGCTGCACAAAACCAGTAACCTTTAATTCAAACGCCCAGATACAGATCCTGAACATGGGCCGTGTCCACTGAACACGGGGTCGTGTCCAGCCTCAGTTTCCGTTTTTATTTTTGTTTTCTGGTCTCGAGACTCTGTTGTGGTCTGCTGAGTGATTCTCATGGATCAATACTCAGGAGACTACAACTACACCTATGAGGAGGATGATTATAGGGAAGACTATTGCACTAAGTGTGGAAACCCGCACTCGGTTCAATATTGTGACGTATTTCAACCATCCACTTCATACACCTACTATGAGGAGCCCAGGTACGAGCCATCAACTTCATACACATCCTATGAAGACCAAAGGTATGAACCTTCTCCTTCATACTCATATTTTGATGAACCAAGGTATGAGCCTTCATACTCATACTTTGAGGAACCAAGATATGAGCCACCACCTTCATATGCTTATTATAAGGAACCATGGCGTGAACAACCCACCTCATATGAGTATTATGAAGAACAAAATTATGACCCTTATCCATCATATACTTACAATGAAGAACAATGGTATGAACCATCTACTTCATATGAGTACTATGAGGAACAAAGGATCGAACATCCGGATTCAAGCTTTGAAAATCCCGATCCTTACTCTATCGCCGACGTAACCGATAGGATACTAGAACACCTTAAAACTATCGAGCGTTACATAAAAGAATCTCGCGCAAGGGAAGAGGAGTCCCGCGCAAGAGAAGAATTAAAAAAGGAAGAGATAATTGAAAGTGTAAAATGGAAGAACAAATAAGTGAAAAACCGACACATGAGTTAAACAACGAAAAAGGTGAGTCCGTTAACGTTAAAATCCAAGAAGAGTCTAATTTTGAACAAATTAATCTCTTGTCACCTTCTTTCGAAAATCATTGTTTTGTTCCCACTCATGCTAAGTTTTTAAAAGAGTTAAACACTAACACTAAAATTGACGAAACGGTAAGTATTAAGTTAACAAATGATCAAACTTCGCTAATAAAAGAAGACCCATTTGAAATCAACATTATACCGGTTCCATGTTTTTTTCAAAATTCATTTATTAGTAATATCACAATTGATATTACTCTTTGTGTTAACATAATGCCCAACTACATTTTCGAAAAATTAAGTATTAGCGATTTTTCTCCACTTCAAATACCCATTTTTCTATCCAATCGGAAAGTAATAAAATCAATCGGTGTAGTTGATGATGTCTTGGTTCAAACAAATCAAATGGAAATCCCAACCGACTTTGTCATCCTCGATGACGCTCCTCTAGTGTTGGGATGACCTTTTGTAAAAACCCACGAAGCTTTGAAAAACCGGAAGTACAACAATCTATCTATTCAATTAGGGGCATTTAAAAGAAGCATTGATCTTGAGCATTCAATAAAATACCCTTTCGGCAATAATGACCCCCTAATTGAAGATGAAGATGAACCACCCGATACAAGTGAAAAGATTGACCACTTTGTTGAAGAAGGGGTCGCCATTGAACAAATTTAAAGTTCTTGATCAGAATGAGCAACCAAATAAGGAGTCTCCTAAAGACCCGCCTCTTGAGCTCAAAGAACTTCCAAAAGGTTTGGAATATGCTTTTCTAGACAAAGATGGTAAATCACCTGTAATTATTTCGTCTAAATTAAATAGTGTAGAAAAAGAAAAATTAATTAAACTCTTGAAAAAACACAAAAATGCGATCACTTGGAAACTTGTAGATATTAAGGGAATAAGTCCTTCCATGTGCACGTACAAAATTTTAATGAATGATGACTATAAATCGGTAATACAACCACAACGTCGAGTAAATCCAAATGTACAAGAAGTGGTTAAAAACGAAGTCATCAAATTACTTGACGTCGGACTTATTTATCCTATCTCCGATAGTCCTTGGGTAAGTCCCGTTCAAGTAGTTCCAAAGAAAGGAGGTATGACGGTAATAACTAACGAAAAGAATGAATTAATACCAACGAGAACCGTCACAGGATGGAGGGTATGTATAGATTATAGACGGTTAAATGAAGCAACAAGGAAAGATCACTTTCCTTTACCCTTCATCGACCAAATGTTAGAAAGATTATCCGGTCATAAATTTTATTATTTCTTGGATGGTTTTTCAGGTTACTTTCAAATCCCGATAGCACCCGAAGACCAAGAAAAGACAACATTCACATGTCCCTATGGAACTTTTGCTTATCGACGCATGCCATTTGGTCTATGTAATGCCCCCGTAACCTTTCAACGCTGCATGGTGGCCATCTTCCATGACATGATAGAAAAGACAATGGAAGTCTTCATGGACGACTTTTCTATCTTTGGGGATTCATACGACCAATGCCTCGATAACCTTGAACGAATGCTATCCCGATGTGAGGAAACTAACCTCGCCCTTAACTGGGAAAAATGCCATTTCATGGTAACCGAGGGAATAGTATACTCGGTCACAAAATCTCAAGCGAAGGAATGGAGGTTGATCGAGCCAAAATAGACACTATTTCTCGATTACCGCCCCCATCCTCCGTTAGAGCAATCAGAAGTTTCCTAGGGCATGCCGGATTTTATAGGTGGGTTATCAAAGACTTTTCTAAAATCTCAAGGCCTCTAACAAAATTACTTGAAAACGATGCCCCTTTCATCTTTGAGAAGGATTGCAACCAAGCATTTCTAACACTAAAGGAAATGCTAGTCAATGCACCTATCATGATAGCGCCGGATTGGAAGCTACCTTTTGAAATCATGTGTGATGCAAGTGACTTTGCAGTTGGAGCAGTCTTGGGACAAAGAAAAGAAAACCATTTTCACCCAATTTATTATGCTAGTAAAACACTTAACGATGCACAAGAAAATTACACAACAACTGAAAAAGAATTACTAGCTGTGGTTTTTGCTTTTGATAAATTCCGTTCATATCTTGTTCTTTCTAAAACAATAGTCTATATAGATCATGCAGCCATTCGATATCTCTTCAAGAAACAGGATGCTAAACCACGTTTGATTTGGTGGATTTTACTCCTCCAAGAATTTGATATTGGAATCAAAGACAAAAGAGGAGCAGAAAACACCGCAGCAGCTCATCTCTCGCGCTTAGAAGAGCCAGCTTTGGAGGCAACCAGGGACGAGCAAATCAACGAAAAATTTTCAACGGAGTCCCTAGAAATGGTGGAATACAGAGAAGAACCATGGTATGCCGACTATGCTAACTACCTAGCTAGCGGTATAGTCGCCAAAGGATGGCCACATTACCAAAGGAAGAAATTCTTTGCTGATGTAAAGCATTATTTTTGGGAAGATCCTTATCTTTTCAAAATGTGTGCTGATCAACTCATCCGACGGTGCGTACATGGTAGTGAAGCAAGAAGAATTCTCCGCCATTGTCATGAAGGTCCATACGGAGGACATCATGGTGCCGCTAGTTACGCACGAAAGGTATTTGATTCAGGATTTTATTGGCCAACCATTTACAAAGACGCCCAAAGTCTTGTCAAGACATGTGACGCTTGCCAAAGAACAGGTAATATTTGTTCCAAAAACGAAATGCCACAAAATGGCATTCTTGTTTGTGAAATTTTTGATGTGTGGGGACTCGACTTTATGGGACCTTTCCCGCCGTCAAAAGGAAACAAATATATACTTGTGGCGGTAGATTACTTGTCTAAATAGGCCGAGGCCGAGGCCGAGGCACTTCCAGCAAATGATGGAAGAGTCGTGGTAAGATTTCTGAAAAAGTTATTCTCTCGTTTTGGAACACCTAAAGCATTAATAAGTGATAGAGGTACCCATTTTTGTAACCATCAACTTGAATTTTTTTTAATAAGATATGGGGTCTATCACCGGGTCTCAACAGCATATCACCCTCAAACAAACGGACAAGCCGAAGTGACTAATAGAGGTTTAAAACGAATACTTGAAAAAACCGTAGGGTTAAATAAAAAGGAATGGGCCGATAAATTAGATGATGCTTTATGGGCTTTTCGAACTGCTTATAAAACAACAATACGTACAACCCCATATAAGCTCGTCTATGGAAAAAGCTGTCATTTGCCAGTAGAAATATCTCACAAGGCCTACTGGGCAATTAAAAATGTAAACTTAGATTTAGATTTTGCCGGTAAAAACCGATTTTGTCAATTAAATGAATTAGACGAATTAAGGAATTATGCATACTCTAACTCTGAAATTTATAAGGAAAGAATGAAAAACTTGCATGACAAACACAATAAACCTAATGAATTTCGAGTAGGAGATCAAGTTCAATTGTTTAATTCACGACTTCGATTGTTTCCTAGTAAATTAAAGTCTAGGTGGTCAGGACCTTTTTCCATCACCCATATTTTCCAACACAGTGCAGTAGAAATTAAATCTCAGAATGGAATTCAAGTCAATGGCCAATGGCTGAAGCTCTATCAAGGATTCATTGAGGATGAAGAGAAAGAAATCTCGCTTCAAACGGTCGAAGAATGAAAGCATCAACATCATACCTGGTAAGTTACGAACAAACGGGTTGACCTCTAAATCGGTAAGTCTTCTAACCGAGTTTTTGGGAAACAAGGGCACTCACACGAGCACTAAAAAAATATTAAAAGTTGCCCGCCCACAGGGCCGTGTCCGCTAGACACAGGGCCGAGTCCGCGCAACTGTCGGGATAAAACCCCTTTTCCAAACAGTTTCCTCATTTCCACAAGCCCCGTTTCCCCGAAAACTCTCTGGTTCAGGCGATTTTTATGCAAGATTTCGACGTCTCCTCTACTTCTAACAACATCAAGGTATGATTCTACCATCATTAGTAGTTAGATTAAGCATTTGCATGTAATTAAAACATCAAACATTTGGGGAAAAATCTAGGGTTCTTGAACTTCATCTGGATCGAACCTCAAATTTTTGCATAAATTTGTTAGCATTAGTTTAGATTCATGTTATAGGAAGTAAATCCACTTGTATTGTTCATAGATTTGCCCGATTTCTCACAAAAACCCCAAACCCTTGTTTTTTAACCGAAAAAGAAAAAATCGAAGGGTTAAACGGTTTGTTTTGGGAAAAACGGCACTTGGGGTTTCATTTTCTGGGAAAACCGCCCCTACTGGACCAAAAATTTTCAAGTTTTCGGGACCGGGTCGAAAAATGGGATTTTTGGGAAACAGACGTCTGGACACGGGGTCGTGCTCGCTGGGCACGGGGACGTGTCCAGCCAATTTCTGACCAACTCGGGGCGTGTCCGCTGAACACGGGGCCGTGTTCAGCCGACTGTTTTCAGATTTCTCCGAAAATTTCACTGTTTCGTGCTAATTGTTTGGTGTATTCTTTCAGATGTCGAAGAAATTCACAAGGTTCAATGCAAATGAGTTGGATGCTAAAGCAAGATACGATGTGCTTCGAACCAGACCAGAGGAATACCCATGACAAGTATGCATGGATCTTTTAGCAACAGTGAACCAACTTGACTGGTTTAACAACCTAGTCACCGGCCCGCTAAGAGCCGCCCTAACCACTCGCCTTCGCTCAGTCCACGAGTATAATCTGGAATTCTATAGCACATTCGTGTTCAATTCAAGATCCGAACCATTTGATAATGATGGGGTAGAATTACGATGTGGAGGGACTAGGTACTCAATCTCGATGGCACAGTTTGGGTCAATAGTTGGGTTGTATGCGGAGGAAGATGCAGGTAATGAAGAAAACACCGGAGGGTTACGTGAATTATCAGAAAACGAACGCCAAGCCGCTTGGGCTCAAATAGGAGAAGGGCACTACAACCCAAGCAGCACTAAGAGCACTAAGTTGAGGGACCCTCTTTACCGTTACATCCATAGGGTCCTCACTTACTTCCTTAGCCAAAGGCATGATAGCAGTGGCGTTGTAGGGTTGAAAGATCTGGTGGTCCCTCATTGCATTCATACCCGCACCCACCTTGATGTTCCGTACCTCCTGCTCCGAAACATGCATTGGAACCGGCTCGCTACTCCACCAACCCCTATCTTCTTCGGAGGGTGGATATACCGTCTCTTCAAGCATTTCGTGAACATGCCCAGGTCTTTCCAAAAGAGCCCATGGTCGGGGAGAGTGGACATAAACATCTGCCGCTCCATGAACTTGATTTATGAAGCCGAAGATGGGACGGTTAGCTTCCAAAGAGTCCAGGGGCATGCATGGAACCCGCAAGAGGCACTCGTCCTTCACGCTCCACACTTTCAACCACCTCCTCAATACCACTACCAGCCCCATGGTGATCCAGGCCAATCCTCCTCAAAAGGAGGCGGTTTTCCTAATTTTCAAAGCTTACATGACTTATTGCAGGAAAACCTCATGTGCACTAGGAACACCTATAACATGGCGAGCAGCACGTACACCCGGGTCAGAGCAATTGAGAGAAACATCTCCGACATACAGGATGACATTGGGAACATCCGGGAGTACATGGCGGGGCACGGAGGAGGAGATGACGATGAAGACGAGGACATGGACTAGGCGGGAAGAGCGGAGGTAGGAGCAGCTGGTAGGAGGTCCCACATGTTAACCCTCTTTTCTTATGAACAATTTCCAGCCTGCGTGCCATGTGTTGAACAATTTACTTCCTTTAACTCTTTTTACTTTCTGCATTTTTTTTCTTTTTAACTTTGTGGTATGGATGTTTGAACTATGGTAATTTAGGATGCTTGCTATGGTTTGGTGTAGTGTTTATTGATAAAACAGGTACATACGAGGCTTAGAGCACTAAATATTAGTACTACTAAAGCCGGGACAGGAAAACCGAAGCCAGAAACCTGTTTTTCACCTTCGCAGATTGTCTACACGGGGTCGTGTCCAGCAACACGCCCCTGTGCCCACTGCCCCAGACTTGCTGTTTGTAAAAATTCTGCAGATTTTTGCCAGACACGGTGTCGTGCTCAGTTGACACGCCCCCGTGTCCACCTTCTGTAAGTTATCGTTACTGGCACTCTGGCCACGGGGTCGTGTTCATCCGACACGGGGCCGTGTCCAGACGCCCAGTAACATAATTTTTTTTCTTTTTCACACCTTTTACACATTCAATCAACCTAAAAACTTATTTTTGGGACACATTGAGGACAATGTGTAATTTAAGTGTGGGGAGGATACTAAAACCTTGAATCTTGCAAGTCTTAATTACAAGCCTTACACAAACTCTATTGGAACCGCTAATCACCCCAAATTTTTATCAAAATTTTTCATTTTTTTACTTGTCTAGGTTTAACTTGGGAAATTCAAATTCTAAAAAGGTTATATTTTTACAAATTTACAACCGATAACGTCGTGATAAAAAGAACCAACATAAGAAAATTATGAAACGGCATGACAAGTTTAGTTAAAATTTGATTATATATACTTGATCACATAAAAAACCATTCCCACAAAAAGTGAGTTTTGAGCCTTTATTGAGCATAAAATTACATATCTTTAAACTAAATGCTCATTTTTCGTTTTTTGTGTGAATAGCCGCTTGGTTCTTACAACTCTAGAACTTGCCAGGACGATACATTCCCGGTCCTTATCAACTTAAACCCGAGTAAGTAAATGATGGAGGCATTAGGACTAACCCTTTTTATTTCTACACCATTATTTTTCTTTTTTTTTTTACTACCTACCCAAAATCCCCCTAGTTAACCCCTTTGAACCTAAACCTTTTCATCTCTTAACCCAAAACAAACACCCTTTTTACCCACAAAAACCCTTTTTCATTTTAAACCCTTTATTTTAGAAACAAAGCTCGGTTTTTCTTATGACTTCCTTATCAAAAAAAAATGATGATGAAGCCAAAAGAAATAAACAAACAAGTTTATCAAAAAGAACTTTGTTTGAAAAAGTGCTTCATCAAAATAAAAAGTTACAAAAAAAATAAAAAGTCTTACGAAAACCGACGCTTTTCTACGCCTTTCGCCCTTTTACTAACCACTAACCCAACCACCTACCTTTAACCCAAGCCTAACCCTTCACCCAAAAGTCCTCTTGATATTTACAAAGGTGTATAGTTAAAAAGGAGGAGGATTGATTGCTTGGCAAGCTTATGGTAAGAGTAAGTTCCATGCCGCTCTCGAGTGATTCACTAAAATACATCTTCGGCCGAGTGTTGAGTGATCCCCCGTGAGGTATGTGAACTTGTATATAAATGTAATTTTAAAAAGGCATGTTATGCCCTAATAAGTAATTTATCTTATGTAATGTTTTAAATAAATCATGACGAATAGGATTGTAAATAAATAAAAATAAAACTTAATAAATAATCTTGGAAATCCCGACACTCTATGACAAGCCCAAAAACCTTCTCTTTTACCCATTCTATTTGGGAGTGTAAAGCCACATTATAAAGAGTTTTGCATGAGGACAAGCAAAGATTCAAGTGTGGGGGTATTTGATGTGTGCAAAATGCAACATATAAATAACATCAAATATGGCACAAAAAGTAACCCTTTTTTAGTACTAATGTTGGAAAAAGTATGTTTTTGTCTTCCTTTTGTATTTTCAGGATTAAATGAGCTTAAATGAACAAAAGAAGCAAAAAGGCAGCTAAATCTAACATAAATACAAGAAAAGGAATAAACATGGCATGCCCGACCCCCCGACAGCATCTTCCCAAGCAAAAACAAGAGAACTGAAGGCTGAACACGCCCCGTGCTCAGTGAGCACGGGGGCGTGCCCAAGTGTCTGCAGAAAAGACAAAGTTGTAGAAGCTTCTATCACCTACCACGGGGGCGTGCCCAGCGGACACGGGGCCGTGGTCAACCCTAAGATTCGCAGAATCTGGGAAAATCTTGATAGTACAGATACGCTTATGCACACGGGGTCGTGCCCAGCGGACACGGGGGCGTGGTCAACTAATGCAGACAAACTGCAATTAATGAAGAAAGAGAAGGAGGATGGACACGGGGCCGTGCTCGAGCTGCTGTTCAGGCTATAAATAGGGGTGCTTGGCTCATTTGCAAACCATCCCTTGGCAAACCACCTCTCTCACACTTCACCCACCCACCACCACCATCACAACACCATCATCCACCACCATCATCCATCATAGAGTGTGTGAGTAGTCTCGGGATCCAAGATTGATCGTAAGAGTTCTTGACAATTAAAGGCCATGTTTGCCTAAGTCTCTTACATCATTTGGTGAAGACAAGTGTCTAGTGTAATACTTTTTATTTTTGGAGATATGTTGGCTACCTAGTCAGGGGTTAAGCGAATGGTTTGGTAAGAGTCTTGCAAGGACCTGGGTCAAATTTAGTAGGACCTCCTTCAATACCCACCGGTATTGGATGGCGGGGGTCCAAACTCTTTGATCCCCTCATATGTAAGCTACTATTAAAACTTTAACCCAACTACTTAGGACTGTATCCCTGCTGACTCAGACTACTTAGCCGAGGGTAACGTCACCTTCAAAAGAGGGGCCTACCACATTATGCATTAATAACTTAATTAATTATCTTTCAATAATCCAACCCTTTAGGATTGTATCCTTGCTAACTCAAACTACTGGGTTGAGGGTAACGTCACCTTCAAAAGAGGGGCCTACTACAATAACTAAGATAATCTCTTAAAAAGTGCAAAAGTGCGGAAATAATCAAAGGTTACACTAAACACGAGTCGGATCCAAGTGATTCATCTTGTCTATCTGTTTTTATTTTATTTTATTTTTCAGCATTTTAATTAGTTTTATTTTTCTAATTTAAAACCTTTTTCTAAACTTTTGATTTGATTAGACGTTGAGAATAAACCGGTATTAAAAGCTCTTGTGTCCTTGGACGACCTCGATATCTTACCAACACTATACTATGCTCACGATGGGTGCACTTGCCCATATGTGTGTTTAGTGTTAGTAAATATAGTGTTTTATAAATTTAAAACTTGGCTAAAAAGTGTTAAAGGGCTTAAAATATACATTAAAAATCTATAACACCATACGCACATCACTATGCGACAGGAAAAACACTTATTCGGATATATATTGTCCATGCTGATAGGCCCTATATTGGTCACTCAAACGAGTATTCTAAACGCCAATGCGCGGGTGGGAAAGTATGTGATAACTCCAACAAATTTTCATTCACGCTGAGATGCGTAAAACACTTAATCATTTTGGGCAAGTGTCTCACACGCCATAGCGCGACATCGAGGATCACTTGTTAAAATTTAAGCAAACATTCCACGCAATTGCGTAATGGGAAATATGTTCGGTCACTAACATCCTCAAGCTAGATAGTCTTCCTGATAATGTTCTCACCGTCTCCAACATGACACATCGAGCACATGACTCTCCTACTAACATTTTCTAGCAACATTAAAATAAGGGACGGGAACGGTGTAACACTACAAGCGCTACAGAATGTAGTCACCAAAGCCAAAGATCCTGGTTCGGACATTCAATTCACATACCAGATAACCCTTCTTCAACAACGTGATTTCGGTTGGATAACTTCTTGTCAAACCAAGGTACAACTTTGGTAAGGATAGACCTAAGCCAGAATTCATTATGTGAAGCTACATATTTCGGAATGCAATTCCAGGTACAATCCTATTTTATTGCTTTATTTAGTAGCCGCGATACACTTTTACTTGTTCAGACGCGCTTGGCATCTCATCGCACGCCCTTGGTCCACTTGACTATATATATAAATATCTATATAATGGTCCGTATATAACCTGACATGGCGACGCTACCTCAAAATTACAAAATCCTAAACACATGAATGGAAGATTTCATTTCCCACACATGCATGGGGCCACGCTCGATTGGCCATCTGACATGTTGCATGCGCCCATATAACTATTTTTAATACTTATGTCCTAACATGCTTAGCATCATCAAACTGGGTAATCTGCTCGGAACAACACGACTATGGGTGGACATGGTCATAATATTTACACATGCTAAACTATACATTGAATATTCCTTATTCAAGCACGCGGGCTTAGCTAGGTAACTTCTCACCACGCCGCCTCAATTGCTGAACTATCATATTGGATAGACAATCTTGAACTCGGTGCAACCGTTGTGTCAGACATATATGCGCTAGACTCACGGGTGACAGGTTCTTAATCTTATCCTTAAATATTGCACTCTCACATAACTCGATAGCTTGACGGAATACTCCATAAGTCATATATTAAAAGAGCGCCTATCAGAATTGACCACTAAATAAAAAGTGTCGATAAAGGTCTCACCTCTATTTTACGCACACTTATCTACAATTCATTTAAATCGATTAATAAGCATGTCGGAGTCTTCTTAGCATGTTATACTTAATGTTTACTTGTCGATTTCTTTTTATTACCTATCAAGTTCAAAGCTACTAACATACTTTAGCAGCACTGAACTGGGGGACTAGCAGGGTATAGCACCATTACGCCTTAAAAGTGATCAGTTTTTCTCAGGCTACCCATTAAGGTTAATCCACTGCACATTAACCCGCATCGGCTCTTATATAATGTGGATGTTTCAATACGCCAGACAATATTTATACTTCTCACATCATTTGGCCTACGACTATACCACTTGACAAGTATATGCAATTTGGTAGTCAAGACAAACGCACGACAAAACTAGTATACTTGATTATTCGAATAAGTATTCCACACGCTATGCGACAGGAAAAATACTTATTCGGATATGTATTCTCCACACCAGTCTGCGACATGGATAAAAGAAAACCCCCACGCCACAGTCGGCGAGGTAAACAGACATGCCACCTATTATAAGCATTCCACATGCCAGTGCGCGTCCAGGAAAAACACGTAGTAGCTTGCATAAAGTGCTCATTCACGCCTAACGCGTATCAAGCATTTTATTATCTCAATGAGTGTTCACTCGCGCCAAGCGCGTAGAAAGCACTTTGTTGTTCAAGTGTTCATTAACGTCGCGTGGGTTATAAAGCACTTTCTGATATCAACAAGTGTTCATATAAACATTTGTAAACACAACATACCACCGCATTTAAACTGCATATCACGGTAAAAAACAACTCTGACACGAAATAATTTTCATAATAACAAAGTCAGATGATCAAATTATACAGCGCTAAGAGTGGGCATCTTGGTAATAGATGTATTCAACCGCTACAACTCCAGTGGGTATCTTGGTAATAGATGCACAACCACTGATGAAAAACCAAGTACTTGTCCCAAAATTATAAAAACATTGTGGGGGAACATAAATAATGCTCTAAGCACCCTTCCGAGGTCACTGAGCATAGCAAGCACCTCTGCAGGGTGGCATTGTACATCATTCTTTCCCACTGCAACGATAATCGTCATAACCAGATCGTCAATAACAACGACTCGTACCACCTCCAGCAGTTCAACATTCGCCTAAGGTGGCATAACATCTGCATGTGCATCTATGACCACCAATGGCTGCACATTACGACGACGGAGATCCCGATGACACGGACGCGTGGTGGGGACCGTCGTCACATCAACATCAACTCTTTCAATGAGTTGAACGCCGTTAGCGCACCATATGTTAACCAACAAAAGTCACACCACAGTGTGGATATTCTACAGTAGCCCACACGACTGTGTGCGCACCGCTAAGGCAGGGCCACACCCGCAAAGTCGTCCAAGGGCGAGACACTGAACTACCAAAACTCAGCCTGTTCCAAGGCTCATACGCGGGACTTAACCGCGTACACACAACCTTAAGAAGATCATGGTAATTCAAATGACAACTGTCTATAACCAATCAGCGTGCGCCAGGTTTAGCCAACCAATTTCTACGATGAGCAATCGTATACTATTAATTGCTCCATTATCTCTACTCACACCCAGCGCGTTGTAGTTTATACTAAACTAGGCTGTGGGCTCGTAGAGACAACCCCTAACTGGGCCTGGCCCATTGAGGTTAGGGTTTTCCCATATCTCCTATATAAGAAGGTCTCCACCTCCTTATTAGGGCATGAGATATAGGGCAACACACTTTTGTAGCTGGAAATAGGGAATTCTTCCTCTACCGGTCGTCTCTACATTGCCCACGTTTCTCTCTTCTTGCTTACAGGTCTAGGATGAAGTGGAAAAGACGAGGTGTAGCCATTCATCACCATAGAAGTACCGACCCGCTCAGGTCCATGCTTCATCATATACCATTGAGTTTTCTTATGTTATCATTCATTATACTTATACTACTCTTAAAAAGCTATATCCATACACCATATAAAAGCATAATGATTTCATTTAGTTATGGTTACGGGTATGTTCGCATGTGAGAGAAGTATATTATTACACCATATAAGAAAACATATCGATTCCATTTGATTTTTATCACGGGTTCACATGTGAGAGAAGTATATTAATAGTATACCATACTTGGTGTGAGAGAAGTATATTAGTAGTAGAGCATGCTTGGCACGGTCGATGCTCGATGAGATTACATGTGTTATCTATTAAATGTGTAGTACTTTTGATCTTGTTTAAATAGACCATACTTGGCATGGTTGATACTTGATGATGAGGTTTATTGGTAGCAGATTGCTTAACCAATTTATCCAATGGCAAAACTCTGATAAAATTGAGAGAGAGACTTTTAGATAAAAAGTCTTCAACGATAGATGGAGACACACGAAACACCGAATACAATTCTAACAAATCAAGTAGAGAAGGTATGATTTCCAACCCTTTAAGACTAAAACACCGATTTAGTTTTGGGACAATTTCATCGTTAACAAATGACGGTCATATTTATCAAATCTTAGTGAAATTTATTGACCTGTATTGAATACTCAAAAAATTGTAGACATGTAAATCAAGGTGTTAGGATAAAAATTGTATTACGTACGAGTATATATTACATGTTCAAATATATTGTGACATGTGACAAGCACAAGGCAAGCCACAACTCGTGAACAAAGCTAATACCATAGATTCTATCACGGATTCTAAGCTGCATGAGAAACCTTACCTCATAGCCAATCAGAAATGGGCTTCTTGTGTTCATCCATTTTGTAGACCCTACTTCCTTCAAAGCTCTCTTTTAGTGTTATTTCCTACCCATTTACAATTTGATAAACATATGGCACAACCTTGTCTAGTGTAACAACCCTCGAAAACTCCATAACGAATCATAACCGAGACTCCGAACGCGTACAATGGGAACCAGCACGAAAAACAAAGGAACTCAAGTTTAGGCCTTGTCGCGCTACGCGACGAGGATAGAGGTGTGCGATCGCATGACGCGACACCTAGTTGATCGCCAAAAGACACGTGGCATGCCTACAAGGTGACTCTTGACACCTAAACCCTAGCTACCCCATTCGCGCTAGGCGAAGGTGAACCAGAAACATGGTCGCGTGACGCGGCATGGTTGTTCTACAACTATAAAAGGGACGAGTATTGAAGCATTCAGACTCGTTCAAATTTCTTTCTATCACTCTCTCATTCTATTACTGTCCTAATACTAACTACCCGAAGCCCTAAAACTCTGCTCCGTAATCAGCGTGTTAACCTGGATCACTGGTACGATACCCTGTTCGATTGATCTGAAACCCATCAACTAATGTCAAAGTTTAATTATCATAAGATTCAGAACTATAAAAGTAGATGCTTAGTTATCAGAAGACTTAGAACCAGGAGGCCTGTTAACTCCAGACTATATGCTAACAAGGTGAGTCATTCTCTTTTTATCAAAATGCTTTCAAAACCCTAAATGTTTTTGCAGTTGTATCTACAGTGATTAAGTTTTTGTATTCTGAAATTATTGTCGGTATGTGGGGTTTTGTATACACTACTAGTCCAGCGTTACTATTTGGACAAAGAGTTAGCCAATAGTAATATGACCACAGTCACAGGAACTACCACCATGACAAATATTGATTTGAGTAATTGAAAGTTATAAACAAATGGAAAAACCCTTAATGTTGTAATTATAACATTGTGCTTATACAAATGAATGAACTCACCAGTATTTCCTGCTGATAAAATGTTTTTAAACATGTTTCAGGTGATTACCGTAGATCTGAATAAGAGTTGTGATATGGCACCAAAAGGCTTAAAGAAGTGGCTTATTTTATCAATTAAATTAAAAAAACGTTGTTTTATGTATTCTGGTTTATCCCATATTAAAGCTACCTTTGTAAAACATGGGTTTATTCCCATCTGTTTAATAAGTAAAATCCAGTGTTTCTAAACTCTGGTATTTTTCCTAACTCACGGTCCTGATGAAAATTTCTGGTGCAATATTTTCGAAATAACCACCGGTATCCACTTGACTCTTCACGACTCCCGTCCAGGGTGTGGTAGGGGGTTGTGACATCTAGTGTACACTTAGTTGATTTAAGGTGTTTCTTCAAAATCGAATGCTAGAAATCCACATTGGTGGTTGTATGTTGACCGAAGTTGAGGTGTCTATCGGTCTAGTCTGACACAAACTTTTCATTATAGTCCTCTAGCAAGTTATTAGTCACGTAATTAGGAACTCCTAAAAAACAAAGACCATAATGGTTTTTAATCACGTAAATATATTTAATATGAGAAAAACAACGAATACGAGGGGTGGGAAAATTACCTTTATGGTTGTCTATCAGTCTTCAATAAAGTCAGTTGTAACGGTACTCGAACAACTCCAATGTAGGAGATTGAATCAATACTTTTCAAGTCATCTTTTTGAAGTTTGCCATGCAATGTCTCGAGATATTCTTAGATATGTGTCATCTGCCCAATGAATGGGTAGTGTCCAATAATACTCATCCCCATGCATTCATAATCGTGAGATATCTGCCGGTTACTATAGTGCATGGCTCTATACACTCGTGTAGTGTATCTTTTAGCCTCTATAGCACCCAGATAAAGTCGTCCTCCCGTTCATTAGTTATTAACGTATGAGCAATACAAAACGACATGTTGGTCAGGTCACACCAATTGTCTGTACAAGCAGCAATTTGTAATTGTTCGTCCTGCATGACGTGTTTATCAGCTACGCATGCGAAAATGTGCGTCATATGTTGCACGATGTCTAATGGACAAAGGAAATATCCAAAACCAATCTTCTTATCGTATGTCGCTACCAATGAAAACTTGCACCGCATTTTTGAGCCAACATGTCTAACTATGGTTGTAGGCTTGTGTTTGTTGCCACAATCACATCAAAGCTATATATTGACCATCATACCAACAACGTTTGACTTCGATCGTTGGGTGGTAATGACGTAACCATCCTCACGTGCTCTGGAAAAAGCCAAAACCACCAACTCTTCAATGGAAACGAAGTTCTGAAACAATGATATGGTTAGAATTTTATATAGCTTACGGCAATTAGTGAAGAAATGTTATACCTAGTCGATTTACACACTAGTCATATTGTGAAGGTTTACACCACCAACACGAGCTCCTAAAAACAGACGTATAATTGGACTTCTATTAAGATAATGAAATACGTTATACCTGATCGATTTCATACACAACGACCTACTTTAGGTTTCCACTGCTAGACACAAACTCCTAATTGGTTATATTCGTAAGCATATACTTCGCAAGACACGAAACCCTAATTCGTATCATATGCCATATACTCATTAGAAATTCATCGTGAAGCAGATAGTTGTCCTAAAACTAACTAAGGGAATTTGAATAGAGAGGATTAAACGAAGAGAATTGAACGAAAAAATAAATAAGTATCTAGCGGTTATATAGTAACCGTTCACAGAACCTTACGTCGTACAATGTGTAGAAATTTTGCTCAGAAATTTCGAATTGTGACCAGGGATCCTTAGCATCTATAGCATAGTCACGTTATAACAATAATGATTGCACTAACGATTTTAATTTATCTTTATACGTATGTGGTGACAATTGGACAATACCGACTACAGATATCTTATTATATGTGTCTAGGATGTTGAATCCTGTATGATCTCGGTATCCTGAATACTATTTTGGCTAACGACTACAAACTTAACTCTTATTCGTAGGGACTGATAGACTAAGGGGTTGTTTGTTTAGCTCTTAGTGGGGCTCTTAATGGTTCATAATTCATCTGGTTTAGCACTTAATGGTTCAGACTGTTTGTTTCGCGAACAGATGTCTGAATGGTTTAGACATTTGCCTCTGAATGGTTAAGAATTGTACTGAGTCTGAATGATTAAGACCTCTTGTAACGCCCAAAATTTTCTTTTATATTATTTGAATAATGACATGCTTTATCTAACAAAATTTGGGCATGACCCATTCGTAAAACGAGCAGTCCCCTGTTTTTCACATTCAAAATATATGTTTAACACTACACTTTTTAAAGGACATAATAAATACCATCAAACAACTTTGACACACATACGAAAATCATTAAGTTCAAAATACATAGCAAGAACTAAGGTTTAACTACTAGTTATAGACAAAGCAACCATAGTATTAAACATTGTCTTCTTTACAAAAGTAGCGGAACATGAGACGGGCCTTGAAGTGTGTTTGAACCGAGTGAAACTTGAAAGCTAAACTTGTGATTAACCTACATTGCCACAACAAAGTAAACTTATTAGCACTAAAATTCTTTCCTTTAACTCAAGAATCCAACTTACCGACTTGTAACCATATGACATCCGCAAACTTGTAAATTACTACAACTTTCATTCTTTCACACAAGTATGTTCCAAATGGAACATCATACCATTCTTTCTATTCTTACATTCTCATCCTTCGACCCGTTCATAAAAGGGTCCACACAAGTACTACTTTCTTACACGATTCATTTCGACACATCTAATTGTTACGACCCCCGACCCACCCTGGACGGAATCGGGAGTCGCGAACAGCCCAGTGGTACCGGTGATTATTTTGAAAAATATTGCAGCGGAAATTTCATCAGGACCGTGAGTTAGGAAAAATATCAGAGTTTAAAAACACCGGATTTTTATTTATTAAATAGATGGGATAAACCCATGGTTTACAATGGTAGCTTTAATAAAGATAAATTTTATTACATAAAACAATATTTCTTAATTTGATTTAATTAATAAAATAAGCCACTTCTTGAAACCCTTCAGTGCCGTATCCAACTCTTACGCCAATCTACTGTAATTACCTTAAACATGTTTGAAAAAGGTTTTGTCAGCGGGAAATACTGAGTGAATCATTCAGTTTTACTAAAACGACCTATTTGTTATAATTCACAGTATTAAGAGAGATTACAATGTTTCTGATATCAAACCAACTACCCACAGTATTTGTCATTCGACTCATTTCGGTGACTGTGGTCATATCACCATTGGCTACCCCCAATGAATGACGAATATCACTAATTTAGGTTCGCCCACCTAAAATGACAACAACAGTAGTAATGTGCACAATACCCCACATACCGGCTGTAATTTGGTGATTACATAAACTTAATCACTGTAATTATAACCTTTGAAAATAAACATGATTTTGAAAGTAATTTGATAAAAAAGAGAATGACTCACATTATAAGCATGCAGATTCATACTGGCAGAATTTAATCTACAGATAAGCCTTGATATATTGCAGATTTATACAGGCAGAGCTTAGCCTATAGATTTAGCCTTGTAACCTAGTGCATACGAACTAGGTAGGTAACTTAATACAGCATTTACGATAACTCACGAGATTAAAACCCTCACAACGAATGACAAAGTGCAATCACTTAAACATCCATCGGATTCACAACGAATGACAGAGTATTCCCCGAGTTCGGGTGGTACTCAAACATCCTGTCGGAATCACGACTAATGACAAAGGATAGCGCTTAAACATCCGGTCGGATAGTTTCAATCGATCGGACATTGAATCGTAGCAGCGATCGAGTTAATACCCTGTATCGTAGCAGAATTCGAGCTAGTGTGTGTTTGGTAGTAATCTGATGATATCTCGAGGTATACAACGAATTTTAACGTCGAACGAATTAACAGAAATCAAGTCCCACTGCTGCCTGTTATATACCCCAAACTGGCACCCCCCGCGAGTCGCGGAAGGCACCGGGGTAACCCCCGCGTATCGCGGCGATGATCAGTCCGGCCTAGACCTGCCATGTGTCTTGTATAGCCTTGGTGAGTCGACGGAATATAAATTTTCTATTTCTACAGCGAGATATGAAGATAATCATCAAGTGGGGAATACCCCCCTTGAGTTTTAGGGGCCCTAATCCTGATTCTGATTGTTATGAAAATTTTAGGGATTATGCAGGATTACTTGGGTGTCTCAATTAGGGTTTCTTTTTAGACAAAATATAAATAATAGTAATAATAAAAAGGAAAATTGGTTTTTAATAAACCAACATTTGCCCCATTGGTAAATAATAATGCTACCTACAGATTTGGTAGTTAATAATCCTACGTTTCAATATGTTGGTACTCAATAGACCTTCGTTAGTTTTTTTTAACTGAAGTTAGTTTTTAAGTTTTATTTATTACACAAACAGTCCCTATAGTTATAATTTACTAGTTTTAAGTTTTATTTATTACACAAACAGTCCCTGTAGTTATAAAAAAAATCATAAAAATAAAAAAAAAATCTAAAAATTCAAAAAAAATCATAAAAATTCAAAAAAAATCAAAAAAATTCTAAACCGTACCGTTTCGACGCGTACCGTTTCGACGCGTACCGTTTCGAACTGTACCGTTTCGACCCGGACCGTTTCGACGCGTACCGTTTCGACCCGGACCGTTTCGACGCGTACCGTTTCGACCCGAACCGTTTTCGACCCGTACCGTTTTCGACGCGAACCGTTTCGACGCGAACCGTTTCGACGCGAACCATTTCGACGCGTACCGTTTCGACCCGGACCGTTTCGACCCGTACCGTTTCGAACCGTACCGTACCGGTGGCGGTGCTGTGGTGGTGGTGGTGGCGGTGGCGGTGGTGGTGGTGGTGGCGGGGCGGTGCGGTGGTGGCGGTGGCGGTGGCGGTGGCGGTGGCGGTGGTGGCGGTGGTGGTGGCGGTGGCGGTGGCGGTGGCGGTGGTGGTGGTGGCGGGTCGAGGCGGTGGTGGTGGTGGCGGGTCGAAACGGTCTGTGGTGGTGGTGGCGGTGCTGTGGTAGTGGTGGTGGTGGCGGTGCTGTGGTGGTGGTGGTGGTGGCGGTGCTGTGGTGGTGGCGGGTCGAAACGGTACGGGTCGAAACGGTCCGGGTCGAAACGGTACGCGTCGAAACGGTCCGGGTCGAAACGGTCCGGGTCGAAAATGGTTTTTTATGATTTTTTTAGAATTTTTTTGATTTTTTTAGAATTTTTATGATTTTTTATTGATTTTTTTAGAATTTTTTTGATTTTTTTTGAATTTTTATGATTTTTTTGAATTTTTTTGAATTTTTAGATTTTTTTTTATTTTTATGATTTTTTTTTTATAACTACAGGGACTGTTTGTGTAATAAATAAAACTTAAAACTAGTTAATTATAACCACAGGGACTGTTTGTGTAATAAATAAAACTTAAAAACTAACTTCAGTTAAAAAAAACTAACAGAGGTCTATTGAGTACCAACATATTGAAACGTAGGATTATTAACTACCAAATCTGTAGGTAGCATTATTATTTACCAATGGGGCAAAGGTTGGTTTATTAAAAACCAATTTTCCTAATAAAAATATAATAGTTTTGGTGAGAGTTGTTATGATTTGGGACATTTTTGAATATAATTATATTACAAAGAAAAAGGGAATAAAATAGTGAGAAAAGAAAATAGACTCACTTTGTAACTTTAGGGTTCAACTAGAAAGCCTCCTGGTATAAATTTTGGGTATAACTTCTGAGCTATTTAAAAATATATAATGCACTCGTGGTAAGTATAATACCCCTAATTCAACCTTATCCCGATGTCCGAGATCGAATCCCAACAACTTAGTCGGGCAGAGCCCTGACATATGTTATGAGGCTCAGATCAATCGGAAAGGGTAGCGGTGATCGGGAGTTAAAACACTTAAAACGAGGCATGACTTTCTTATTATTATAGTGTAAATAATAATAAAAAAAAAAATAAGAATACATGAAAGATAGATGGCGAAGAAGAGAGTAAAAAGAATGAACTGAAGATGTTTAAAGGCTACTTCTATATATAGTACCTTCAACAACTTGGGAAGCACTCAAAATATTATTTCCTTTAATTTCGGCCGGCCACGTACTGTTACACATGTCCACTTTAGTTTTAATTTTGATTATTTAATATTTTATTTCTTTACAAGTTCATATTTATCATAATAATATTATTATTTTATTAGAAATAATGTACACGTACATACATATGAATCAAATGTTAATTAAATTAATTTTATTATTATATATATTATAATTAATTTAACTGCTTTACTTATTGGCGCTTATAACTTCCAAAATATAACGTTTTACAAAATAATAAATATATTATTTGAACGAGAATATTTTTGTCTACATTTGGGTCTAAGTTTTATTAAAAACAGAGTAGGTTCAAAATACAATGTATTTTTATAATTTAATATTTAGACGGTCACTAGGCTCGTCTAGGTACTTTATATTTCTAACATTCAACTTACCCGTAATATACCAGTCTAATAATATAAATTTTTATAGACTTTTATTTTTATTAGAAGGTTACCTATATACATGTCAATTTAATATAATATTTCAACCAACTATATAAAATAGTGTTTAAAACTATTTGGGTTGAATATTTATATTAAAAATAAACTAGTTACTAGTTACTAGTGGTTAAACCTATAATTCTTATATGATAAAAATAGGGATGTTACACTAATGTTAAACACAACAATATAATAAAATCATGAACTGTACAAGTAACGTACTAGCGTACCTCGGTCTTGATTCCCTTGTTGCTTCGCTTGACTTGAACTCTCTTCCTTAACACCTATACATAACCATTCATTCTTTTAATTTATGTCTCATACCCAATTACACACCAATTGATAAAACATCATACAATTTACTCATACTTCATAAACACATTCAATTCACATAAAGTTTATGACTTACAAGACTAACATCTTTATTGAGGCATTTTGTCAAACACTTGGTGTGCATAACATGAACGAAGCATAAGGTACAAGTGTTCAAAGCATAGTTCTACTAGTTCATTCTTAGTTCATTAAAAACAACCAATATTTCCCACAATAATCATTCCAATCAGTTTTTAACTATCACTAATTCATCAATAACAATTCTCATACTTCCCATTACAATAATTTGCATATATATTTCATTCATGTTCTTCATTATCTCTCTAATTCAAGTGGGTTTATGCTTCAAATCATCCAACTATCTAGAATCAAACATATTCCTTGTTCTATTGTGCAATCCTAACTCATAACTACATAATTATTCACCTTTATTTCAAGATTGGGTTGAAACCCACTTTCTACAAAACATCAAAACAGAAATTTCGACTTACCAATGGTTGAACAAGCTTAGATTACTCGACTTAGGGTTCATGCATCCATTAGAACTCTTAATTTCCTTCTGATTTTGTGAATTTGTGAACTTAGGGTTTTCTCTTGGCCCTCCTTTGGCTCTGGTCGATTCCTAGAGAACATACACAGTGTGTTTTATGTTTTAATTTCTTAATTAATAATTTCCATTCAATATTTACAAGTTCAACCCTTCTAATTCTAATTGCTTTATATTAACATACTAACTTCCATTCTTTCTAAACTAACATCACATTATTTTAACTTAGTTAATTTTACAAAATTAGACATTTAAGGTAGCATAAATAAATTGCATATTTTGGGGTGTTACAAGTCTACCCCCCCCCCCCCCTTAAAAGAGGTTTCATCCCCGAAACCTTAACACGTACCAAATAATGTCGGGTAGTGCTCCCTCATCTCATCTTCTAACTCCCATGTAAGATCCGATCCCTTCTGATGTTGCCATTGCACCAAGACTTGCTTTATAGTTTTGTTCTGAAGGTGCGTTACCGTGGAATCCTTGATAGCTATCGGTCTTTCAATGTAATTCAATCTTTCGTCCAATTCAATATCGTCGAGGGGCACGTATGCCGCCTCATCCGCTAAGCACTTTCTCAATTGTGACACATGGAATCTGTCATGTATTCCATCTAAGGTTGGCGGTAATTCCAACCGATATGCTACCTTTCCAACCCGGGCTAAAATCTTGAAAGGTCCTATGTAACGGGGGCCTAGCTTTCCTCGTTTACGGAAACGGATTATACCTTTCCATGGGGAAACCTTTAATAACACATGATCACCTACCTGAAACTCAATAGGTCGTCTTCTTCGATCTCCGTAGGCCTTTTTTCGATCTTGAGCCGCTTTTAAACGGGCTCGCACAAGATCGATCTTTTCGTTAGTTTTAGCTACTACATCATTGGGCGCAATTTCTCTTTTCCCCACCTCTCCCCAACAAATTGGAGTTCTACACTTCCTTCCGTACAACATTTCATACGGTGCCATTTGATTGCTGTTATGGTAGCTATTGTTGTATGAAAATTCCACCAATGGCAAGTGGTCATCCCAGCTTCCCCCGAAATCTATCACACACGCTCGCAGCAAGTCTATGAGTGTTTGAATGGTTCGCTCAGACTGACCATCCGTTTAGGGGTGGTAGGCGGTACTGAAATGTAGTTTTGTACCCATACTCTCATGAAAACCTTGCCAGTATCGAGATGTGAATCGGGTATCTCGATCTGACACAATAGATACAGGGACTCCGTGTCGAGATATTATCTCGTTAACATAGATCTCCGCCATCCTTTCAGAAGAGAAAGTCTCCCGAATGGGTAAGAAGTGCTCGCTCTTGGTGATGCGGTCCACGATCACCCATATAGCATTGTGACCTTTCCTTGTCTTAGGAAGCTTAGTCACTAGGTCCATCGTCACTTCTTCCCATTTCCATACCGGAATTTCTAACGGTTGCAACTTTCCGTATGGTTTTTTATGTTCTGCCTTTACCTGCAAACAGGTCAAACATGTTGCAACATACTTGACGATATCACGTTTCATACCGGGCCACCAATAACTTTTCTTCAAATCCAAATACATTTTCGTAGCTCCTGGATGAACCGAAAATCGGGATTTGTGAGCTTCTTCGAGTAACACGTCTTTTGCTTCACTAAACCGAGGTATCCATATTCAGCCATACATTGATTTAATTCCACTGGGTCCTTCTTCTAATTTATCAGCAAACCCCTTTGTTCTTTCCTTTCTTGAATCCATTTCGCTCAGCAACTTGACTTGGGCTTCCTTAATCATTTCGAGAAATTGAGGTGTAACCACCACTTTCATGGATTTTACTTGAATTGGAGGCGGATAATCCTTTCGGCTCAGGGCATCGGCCACTACATTTGCCTCGCCCGGATGGTAAAGGATTTCACAATCATAATCTTTAAGAAGTTCTAACCACCTTCGTTGCCTCATATTTAACTCTTTTTGCTCGAAAAAGTATTTAAGGCTTTTGTGGTCAGAATAAATTGTGCTTTTCGTACCGTATAGATAATGCCTCCATATCTTCAAAGCGAACACTACTGCTGCTAATTCCAAGTCATGGGTTGGATAATTACTTTCATGTGTTTTCAATTTCCTTGAAGCATAAGCAATGACTCTACCCCTTTGCATTAAAACACATCCCAACCCTTGGTGTGATGCATCAGTAAACACCACTAAGTCTTCCGTTCCATCATGTAAGGTTAGTACCGGGGAGCTCGATAGCTTCTCTTTCAAAGTTTGAAACGCCTTCTCTTGATCTGTACCCCATGTAAACTTCTCATTCTTCTTGGTTAACTTGGTCAACGGTAAGGCCAATTTAGAAAATTCTTGAATAAACCTCCTATAATAGCCTGCTAAACCCAAAAAGCTTCTCACTTCACTTGGGTTCTTTGGAGGTACCCATTTCATAACAGCTTCCACTTTTGACGGATCTACAAAAATACCATCCGCATTAATCACATGACCGAGAAATTGTACTTCTCTAAGCCAAAAAGCACACTTAGAGAATTTCGCATACAGTTTCTCCTTGCAGAGCACTTCAAGAATTTCGCGCAAATGGCATGCATGTTCGGCTTCACTTCAGGAGTAAACCAAGATATCATCAATAAAAACTATAACGAATTTGTCTAACATGGCCCGATAAACTCGATTCATAAGATCCAAACGCGACGGGCCCGTTCGTTAACCCAAAGGACATTACTAAGAACTCGTAATGTCCATATCGAGTTCTAAAAGCCGTCTTCGCCACATCCTCATCCCGCACCCTTAACTGATGGTATCCGGACCGTGAATCTATTTTTGAAAACCAATTTGCCCCTTGTAACTGATCAAAGAGATCATCGATTCGGGGCAATGGGTATCGGTTTTTCACCGTCAGTTTATTCAATTCTCGATAGTCGATGCACATGCGCATCGAACCATCATTCTTTTTGACAAAAAGAACAGGCGCTCCCCAAGGCGATACACTCGGGCGTATAAATACCTTGTCGAGTAACTCTTGTATCTATACCGTTAACTCCCGCATTTCAGTTGGGGCCAACCTATAAGGAGCTTTGGCCACGAGTTTGGCATCAGGATACAATTCAATCTTTAAATCCACTTCACGTTCTGGCGGAAGCCCCGACAAATCTTCTGGAAATACATCAAGAAACTCTTTCACAACTTCAACCTCCCCTATCTTGGGGGTATTCTGGTTAGTATCTATCACGTAAGTTAGAAACGCCTTACTTCCATTTCGCACATACTTGAATGCTTGGACTATAGAACAAAGCTTCGAATTAACATTCCTTTCCCCTTGAATACTCACTCGTTTTCCTCCCGGTGTTAACACATGAATCACCTTTTTCTTGCATTGAATTTCGGCATGATGTTTGGCTAGCCAATCCATGCCAATTACAACCTTGAACTCCCCCAAAACCATGGGAATAAGGTCAATGGTAAACTTCTCATCTTCAACGATGATTTCACAATCTTTACATACTTCGTGCAACAAATAACTCTTACTATCCGCTATTTCTACTTCTAATGGCACATTCATTCTTTCGATTCTAAAAGAGGGGTGTGATACTAATTCACTTGATACAAACGATCTACTGGCTCCAGTATCAAATAACACGTACGTAGGCATCAAGTTCAATAAGAATATACCTGACACAACATTCGGGTGGTCCTTTGCTTCTTCAGTCGAGATCTGAAACATCCTCCCCTTAGCTCTTGGGGCTTCCTCCTTTCTTGCTTCCTTATCGGTTTTCTGTTGAAGCTTGGGACACTCAGCCTTAATATGATCCGGTTGGAAACAGTTATAGCACGTTCTGGTAGGATTAGGACATCTATAGTATGGATGTCCCTCTTGACCACAATTGTAACAGCCCTTCTTCCCTTTCAAGCACTCCCCCGTGTGTAACTTTCCACAAGTTTTGCATTTCGGAATGCTACCCTTCGCCTTATCCTTCTTGCCCCGATCTTGAAATTTCTGTTTCTTTGATGGGCTCGAGCTGGGAACATTCTCATACACTCTCTTCTCACCTCTTTCTGCCTGTCTTCTTAGTTCAATCTCCCTATCTCGGGCCAAGTTAATGATCTCATTCAAGGTTTCACATTTAGCGGGAATTATAAACTTCCGATATTCAGCCTTCAACATACCATGATAGCAGTTTATCTTCATTCTTTCCTTTCCCGCTATTTCTTTACAGAATTTCAGGTTGTCAAGAAAAGTGTTGGTGATTTCATCAATGGTTTCGTCTTTCTGACGGAGATGTAAGAAATCTTCTTGGATCTTGTCAAAGGCAGATTGCGGACAGTGGTACTTAAGAAAAGGTTCCTTGAACTATTGCCACGTCAAGACTTGAACTTTGTCTTCTCCAATCTCTTTACTATAAGCATCCCAACAGTCTTTAGCTTGGAGTTGTAACAAACCGGTGGCAAACATCACTTGATCCTCCTTTTCACAATGACTCCTTATGAACACTGCCTCAGTACTTGCAATCCACCTTTGACATGCTATAGGATCAATTTCTCCCTTGAAAGGTAATGGGTTGCACACCATAAATTCTTTGTATGTGCATTTTCGAGTTCCTTTCTTTCCTTGCATTTCTCCAATCATCACCTTCAACTCGTCCATCTTACTCGCCATCATTCTTTCCACCACTTCCAACACATGACTTTCCACTTCTTGGGCTAAATGAGGAATATTTTCTTGCATTGCCTTTCCAATCTCTTCCGAAATCATAGTTTTCAGTTGTTCTTGTTGTGTCGCTTCATCCTCATTCGTATCCGCCATCTACACATAAACATCATTCTTTATTTCAAGCATTCATTCATCCTTTCCATCACATAATCATACTAGTAATACATAACTTCCTTTGAAGGCTCAACATTCATACATAATACCATTCTTTAGAGTCTTATTATAACGTTTTCAATACTCCCCGTGTGATAAAAACATCAAACAGAACAATACATTTGAAATTGGCTGAAATTTGTCCCCACCGTAAGCTACAGTGGTTACCGTAGCTTACGGTGGCGTCTTTTTCCTTACGCCACAAAGCTACTGTCTTACGGTGGCAATTCTGTCTCAGGGTCTACCATAAGCTACGGTAGCCACCGTAGCTTACGGTGACGCCCAACATAATATGGCTGATTTTTCATGTTTTGCACCCCTTTCCGACCCGTTCTAACCCAAATTGACCCAATTCATCCCACAACATCCCGTAAGAATTCCATAACATTCCGTAACTAAATTATTCGTAATGCAAAAATTCAAATTTTAAAGGTACTTACTTGCTTCGCGCCGCGGAACGAACACACACTTCTCACGAGCTTTCGGTTTGAGTTCAAGCATTTGATGCTTAAATCCCTCAAACCTAGGCTCTGATACCAACTTGTAACGCCCAAATTTTTCTTTTATATTATTTAAATAATGACATGCTTTATCTAACGAAATTTGGGCATGACCCATTCGTAAAACGAGCGGTCCCCTGTTTTTCACATTCAAAATATATGTTTAACACGATACTTTTTAAAGGACATAATAAATACCATCAAACAACTTTGACACACATACGAAAATCATTAAGTTCAAAATACATAATAAGAACTAAGTTTTAACTACTAGTTATAGACAAAGCAACCATAGTATTAAACATTGTCTTCTTTACAAAAGTAGCGGAACATGAGACGGGCCTTGAAGTGTGTTCGAACAGAACGAAGCCTGAAAGCTAAACTTGTGATTTACCTACATCGCCACAACAAAGTAAACTTATTAGCACTAAAATTCTTTCCTTTAACTCAAGAATCCAACTTACCGACTTGTAACCATTATGACATCCGCAAACTTGTAAATTACTACAACTTTCATTCTTTCACACAAGTATGTTCCAAATGGAACATCATACCATTCTTTCTATTCTTACATTCTCATCCTTCGACCCGTTCATAAAAGGGTCCACACAAGTACTACTTTCTTACACGATTCATTTCGACACATCTAATGTTAAACACAACAATATAATAGAATCATGAATTGTACAAGTAGCGTACTAGCGTACCTCGGTCCTGATTCCCTTGTTGCTTCGCTTGACTTGAACTCTCTTCCTTAACACCTATACATAACCATTCATTCTTTTAATTTATGTCTCATACCCAATTACATACCAATTGATAAAACATCATACAATTTACTCATACTTCATAAACACATTCAATTCACATAAAGTTTATGACTTACAAGACTAACATCTTTATTGAGGCATTTTGTCAAACACTTGGTGTGCATAACATGAACGAAGCATAAGGTACAAGTGTTCAAAGCATGGTTCTACTAGTTCATTCTTAGATCATTAAAAACAACCAAATATTTCCCACAATAATCATTCCAATCAGTTTTTAACTATCACTAATTCATCAATAACAATTCTCATACTTCCCATTACAATAATTTGCATATAAATTTCATTCATGTTCTTCATTATCTCTCTAATTAAAGTGGGTTTATGCTTCAAATCATCCAACTATCTAGAATCAAACATATTCCTTGTTCTATTGTGCAATCCTAACTCATAACTACATAATTATTCACCTTTACTTCAAGATTGGGTTGAAACCCACTTTCTACAAAACATCAAAACAGAAATTTCGACTTACCAATGGTTGAACAAGCTTAGATTACTCGACTTAGGGTTCATGCACCCATTAGAACTCTTAATTTCCTTCTGATTTTGTGAATTTGTGAACTTAGGGTTTTCTCTTGGCCCTCCTTTGGCTCTGGTCGATTCCCAGAGAACACACACAGTGTGTTTTATAATTTCTTAATTAATTATTTCCATTCATTATTTACAAGTTCAACCCTTCTAATTCTAATTGCTTTATATTAACATACTAACTTCCATTCTTTCTAAACTAACATCACATTATTTTAACTTAGTTAATTTTACAAAATTAGACATTTAAGGTAGCATAAATAAATTGCATATTTTGGGGTGTTACACCTCTAATCTGACATAGTCAAACATTTGCCTCTAACGATTAAGCATTATACTGGCTCTTAATGGTTCAAACCTCTTATTGGTTCAGCACTTCTTACTGGTTCAACACCTAACCATTCAAATGTTGCCAAACAGCCCCCAAGTCTTAACCCGGAGAATCACAATTATTGTTGAAAAGCACGTGGAGAAGTTACCGAACAAGTCCACAACGGTCCCAAGAAAAGACCGAGTTTACTCCGGAGATCCTGGATAGTTAGTTTTTAGATTTTTGTTGTATTTAAACGAAATGGATCAGATAGGATGACACATCTCACACTCTCGCAATACTTGTAACACTTATCTCTCGATCCACTTCAGCTCTTTGTACTCAAATTTAGTGAATTAATAGCAAGAACAAGCGGTAGGTGACTTTCAGTCGGCGCTCGAGGTTTTTATGCCAGAGATCATTGCTGATCAAGGGCTTTCCTCATAAAAATCCTAAGTGTCATGTTGCATTATCTTGATTATTTACTGCATTATCTCGATCGTTTTCACTGTTATCACAAATTTGCTTTAGTAACTTTTGACCAAAACAGTCGCGTCATAAAATTGGCATGCATAACGAGGAATCTTACGGTGTGTCAGATAATTGGCACGCATAACGAGAATCTAACGTCAGGCTATTTAATTCTCACACATATTTGAGGAATCTTATGCTAAGTTAAATAAAGAGTCTCGTATCCCGTGCGAGATACGCTATACGACTCGTATATATACGAGTCGAATACGTGACATAAAGAAACTCATGTGACCATGGCAGCCTTTATTCGATGATGTGTTTATATACGACTCGTATACCCTTATATGTGTCGTACATAGGTGTCAAATGATCTTGAATGGGTGTTCCATTACTAACTCCCTTATTATATACCACAAACCGGGTTATGGTTTCATGTTTAGAGGCCCAATTCAAAAACAATTAAGTTATCTTCTCCAATTCTTATATGTTAGTAACCATTACCATTGCTCAGTCTTATCATTTTATCTAGACGATCCTGCGTCTCTACGACAGTTATTAAGAAGGTTCAAACCAAAAAAACGTAAAGTTATATATATTAAAGGAAATTTGACCGGCCGGAAGGACACGGGACCTCCCTTGGTTCTGCTGATTTGCATCTAATGTTTACAACCTTACACCGGACCATGTTATCTGCTTGACTTACTTAATCTGGCGCCATTTCAAGTGGTGCGTTTGTCAAAAACTTTGTTGGGATACATGGGGAGGGTTTATAGAAAGAATTAAGTGTGACTTACTAACTATTGATTTGAAGTGTTAGGAATCATGAAAATCGCCATGAAGATACAGTTGTTTTTTGGTTTATTTTGTAAAGTATATTTTGGGTGTCCTTGTCTCTTCATTTACACACAATAGACCTAATGAAATACAATTTGTGAGTTCTCAAGACATGCATACAAATCCTTTACAAATAACTTGCTATGGGTAATACTTTTCAATCGGTTGCTTCATCACTAACCAGGACCATTTGATGTATTGACTACACAATTGTGGCTTCCTGTAATAATAATCTACATGATCCAATCAACTTGTATTGTTATTGTAAAATATCTTTGAGAATTGAGAAGGCACCAACTTGAATCAACTTATTGGAATGAGCAATCGTAAGCACTAATCCACGAAATATTTTTATTTCTCCTCTTTGATATGGGGTCGTAAATATCTGGCTCTAAGTCATACTCAAAGGACAATCTAGCACTATGAGATGAGCCACTACAATTTGTAATTCATTTTGGTATAGTGTTTTCCTATTTAGGGCACGCAATATATTATAAACTACTTCTTTTACCCGTCGCGCATTGCGGCGGCGCCATACACGAAATGATAACATACATACTACAATCAATCAGACTTATTTACGTCAAATCGTATGATAACTCAAATTTATACCTTCGAATCAAAACGTATTACGTTTGACCCGATTTTTTTTCCAAATAGAATTTACGTCAAATCGTAATCCAACTCAAAACATACATAAAAAACATTTTATAATTGACCCGGCTGATTTTCAGACAAAAATTACGTTAATGCATAAACGAACTTGAATTTTATACCGACATGTCCATAAAAATAAATACTTAAGAAATTTGTTTTAGGTTAAGCTTGAAACTTTAGAAACTTGAGAGGGGTCAAAATGACATTTTCAAAGTTTAGAGGGTTACCTCTGACATTATAGCAACGTTTGGGGGTAGAATGGGTTACATGTCAAAAGTTTGAGGGTTAAAGAGAAGTTAGAATGTGTGGAGGCCTTTTTTGTCAAGTTGGAAAGTAGGAGGGTCATTTTTGTCAAGTTAGAAATTTGAGCAGTGAATTTTGTATATTTGAAAAAGTTAAGGGGTGATTTTGTCAAATCAGATAAAAGTTTTGAAATCATCGATTTATTTAATATAAAAGTTTTGATTAATTGAAAATATGATAAAAGATTGAAAGATGATGTTGTAGATATTGGATTCTCGAAGGATTTAACTGCACATAAAAAGTATGATGGCTAAACTTGTACACGTGCATGTGTGAAAGTGTTTGGAGTTAGGCTGGTGGCAATGTGACCACCGACCTTTCTCTTTAATATTATATAAATAGATGTATAAACATATAAAAATTGACACATATATTTTATTGTTTCACTACAAAAGTTGTCTAAAAAGAAGTTGAGTATTCACGTATAGATGGTAAACTCTTTCTAAGCATTCACAATCAAATCCCTAACTCTATCTCTATAATTATACTAAAAAACACTATATTTTCTCTCTCATTTTTAAATAAATAATATTTTTTATACTTTTATCATTATATTTTCTCTCCTCCACTCACAACCACTTTTAAAAAATATTAAAAAATTATAAAGGTGAACAATTTCTCCTTCAAATTTACCGATGAACAATAACTTTTTCTTCTTTTTCTCTCTTCTCCACTCATAACCATTTACAATCATTCTAAAAAAATTAGAGGTTACACTCACATTAATTTAAAGGATCCATTGTGAATGCTCTAAGCCCTTATAAATATCATATAGCTTCTTTATAATTGTATATTAATAAAGTAAGCACTTTTTAAACAATAAATGGTCGTGGTAATTTTCCATGGAGGGGGAAAAGAGGGGTATATTTTGTATGGAGTATATGTATGAACTAATTGTATAATTATTTGGCCGTAGTGTTGATCACATATAGTGTGAGACAGAAAATATAAGTTGTTATAACCATCTTATGTATCAAATATTCATATTTCTTGTCACTTGTTATCATATCTCATGCAAATTGCAATCCGCCTATTTCAACTTGATTACTTTGTCTGTTCGTTAGTTTGAGACTTAATCACTGCCTAATCTTAATATTTATTGTTTACCTTATTGTTTGTGTATATGAGACTTGTTTCTATGGTATTTTGTATTTGGGTAAATGGGCTTTTCCCGGAAAGCACTATAAATGAATAAAAGAACACCATATACTATGGTAATAGTCCGCGCATTGCGACGGTAGATACCTTGAGCATTGGATTGGTATCGGTTTGGGTCGGGTTGTTACAGTACTTGAACGATACATGCACTTGGTATAGAAATCAGCACCTATTTTACATCGACAGAAAATGATTAAAGTGAACATTGATACCAGCACTCATGTTCGATATAGAAAGCAACACCTATTTTACATCCACATAGAACGATAAAAACGAACATCAAACTAAACATCGAGTTTAGTCAGAGAAATCAACACATGTTTTACATCGACATAAAACAATAAAAAACGAATATCGGTACCAACGTCGATGTTATTCGAACGATATCGATCGGTTTAGATCGTGAAGATACTGGTACCCAATTCAATTATCGTCACAGAAAGGAGCAATGTATTATTAAAATATAAAGAAATGCTTAAAATTAGAATAAAAATTAACTGATAAATACTTAAGAAACCATTAAAATATAAATAAATGCTTAAAAAATCTAAAACACTATGTATGATAATGGTGGAATAACCAGATATATGGTGATAGTGGGGGTGAACAAGTGTGTGAAGGTTTATGTTTATTGCATGCCACGTTCCCCATTTGCATGCATCTTTCCCTAAATTAGATAATAAAGTGCACGTTTCCATTTTCCCAGTGGTTTATTCCATAGATTTAGGAGTAAGTAATTTTATTAGTCTATATATTGTAATTTGCATTTCATTGAAAGAATAGAGAAAATTGTTGCAAAGTTCTTTTGTTTTTTTTTTTTAACGTTCTTTGGAGCCTAAGCCACTCAACAAGTATCTATCGGGAGACTAGCCATCTCGAATCGGCTTATAACACCATCACTTCTATACTTTCAAATGACGGTTTGTTTAACGCAAGTTTCAACCGTCACAACCCATAGGTATGTCGGTTGAAACAAAACTGCCATTAACAACTCTTGTCACCTAATTAATTCCTAATCCTAGGAAGTTTAAGATTCGACATAAAAGTGTTACATTATAGTAAACGATAAATAAATATAATACCCCCCCCCCCCCTCTCTAGAAGCGTAATCACGACAGCCCGCCAAAAACAGGCTTTGGGCCACCCACAAAAAACTACCAAAAAGTGGGTGCCAACCTAAACAATGGAGCCTATCATACACATGCCTATGAATTTGGCAGTAATAGGTAACCATAATAAATAAAATCACTTATCATCATACAATATGATTAAAAGAAATATGCTTAAGGTACTAGGTGCATGAGGCGCCCAAATTCTTCCATAAACAAGTCTTAGATGATGATGATGATGATGATGATGATGATGATGCCACGGTTCTTTCCCCAAACCATAACTCCGAAAGGTAGAAACCGAACCATGAACATCCTTGAACCGAGCAAGTTACGGCCCAAAACAAAATAGTCAAGCTTGATTATTTTAATCCAACATAGTGGGCCTACTAATCAAAAACGAACCAAGAGCCTTTAAAACAAACGGAGGTGGCTATTTTTTTATCCCACATATGATAGAAGAAACTTAAGGCCCACAAAATAACCAACGCTATAGCCCAATTGTTTATCAGTGAGCCTGTTTGATTAATAAACTGACATACACATTGAAATTGAAACTGACATTATTTGTTTTGGGCCAGGCCCAATTTATCAACTGTTTTTGTTAACTTTGTTGTTTTTCTGTTTTTTACCTTTTCCACTTTCATATTTGTAATTTTTGTTTTCTACATTTTTCAACTTTCGTAATCAAATTATTTTTCAACTTTCTTTATTAAATAGAACTTTATTTCAACAAAACCTGAACCAATAAAAGTCCACTATATTTAGCTTGATCATCTTTAATAATATTTATTAAAGATTTATACACATAGCTTAACAGAATCGAACGGGTTTTGATAAATGTTTTTTTTTCTTCGAAATCGAACGAGTAAATTTAATTAATTTTGATAGAAGTTGTTTCTTCAAAATTTGTTTTAATACTTGCAGTTACAACTATTTTAAAAGACCCAAATATAAACCCAAACTAAATAAAATAATAGTAAAATAACCCAGTCAAATTTAAAAATCTCAAATAATCAAATCAATTTCGATCACTTTGCTACATTACTTTTGTTTTGTTTATTTTATAATAATTGTCGTTGTATTATAGGTTTTTACGTTTTATATATTTAATTAATGAGTTTATATTATAGGAAAGGTAGGGCCCAATTTTTAATCTCGCCCAGGGCCCATTTTTTTTTAATGCTTTCGGAGATGGCCCTGGGAGTATCCTTATATAAAACCCAAAAAAAAAAAAAAACACTACGAATACGGGGTTGAGTCATAGCCCGTGCTACGTCTCCTATAACTATAGTTCCACCCCTGGCGTTTAGCTAGGTGAGACAATATTATTGGATTGTGGGTTAGTGGCTCCTTTCCAAATTGAGTACTTTGGTGTAGAATTAGGTTAACGGATGTAACAGAATTCTACTGACCAGTGGTTTAAGCACATGAGAAAACTAACAAGAAACTAAATTAAACCCCATATCCTAATAACAAAATTTATCTTATTGAATATTTGCATTTTTTTTTCATAAAAGTGATTTTTTTTAACGACGACAAATGTTACTACTACTCTAATTTACACAAATAATTATAGAATATTATATTCTCTAAGGTTGAATATGAGACAACATTTCTAAAAAGTATTTGTGTAAGTTTGAACTATGTGATCTATAATTAATTTATCTCATTAACAAGAAACTAAAAATATTTCAACTATATAATCTCATTAATTTATCCACCTCAAAGATAAAACCTAAATTTGTCAAGGTGGGAAAAGACCGCTAGACAGAGAGAGATAGATCCAGGTGCCTCAGGTGCCACATGAAAGGATATTTGGATGAAGAAGCATACTTGGGTAGGATGAATAATTGAAGCAAATCTAGGACGTGATCATTAATATAATTTAATCTTTAATTTAATATTTAAACGATTAAATCATTAAAAAAATCATGTAAATGTATAGATCTCTTATAAAGTCAGCTTAATACAATGTATCATCAGGTTCTAAATAAATCCGATAGCTTTGTCATTAAAGGGATGTTAGATTATAATAAGTTTGATGTTTGTTTGCTTATGAAGTTGAGGTGGCCTCTTAAATTTTAATATGCATATACTGGAATGCTTGGTTTTCTAACTACTTTGTTATTATTTTCTTGTGAAAATTAAAAAAGGTCATTCCACGTTCAAACAATAACTAACACGGCCCTATTCTATAAATCATAGAATTTCGCTGTTCAAAAAAAAAAAAAAAAAACGTAAAGCTACAACAAGCGACGGTTTTCTTCAATTTCATTTTATTTTGGTAAGCAGTCAAATATTATAAATCTTAGAGGGCTGTTTGTTTACCTCTTAATGAGTCTCTTAATGGTTCAGGTCTTTTACTGGTTCAACACTTAATGGTTCAGACTGTTTGTTTCACGAGCAGATGTCTGAATGGTTCAGACATTTGCCTCTGAATGGTTAAGAATTATACAGAGTCTGAATGGTTAAGATCTCTAATCTGAATTGGTCAAACATTTGCCTCTGAACGGTTAAACATTATACAGGCTCTTAATGGTTCAGACCTCTTACTGGTTCAGCACTTAATG
This sequence comes from Helianthus tuberosus, assembly GCA_030545235.1. NCBI lineage: Eukaryota > Viridiplantae > Streptophyta > Magnoliopsida > Asterales > Asteraceae > Helianthus > Helianthus tuberosus. The sequence continues at coordinate 204,129,979 of CM060395.1, read as the reverse complement.
GTTCAGACCTCTAATTGGTTCAGCACTTAACCATTCAGATGTTGCCAAACAGCCCCTTAGTATCTTAAGAACCTTTTATAAATATCTATATTAATAAAGGATAAAATAACAAAACTACTAAGCAGTCAAATCTAATAAATCTTAGTATCTTAAGAAGCTTTTATAAATATCTATATTAATAAAAGATAAAATAACAAGAAAAAAAGCTAAATAAAGGAAAAAATAACAAAACATGAAAAATAGCTAAGAATTCGTGTTCAAAGCAAGTCTTCTAAAAGAGACTGTGCGTCTCCTATAAGAGAACACATTTGTATTCAAGACTACATAAAATAGCTAGAATATCACCTAAAAATTTGTATCTAGAAATAACTCTTGATCAATGGTAAGTTTTCTTAAAGTGTGTTTTTCGTGTGTTTTATCTGTCTAAAGAGTGTAGAGAAAGAGAGATTTTATCAAAAATAACAAACATGCTGTGAAAAAATTACCTATGAGCATACGTTGGGTTCTCAACTTTGCTTACGGTACACCCTTAAGTCCTTCAAAGACATTCTTTTGAACTCACCCGAGTCGCGTGTGTTCAAGGATTGTGGACTTAAATGCCTTCTAAACTCAACGTAGCAGTGCGATCCCAAGGATTTTTATCTGCCTTTCGTGTTCGCGGGTCGCAAAAATGCACATATTCCAAGAATTATAGGCTATTTAAACCAAAATTTTCACCATTCTTACAAGTGGCGGAGCTTGAACGAAAACTCAGTGGGGGCCGAATTCTCAAAATCAAAATCGGTGGGGTTGAACTCTTAACAATCCAATAATTTACACTACAAAAAATTCATAAATTTTTTGGTAAAGTTAACACTACGAGCAAAAAATCGGCAAGGACCAAATCATAACAAGCATGCTAGGTTTTTATTTATAAAGCATTTCAAGACGATTATCCTCTTATGAGTTACACGTCCTCATCCGATTACTTGCATCGACATTTTATTTATCTTATTAAACTCTATGTTGGCCACTTCTTAATTCCTTGTGAAGCCCCCATCAAAAAAATTACAAACCATTTATTTAATTACTATTTTAATGAAAATTACATTTAATTATTTGTGTTCAAAGTTGGTAAATATCATTTTTTTCCCTAATTTCCAACACTAATTTAAGTAATGTTTTAATGTGTCTTGATGTTGAAATGGTGCCTCTACGAAGTGGTGAGAGTTTAAGTGTCATTGTGAACAAATGATGTGGATTTAAAAGTCTGTTTAGGGTGAAGGGTGTCGTCCTAGTTTTCCTTGTGTGACACATCAATGTCACATTAGCTTTTTCCAGTTTCCCCCGATTGCACAATGTCGTCTCGGATTTCCTAGAAACCAAGTTATATAAATTTAATTTAAACTTTAAAACAATTTATATATTTAATATTTTAAATATAAATTAAAATAAAAGATACATGATTAAAATTAAAACAATTTAAAAATAAGAATAATGCATCATCATCATCATACTCAGTAAATCCCACCAATAGGAAAGCGAAGATAGGGTCTGAGGAGGGTAAGGTGTAGACAACCTTACCTCTACCCCGTAGGAATAGAGAGGTTGCTTCCAGTAAGACCCACGACTCGATAGTAGTTTTGCATCAAGCCTTGTACATAAGGCACATAACACTTAGCAATTGAGACAACTGCCGATTAGTATATGTACGCCACCTCATGATGCATAATTACAAAAAATAAAAAATAAATAAATAACCTACAAACAAAACTAACAATATAATAAACCTAGTGATTCATTTGTAAACTTTGGAGGTAGAGTTGGTGTCGGTGTTGCAAATTCTCGATAAGACCCGTTTTAAGGTTTCGGTGGATAGCTCGTGATCGTAACAATGAAAGGATATTGTCTTCTACCATTCCATCATTTGGCGGATCCTCTATATGTTCCAGTGATATCGCTACACCTGTATATTTCAAAATCATGTTATGAAATATAATACACGCGTATATGATTTTTCTTATTCTTCGTGGATGCATTGGCCTTTCAGGTTGTGCGAGTATATTCCACTTGGCTTTGATGACACCGAAGGCTCTTTCTATGTCTGTTCGTGCCGCTTCTTGTGCTTTCTTATAGCGGTAACGTTTTTCATTGTTTTCAAGAGGATGTGACAATCTCTTCTTTAAAGTTGCCTAAGTAAGGTATATCTCATCAACAAGATAATAACCGAATCTATAATGGACTCCATTCGCCATGAATGGACAGCAGGGCGTCGTTCCAACCATATAGTTATTGAACAAATAAGATCAGTCGAGGACATTGATGTCGCTGTTTAATCCAGGGGGTCCAAAAAAAGCATGCCAAATCCACAAATATTGTGACGCAACTGCTTCAAGCGTAATTGTTGGACCTTTACGATCACCCCTCGTGAATTGACCTCGCCATTCACATGGACAATTCCTTCAAGGCCAATGCATACAATCTACGCTCCCCAGCATTCCTAGGAAGCCATGACGTGTCTCACGTGCCGCTTACAAATGCTGAATGTCGGTGTACCTCGGCATTCGAAGAAATTCTTTACTATACAAACTAATGACGCCATCATAAAATTCTTACAAGCTATCACGTGATACTCTCTCGATCATATGCAAGTAATCATCAAGCGAGTCAGGAGAAGTACCATATGCTAGTTGTCGTATAGCTGTCGTGCACTTTTGTAACGACGTAAAACTTTGATGACCTCTAGCATCATTTTCGTTTGAAAGAACGTAAGTTTCACTCAAAATCACCTACGATTTGCAAAATAAATCTTTATCCATTCGAAATCGCCTTCGAAACATCTCATGTGTGAACGTCTAATCGTTGATGAAATAGTCTCTAAGTAGTCATGCATTAGACGCTTCACGGTCCCTAGTTAAATATACAACATTTTATTAAAAGTAATATTAACAATAACAAAATATACAACAAAAAATGACGAAAATTATTAATAAGCAAAAATATTAAACAAATGTAAACAATTTAATAACATATACCTTCTCAATGAAAACGCGGTGTCTTGAGTTTCATTTATATGTAACGTACTTAAGGTAGACATATAATTGTAACCTTCATTCTGGAAACTCACAAATCAAACACCATTAAAAAAAGTAAGAATTTACATAACTTGGGATTTTAACAAATACAAATACTTTGTGTTTTAGTAATCAAACAAAGTAATTTTTGGGATTTCAAATGCAAATCCTATAAAATCACAAATCAAACACCCACAAATAAGGAAAAAAATACTGCTCCAACGAACTCAAACGAGGCATATCTTTACTGATGAGTTTTAAGCTACTAAACAAACTTCCACTATGTTTTTATTTTAGTCGAATTCACTAATGGCTTAATTTTTAATATAAAATATGTAAAACGAGTTACGATTTAGATATAGGATAAAACTGTAATTTTATAACCCTTAGTATTAGTTTTTTTTTTTTTTTTTTTAATATTTTTTGTTTTGTTTAATTTTGTACAGTTAAAGAAAGAGGCCAAGAGAGTATTGGTTTATGTAATACTATCTCACCCATGTTCTTTATAGAATAAAGTTTTCTTGTTTATATGTAATGTTGGTTCAGATACATAATGTGGACGGTTTCTTTATAGCTTAAAATGTTCCAAGCAAATAAAGATTCTCTTCTTTTCAAAAAAAATAAATAAATAAAGATTCTCTTATTATTAAATTACATATAATACATGAAGGTTGTTCAAGTTCAATGAACGTTTAAACATTATGATTATATTTGACCAAACTTTTAAATTCGGAATTATATTTTAGATTAGTTAAAAAAAACATCTCTTTTCCTGAAGAATGCACTAAAAGTTTACAAATATTGTTTCTAAAAAAAACTCCTGGCCGTGAAAATTGGATATCAAGGACACTAATTAACTTTTTGACAAACATAATCCAGCGGCCTTTAAACAACTGTATTTTTAGGTCATTACTAGACGAGTTAAAGAATTTATATAAGCTCAACATTCTTACATAAAATGCTTATTGTTTGAATAATTTTATGATGAAAGCTACACTACCACAGCCAATAAAAGTCTAAAACACAAATTTACACAATATCAGTATGACTGCATATGCACATTTGTAGATACGTAAAAAGATTGAAAGAACTTATATAAGCAAAATTATGTATCAAATAAAATTAATAAAACAATGTGCATATTATTCAAACGTGCTTTTAAATTACATAGGATATAGAGTACATATGGGATGATTCCAGTGAAAAAAAAAACACCCATCAATATGAACTAACAATGCAATAATAAAACTCATTCTTGGTAGAAAACGATGTGAATGAATCAATCAATGATATATGGGCGAAAGAGACAGAATAATGGCTACAATATCAATACATGTTAAAGTTTGTTACGAGTCTTTTGAATCCATACTTGTCAAAGTTTGACGCGCAACAAAATAAATGATGGGAAAATTATCAAAATGTCACTTGACCAACTCAACTTACCAAAATGTCACTCTTTTGCGTCCATGGGCGGACTCAACCGGTATGGGGAGCGTCTGACAGTAAAGTTGAAGGAAGAGTCCATGAATGAGGTGGTTACATGCGTCCATCAAAGCCAAAAAGGCAGCTCATGCGTCAGTGGACTCTTCTGAAGCGTCAGTGGACTCTTCCGAAGCGTCAGTGGACTCGTCCACTGACGCATCACCTTTGTTGGACACATATAACCACCTCATTCATGGACTCTTCAACTTTATTGCCAGACGTTTCCCATACCGGATGAGTCCGCCCATGGATAGTTGAGTTGGTCAAGTGACATTTTGGTAATTTTCCATAAATGATTCTCTATTATATGTTTGTAGAGCATTGTCTACAATACATAAAGTTCACAAAAATTTAAAACTATGAATTGCTCACAAAAACTTAAACGAGTAATTTCTTTTCCTGGCAATAATTAATTTTATATAATGATATCGCACTAAAACCGTTTGTTTTATACATCAAAACTTATGATGATCATTGTAATTGTGAGAGGTGATTATATATTATCATGTTTCTTAGTCAAAAGCCACAAACTACATAATCTTTTACTATTTACCCTTTCTCTTAACTTTTTTGTTACATGCTCTTTTACAGGGGTAGAATAAATAAATAAAAAAACCATAAAGTTTGTGATACAAAGATGAAAAATAATTATGTGAATTTCAAAACGCGTATTCATAATGAAGAAGCCATGAAAGGAAATGTCAAACAATCCAAAAAAAAGCATTTCACTTGTTTATAAACAAATTAGATTCCATTATATTGTTTCCATCTTTATGTTTCAAGTCTTCTCTGAAATTTGTGAAAAAGGCTGTTTTAACATTTCTATTGTGTTTTAAGACTTATGCATATTTTAAAATATGATTTAATGTATTCTTCATGTTATGTTATATTTAAACTTATAATTTTTTTTATTATATTTTAAGTGACACCCTACAACCCAATTTTGTTCCTTCATTTTTAGTGTTGAAAGAACAATTATAAAATGTATCTCTTTGTCTTTTTGGTCGAAGTGTGTTCTATAAGATGCTTTAGTGCTCCTCTCTTCACCTCCCCTTTTTGCTTTCTTTGAACATACAAAGACAGAAAAAGGAGAACTTATGGAAGAAATGTCATCTTTTTGGAGTCATCAAGAGGTATGTCATCTTCATCTAATTTTGCTCTTCGTATATTATAGTAAAGTAATAAAAACAAACTGATTATAACATGAAACGTTGTGTATCCATATGAAAACTTGCTTTTATTTCATTGTAGGGAGAAGAATCTGTGATATTTGCCTGCAATTAATCCCAAATTCTAACTCTCTGGGATTCTTTACCAAAATTTGAATTTAGATCAATTAAAATTAATTCTTCAATTTTTATCATTTCTTTAATAATTTCCTCTTAATGTTTTCGTTATCTTTTCTTTCAAGGAGTTAAAAATCTCTTAGAAAAAATATACAACACGTTGTTTAGTTTTCTTGATTGTAAATCATCATCTTAATAAAGCATTGTATTGTATTTCAGATTACAATTTTGGTTTTCTGTTATTTTTTCTGGCGGTTGATGGATTACTCCATGTGCAGATCTTGAATTTCTTTGTTTGTATGTGAAAAAACACATTTTAGTTAGTGTTAGTAATATATTCTTATATATTATACATTAGTTACTTGGACGCATGTTTGCACCAGTTAATTGGGTAGTTTCTACTCCAATCTTTATTATAAATCGTTATTTGTATGCTAATGTAATTGCTAGAGGTTAATATACAAAATTAGTTGGCAATAGTTCAAATAATGTTTCAAGACAATAGTATATATTTTGTATATATTTTAAAAATGCATATCAATGTTAATTTGTTTTTCTTTCTTATAGTTCTATCAAATCTTGCTGATTTTCAAGATTATCTTAATTTCAATCTACCGTTATCGATTAATAAAGTTAGATGTTTGATACCCTAAACTTAAATCTTCTTGAAATTATATTAGATTAATTTTTTTTTAATTTTTTTTTTGTTGAAATTATAGAGCAGTGATGAACTAAAGCTCAAGATTCACTACACTACACTTGAACTGGAGGCAGTAAGAGCAAAAGCAAATGAAGAAATGAATAAGAACACTGAATCAGTTAAACAATTGTTACACCTCTTAAAACTTGTTTGTCATGAAAGAGATGAAGCAAGAGATCAAATACAGAAACTACTTAACAAGAATATGACTCCTATAAACAAATCCATGATCAGGGATTGCTTTATGATTGATCAACTTCATCAACATCATCAATACCCTATAATAATAAAACCAGCAACCAACTCAAGTATAGCAGAATCAAATAGTCTCTCTGATCATGCATATAACCATTGTTCGCCTGTCAATTCACTTTTTGATCCAGTAACATCTCCTGAGCTCTCTAACATCAACACAAACAATTCTTTTGTTCAAGACTACCACATGTTACCCAACGATTTTCGTGCAATGCATTGCCCACGAATAATGAATAATGAAACTTTGATGCTGGAGAATATGATCAAAGGAAAAGCCTTGCCACAAAAAGGAAATTTACTAAAATCTGTTGTGGAAGCCGGTCCGCTTTTGCAAACACTATTAGCGAAAAACTCGTCGTCACCGCGGTATTTTGAGACGTCTTCTGGTGGTTTTTCTCAAATGATTAGTGGTGGGGGTGGTGGAAGTATGTTGAGTTTTAATGACATGAAATCTAGAAACTATCAAGGGAGGATGGCAGGAAGTTGTCCTATGGCTAATAACTTTGGTCTGGTTGAAAAGAGGCAACGGTTTCGATAAGACAATGAAAAAGTTTGTTTTTCTCTTTCCCTTTTTGCACTTTTTTTTCTCTTTTTGTAAAGGAGTTTGATGGGTTTTGACGGATGATGGGTGTACATGATGAATGGCATTTTTAGGGTTTGAATTGAATTACAAAGTGGTTTTATACTTTTTGTTTGATAAACTCCCATATTGTTTTGTTTATTTTCCTTTCGTATGGAACTAAAATTCCAATGATCTAACTTAGTGATATAAAATATTCAAAAACCTCATGGCTCGAGACTCATTTGAAAGTCCTTCGAATTCTTAATTATCATTTGTTAACAAGCCAAGCCCCAACCAATCTAAGTTCATCTGCTCGCTTATTTAAATCAAAGGCCAAATCTTAACATACGTACATATGTATTTTTGTATGTAGTGTCTGATGAGGATACGTCCTCAGTCGGATCGAACGTCTCGGGAACACATAGCCGAACCGAATGTCCAAAGGAACGATCGTACCTAGTGCCATAAAGAGGAACGACCCAACTCCCTGGTCCGGCCTAACTAACCCGGGCCCACAACTTTAACCACCTTGACAATGACTGATCCGACTCTAACTAACTCGCCATGTCAGCATATCCAAAAACTATAAATACCCCGCCAAGACTACCAATAGGGGTAATCACTAATTTCTCTCTCTAAACTCTCCCCTCTCTCTTCCTTACTTATTTCCTCCTCACAAATACTTATTCTCACGTCCGAGCTTGGTCACAGAGAGACCCCCCTCCCTGTGACGAGGCTAACGGTGTGTTTCTTCCTTGTGATCTTGCAGATTCTTGCCAAGTCATCTGAAGCTCTACTTGGACCAGGTCAGACAAACTGGTTTTGAGTCTTCAGTGTCACACCTCGCTTTTCGTAGGGGTAAATGTTTACATAATGTGAATTACATAAGTTTAACAAAGGCTTTTGAGCACTAGAGTTCTTCAGGCGATTGGTTAATCTTTGCAAGAGTCGCTAGAATGTATCGAAACAGTCAATGGGAGGATTTAAAAATTTCAAAAGGGATCTAAGGTGATATAAAAAGTTCTAGATAATGGAGTTGCAAGTTCACAAAACAATAGAACCGAACCATTCTAACACCTTAGCAGTTAACCTTCATCTTAGGATCAATCTTTAAAAATACGTTAGTTTTCGCTGATAAATTCAATTAATAGACAAATTTGATAAAGCATTTAAAACCATTCATAAGATGAGTATTTTGATTTACCAGATATACAAATTTTTCACACAGTTGAGTTTGGATAGATCTATCAATCTTCTCTGGAATACTCTCCTCTAGCTTTTTCTCCTCCTCATCTATGCTCTTGCTCGTTTTGATCTGTAACCTGACAAACATAAAGCACTCCTCTATTGTGTTTTCCTCAGCGACAACCATGTCGCATAAAAGTATACACGCGTCAACAATGTCCTCCATGTAGCATTCATCGTTGGCAAGAGGGTTAGTCACACCTGAAAATACGTTAAGTCTCAACCGACGGTTACCAAAAGTCATGTCAACTCTGTTTGTTTTACAATGATTTGGGCATTTGAAGTTGCCAAAAACGGTCGACCTAAGACTGTAGATCCCTAAAGGGGGATCTAGAACAACCTATCCTTGTTATCGAACACACCCGCGAGTGCAGAATCCAAACGGGTATGCAACCAAGACAAAGAACACACACACAAGAAGAAGATACAAACTTTAAAGCTCACTTGTATTACTTTCAGAAGAGTTACAATACAAAGTTTACAATAAAAACTCTCTAACTCACTAAAATGCTCTCACTGTAAACTACCTTATCTTCTATGTAACAAGCTACTTTCTATAGACAATCTTATCTAAAACCCCATGAAACATAACTGGGCCCAAGAAGAAGCCCACGAAAGACTTAATCCAGCGAAAGATGTGGGATCTTTCGTGGAATACTATAACATCGAATAACAACCAAACGAATAATGGTTCTTCGTTGGATGATGTTATGGTGAACCAGCATGGCATTCTTCGTGGAAGTCCAATCAAGTAATAACACAAATCAAGATATACTAAGCCCATTGAAAGATGTAGGCCCAATAGAACATCAGATATGTTTCGTGAGGTGCATGGCACAAAAGCATGAATTCTTGCATGCATTTAGTCAAAAGACATGACATCATCATGGTGATGTCATGGTGATGTCGGTTCGCGGCTCTTCGTGCTTCACGTGTCGATCTCTGGGGCGCACGACGGAGGAATGTCGCGATGACGGTCTTGAGCCGAACCAAACCAATCCGCATCCACAAAGTGCATCAACAAACTCCTTCTTGGATGCTGCTCGTGATGGTTCGATCTTTACATGTTGTCGGATCTTCAGATGTCTTCACTTGAAACAAACACGAGGTGCATCAACAAACTCCCCCTTGAATTATGCTTGTGAATCTTTTGATCTTCAATACTACAGATCCTTTTGGTTTTGATAAGTGGTCAGCTGCAACTCGATCATCTTGATCCTCTGATTGCATCAATGGCGTGTCTTCATTCCACAGCTTGTCATCTAACACGTTCTCTTTGCCTTTAGCTAGTTTGATTGCCACATCTACACACACAACAGAGCTAAACGCGTAATGAGAACAACCGCTTGGAATATAGTCAACAAAAACAAACGACACACATATAACTAACTCTCAATCAACTACCGTCCGACAACAGTTTGAAAGTTTAAAAATTTGATCAATTTTAGATTTTAACTTTCACAACTTATTAACTTCGACCGTTTATGAAGGTGCAATTGTTTAAGGTTTCAATCAGGTTTCAGGTGGTAAAGACTCGAGATCCAACATCAGGCAATCAAAAATAAGATAGAATTAAAATCTTTTGGTTTTTATAAAGTTTATATTAAAACACACCTGAAATCTTTTTGGTATTTTTTGAATATTTCAAATGTAAAGACGGAAAGCAATAAGTAAATATATACAGAAATGCAGAAGCGGAGAAATGTAAATAAATATTTACGAACATTCTTTTTACGAGTTTCGAGGGTAAGAGAATCATATCAGTCTACGGTTACGTCAAAACGCTCTTGTTATTTAATTAGTTAATATTAAGATAAGCATCCTATAACGATTATCGGTATTGTTCTCCACATAAGCTCAACTTATCAGATGTACTCGCGGTTAGGAAATACGGTAAGGTATGATTTATACTTGCCGATCGGTGTTCATCCACACACGACACATTCCCGTATCAAGGTATGCACGAGAGTTCATCTTACTGGTGAGTATACCATTTATCATCTGTTTTCAACATATATGATGTGAGATACTCTCTTATTCGAGGATGAATACAAGACCTATGTGATAAAATCACTTATTAATGAGGAACTTGATATTCGATGCATGAAGGGCACACGAGCAAGTCCGTGAACAGGTTAGTACCATCGTACCGACAAAGAGACGAACTTGACTCTCGGATGATAGATGTGATTTAGAATCACTTATTCAGAGGGGACTGTGATATTTTTATCACTTATTGATGGTCATATGCATCATGTATTATATACATGTTTGTATGATATGTACACGTATGTATGGTATCATGAAAGTTCTAGACTTGTGTCCCTGTTGTTTTTCGGTGAAAGAAACAACCATGATACCCATAAACAGCATAAAGAACACGTATCAAACGAAATTTCAGTACCAAGACCATATGCCAGTGAGCGGTTCCCACACAGTCTTCAGTCAATTTAGTTTATATCACCATGCACACTTTAAAATGATTGTGAGCCTGCCGATACATCTTATATAGAGCTGCTTATCATTTTTCATTTTAGGTTCAAAGAGGTTTCGACGGACCACTGACGTACTATCATTTTCTCTTTTGCTCACCAGGAAACTCATTTTGTTTTTCTATTGTTTTTGTGTTTTTGAAATTTATCGATGTTTTTGTATATTTTTGAAATTTTTCAATGTTTTTGTATTTTTCGAATTTACTCCCCCTAAAATGCAAAAAGTACGATAAATTAAAAACACAAATAGATATTTACAAAAGCGATTTTCCGATGTTGGTTTACTCTTGCTTGACCTTAATGCCGTTTACCATTAGTAAATAGTCAAATTGTGATTTGTCAAATGCATTGGTAAAAAGGTCGGCACGTTGGTCATCGGTGTGGACCTTAATAGCATCGATAAGTCTTTTATCAAAACAATCACGTATGAAGTTATATTTGATATCGATGTGTTTTGTCTTTGAATGCTGCACAGGATTTCTAGTGATCTGTAAGGCAGCAAAATTATCAACGAAAATAGGAGTATATAGGAATTCAAAACCATAGTCGCGTATTTGCTGTTGGATCCACAGAACTTGGGAGCAACAACTTGAGGCAGCAATGTACTCGGCTTCACAAGTTGATCTAGCGACACAAGTCTGCTTCTTGCACTGCCATGTGACCAGGCGATTTCCTAAAAACTGACATCCAGCCATTGTGGATTTTCCATCGATTTTGAAGCCACCAAAGTCAGAATCACTGAACGCGATCAAGTCGAAGCTATTATCCCTAGGGTACCAGAGACCGGTGTCCGGGCAACCCTTCAAATAGCAGAAAATCCTTTTTACAGCTTCTAGATGTGAGGCCTTCGGGTTGGGTTGATATCGGGCGAGCAGGAACGTAGGATACATTATGTTGGGCCTCGATGCTGTGAGATACATAAGAGATCCAATCATTGCGCGGTAAAGTGAAGAGTTAACGCTTTCACCCTTCAAGTCTGGAGTAATCCTGTGAATCTGCGGAAGTGGGGTACCAATGGGCGTCGCTTCGGACATCTGGAACCGGCTCAAGATGTCACCGACATATTTAGTCTGATGGATGAATATCCCAGACTCTGTTTGTTGAACTTGTAGGCCCAAAAAGAAGTTCATTTCCCCCATGGTGCTCATCTCGAATTTCTCCTGCATAACATGCTCGAATTCCCTACACAAAACATCGTTAGTTGAACCAAAAATAATATCATCTACGTATACCTGAACCAACAGAAGATCTCCATCCTTTTCTTTGATGAAAAGAGTGCAATCGATAAGACCTCGGAGAAAACCATTCTCTAGCAGATAGTTAGATAAGGTTGCATACCAAGCTCTCGGTGCTTGATGTAATCCGTAGAGAGCTTTGTTGAGCAACCATCCCCGATCAGGATGAATATGATCTTCAAAACCCGAAGGCTGTTCGACATACACCTCTTCCTAAACCACACCATGAAGGAATGCATTTTTCACGTCCATTTGGTAAACCTTGAATCCCTTGAAGGAAACATAGGCTAGAAAAATCTGAATAGCTTCAAGACGTGCAACTGGTGCGTAAACTTCGTTGTAGTCTATCCCTTCAACCTGACGAAAACCTTGAACAACTAATCTCTCCTTTTTTCGGTCAACTACTCCACGGTCATCCTTTTTGCATTTGAAAACCCAACGGGTGCCAATATTCTTGTAGTTCTCAGGTTTTTCAACCAGTTTCCAGACATCTAGCTTCTAGAATTGTTGCAGTTCCTCCTGCATAGCTTCCACCCAAGAATTATCCTTTATCGCTTCTTTCCATGACCTTGGTTCTTCTTGTGAGATATAACACGCGAAGGACCAATTATTCCGCAAACTCGATTCCCTAATCGCTGCATACAAGCCGGCATTATTGTTGTTTCTCAACTGATTTCTCGTCTGCACGCCACTATGAACATTACCAATGATGTTTTGTTGAGGATAGGTATTATGGATTCTCGTTTCTGGATTGTCCGGAACTTGAACATTTATACCCAGATTGTTGAAGTTAAGATCAACAACCAAATCAATACCCTGAATTGGCGAAGAGGATGATGCAGTAGCTTCAGCTGTTTTAGGGCAGTCCATGGGGGGTGTAGCCTCAAAAGTACCATGCACAACTGTTGCTGGAACTTCTTGGTCTGCATCGAGAAATTCATCATCCTCTGAAGATTCGTTCAGTTCAGCAGCATCCTGAAAATCCTCATTCTCGAGAGCATCATTGTTAACTGAAGATGATTCTTGATTGTTGACAATAATGGGATGAACCAACAGTGAATCTGTTGCATTGTCACTCTCAAAAAACATATGTGCCGCAACATCCACTACTTCTTCTTCAATATTGATCGAATTGAAAAAGTCTTCATACTCAAACATCCATGGCTGACTCGGACATCTGACTGGCAATGTGTGCCTCTGTACTCTAACTTCAGACCATTCCTCGGTCCTTTTAGTATCAAGATTCCAAACTCTTAAATTCGGGGTGGCATACCCAAGAAAGTATCCCTCATTTGCTTTTGCCCCAAACTTTCCATGCGGATCGATCATAGTGCAAGGAGCCCCAAACGGTTCAAGAAATTGTAAATCTAGCTTCTGTTTATGAAGAAGCTCGAAGTAGATCTTGTTGTGTTTTTTTACTGTGAAGACTCGATTCATCGTGTAGCATGCAGAGGCCACAGCTTCATTCCAGAAGGGAATGGGCAACTGTGACTCTACCAACATAGTCCTTGCAGTTTCGATCAATGTTTGGTTCTTACGCTCAGAGACGCCATTTTGTTGAGGAGTGTATCTAGCACTGAATTCATGAAGAATGCCTTTGGATCTACAGAACTCCTCCATAGCATGATTCTTAAATTCAGTTCCATTGTCGCTGCGTATGCGTCTTACTTTCAAAGTATACAAATTCTCAATCGTTGTGATCAAGTTTTTGATAATTTTGAAAGTTTCACTCTTATGTGCCATAAACGCCAGCCAAGAAAATCTTGAATAATCATCAGTCACCACAAGGCAGTACGAGTCATTACTAACGCTTTTATGCTTAACAGGACCGAATAAATCCATGTGCAAGCGTTCAAGCGGCACTGCTACCGTGTTGATCTTCTTTATCAGGTGTGATTTCTTACTTTGTTTTCTTTTTTGGCACGAAACACAAACGTCTTGCAGATGAAAGTTTTTTTACGGGAACACCAGTTACTAACTCATTCTTCACCAGATGATTCATTTTTCTTAAGTGAATGTGTCCCATCCGCCTGTGCCAAGAGATTGTTTCCTTTTCTTTGGCTTTAGAAACAAAACATGTTACTTAAGCAGACGTTGTGATTACTTGGCTCATATCAAGGACATATAAATCATTAATCCTTGGAGCAGATAAGAGAATCCAGACTTTGGGAATATTGAAACCGGGCTTCAGCACATAACGTCCATTTGCATCAAAGTGCACCGAAAACTTCTTATCACAGATTTGAGAAACACTTAGAAGATTGTGATCAAGTTGTTGCACAAAGTTGATCTTATCAAAACTGACAACCCCGTTGGATACCATTCCTTCACCAGCAATATATCCGCCTTTATCTCCAGTAAAAGCAACATAACCTCCTCTAATAGATTTAACATCGTAGAGAAGTCTCATGTCGCCGGTCATGTGCCTGGATGTCCCACTATCAACAATCCAAAGACTACTGATAGTTCCTCCTGGAACACCCTGCACATGTACTCAAATGATCAGTTGGAGATGGGGACCCAAGCCTTCGTGCACTTGGGTCTTCCATTTTCATCGCCAAAAGTTATTTCAACTTCGCGATGGTTTGGAAATGGTGATGCTTCCCCTGAATTTATGGCCAATTTAGGTTTCCAAGTCTGTTGAGTTTTACCAGTTTGATTGTTTGATATTTTAACTTCGTGATTGTTTGAAATTTTTGAAATTTCTGGTTTGACTAAAACATGTTGTTTTGGAACCACATCGGTTTTAAGAGCTTTTTCAATTACTTTGATTTGCTTGCGTTTCTGTTTCTTCTCCCTTTCTTTCACAAGACGGTGATCTTGTTTTGGAGAAACAGATCGTTTTTGGAAATTTTGCTCACGGGGAACATTAACTTTAGCTTTTAACTTATGAAGATATGGACAATTTTGAATGATATGTCCAAATTCACCACACTCGAAACATGATCTTCGTTCAATAAACCCCGAAGTACCATGTTGATGTTTCGTTGATGAACTTTGTGATTTTGAAGTACTTGGTCCTGAATTGTTTTAACCATTTCTTTTTAAAATTTTAACTTGATTAACATAATCTGAATTAGATTTGTTTTCAAATGTTTCAAGTTTATCGGTTCCCTTCGACTTCACAAAGTTCACCCTTTTGTTCTTTCTCTGGTTTTGTTCCTTTCGACCTCGAGTTGTCGATTTTCCTTTTGGTTTAGTGTGATTTTGTTGAATTGTCTCTATTGATAATTTTTTATTGCCATATTGTTTTCGAATTTCAGCTTTTGGAATCGGAGGACATTGTGTTACCACAACTCTTGAACTCGACTCTCCCAAAAACGTACTTGTCGAATCCTCAAAAAATTTACTGTTTAATGATTGATTTACATTCTTGATTGGAAAATTTTTGTTTGAATAAACTTTATCATCACCAACCAAAGTATACAGCAAATTACACTCTCAGACTCTTGTGCAGAAGCGGACTTAGCCAGAACAGTCTTAGCAGGTTTTGCGGGAGGATCACATAGAATATGATTCTCGAGAGGTATGTCCTCTTCTTTGATTACCGCATCAGACTATGCTAAGTCAGTATCATCGGATTCATCATCTGAAGAATCAGCATCCTTAACAATGACTAGAGGATCCTGGTTTTGTTCAGCAGTTGATACTTTCGTATCTGCTGACACTTCTGAATCTGATGATACTTCCTTTTTGTAACCAAGTCCAGCTGCGAATTCCTCAACGTCTAATGGAACAGATGGCTCAAATTGAGGTTTATCCTCTTCATCGGGCATTGCGGCATAATTGTGTCTAATATGTGGAGGACACTTCTTATATCCAATGCACGTGACATCATTCTTCTTTTTTTGTATGTCAATGATGTGATCCAGCACATACCTAGAGTTTGAGTAACTATCTAACCTAAGATGGATCGCCTCCTTTTCACACTTAACACATGCCAACTCCTTTTGTGCTTCCTCGAGCCTATTGATGTAACTGTTTATTGCAGATTGTTTTCTTGAAACTGTTTTCTTTAGCTCGGTATTTGTACCACCTCATAATTTTACGTCCAATAAAAGAAAGACACGTGCCATGTAAGGAAAACGTGTTAAAAACCCGGATCAAGTTGAAAGATGTATGGTAGGATTTAAAAGTGTCGACATGTTAATTAATACCTCTAAGTGACCCATTTATAAATCCCAAACCTTAATCTGTTTTATAAACATCTGATATGCTAAAATCCGGTTATCCCTGATAATGTATAATTCAAATTTTGCAAAAGATGGGATTCTAGGTGCATTTACGACAAAATTCATTTTAAAAGCCTTCTTAGATAGGTCCAAGAAACCTCATGTACATAGCAACACATGCAAGGACATGCAAGGCCTGTCTATAGGGTCCCTCTACTGAAAAGAAGACATAAGATTCGAGGTTAGCAAAGTTGCATGGTCAAGACCTAAGAAATTACAAAGATTTTGTTTTCTGATAAAGGCTTACGGACTGCAAATGAGCCACCTTACGGTCCGTAAGGTGGCAGAGCTCGGCGATAAATTCTGAAGAGCGGATACGGACCGCAAAGCCAAAGGCTTATGGTCCGTAAGACCTGGATCTGGGCGAATTTTTGGACAGTTGCTTGTTATAACAAGTTACACCGCCATAGAAAGGTGGTATTCGAATTCAGGGGCTTTGCAACTGGATTTTGGCAGTATAGGCACACATGGATGCATCTGGGATCAATCCTAGACTATTGTGGAGAGATCTTATGAGTTCAAGTTGGGTATATATAGAACTTGAAGTTCCAACACTTCATGCTTCATTTTCAAAACCAATTCTAGCATTTCTCTGGAACTCCTAGGACTTCAAGCAGACTTCCATCAACTTCTAATTCATAATTAGGACCCTTGTAAGTGTGATTAACCTTTCTAATTCAGTTTTAGTTAGTTTAATGACCAAAAGTCAAACCCGTCGTAATTAAGGTTTGACTTAGTGATTAGTCACTAATGGTCCAGTCATTAGTTAAATTAAAAGTAGTTTTAAGTTGGTAATTATATGGGTAATAAACTGTCACACCCCCAAAATCCACCATGCGGAGTATCACCGCTTGGAGGCGTGACATGACCAGGATCGAGCCACCAATCATATTGAACAACGTAATTTTAGTAAGTAAAACCAACCACAATACAATTGGTGACCATAAGGAAGTAACCGATTTTAAGTTAAACAGCGAAAGCATAAACGTAAGTCCAAAACATAAGTTCATAGTTCATAAGTTCAAAGTCCAAAGCGTAAGTTTAATAAGTTCGTAAGGATTTAAATATTAGGCACGGAACATAACAGTCCGTATTCCACAACAACCTCCTCCTCGTGCAAGCTCCATAAGCATCTAGCGACCTGTAAGGCATGTAACAACGAGTCAACAACAAAGTTGAGTGAGTTCATGTTTGTGATGGGATTTTAACATGTTTATCAAAGCAATTTCATCCATATGAAATAAAAACGCAGCGGAAAATAAGTTTAAAACATGTTACTTTTATAAGATATAAAATCATTTATATGCAAAATCCCAAAACCCGGATCCATATATGAGATGTATACTACCAAACACAACCATAGGATGTTTAGAAAACTACCTTCTTGAAGTACAAGGATTATGAAACGGATGATGCTTCTTGAAATGGTTGTCTTCAAGAGTAGAAGACCTCAAGCTTGTATACCCCAAGCTTCCAACAAACACTTTATGTTTAGCTAGGATTTCTCACTTGCAACTCACATGAAAGATCCCCTCTTGGAACCATCATATGGCCGAAAATTAGAGGGCCTTTTGTTGAGTTCTTGCACTTGAAATGTGAACTTGAAACTCACCAATAGATCAACCATACATGACCCGATTTATTTAGAGTCTTACACTTGATTTTTCAAATAAAAATCAACTCTTGGATGATCATCTTGGGGCCGAAAATATGCAGCCATTTTCAGCCATTTTCTTCAAGTTCTTCTCCTCAAAATTCATCTAAATGAATATAAAAGACATGAGAGACTTTGCCACCCACATTGCCCAATAGGAGATCAACTAACACATGCATTTGCATGCAACATGATTGGCCAAAGAAC
The DNA here is from genome assembly GCA_030545235.1 of Helianthus tuberosus. NCBI lineage: Eukaryota > Viridiplantae > Streptophyta > Magnoliopsida > Asterales > Asteraceae > Helianthus > Helianthus tuberosus. The sequence goes on along the minus strand of CM060395.1, from coordinate 204,111,576 downwards.
TTAGGGAAGACCATCCAATCAAAATGCCTCTAACTTATGACAACATGCATGGAAACTCATTGGACAAGAATCTTTGGGAAGACCCCATGGGGGGGGGGGTGGCGGCCAAGCTTTTATAATAAAAAAAATACAATTTCTTTTATATAAAATATAAGTCTTGCATATATATATTTTATAACTTTTATAAAATATAACATCATATGTTATAAGACTTATGCTATTTTTATGATGTTATTTAACCCATTAAATAACAAAATAAAATATTCTCTCAAAATAAATTATCCATATAATTTATTAGTTTGTCAAGTGCAATTATTTAGAAAACCAATTTCTAAATATTCTAAGTGTTGATATTTATTTGTTTGATCATATCACAAATAAATAATATAAGTGTTTGTCTAGCTTGTTATTGGGTATGACTCGACTTGGATCATCACGTACTAGCCACATCAATTTAATATGTGTCTTGGGCATACAGAGTCCAACAATCTCCCACTTGCACAAGATACATAGAAGATTGATGCAAGTAGTAAATAACGCCTAACTACGGTTTACTACCCCTAATACGTATGACTATATGTGCCATTCAATAACATCATCCCCTTCAAGTCCCTTACTTGAACATGATTTAGGTGAATCTATCATTTATCCTTTCGTTACAGATGTCATGTCAAATCCAGAGACACAGAGTGATCACTCTCTGTTGATTTAACTTTAGCAGGCCTTAGACATCTTACTCTCAACGAATAAGAGGAACAAATCCCATCTTGACTACATACGTCTCTCACAATCACCTTGTACCACACCTGAGCTTAGCCTTATGTACTGTCATATTACTGACAGCGAAGAAAAAGTCAAGGTATAATATTTGGTGAGTATCAAGACCCAATATGTATCTCAGGTCTGAGGATACTATGATATTCTCCTTTACTCAAATTTACTTATGATCAATCACAAATGATTCCATGCAGTAATATTTGAGAGCGAGTCAGTCCAATATTTGTATCCCACAAATATCTATGAACCTTGGCAGCAACGCCTTGCTCTATATTCATACTTCATGAATATCTACCAATCCAAGTTCATAATAGTCTTAGATTCATATTTGTTCCCACAAGTATGATCGACTACGGACATTTAGAATAAGTAACTTATTCACGGATTTAAACATGCTAAAATGGAACATAACTCAAAATACCATAATGAGTTATAATAACAGTTGTTCCAATATCCAAATACAAAATAGATCAAATCCAATCACTAGAATATCGAAGTCCTAAGGCACAAGTATGACCCTTTCATGCTTTGCCCTTTCAAGGAGCTTCGTGAGTGGATCCGCAATATTTTGATCAGTGTGAACTTTGCGAATACATATCTTTCTCTTTTTCAACTTCATCCCTTATGTAGTTGAAACTCCGCTCAATGTGCCTAGTCTTTTGATGTACACGAGGTTCCGTGATTTAAGCAATCACACCATCGTTATCACAAAAATCACTAGGGTCCTGAATGGTAGGGACTACCCCTAGATTGGTAATAATTCAAGTGGCAGATCCATATGAATTATCTCGATCAATGAAGCGGCGATGTATTCTGATTCTGTAGTGGACAATGCTACCCTGTTTGTGATCGAGAACCATCTTGATCAGTTTGGAAACTCGTATCCATGTAACCCTTTACAACGAATTCTGAAACTCGCATCCTTGTAACCCTTTTACAACGAGTTCTTTTCATCAGATCCATATATTAGAAACATATCCTTAGTCCTTCTAAGGTATTTCAATATATATTTTTTTTAACAGTCACCCAATGACTGTTACTCGCTGGTATCTTTTCGTCATGCCTAAAGCGCATGACATGTCCGTTCCAGTGCATATCATTACATACATAATGAATCCTATAGCTATCGCATATGGGATTCCTTTCAATCTTTCTTGCTCATCCTTTGAGCTTGGACATTGAAACACTTTCAATATTGTCCTCTCTTTGAATAGGTACCAAATCTTTCATAGAGTTCTTCACCTTGAATCTTTTCAAGACTTTGTCAATGTATGCACTTTTGTTTAAACCTATCTAGCGCCTTGACCTATCCTTATAGATCTTTATTCCTAAATATAGGCGACTTCACCGAAATCCTTAATGGAAAAACAACTTTCAAGCCAGGCTTTTACACCCTCCAAGGTTGGAATGTTATTTCCAAATAGTAGAATGTCATCGACATATAATACTAAGAAAGTAATAATGCTCCCACTAGCCTTCTTATTCACACAAGCTTTATCAACGTTTTTGATGAATCCATATTCCCTAATCTCTTCATCAAAACGGTGATTCCAACTTCTAGATGCTTGTTTCAATCCATAGATTGATATCTTTAACTTGCATACTTTGTTAGGATGTTTTTGGATCGACAAAACTTTCAGGCTTTAACTATATAGACATCTTCCTCAAGATATCTATTAAGGAAAGCCGTTTTGACATCCATTTTACAAATCTCATAATCATATTATGCAGGTATGTCAAATAATATCCTAATTGACTTTAGCATTGCCATAGGCGAGAAGGTCTCATCATAATCAACCCTTTGAGTTTGAGTGAAACCTTTTGCTAAGAGTTTCGTTGTACAAGTATCCAAGTTTCCATGCATATCCGTTTTCTTCTTGAAAACCCACTTACTTCCAACTACTTTGGAGTTAAGAGGTGGCACAACCAATTCCCAAACTTGGTTGTCATACATGGATTGCATCTCTACGTTCATAGCCTCAAGCCAGTTGTCGCAATCAGATTTCGACATTGCATCATGGTATGTGGTTGGTTCATCTGAATCTACCACATAGCATCCATCCATAAAAAATCCATATCTTTCAGGTGGATTACTAATTCTACCAGATCTGCGAACGTTTTGTGTATGTTGATCAACCATTTGATCATCTTCAACAACCTCTTGTTGAGTGCTAGTATCAACCAAACGTGTATCGGCTTTTGGTTCCTGATCCTCATCAAGTTCCACTGTTCTACTAGTTCCTTCCATTAGGAACTTATCTTCCAAGAACTTTGCCTTTCGAGCAACAAATACTTTTGCTTGTTGGATCGTAGAAATAATATCTTATATTATCTTTAGGATATCCTACGAAGATACACTTAGTGGATCGTACTTCCAACTTGTTTGGGGTGTATTGCTTCACATAAGCTTCACAACCCATACTTTTAAATATGATAATGATGAAACCTTTCCATGTCATATTTCAAAAGACGTCGTATCCACTTTCTTGGTTGGGGCCATATGGGCCACGGAGAGCAAAGCGTAACCCCAAAGTGATAGAGATAATGCGCTCCTAGCCATCATAGATCGAACCATATCTAATAGAGTTCGATTCCTCCTCTATCAAAACGAAGAACTTTAAAAGAGTTGATTTTGTACTTCACCTTTTGAAGATTCTGAACGTTTCAAAACTTCTTCTTTGTGTCAAGTACACATAACCATAACTACTATAGTTGTCGGTTAAAGTAATGAAGTATCTTTCACCATTCCTAGTCATTGGCTTAAAAGGATCACATACATTCGAATGTATGATACCTAAGAAATCTATTGCCCTTTCCCACTAAAGGGTTTCTTAGTCATTTTACCTTGTAAACAAGATTCACATATATCAAATGAACCAATTTCATTTGTTTCCAAAAGACCATTCTTTCGAAGTGTTTACATGCGACACCTGTTTATATGACCAAGGCGATAATGCCAAAGATAAGTCTCACTCAAATCCATTTTGAGTTTGTTGGTGATTGCTTGGTACATTGAACTATCAAATGATGTATTATTTATGAACCAATTCATAACTACCATTTGAAGGCATAGTTTTAAAGTAAAACATGTCATTCATCGAAATATAAATGTCATTGTTTACAAACTTTAAATCAAAACATATTGTCTCAAAAGGGAAACTTAAATAATGTTCCTAGTCAAACTAGGAGCATTCAAAACATTTTAAAACAATTTCCAAACCATTTGGAAGTTTCAAAACATAGTCTCCTTTCTTGTAATGTTTATTTCTTTTGAACCTTTTGCAACGAATTGCAAACATGAGTTCCACATCCGGTATCTAATACCCATGTGTTAGAAGAAATAACATTAAAATCAATATGTATCATTAAGATTGTACCTGAGGTTTGCCTAGCATCCCTCTTGTTTTTCAACTCTTTGAGATAGATTGGACAATTCCTATTTAAATGCCCTATCTCACCACACTCAAAGCATGGATCATTCATGGCAACCTTTGCCTTCTTCTCTTTTGGTTTCGGTGGTTTCGCTTTAGTCTTTCTAATCATTTCCCTTTGAATTACCCGTTTCCATTTGCAACATTTGCTTTGGTGTCGGGGTGATGCCCTTTCTTGTTGCCACCCTCATTGATCGTTAGAATGGATAAAATCCTTTTATCCATATCGAGCCTTTCGAGGTGATCAATGTGGCTTTTCATCTTAAAACATAAGATGAGTCCGATTGGGTTTCCTCCATTCGACATGCATGAAGCGCTCGAACGGTTTCGAAGCGTTCTACCCTTAGGAACATTTCCTACAATTGGGTAATCATGTCGTATGCTCATGATGTTCAAAAACCTTTTGAATCTCGGAAATCATAATTCCTATCATGAGGCAAGAGGCTTGCATAGTATTCTCGATATATTTAATCCAATCGATATAGGCATCCTTATCTTCCATAAGATGTTCATCGGGATTAGGATCGTTTTCTAGTGATAGGTTACGGACGGTTTGGGTAATATTGTTAGCGGCCATCTACAAAATTTAACAAGGTTCAATTTTAGTATTTTCGATATTATTAAAATTTTAATCATTAATACCCTTTTAACGTCTCATAGACAATTAATAATTAAAATCTAGAATCCAACGTTACATTTAAATTTTGGTTAGGTGACCTTTATCCCATTATTTAAATTAACAAGGTAGTCAACGTTTGACAATTGCAACTCTTTGCAACTTCTAGCCATATGGGATCGGTTAAACATCTTTATGTTTAGTTGGCATGTTTAATCCCATCAACACCTTTGTTCCCCATGCTTCGGTGACCCTAAGTTCATGGTTTCCAAATCAAGTCGTCCAACTTACACACACGTGTGAGTTTATACACATAAGTGGTTAGGTGACATTTATCCCACAAACATGGTAAACCCACCTCGAATATACAAGTTCCCTCAAATATGGTTAGGTGACCTTTATCCCACAAAAGAGTTCCCAAGTGATTCGAGTGTTGTATAAAAGGATGGTGTTTGACTTGTTTTATAAAAGGGATTTTGAGTTTTCAAAATTCTAGTTTAGAAAACTTTATGTACCATATATTTGCATGCATTCAAATCCTTGGTACTTTTGTGAAACAAATTTGAAGGTTCTTTTTAATAAAACCTATTTTATTATAAAATCATTAATTTTTAATAACCTTTTATTAACCAATTTTAATGATCTTTTAAAGAACCAATTTTAAGCTTGTTGTTGATTATTAGTTTGTTAAGCATGCATATCCAAATATCATCAAAACAATATAAATAAGCAACCACACAAGCACAACACATATATCATTAGGTGCATAACCATAGCCAACTATTTTGACCACACTTGTTAGCCGAAACAAGTGTGCCAAAAGGTCCTTCCTAAAGGGTGAAAAATGACACAAGCAATGTGTCGTTGAACTCCCACTTGATCCCGCATCCAAATGCTTCAAGTCTCCCTTTTGTGTTGTGATTTCTCCACTTTCTTTGAGCTTCCAAAATGTACTTTAATTCAGCTCCAAACTCCTTTGGGCTCCGAAAATGTGTTTTGGTTTTCGGGCTAAAATCCCGTTAAGAACTATGAAGTCCTTTATGCCCGAAAATGGCAAAAACCAAAACCGCATTTTTGTGTGCATCTTCTTTTACAAAATATATCCTAATACATTTTTCTAGTAAAATAAAATGCACCTAATCTATTTATTTTACATGCCAAATGAAAAATAAATAAATTACATATCTTTACAAATGGAAGAACAAAAAATAATAATTATTACAACCCATTGAATAATTAATATAAATCACAACACAATCATTCAACACAAGGTCATGGCTAGGTTATATGCACCAAAATATATATCCACATATATATTTATATAAATTTCAAGAAGCATAAAAAAAAATGGTTCCCTTTTAATAACCATTTTCGGCTATGTCCAAAAAACCGAAAAGGTTAGTTTTGTCCAAACAAACAAATCATCCATATGAAATAATTTTTCAAGATTCATTTATGCATGTAAGAATATAATCTTGAAAAACAAAGGGATAACCATACTTAGAATTTCGGCCATAGGGTTTTTACCAAACCCGAAACCCGAAAATTTTAAGTCTATTGAAGCATGCACTCATATAAGCGGCTCTAGATGCCATTGATGGGATTTTAACATGTTTATCAAAGCAATTTCATCCATATGAAATAAAAACGCAGCGGAAAATAAGTTTAAAACATGTTACTTTTATAAGATATAAAATCATTTATATGCAAAATCCCAAAACCCGGATCCATATATGAGATGTATACTACCAAACACAACCATAGGATGTTTAGAAAACTACCTTCTTGAAGTACAAGGATTATGAAATGGATGATGCTTCTTGAAATGGTTGTCTTCAAGAGTAGAAGACCTCAAGCTTGTATACCCCAAGCTTCCAACAAACACTTTATGTTTAGCTAGGATTTCTCACTTGCAACTCACATGAAAGATCCCCTCTTGGAACCATCATATGGCTGAAAATTAGAGGGCCTTTTGTTGAGTTCTTGCACTTGAAATGTGAACTTGATGTTAGTGCATTTATGTCTATAGCCTTCGTCAATCCGAGTCGTAGCAAGAAACAGAAGAAAACGAGTCGTTATGATGAGATAGCTAGTCAAAAAGGCAAGGTGGCATAATTGTAATTAATGAGAAATCTCATTAAAAGCCAAGGCCTATAAATAGGAGCTTTATGTTTAGATTAGAGACTTTTGGCTCATTTGTGTTTTGGAGAACTCTAGATCTAGAGAGAGAGTCTAGAGAGAGAAAGTACTCCAAGTGATTCACGGTTCTTGTACGTTATCAGATTTTATCAAAGAATCACGTTTATATTACGTCATGTGTGTTTAGGTCGCGTTCGTGTACGGATTCCGCACGTTTCACGTTCGTTTCGCAATCGTTTCGGAGTCAAAACCGGTCCTACAAGTGGTATCAGAGCAGGAGCTCGATTGCACTGATCCAACACACAATTCTACTCGTGATTTCATCGATTTCAGATCCGGATTTCATCTACTTCTTCATCTTTTTCATATTTTTCACATTTTTCACTGATTTTCGTCAAATTGAACAGGTTTCTACGGTCCAAATCGTCTGATTTTTTGATATGTTGTGCGAAAACACTTGATTTACAATCCTACCAAGTTTCAGATCCTAATTCCTAGCCGTTTAGGAGAAATCTGAGTTTTTGTGTCCGACATCGTTTGAAAGTTTGAAAGAGGTCGTCCCGTTTGAACTATCGTTTGAAAGTGAACCTCCCGTTTGAACTATCGTTTAAAACTGTCCATCCCATTTGAAAGAGGACATCCCGTTTGAACTATCGTTTGAACTAGCATATGACCGTTTGAAACAGTCCTGACAGTTTGAAACAGACCTGACCGTTTGAACCTGTGACTGTTTGAAATTGATGTCCGTTTGAGGACATGACAGTTTGAGAGTTGTCCGTTTGAGGACGTGACAGTTTGAAATCAAGTTTGAAGTGGTTACAGTTTGAAAGTGTTCTCGTGATTGTTCAGTTGTCGGCACATGTGAATTGTCGATATAGTGTCTCGATTCAATCAAATTAAAAGGAGTCAAGTTTGCATGTGACATGCCGTGTATCAGTCACGTGAATTGTTTCTGCCGATTCTCGAGATATAGTGTCAGCCATTGTATTTGAGGTCCAATTAGATTGTTTTGAAATTGGTGTTGTCGAATTTGATAAGGTTGACAAACATAGCTTAAACAGTCACCGACTAATTGATTAAAAGGTCCAATTAAAATCGATTTAATACCTTGTTTGATTCTGTTTGTATACTGTGCACCGACCCACTAAGGATAAAATTGATAAAATTGTTGTCGGCACAAGTTTTCGTCAGCTCATATTGGTTTAGTGGATATTACATGTGATCATTTTTAGTGGTATTTTCGGCCCTATCATATTTTTACAACCAAAATATCAGTCCAATCAGTATTGGTTTAGTGGAAATTGGCGGCCCAATCATGTTGTTGGGTTAGTGGGTGCGGCCCTATCAAATCCAATCACAATTAGAATTAGATATACATTGTTGTTGTCGGTTATTTGCAAAAGTGTTTGCTGAAATAGTGTAGTGATATATCAGTTTGTCAGTTGTCACTTGTCGGTAATCATGTCACAAGGTTTGGAGCACGGTTTGATCAATACGTTTGATTGGTCAAGTCATTTTGTGTGGTCAAGCTGCGTGATAATTGTCCAGTTCATACGGTTCGGAGTTCAAAGATTTTGAAGGGTCAGGTCAATTGAATTCATTCCGGGTCATATCAGTCCGTAGAGTTGGTCAACGTTCAGTCCACACACAAAATCATTAGTTCGAGTACCAGTTTGTTTCAGTTAATTGAAAAACCTTTAAACTGATTGTGTTTGTGTTTGTGTGTTGTCCAGGTTTGCATTATGGCTGAGGAATTTTTCAATACGTTTTACAACGCGTTCGCAACCGAATCGTCTGAGGCTACAAATATTACACCAAAAACCATTTCTAAGGTGCTAAATGAGAACATCAAGCATGATAATTTTTATGGAACTCACTCAAAGCCACCAACTCTTGATAGCATTGAGGATTATACCTGGTGGAAAGAACGTTTCATCAACTGGGCGAAAGCGTATGCTCATGAAAGCTGGTTTTGCTTGGAGTATGGGTATGAAAAACCAAAAGACGATAAAGGCGAAGATCTTGTGTTCAAGAAGTTTTCTAGAGAAGATAAAGCTGAATACGGAGCTGAACAGAGAATGATAGCATTGATCCAGTCGGCAATCAGAAATGATATTTTTGCTTTATTAACTCATGATGGGTCATCTAAGTCTGTCTGGGAAGCTTTACGTGTTAAAGCTGAAGGGGGTAAACAGATTAAAAAGAACAAAATCGCTTTATTAAAGAAAGAATTTGATCTGTTTGATAACATAAAAGGAGAGTCGGTGAGGCAAATGATTGAGAGATTCTGTCATCTTAAAATTGAGCTGGAGAGATTAGAGATAAATAAAACAAGAGAGGAATTGATAGACAAAGTGATTGAAGCGTTACCACGAGCTGATCAGTGGCAAACGTTTGTTTTTATTTTGAAAAATGATGCTTTGTATGATACAATTACTCTTGATGCTTTGTTTGAAAAGATTGAAAGTCATGATCTGGAGCTACAAAAGCAAAACAAGATGACTGATTCTTCACATCAACAGAACGTTGGCTTGTACTACAAAAGCAGTGTGCTTTCTGATAAAGGCATTGGTTCACCAAAAACAGCATTTAGTGGTGAAAAGATGAAAGAACCACCAACAATGTCAACAAGTCATCATTCTGGATATCATTCATCTTCAAAGACAAATTCTGATGATTCTGAAGAAATTCTGTGCAACATTGCTCTTAAATTGAAGAATTCTCCTGCAATGAGCATAAATGCAGCGAAGCAGCAAATGAGTTTCCTTGCATCTGTTCTGGAGTCATATGAAGGTCTAGTAGCTGGAAAAATTGGAAATTCTGAATTGACCAAAGAAGACTATGACCAGATTGATCCGGAAGAGATGGAGCTCATTGACATCCGTTGGTGTTTAGCTAGTTGTATCCGAAGAGCTCAGAGGTATATGGAGATTACCGGGAAACAATCGCTTGGAGGTGCTTCAACAAAGCTTGGATTCGACAAATCCAAAGTGACCTGCTTCAAATGCAAGCAAAAGGGTCATTTCAAAAGAGAATGCAGAAACTCTGAAGTTGCTGAAGGAAGTGAACGTCCTTTCAACGATGATTATTATCGAAAGGCGATTTACCATCGAAGCAGAGAAGAACCAAAGTTGATCGAAGATAAGCCGAGAGAAAAATCAAGAGCATATGCAGTAATCTATCCTGATGAAGGATTTGACTGGAGCACAGTTTGTCCAGAAGAAGATCGGTTAGAGAATGTTCGTAAAACAGCTCAAGGGAGAGCTATGACAGAAGAAAGAAAGTTTGTTTTTGTTGCTAAGATTCAAGATGAAAACAAAGACAAAGACACTACTGAAGTCCATGAAGAAGAAGTCGAGATCAAAGAGAAAACTCGAGAAGAGATCTTAAGTGAGAAGACTTACAGAGAAAGAAACGTGGTCTACAACAGAATGGATGACATGCAAGAGGAGTATGAGATGGCTGTCGGTAGCAAAAGATGGGATAAAAAGAGAGAATGCTATTATAACAGAGAAGGAGAACCGGTTGTTCCCAAGAAAGACATAATCTTCGATGATGTTCTTCTCAAAGTCCCGTTGAGAGCTGAATACTACAGAAATGTAATGAAAGATGACACATATGTTAAGAGATTTGAAAAGGAGATCAGATATGCTATGCTATGTTATCGTGTCTGAGAAAAAGGGATGAGGAGAGGATGAAGAAGAATGTTGAAGAAATGGTGAAAAATCTGAAGAAAGATGCTGAAGAGGTTAAAACAGAAACTGTTGAAGTTGAAGCTGTGAAGGAAATCAAAAGTGAAGAAGTTGCTGTGATTGAAGAGGTTGAAAAAGTTGTTACTGAAGAACAGCAGATAGAAGAAAAGAATGAGAATGAGGAAGCTGATAATGTTGGTGATGAAGTCGGTGTTGAAGAGAAGCATAATGTTGATAAGCAGACAGAGGTTGCTGAAAACACCGAAGTGCCAATCACTGAGGTAAATTCTAACTCTGAAATTTTGAAAACTGTTGAACAATGCAAGAAATGCATGGAACCGTGCAGAACTTGTACTGAAAAAGATGAGCAATTTAGAACAAGAGATTTTGAGTTCACAAAAATTGAAAAGATTTTCAAAGAAAAATGCAAAGAAATGCTAGAAAAAGAAAAAGTTTTTAAAGAAAATGATGAGAAACTTTCAAAAAAATGTAACAAATTAGAAAAGGAAAATGAAATTTTGAAAGAAAATGTTTTGAAAATGAAAAATGAATGTGAACAAAAAGAAATTGCTTATCAAGAAATGAAAAAGGAATATGACTCAATGAAATTATCATATCACATTACAAAAGAGTCATATGATAAAGTAAAAGATGAAATGAAATATGCTCAATCTAGAATGAATTATATGTCTGAAACAACCAAAGAGCTTAAACGAATGTATTCTATAAAACAAGATGTTGTTAATTCCTATATTGAGGATGTTGCTAAGCTAAAGCGACAGATTGCTGATTTAGAACAGGATAACAACAAATTAAAGAGTTATCACGTGTCGTCATATGTGCTTGAACGAATTTTCAATATAAAACCGGGTGAGGGTGAGTCTGAGCAGAACAAGAAAGGTATTGGTTCAGAGTTTCATCAAGTTCCACCACCGGGAAAGTTTGCATTTTATGATGAGGAAAAGGTCGAAAAAGCTTTCAACATGGTAGACCAATTGCCAGACAACATTGACATAACCTATTCCAAATCTGATGAGTCTCATGATTCAGAGGTGGTAGGTAAAGTCGTTGAAAGTGTGTTGAAAGAAGAGTCAGTTGATACAGGTAAATCTGAATCACAGGATGAAGATGAAGGAAATCTTCATGATGGATATCTGAAAAACACAAAATCCGAGAAAAATTTGAATGATGATTCAAAGGGATTGGTTTATACCATGATTGGATCAGACAAATTGTTCTTAGATGTTGTATTCCCGATTCAGAATGTGATTTCAGAAAAGGTTGACAAAGTTTTCAAAATGGTTGAGATTGAGAAGTCTGAGATTTCAAAGTTTGTTGGTAAGAGTCATAAAGGTTCGTATAACAAACCTGGTTTCAAAAGGAAGAACATGAAGGCTGGGTTGGGTTATAAGAAGAAACATAATCGAAACAAAAATGAAATGCCAAATTTTCAGGCAAAATTGAGTTTTGTTCAAGGAGACAGTTTAGAAAAAGAAAAAGAACTCAAAATGAGACAGTCTAATGATGAGTTCTTTGCTCAAAAGAAAAAGCAACAACCACAGGTCAAAGATGTGTCCATGAGAACATGTTTCAAATGTGATCAAAAAGGACATCTTGCACGCAAGTGTCCTAATCTAAAACCTGTGGATGTTGACAAAAAGAAGTTTGATGCTGAGAAACAAAAATCTGAGAATGTGAGACAAAGGTCAACCAAATTTGATTCGAAACAAACTTGGAGGTTCAATACAAACAAGTTTGCTTCAAATCAAAACTGGAAATCAGACCAGAATAGGTTTGATTCTAGACAGATCTGGAATTCTTACACACCCAGATTCAGAACAACACAGAGTTGGAAAACCACAGTTGATATGACAAAACCTCAAGAGTTTTGGAAACCAAGAGTTGTTGTTCAAAATCAAAATGTTCAAAAAGTTTCACATTTTTACAAACGAGGAACACCAAAAGGTCAAACATGGAGTGTTAAGAAACATGTTGATTTGGTAAAAGATGAGAAAGTTGAAGTTAAAATTGAGAAAGTTTTTGTGAAAAATGATAAAGAATTTCCAGCATTGAATGAAAATTATTGTGTTGAAATGCCTAAGGTTCAACAGGCCTGGGCTAAATTGTTCAAGTAATTGAGTAGTTTGTTTGTGCAGGTGCTCATGGAATTCAAAGATTGTGAGAATGGAGATTGGAGCAGCCTGGCACAACAAGGAGAGGCTGCTGCTGGATCCTGTTCTGATTGAACAGGGAATTTATATGTTTTCTGTAAATAAATAAACAATATTTCAAAAACCCTAAAAATTGAAAATTTTGAAAAACCAAAAATATGTTTGTTTTTAATTTTGTCAAAAATAAGAAAATTACAAAAATATGTGTTGATTGAATATGCCGAAACCCTCACGACTGAACAAACATGATTACTTTCACCAGATTGAAAAACGGTTTTCAAACTGTAAAAATCAATGTGTTGTAAATCATGGGGGTATGTTAGATTTTCTGCAAATCAGTACACTTTTAGCAGAAAATGGATGGCGAGACAAAGCTATCAGTGTTGGTTGTCAAATTTTCTTTATATGATTTTGCATTTTAGGGGGAGTAATATTGTTAGAAAATACAAAAACATTTGAAAATTTGAAAAAGTAAAAAACATGATAAAATTTAAAAAAAAAATTTGAGTTTTTGCGTAAAAAGAGGAAATGATAGTACATCAGTAGACAGTTACAGTATGCTAAAGAATTGGAAAGTTTAAATGTGTTAAACGATCTCACCGTGGATGTGTCGGTAGATTTTTATACATTTAGTAAACTTTTCGGGATATAAACATAAATTTCATACTTGCTTATTTCGTGGGGAACACTACTTGGATATATAGGTAACCCCTGAAATCTCGTTTGAAAGGTCTCATAATCTGATATACTAGGTCTTTATACTCAATGATGTCTGGGGTATTATTCCGGGACTTCTGCTGAACGGTAGTTCTGACCTAGTCCTTGAATAATACTTTCTGAAATGCTTGAAACATAGCATTAAACCCTCAGCATGCCGATGAAACAATAAAATTGATAGTCGCTGCTGTTGTAAGCAAAAAGATCCTCTAAAGGGGACATACCGTAAAGTCGAAGCTGATATCTCTCTGCGTATACGGAAGTATCGACCTGAGATCCCTCGGCCCTCGCATACCTAATTTATATACAGATATCATTGTAGTATACTCACCTGTAAGACTGATTATTGGGATTCTGGATACGGGAGTATATTCAAGAGGTGGGACACATGAATAGGTTTAAGTTCTTAATACACCTAATTCATATCCTGAATCAGTTGAAGTTTGTATGAAAATTTAAGTGGATCAGTATATCGACAATCTAAGTGAATTGTTTAATGCATAATGTGATTTTAAGCTCAACGGTACTTGTGACTTGTCGAAAACTGATATGATCCTCTGACGCATACTCAAACAAAAATATTGTTTGTAAATATGTTTTTACATATTTCTTTATTGCTTTATATTTTCAGAAAATACAAAAAGATTTTGATTTCTGCTTTATTTTCGACAACCGATATCTGAAATGCTGAGTTTCAAAATTTAAGTAAGCTGATTGTGTTTCTGAAAATAAAACAAGTTCATTAATTTGAAACTTGATTTAAAATCAAAAATTTTCAAAAACAGTTTGTGATATCTCCAAGGTCATTAAGTTGGACTTGGATGATTAACTGTGAGGGATTTGGATGCTTATATTGTTATAGAGCTAGTTTCCGATTCGATTCGATGAAACTGCCAAATTCATGAAAATTGTTTGTTTAGAATGTTTGAGTGAGCCAGGTTATAATTCCTGGATAGCTGAAATTTGAAATGTTGTTACTTATAAATGTTTGAGTGATTGCAGATGAGATTCCAGATTACGATTCCAAAAGCACGGAAGCTTGACGAAAGGGGGAGCTGAAACTGAAGACAGATCCACCGGGATTCTGTTCGAGAAGATTCAAAGAGAGAAAGAGAAAGAGAAGACGCTACGAGTTTGACTCAATAATCAAGATTGACTGCGGCAATATCCAAGGGGGAGTCTGTTAGTGCATTTATGTTTATAGCCTTCGTCAATCCGAGTTGTAGCAAGAAACAGAAGAAAACGAGTCGTTATGATGAGATAGCTAGTCAAAAAGGCAAGGTGGCATAATTGTAATTAATGAGAAATCTCATTAAAAGCCAAGGCCTATAAATAGGAGCTTTATGTTTAGATTAGAGACTTTTGGCTCATTTGTGTTTTGGAGAACTCTAGATCTAGAGAGAGAGTCTAGAGAGAGAAAGTACTCCAAGTGATTCACGGTTCTTGTACGTTATCAGATTTTATCAAAGAATCACGTTTATATTACGTCATGTGTGTTTAGGTCGCGTTCGTGTACGGATTCCGCACGTTTCACGTTCGTTTCGCAATCGTTTCGGAGTCAAAACCGGTCCTACACTTGAAACTCACCAATATATCAACCATCAACCATACATGACCCGATTTATTTAGAGTCTTACACTTGATTTTTCAAATAAAAATCAACTCTTGGATGATCATCTTGGGGCCGAAAATATGCAGCCATTTTCAGCCATTTTCTTCAAGTTCTTCTCCTCAAAATTCATCTAAATGAATATAAAAGACATGAGAGACTTTGCCACCCACATTGCCCAATAGGAGATCAACTAACACATGCATTTGCATGCAACATGATTGGCCAAAGAACTTAGGGAAGACCATCCAATCAAAATGCCTCTAACTTATGACAACATGCATGGAAACTCATTGGACAAGAATCTTTGGGAAGACCCCATGGGGGGGGGGGGGTGGCGGCCAAGCTTTTATAATAAAAAAAATACAATTTCTTTTATATAAAATATAAGTCTTGCATATATATATTTTATAACTTTTATAAAATATAACATCATATGTTATAAGACTTATGCTATTTTTATGATGTTATTTAACCCATTAAATAACAAAATAAAATATTCTCTCAAAATAAATTATCCATATAATTTATTAGTTTGTCAAGTGCAATTATTTAGAAAACCAATTTCTAAATATTCTAAGTGTTGATATTTATTTGTTTGATCATATCACAAATAAATAATATAAGTGTTTGTCTAGCTTGTTATTGGGTATGACTCGACTTGGATCATCACGTACTAGCCACATCAATTTAATATGTGTCTTGGGCATACAGAGTCCAACAGTTTGGTTGTTTAGTTTTAAGTTGTTTCTGAAAAACGTGGTTTCACTTTCGTTGGCTTATTTGCCGTGGGGGTTACCCCATAGTTGAAAGTATGTTTAACCAGTTCCCTTTTTATTACCCAAACCATATCCATAATCAGTGGGGGCTTCCCCATGTGAACCACTAGACCGATATCGACAACTGACGAACAATATTTGTGCCCTACGTCAATGTTCTATCATCATTGACAGTTTGCCATAGTCCATTAGTACACGCCCATTCGGACGACACGGTGTGAGGTTTGTTAAACCTAATAGCGCTATTAACTAATGACCCGCTCGCCATTGGCCTCGGCGATTAAGTCGATATAATATGAGGGACTTCATGATAGAGTTTTGTCTAGTAAGTTTTAAGGTTGTTGTCCTAACTAAGGAGGACGAACGTACGGATTCTACCCAAGCAGAATACGCAGGATTAATATTGGCATCCTACCCATGGAAGATGGCCGTACATATCCTACCCAAGGAGGATATGTAGATTCCATTTTAGTTTCTTAACCAATTCCCAAACCACCGGGAATCCCATGCCTTGTAGAAAGTGTGAACTCACCTCGGTTGCTCGGTTTGACTCTCAAAAACAGCTAACAGTCAAGGTCGGTCAATCACGTCCTAGTATGATTACCACTTAGTTTATTAGTGACTCCAAATAGAGCACAAAGTTCCTACACGTATCTATCACATAACATGCATCACTTTAAAGGTTCATGTCCATATAGAGTTCCCACCTGTTCCCGTACATAAGCACATATACGACCTTGCACATAACACTTTCATTGACATATAAGATGTTAGATCATTCTCAGATAACCTACCCGACATTTAGACACGCAAATTACTACTTATGTCGTTTCAGCTTTTATATTCAAAACTGGGCTGATTTCGGGGATTTTAATAAAATAGTTAACTTGTTCCAAAAATTCCCAACATTTTACAGAAGGTCTTAAACGATCCAAATATTATTGTGTAAAATCTCGGGATCCAATTCATTACCAATATTTTCTAAAAATTCGTTTACCGGACTGCAATCAGATTCATCACTTTCTGACTGCAGTCCACGGAATGATTCATTAAAAATTCATCGTGAGTCCGATTGACGAAATTCCAGTGGGAGAATTACAAATACATCAGTGGTCATCTACTGTGAAAATTTCATGAGCTGATTCAATATAGATTTCTAGTTATAACTAAAAACATATCACCCATTTACTGCAGTAAAAACTCAGCTTTAGCTGCTGTTATAAAATAGGTCCTTAAACATAGTAAACGACCTCAAAAAATTACAATTCCAGTGCCATTGGATCTGTTTTTCGAAAATACATAATTTAGGCTTCAGAAATTCAGTTTTTCGATTTATTATGATCTGTTTACAACCTGTTGAAGTTGGCTGAAAATGTAATTCAGCATGTTTCTTTAGAGTTTAAATGTTACTAAAACGCATCAACAAATGTTCTAACAACGGGTTTATTAAGAAATCAATGATCTAACATCATGCATGCTTTAATCAACCTTAACCCAACAAGATTTCATCTTCATGTAAACTTATGTTCATGTTCTTTGTTCATTTTCTTTTTATGTTCTAGTGTTAAACGTCAAATAACAATCTTACGAATATTCATCATACAAGTAACCAAGAGTGAAATCAAATATTTACAACTAGCTCAAAGGCTAAGGATGAACTTATGAACAAAGAATGATGATGAAGATGGTGTGAGAATGCAAGGTGTGATGTTTCTTCAAGCCCTCCAAGCTCCAAGCTTCACAAGACTTCTTCTAGCACTTGTTTTGAACTTGAAAATGGAACAATGGATGAATGTTGGAGTGGTGAGGGTGGTGGCGGATCACTACAAAAAAAAATGATTATTAAGGACTGAAAAATCAGTCTCTAATGCATCAAAATCAGTCCTTGATGGGTATCAGGGACTGATTTGCCAGTCCCTAGCCAGTCTCGGATACCTAGTACTAGATAGTGGTTTTAGTAACTAAAAAACAGTCCCCATTGGATGGCACCAACAGGAACTATCATTCAGTCTCTGATACATATAAATTTAGTCCTAAATGTTTACCCTGGTACCACATCATTTCAGTCTCCGAAACATTTTTTCCCTGACTGAAATTCAGTTTCTGATACTACAATATATCAGTTCCCTACACATTTTTTAGTGACTGAAAATTAGTACTTTAAACCATGTCTAGTCCGTCTCTAATAAGATGTTTTGGAAACTAAGAATTAGTCTCTGAAACCACATCATTTTAGTTCTTATTATGATTCTTTTAAAGACTGAAAATTAATCTCAAATATCATGTCATTTTAGACTCCAGTATGGTTTTAGAGACTAGAAATCAATATCAGGTAACATTTGCTTTTAGTATCCAACATGTCTTAATACAAAACGAATGATTTTCACTGAGTTCTATTACAAAAACGTTGCTAAACGTATTTTACAGATATTATATTCATAAAAATTTACAACAATGTATAAGTTCTACAAATATATAGAGCTAAAATTGCATAAACAAAGCTGAATATACAGCTTGACTTTGATCACCACATGTGCTTTTGGGCGCACTAGTCCTAGGTTTGGCACAAGACTCGTTGCAAGGTCCACAACTTTCATGACAAGTTACTTTGATGTCTTTTTCAACACTAAATATTGCTTCTTTTAAGTTTAAAGGCAGAACGCAACCTTGATCTTTGCCTTGTGTAGCTCTCTAAATGAGTTTCTTGCGCCCTTGACGCAACAAATCAAGCAGGTTGCTGATGAACACATTGAAATGAAAATAATGTTAGACTCATGGAGTAAATCATAAGCCATTTGACTACAATTAATTGCTCAAGTCGAACTACTGCAAACGGTCGATTGGTGGTCGCTCGCGGCTAAGCACGGTCAAACAAACATTCTTGACAAGAAAAACCTGGGAGTTCCATCAAATGTCTGACCGCAACTGCAAAATGAGAAGGCGAAAATGAGCAAACAAACATTATGACCGACTTATTAGTTATTACTACTCAACAACACGTATAATGTTTAGATAGCTACCTCCGTTAACATATTTAACCGATTTGAACTCTTCGTTTGAATCAACCGACAAGTCCTCAGATGAATATCCTTCTTTCTTAGAACTCATTGGAGTCACACCTGCAACTTTATGTAAAAATAGTGAATTGCATTAACATAAAATTATTAAAAAAAACAAATAAAAGGTCACTTAAATAATAACTTACTCTCTACATATATATTCTTGATATCCTTTGTATCATCATCTAGAGATATAATGGACCTTCTTTGAGTCTCGGATTTTGGTTGCACCTTATAAGGTTCAATTTCCTTCACAAACAGAAGAAGTAGATTAGTTATCATATATATTTTTTTTGAGTAAAATCTCATTTTCGTCCCTGACATTGGTCACTTTTGCGGCTTTTGTCCAAAGGTTTGTTTTTCCGGATCTGGATTCAAAAGATTTGAAATCTTGCCATTTTCATCCGACTCGTTAACTCCATCCATTTTTTTACGTTAAAATAAAAACACTATAAGAAATAAAGACAAAAATACCCCTGACTTAACGTTAAAAAATGAATGGAGTTAACGAGTCGGATGAAAATGTGCAAATTTCAAACCTTTTGGATCCAAAAAGAGTCAAACCTCATGAACGAAAATGACATTTTACTTTTTATTTTTATTTTTAATTTTAAGATGTTTCCTTTGAATCCACAAAATTTAACTCAAGATGCTTACTGAAACATATGTGGCCCAAATTCCTCCAGAATTCTGAATATACGAACATCCTAAAAGCTTCCCATCGTTAATACAGATGTCACCAAAATTTGACCATCCTAAGTCAATATCATCATGACAAATTACCCTCTCCCATGAATACACCTAGACCTGGCAAACGGGTCGGGTCGGGTCATGGGCCAAAACGGGTTCAGGTCAAAACGGGTCAATTATAAAAAAGGGTTGTTTTGGTTCGGGTCGAAACGGGTCCGGGTCGGAACGGGTTTCGGGTCGGGTCGGGTCAGGTTTTACTTTACTTTACTTTAAAGTTATCCAACAAGTTACGAGTCAAAGAATTGAAATTTATGACCCATTTCAAGGTGTAGATTGAACCATTTTATTCAAAGAATTGTAGGTTTAGTTCATAAACTAAAACCAACATGTATTAAACTTGAAGCCGTTTTTCAAAGAATTGTAGTTTAGTGCATAAACTAAAAGCAACATGTATTAAACTTGAAGCCATAGCAGTTAGCACTCAACCTAAAATAGCACTTTGTCCATCTAATCATGTTAATGAAAATACTATTAAGATTCAAGACTAACAATGCATTTGCTTCTTGAACATCTTATAGGCTAACCATAACTCCAACCACGATTTGTATCCAAGTTTCATACACCTAAACACTACAAAACTGACTATCTACAGCTTGAAAACACAATAATGAAATAGTCAAGTTTCATAAAGAAAAGCCAAACAACCCCTTATTAATATAATCTAAAGCATTGGATCTTGCAAGGAAATATTAAAGATTTTATTAATCAAATTAATTAGCCATGCATACACATTCATGTTTCAAACAACAGCATCCGTAAAATCAAAATTTATGCACAAATCTTGTAATTTGCTACTTACTTCATTGGTCTAGTGTTCATCTGAAAAAATACACACATAATGCTCTTCATTTAGTAGGGATGAGCTCGGTACCGACCGGTACCGGAACCGAAAGTATCGTTACCGAAAATCCCCAAAAGTAGGTACCGGTACCGAATATACCCGGTACGGTACGGTTCAGTACCGGTATTTGAGGGTATCAGGGTAAAAACCGGTAAATACCGATACCGAACCGGTACCGAACCAGCATCGAAAATGTCAAAAGTCGGTACCGAAAATGTACCCCGGTTCGGTAAATTCGGTAATCATTGGGTAATCATTGTTGGGCATTATGGGGCATTATACCACTACACTCTTTTTAAATTCAAGCCCCATAATGCCCTTTTGTTGACTATGACACCACATGTCGGATAATGCCCAAGGAAGGGGCTTGAACTTCAAGCCCCACTACACATGATGTAAAAATGAAACACTTTAATTTGTGGAATTCGTGTATATCATATGACTACTAATCCATGCATTCAATAGGGGGGAATCGGATACAGAAAACACATTCCGATTTCTAAATCCTTAAGTCATCTAGATATGTACGTGAAGTATAAGAACCATTTACCATTCCATATATGTTGCTAACACTAATAGGTTAACATACACATACGCATTAGCATACTTGTACTGTACAACTATCAACATCATGTTTCCTGTCCTAAAAGCCTAAATCAGATCTCAACATCATGTTTAGATACCACCGAAATCTAGAGAAAATATAATAATTTATCATAAAAAGTAAACAAAAAAATAATCCAACTAACATAGTTTTGGGAGATAGAAACAGAAATCGTTTGAACGAACACGAATCATAACTATCATTCCATCAAATTTACTCTCCAATTAAAAAACAGCATGTATCCGATCAATTGAACTGTAAACTCATCACATCCTCATACAGATGAGTGATTACAGATCAATGAACATCATCGCATCGCAACACTTGACCAATTCATGGATCATATCATATCAATTAACTTCTCCAGTCACATGAAAACAGAAAGCATCTGACGAACATGCATCACAAAACACTTTATCAACTTACGCTTCATATCATATCAATTTACTTCTCAAATAACATCAAAACCTTACGAACAACAACAATCACAGAAGTTCTAAACATCTAAGACACGTATACAGTTTCCAGTATACAGTATATACTACCTGAGAGAGAGTAGGTTACTTCATCAAGCAAAGTTGATCTGAAATTAAATATAGACTAATACAGTCACCATATCGACCAATTTGGTCTAACAATGTCTATTTTTTGTAATTTTCAATAAAACTTGTCTTAATTCTAGATCCAGTTACATAAAACTAAACCAATTACACCAATCAATAAAAACAAATCAATCATCATCATATAATTAACATTAACAATTAACAATAAACAAAGTAACAAACAAACTTACCTTAGCGGTGTATTCCAAAATCTATACGTTGACCTAATTCGAAGATAATTTGACCTAATTCGAAGATAATTTCGATTCAACTGAAGGTTTGTTCAAATCGTTCATCGAAGCTAATTTCGATTCAGCTGACGGTTTCTGCGAGATCTATACGTTGTGAATGGGAAGAGATGAGAGGACCTTGCGTTTCCATTTGAGAGCTTAGAACTGGAGGTATCAGATGGAGGATGAGAAGTTTCATAGGTTTTGGTAACGACGATTACCTATAGCCTGCCCTGGTTTTCAATAAAAAAAACCCTAAATAATGAGCGGGATATTAACCCGCCTAGTTAAATTTGGGCATAAAATTCAGTAGCAAATAACTGTCCCTCCAAAAAGTTATATGGTGGGAACATATTTGCTACTGAAATTTAGTCTCAAATAAGGTGTCAAGGTATTAGGGACTGATTTTTTGTTACTAAAATATGTGGTGTAGAAATCAGTCCCCAATATTATTAGTGACTGATAAATCAGTCCTAGATATTACGTATCTGAGACTGATATATCAGCTTCTAATAATTTAGTCTCTAATGGTCACTTTTCTTGAAGTGGATGTGGGAAGCCGAGAGGAGAGAGAGGGAGTGAAGATATGAAGGAGTGATCTTGTAGAGAGAGTGTAATGATGAAGCTAGTAACCACTCTACTTGTAATCATTCATATTTCTTGGCAAGTGAAGCAAATAAAGGGGGTCCAATCAAATAAACAGGGAATATTTATTAGGGGATTTAGTGATGATTATGGTGGGGGCCCTATATGAGCCGAAAATAGTGAGAAGGGGGGTTATTTGTAAATTTTTATTATAAGTAGGTGATTACTTGGAAGGTTTGGTGAATTATCTAAGGTAGTAAGTGTATGACATATTTATATAGTGTGTTGGGATTTTTGGGACCATAATTAGTTAAAAATAATAAAATAATGTTTCTGAAAAAAATTTGGTGTCCCGGGTATTGTCCGGTTGTTTGGTTAAGTACCGTTCCGTTAATGTGTTAAATTGTACCGTATAGTGTCTTTTATGCATCTTTTGTAACATAATTAATTCTCAACACATAGAAAAGCATACAGGATCATTTAGTCAATTTTTCTGCACAATCAATAAGCACAATTTAATATTAATTAGTCATACGGATACATGTAATTATGAGGGTTGTCACATTCTCCCCATGTTAATAAAATTTCGTCCCGGAATTTAGCATGTGGTTATTGAGGAAGCTAGTTGAGTTGCGTGGTTTCCTGGTTTTCTTGGGGTGTCACATCATCCCCCCG
Organism: Helianthus tuberosus; assembly: GCA_030545235.1. Classification (NCBI taxonomy): domain Eukaryota; kingdom Viridiplantae; phylum Streptophyta; class Magnoliopsida; order Asterales; family Asteraceae; genus Helianthus; species Helianthus tuberosus. The sequence goes on along the minus strand of CM060395.1, from coordinate 204,088,299 downwards.
TTGGTTTGGAATTTCGTCCCGAAATTTTGTAGTAGCTTCAGCCTCAGTAGTGGGTGCACTTTTCTTAAACAACTAGGGATACTTGAGTTTCATTTGGTCTTCTCGTTCCCAGGTATACTCCGGGCCACGATGGGAATTCCAACGAACTCGAACAAGAGGTATCCTGGTACGCTTGAGAACCTTAACATCTCGACCAGTAATCTCTACTGGTTCTTCGACGAATCGCAGCTGGTCGTCGATAGTGAGCTCCTTGAGAGGAACTATGGGGTCTCGTCTGACAGACACTTCTTCAGATTCGACACATGGAAAACATTGTGAACTCCGCTGAGTTCTTCAGGTAGATTCAACTTGTAGGCGACTTTGCCAATTTTCTCGATGATTTCGAACGGTCCGACTTAACGCGGATTGAGTTTGTCTAGTTTGCCAAAATGAACTACACCTTTCCAAGGTGAGACTTTAAGCAGCACTCGATCCCCAACCTAGAACTCGAGTGGTTTCCTTCGCTTATCCGCGTAGCTTTTCTAACGGTCACGAGCTGCCGCCATTCGTTGTCGTATCTGAGCAATCCTTTCGGTTATATCTACTACAAGTTCTGGGCCAGTGATTTGACTGTCACCAACTTCTGCCCAACAGAGAGGTGATCGGCACTTCCGTCCGTACAATGCCTCGAACGGAGCGGCCTGGATACTGGTGTGGTAACTGTTGTTATACGAAAACTCCACTAACTGGAGGTGTTTTTCCCAGCCATTGCCAAAGTCGATTACGCATGCCCTAAGCATGTCTTCAAGGGTTTGGATGGTGCATTCAGATTGCCCATCCGTTTGTGGATGACATGCCGTGCTCATGTCTAGTCGAGAACCAAAGGACTTGTGCATAGCTTGCCACAATTCAGATGTAAAACGTGAGTCACGATCGGAAATGATGGAGGTTGGCACGCCGTGCCTTGATACTACTTCCTTTAGGTAGATGTCTGCAAGAGTAGAAAACTTGTCGGTTTCCTTGATAGCCAAGAAGTGGGCAGACTTAGTCAATCAATCCACGATCACCCAAATGGTATCATTTCCGCGTTGAGATCTAGGCAGGCCAGTAACGAAATCCATGGAAATTTGCTCCCATTTCCATGTTGGGATCTCTGATTGTTGGAGTAGGCTTGATGGTTTCTGATATTCAGTCTTGACTCTCGCACAAGTCAAACATTTGCTAATGTAGATTGCTATGTTGGCTTTCATACCAGGCCACCAGTACGTGGTCTTGAGATCGTGGTACATCTTATCCGAACCAGGATGTACTGAGTAACGGGACTTATGCGCTTCATCCATCACAAGTTCGCGTAAGTTTCCATAGAGTGGAACCCAGATGCGCCCGTTTACATAGTAGGTGTCGTCTTCCTTTTGTTCTAGCCGTTGCCTCGATCCTCATAAAGACTCAGCCCTGATGTTTTCTGCTTTCAATGCTTCAACCTGAGCATCTCGTATCTGAGCAGGAAGACTAGATTGGATGGTAAGCTGTAACGCACGTACACGCTTAGGTATAGTATCCTTTCGACTGAGGGCGTCGGCCACAACATTGTCTTTGCCCGGATGATACTTGATTGCACATTCGTAATCATTCAAGAGCTCGACCCATCGGCGTTGTCGCATGTTTAACTCCTTTTGCTTGAAGATATGCTCGAGACTCCTGTGATCGGTGTAAATGGTGCACTTGGTACCGTACAGGTAATGTCTCAATATCTTAAGTGCGAAAACAACTGCTCCCAATTCCAAGTCATGCGTAGTGTAGTTCCTTTCGTGAACTTTAAGTTGGCGCGATGCGTAGGCAATGGCCTTGTCACGTTGCATCAACACGCAACCAAGTCCTTGGATGGAAGCGTCACAATAAACCACAAAATCATCTGTGCCTTCAGGCAATGAGAGGATAAGCGCGCTACAAAGTCTATCCTTTAAGTGCTGAAATGCGGACTCCTGTGCATCGCCCCAACGATAGGTGACACCCTTCTGAGTCAGTGAAGTGAGAGGTTGTGCAATCTTTGAGAAATCCTTGATAAACCTTCTGTAGTATCCTGCCAAACCCAAGAATTGGCGGATTTCTGTTGGTGCACGGGGTGCAGGCCAGTTCTTGATTGAGTCGACCTTGGATGGATCAACATGAATCCCATCCTTGTTTACCACATGGCCTAGAAAGTGGACTTCGCGAAGCCAGAAGTCACATTTCGAAAACTTGGCATACAACTGCTCTTTTCGAAGAAGCCTCAGATGTTGCTCGTGTTCCTCCTGACTCTTAGAATAGATCAGGATGTCGTCGATGAACACTATGACAAACTTATCCAAGTAAGGTTTTGCACACTCTGTTCATGAGATCCATGAAGACTGCAGGTGCATTCGTTAATCCGAAAGGCATAACCAGAAACTCGTAATGGCCGTAACGAGTTCTGAACGCTGTTTTGGAGACGTCCTCCTCTCGGACTCTCAGCTGATGGTATCCCGATCTCAAATCAATCTTAAAGTAAAAGCTCAATCCTTGCATCTGGTCGAACAAGTCGTCAATGCGTGGATGAGGATATCGATTCTTCACGGTCACCTTGTTAAGTTCGCGATAGTCAATACACATTCTGAAAGTACCGTCTTTCTTCTTCACGAATAGTACCGGAGCTCCCCAAGGCGAAGAGCTAGGACGTATGAAACCATTTTCTAGGAGTTCTTGTAGTTGCGTAGACAGTTCTTCGAGTTCTGAAGGAGCTAAACGATATGGTGCCCGAGCTATTGGTGCTGCTCCAGGAGCTAGCTCGATTTGAAACTCAACTTGGCGATGAGGCGGAAGACTAGGTAATTCCTCAGGAAATACCTCAGGAAAATCGCGCACAATAGGCTTGTTTAGTTTTAAGTTGTTTCTGAAAAACGTGGTTTGACTTTCGTTGGCTTATTTGCCGTGGGGGTTACCCCATAGTTGAAAGTATGTTTAACCAGTTCCCTTTTTATTACCCAAACCATATCCATAATCAGTGGGGGCTTCCCCATGTGAACCACTAGACCGATATCGACAACTGACGAACAATAGTTGTGCCCTACGTCAATGTTCTACCATCATTGACAGTTTGCCATAGTCCATTAGTACACGCCCGTTCGGACGACGTGGTGTGAGGTTTGTTAAACCTAATAGCGCTATTAACTAATGACCCGCTCGCCATTGGCCTCGGCGATTAAGTCGATATAATATGAGGGACTTCATGATAGAGTTTTGTCTAGTAAGTTTTAATGTTGTTGTCCTACCTAAGGATGACGAACGTACGGATTCTACCCAATGAGAATACGCAGGATTACTATTGGCATCCTACCCATGGAGGATGGCCGTACATATCCTACCCAAGGAGGATATGTAGATTCCATTTTAGTTTCTTAACCCATTCCCAAACCACCGGGAATCCCATGCCTTGTAGAAAGTGTGAACTCACCTCGGTTGCTCGGTTTGACTATCAAAAACAGCTAACAGTCAAGGTCGGTCAATCACGTCCTAGTATGATTACCACTTAGTTTATTAGTGACTCCAAATAGAGCATAAAGTTCCTACAGGTATCTATCACATAACATGCATCACTTTAACGGTTTATGCCCATATAGACTTCCCACCTATTCTCGTACATAAGCACATATACGACCTTGCACATAACACTTTCATTGACATATAACATGTTAGATCATTCTCAGATAACCTACCCGACATTTAGACACGCAAATTACTATTTATGTCGTTTCAGCTTTTATATTCAAAACTGGGCTGATTTCGGGGATTTTAATAAAATAGTTAACTTGTTCCAAAAAATCCCAAAATTTTACAGAAGGTCTTAAACGATCCATATATTATTGTGTAAAAATATCGGGATCCAATTCATTACCAATATTTTATAAAAATTCGTTTACCGGACTGCAATCAGATTCATCACTTTCTGACTGCAGTCCACGGAATGATTCATTAAAAATTCATCGTGAGTCCGATTGATGAAATTCCAGTGGGAGAATTACAAATACATCATTGATCATCTACTGTGCAAATTTCATGAGCTAATTCAATATAGATTTCTAGTTATGACTAAAAACATATCACCCATTTACTGCAGCAAAAACTCAGCTTTAGCTGCTGTTACAAAATAGGTCCTTAAAAATAGTAAATGACCTCGAAAAATTACGATTTCAGTGCCATTGGATCTGTTTTTCGAAAATACATAAGTTAGGCTTCAGAAATTTAGTTTTTCGATTTATTGTGATCTATTTACAGCCTGTTGAAGTTGGCTGAAAATGTAATTCAGCATGTTTCTTTAGAGTTTAAATGTTACTAAAACGCATCAACAAATGTTCTAAGAACGGGTTTATTAAGAAATCAATGATCTAACATCATGCATGCTTTAATCAACCTTAACCCAACAAGATTTCATCTTCATGTAAACTTATGTTCATGTTCTTTGTTCATTTTCTTTTTATGTTTTAGTGTTAAACATCAAATAACAATCTTACGAATATTCATCATACAAGTAACCAAGAGTGAAATAAAAGACTTACAACTAGCTCAAAGGCTAGGGATGAACTTATAAACAAAGAATGATGATGAAGATGGCGTGAGAATGCAAGGTGTGATGTTTCTTCAAGCCCTCCAAGCTCCAAGCTTCACAAGACTTCTTCTAGCACTTGTTTTGAACTTGAAAATGGAACAATGGATTAATGTTGGAGTGGTGAGGGTGGTGGCGGATGTGGGCAGCCGAGAGGGGAGGGAGAGAGTGAAGATATGAAGGAGTGATCTTGTAGAGAGAGTGTAATGATGAAGCTAGTAACCACTCTACTTGTAATCATTCATATTTCTTGGCAAGTGAAGCAAATAAAGGGGGTCCAATCAAATAAAAAGGGAATATTTATTAGGGGATTTAGTGATGATTATGGTGGGGCCCCTATATGAGCTGAAAATAGTGAGAGGGGGGGTTATTTGTAAATTTTTATTATAAGTAGGTGATTACTTGGAAGGTTTGGTGAATTATCTAAGGTAGTAAGTGTATGACATATTTATATAGTGTGTTGGGATTTTTGGGACCATAATTAGTTAAAAATAAAAAAATAATGTTTCTGACAAAATTTTGGTGTCCCGGGTAATGTCCGGTTGGTCGGTTAAGTACCGTTCCGTTAATGTGTTAAATTGTACCGTATAGTGTCTTTTATGCATCTTTTGTAACATAATTAATTCTCAACACATAGAAAAGCATACATGATCATTTAGTCAATTTTTCTGCACAATCAATAAGCACAATTTAATATTAATTAGTCATACGGATACATGTAATTATGAGGGTTGTCACATAAACCCTTAAAAGGGTACCCTCTGATTTCCACTCTAAATAGGTCAATTGTCGGGTCAAACTTAATCTTAAAAAGTCCACAGAAAGCTAGTTTTCAAATAAACACATAATTAACAATGTAGAAGCCATACAACCTGTTTTATCATTCATATAACTTGGTAATTAATGTAAGAACATGTCTAGGCATGTTCAACCCGACAATTTTCAATATAAGCTCGGTTCGGAACCGAAAGTCGCATAAATAGACTTTTGCTTTGACTTTCAGTTCAGACCCAATGTATCACGTTTTAGAAATGCCTTAGAGCTTTATTAGGACCAGGTTACATGTTAGTATAACCCTCTGTGATTATACAACTTGGTTCATTAGTTATTTGATTCATATGCATGTTTCCGTTATATGCCTAAATGTTGACCATAATGCCCTTTTGACCTTAAAACGAGATTGTGAAAATGTGAGAGGACAAAAACCTTTATTACTAATTTATAAACTTGTCCTAAAAATTTGACATCAGTTTGCAGTCTAGATTAGGAGTTATGCTCAATAGCGTAATTAAGAAGCTTTTTATTAATTAAATGGCTTAATTAGCATAAAGCTTATCTAAACCCAATTTTTGACACCAAACCTTTTACCCACTGATGTAAAATAATAATTTGGGATTTTTGAATATTTTTATTTAATTTTAAGATGAGCATAACATAGGGTTCTAGATTTGATTCGGTTATTGACGGTTTTGCCCTTTTGGCCTATAAAATGAGTTTTACAAATCCTTTTGATACCAAACCTTTTTCTACTGATCCTATATGATAAATAAAATATTTTGATCCTTCTAGAATAATAAAAATATCAGCTTTTCTTATAAAACCCGGAAATCGCTTAAAATCGCCTTTTTACGCGTTTTAAGCGCATAGTATGTATTAAAACTATTTTAAGTATATAGGACTTGATGCCTACTGATATTTTTAGTAAATTATTATATTTTAACAGTAAAGAAAAGTTTTTAAACTCAGATTCCCTATTTTGACCTTTAGAGCCTATGTGAATTTACCAAAATACCCATACGGTGCATAGTTTGATTATAAAAGGTAAATTTCACATATATGTCATACCCTACTGATATAACTTATTAAATTAATTATTTTTATTGATTATATCAGACCTAAAACTCATATTTATATTTAAACTCTTTTATAAGCTTTATAATGACCAAAATGCCCCTGCGGGGCATAATTTGAATTTAAATCCATTTTGGGCATAATGGAAGGTATCCTACTGATATCACAACATATTTAAGGCATATTGACTTTGGAAACCTGTTCATGAATCATTTGGTTACCCGTTACGCACTTTTCGCGTTCGGATCGGGTTATGTAACTAGTTTGTATAAATTAGCCGAAACGGGTCAGACCTTATCATTTTTATCTCAAAATCCAGAATGTGGTTAGTTTACCCATATTATACAAGTATACAAACTTTTTGGGTCTAAACCACACTCTAATCCGGTCATCGCTAAATCGTGTGTTTTGAACCGTATATCTTCCTTTAAAAACTAACCAGTCTAAGCTTAGACTTATTCAAAGACCCGTTAGGAATCTAATAGGTTATTAAAACCTTCGTTCCAGATTAGGAGCCCGGTAAAAGCTACGTGCACTTGCTGTTTGTGAAATTATACTTGCTCAGGTAAATACTTTTAACTTATTTTCCCTATACGGGCTTGGGATACGGTATTATAATAATACCGCTTGGTCGGGTGTGTAGTCATTTAAATCGGATTGTGATTAATGCATTTACATAACCTGTTTTAATCTGTATTATTTGGTGTATGGCCTTTGGGGGTTAAATGACCATGTCCCGGATATCCTTGGCATCATTCAAAGAAATGGCCACGACCTAAGCACGGGGTGTAGGAATACACCTGACAGTTGCATTATGTAAAAACTGGTAATCCACTTAAAGGAATCAACCTTGTGGGCATTATACCTGTGGCGTGTCAGTTAATCTTAACCGGCTCTTCTAACCGGTACTAACGGACGACAAATAAGTAAAACTGTATACAAGATTATTTTTAAATAATTTTCCCAAGTTATAAAAGATATTTTGTGCCTTGTGCATTCAAATCAATTTTCTTAAATGTTTTCAAAATGATTCAGTTAATTGTATTTACCAGTGTAAACTGACGTATTTTCCAAAAAGGCCAAGTGCAGGTACTAGACGAAATAGGCTGGCTACTCCTGGCATCATTAATCAAGTCTTGCAAGCTCTAGATGTTAAAGTCTGTTGAACAATAATCTTTTTATCTTTCGATCCACCTGTGGATCCATTACAATCCGTTGTGATACTTTGATATTACTATTTATTCGGTTTGTAATGTGATTCATCTTTTGCTTCCGCTATGCATTTAAAATTGTGTTGTTTGACTATGATGATATCAACTACGTCACGATACTCCCCACCGGGCCCACCGGTTATACGTGGAAATATCAGGGTGTGACAGTATTATCTTCTTTTAATAAGTCAATTACCTTTTTAAACTCATTTTCATGATTTTTATGAAACATGTTGGACTCTGTGCATTTCGAAAGATCCACGATCAAATTTTGATTATGGATAAATGTCACGTCATATTTGCTTTGCAAATCAGATAACTTAGCACCTAAATTAACACAACTATCACATTTATCAGATTTAGGTTCATCGACACATACCTGACTTGACGAACCGCCAACTTAGCCATAAAGGCTGAATGATGAGAAGAAGAAGAAGAAGAAGAATAAGCAGCTTGATCCACCAAAATTGATCTTCTGCCATTCCCTGCTTTAGCTTCTCCCAAAAATTTCTCAACATCTGCATCAATGGTCTCCTGTGACACTTCATCTATGCCGTCTTCACCTGAACTTGAGGTTTCCTCATATGAGCTTCCACTATAACCAGAACTGTCTTCATCTTCTGAAGATTCTTCACCACATGTGTGCTTTAAATCCTTTACAACCTCAGCAAAACATGTTGTTCCTCCCTGATCACCGCTACCCAGTTGAATCGACCAGTCACAACCTTCATCAACTTGCACCACAAGAGCTCGGTTGTTGTTTGATGGACCTGCTTGATGAGAATTGTTTGCAGGCATCAAGGCACATTCATTATTCCTGGTTTGATTCTGGTTCAGTTGGTTGCTTTGATTTCTGAACGGATTCTAGTTCCCATGCTAAGCTGGCTTTGTGTATTCCCGTTTGAAATGAACTCGTTCACCATAATTGAAACACTTGACCGCTTGCATATCGAACCCATACTTGGTGTCTTTCTTTGTTTCCAAGCTTGTTCTACCAGTTCTTTCCATGAAGTCTTTTGCTCGCCTCACTGCACTAGCAAATGCCTACTTGATATCCATCAAATCCATTTCATCCTTATCTATTTGCTGATAATCTTCCTGAGTCAAATTGATGTTTCCAATTTGCCCTGCTACTAACCCACATTACGCGCTCACCATAGTGTTTAACAACTCCATATGTTCCTTTGCCACCTCAATACTCACTTTTGAGAAACTTGAAGTGTCTAGCCGAACTGTGTTTGGATTAGTTGACTGACCAGCATTGACTAATGATGAAGTGTTTCCATAACAAGCTTGTTGTTGACCTTTGTAATTTGGATCAAGAAATGATGGTACTCTAGTAGACTGATAGCTTTGCTCTGAGGCAGCTGGTTGTGGTGTTCCATACATATCGGTGCTTGAGACAAAAGCCGTTTGTAGCTGAGCATGCTGAGCAGGTCTTGCAACGATGCTAGTACCTCCATAATTCCCATAATACATTTCAGGATTCTGTGGCACTGAACTCTTTTTGCCTTCCTAATTTCTTATTGATTCTTGTTCTCCAAAAGTTGAATGAAATCATGGATGTTGGTCGTAGCCAAAATGCCATTATACTTTAGAATCTCCAAGAATCCATTCCATTGAGATGGCAATGCATCGACAAACTTTGTGACAACCTCTTCTAGAGTTACCACTACCCCAAAATTACCCAAGTCACTCGGTAGATGATAATATCGACTTTTCATGTCTCCCAGCGACTCCCTTTCCATACCCATGAAGCCGTCGAATTCCATTTTGAGAAAATCATGTCACAGTTTGCGTGACGCCGCATTTCCTTGACCTCTCACCTTTAACGCATCCCATAACCTTTTTGTAGTTTTGAAACTCGCAAACTGATGGTAGATATCTTTGTTTAAAGCTTGAGTTAGAATTGAGAACGCCTTCTTCTCTAAATCATATTTCTTATTCTCGTCGGCAGTAAGATCCGCAAATGACACGACATTTGAACTGGCTTCTTCAAGTGCTTGATCGAATTCCGAGGTAAAACACAACCACAACTCCGTGTTTTGCCCCAGAATATATGTATAAAACCTATCTTGCTATCCAGGATACTCATTCATGTGCATGAGCTTTGGTGGACGGTTGTTACTTCCGGTTTCATTTTCACTCAAGAGAAGACTTTGAATACTTTGATTTTGATTAGTAAACAATTGCCCATTGATTTTCCATAATTGAACTCGCTTGTTATGAGGACGAGGGTGTGGGAGACTGAGCCTATGAAGGCACTAATTCCTTTCTTGTATACATGTTATCCATATTAGGATCAGGTTTCCAACCCCACCAATTTGAACTCATGGTGGATTGAAAATAACAACTTAAAAACAATTTTGAAACAACTGTAAAGAACTAAAACCCTCTGTGAAAAATAAGAATCCCACTAAAAATAAACCTAAAAGAGTAGGCCCAATCCACTTGAGTCTTTCGTGACTGCTGTATGTAAAATAATTAAGCCCAAGATTACAATCCCAAAGCCCAAATCATATGGGTATTTCGTGAAAGTGAATCCCAATTGCAAGGCCGCAAAAGGTGAAGATAGATGGGCCTGAAGGTCCATGAAAAACTTAATAAACAAAACACAAGCCCAACCCCACGAAGAATATAAGCCCAAGTTGATTCCCAGCCCAAAGAAAAATCCAATGGAAACCACGACTAACTCCAATATAATGTCAGCGAAAAATGTATGGTTCGTGGGACTTGATTTTCGTGAAACAGAGAAAAGTTCTCAAATTTAATCCCACGAAGAATGTTATAACTTTCGTAGAATATACATTTTTCGTGAAGAACAAGACAAAACCAGTATGTTTCGTTGACCCAGAGTGTTTCGCAGGTATGGAAGACTGCGAAGGTTGGTAGAAAGTTGGTAAACTTTATCCAAATTAGGCCATACCTTATCTTTGAACAAAAAAAAAAAAAAGAAAGTTGGTGTGTATCCTTTAAAAAAAAATAGAATATTCCGGTAAAACAACTCACCGGAAAGTTTTCCGAACAAGATTTTTGCAAAAAAAATTCAAGAAAACCCCTATACTAACATGTCTCCATGTATTTGAACAAGGTTTTTGTAAAAATTTTAAGCAAACAACAAGTTTTTCAAAGCTTGTAAACCATTTTTCTTTCAAAAGTACAAGAACTTTCTGAAAAACTTCATGAAAATCTTCAAAAACACAAGGTAAAAACTTGGTTTTAACAAGGAAAAAAGCCAATGCTCTGATACCACTTGAAGGACCCTAGAGGAGGATCTAGAACAAACTATCCTTGTTATCGAACACACCCGCAAGTGCAGAATCCAAACGAGTATGCAACCAAAAAAAAGAACATACACACAAGAAGAAGATACAAACTTTAAAGCTCACTTGGATTACTTTCAGAAGAGTTACAATACAAAGTTAACAATAAAAACTCTCTGACTTACTGCAGTGCTCTCACTGTGTTCTACCTTATCTTCTATGTAACAAGCTGCTTTTTATAGACAATCTTATCTAAAACCCCACAAAAAATAATTGGGCTCAAGAAGAAGCCCACGAAAGACTTAATCCAGCGAAAGATGTGGGATCTTTCGTTGAATACTATAAAAGCGAATAACAACCAAATGAAGAATGGTTCTTCCTTGGATGATGTCACGGTGAACTAGCATGGCATTCTTTGTGGAAGTCCATTCAGGTAATAACACAAATCAAGAAATACTAAGCCCAATGAAAGATGTCGGCCCAATAGAACATCAGATATGTTTCGTGAGGTGCATGGCACAAAAGTATGAATTCTTGTATGCATTTAGTCAAAAGACATGACATCATCATGGTGATGTCGGTTCGCGGCTATTCGTGCTTCGCGTGTCGATCTATGGGGTGCACGACGGAGGAATGTCGTGATGACGGTCTTGAGCCTGATGTGTGTCGGTGTGAATATATTTTTTAGTTATATTTTAAGTCCTTTTTAACACTTTAGTCAAGTTTTAAATTTATAAAACACGATATTCTACTAACACTAAACACACATATGGGCAAGTGCACCCATCGTGAGCATAGTATAGCATTGGTAAGATACCGAGGTCGTCCAAGGACACGAGAGCTTTTAGTACCGGTTTATCCTCAACGTCTAATCAAATCAAAATTTTAGAAAAGGTTTTAAACATGAAAATTAAAAGCTAAAAATGCTGAAAAATAAAAATAAAATAAAAAACAGATAGACAAGATGAATCACTTGGATCCGACTCGCCTTTAGTGTAACCTTTAATGATTTCCGCACTTTTGCACTTTTTAAGAAATTATCTTAGTTATAGTATTAGGCCCCTCTTTTGAAGGTGACGTTACCCTCAACCCAGTGGTTTGAGTCAGCAAGGATACAATCCTAAAGGGTCGGGATATTGAAAGATAATTAATTAAGTTATTAATGCGTAATGTGGTAGGCCCCTCTTTTGAAGGTGATGTTACCCTCGGCTAAGTGGTTTGAGTCAGCAGGGATACAATCCCAAGTAGCCGGGTTAATGTATTAATAGTAGTTTACATATGAGGGGATCAAGCCATTCGCACCCCCGCCATCCAATACCAGTGAGTATTGAAGGAGGTCCTAGTAAGCTTGACACAAATCCTTGAAGGATCTATACACTGAACAAGGCAAGAACCTTACCAAACCATTCCCTTAACCCCCGACCAGGTAGCCAACATATCTCTATATAGACCGTAGAGATATGAATGGTGTAAATCTTTATTTTATATATACAGTAAAATAACGCCAAGACATCACGGACAAATAATAAGGAAGTTTCACCTTCAACATAAGAAACTAGTTATTAAGTCATTAATACAAAACCAAATAAAAAGTGCGAAAAGATTAAAAATCAAAAGTATTATACTAAATGATTGTCTTCACCAAGTGATGTAAGAGACTTAGGCAAACATGGCCTTTGATTGTCAAGAACTCTTACTATCAATCTTGGATCCCAAGACTACTACACACACTCTACGATGGATGATGGATGATGGTGGTGGATGTGGGTTATAGTGGTGGTGGAGTGTGGGTGAAGTGGGAGAGAGGTGGTTTGCCAAGGGATGCCTTTGAAGTAAACCGAGCACCTCTATTTATAGCCTGCACAGAAGCCTGGACATGGCCCCATGTTCATTGGGCATGGCCCCGTGTCCATCCACTTTCTCTTTCTTCATTAATTGCAATTTGTCTCCATTAGCTCCACACACCCCCGTGTCCGCCGGGCACGGCCCCCTGTGCAGAAGCGTATCGGTACTATCAAGATTTGCTTGGATTCTACGAATCTTAGCGTTGACCATGCCCCGTGTCGAGCTGGGCATGCCCCCGTGTCTGGAATAGAAGCTTCTATAGCTTTGTCCTTTCTGCAGACATCTGGCCATGCCCCCGTGTTCGCTGGGCACGGGGTCGTGGTCAGCCTTCTGTTTTCTTATTTTTGCTTGGGAAGATGTTGTCGAGGGGTCGGGCATGCCACGTTTTTTCCTTTTCATGTATTTATGTTTGATTTTGTTGCATATTTGTTCCTTTTGTTCATTTACGCTCATTTAATCCTGAAAATACAAAAGGAAGACAAAAGCATACTTTTTCCAACATTAGTACTAAAAAAGGGTTAGTTTTATGCCTCATTTGATGTAATTTATATGTTGCATTTTACACACATCAAATACCCCCACACTTGAATTTTTGCTTGTCCTCAAGCAAAACTCTTTATAATGTGGCTTACACTCCCAAATGGAATGAGTAGAAGAGAAGTTTTGGGCTTGTCTTGAGTGTCGGGAATCCAAGATCTTTATTAGGCTTTATTTTTATGTTATTTACAATCCTATTCATTATGATTTATTTAGAACATTTCATAAGAGAAATTACTTATTTGGGCATAACATGCCTTTTTAAAATTCCATTTATATACAAGTTCACATACCTCACGGGAGATCACTCAACACTAGGCCGAAGATGTATTTTTGTGAAACACTCGAGACCGGCATGGAACTTACTTCTACCATATGCTTGCCAAGCAATCAATCCTCCTCCTTTTTAACAATACACCTTTGTAAATATCAAGAGGACTTGGGGAAGGGTTAGGCTTGGGTTAAAGGTAGGTGGTTTTGGGTTAGTGGTTAGTAAAAAGGGTGAAAAGCGAAAAAAGCATCGGTCGTCGTAATCCTTTTTTGTTTTTGTGACTTTTATTCAAATAAAGCATTTTCAAACAAAGTTTCTTTTGAGGAACTTGATTGTTTATTGCTATACTTCATTTTTTTATAAGGAATGTCACATGAAACCGAGCTTTTCACTAAAATAAAGGGTTAAAAATAAAAAAGGTTTTGGTGGGTAAAGGGTGATTGTTTTGTGGGTTTAGAAACGAAAAGGTTTAGGCTCAAAGGGGTTAACTTGGGGGATTTTGGGTAGGTGGTAAAAAAAAATGAAAAATAATGGTGTAGAAATGAAAAAGGGTTAGTCCTAATGCCTCCATCATTTACTTACTTGGGTTAAAGTTGGTAAGGACCGGTAATGTATTGTCTTGGCAAGTTCTAGAGTCGTAAGAAACCAAGCGGCTATTCACACAAGAAAACGAAAGATGAGCATTTAAATTAATGATGTATGCTTTTATGCTCAATAAAGGCTCAAAAACTCACTTTTTGTGGGAATGGGTTTATAATGTGATCAAGTATATATAATCAAATTTTAACTAGATTTGTCATGCCATTTCATAATTTTCTTATGTTGGCTCTTTTTATCACGACGCTATCGGTTTTAAATTTGTAAAAATATAACCTTTTTAGAACTTGTTATTCCCAATTTAAACCAAGACAAGTAAAAAAAATGAAAAGTTTTTGAAAAAATTTGGGGTGATTAGCAGTTCCAATAGAGTTTTGTGTAAGGCTTGCTATTAGGACTTGAAAAATTCAAGGTTTTAGCATCCCCCCACACTTAAATTACACATTGTCCTCAATGTGTCCCAAAAATAAGTTTTTAGGTTGATTGAATGTGTAAAAAGATGTTAAAAACAAGGTTTTGGTGTTACTGGGCATCTGGACACGGCCCCATGGTCAGACTGCCAGTAACGAAAACTTACAGAAGGCGAACACGGGGGCATGCCTGGTGAACACGACCCCGTGTTGGGCAGAAATTAAACAAACAGCAGGTACTGGGCGGTGGACACGGGGGCGTGCCGGCTGGGCACGACCCTGTGTTGACAATCTGCAATCTCCAAAAACAGGTTTTGGCTTTCGGTTCTGGTTTCCGGGCTTATGTAGCACTAATACTTAGTGCTTCCAAGCCTCATATGTACCTGTTTTACTTTAAAATACCACACCACACAACATAACAAACGTCATACCTTACCATAGTTTCAACATCCATAACACAAACTAAAAAGAAAAATGCAGGAAAGTAAAAGGGTTACGGAAAGTAAATTGTTCAACAAGTGGCACGCAGACCATGAAATTGTTTGCTAGAGATAAAGGGGTTAACCTGTTACGACCTTTAACCATGTTACATCACCTCCAATGCCTCCATCTCAATCCAAGTCGTCGTCCTCACCATCTCCTCCTTGGCTCGCCATGTACTCCCGGATGTTGCTGATGTCATCCTGCATGTCGGAGATGTTCCTTTCTATAACTCCGACCCGGGTGTACGTGTTGCTTGCCATATTGTAGGTGTTCCGGGTGCACATGAGATTTTCCTGCAACAAATCATATAAACTTTGGAAGTTAGGAAAACCACCTTCTTGAGAGGAGGATTGGCCCGGATCACCATGATGCTGATAGTGGTACTGGGGAGGAGGACGAATTTGTGGAGAGTAAAGGACGAGAGCTTCTTGAGGGTTCCACACATACCCTTGAATCGTTTGAAAATGAATAGTTCCATCACCCGCTTCGTTTATAATCCCCATCGAGCGGCATATGATGAGATCCATCTTTCCTGACCAGGGCCCCTTTTTAAAGGACCTTGGCATCCTTTGCATAAAATGCTTGAAGAGGCGGTAAACCCATCCTCCGAAGAAGATATGGGTCGGGGGATTGGCTAGCTCATTCAGGTGCATGTTGCGTAGGAGTAAGTATGGAACATTGAGGTTTATACGGTTGTGAATGCAGTGGAGGACCATCAGATCACGCAAACTTACAACACCACTATTGTCATGTCTCTGGCAGAGGGAGTAGCTGAGGACCCTATGGATGTAGCGGTAGAGAGGGTCCCGGAACTGTGTGCTCTTGGTCTGGCTCGGGTTATAGTGTCCTTCCCCAATCTGAGCCATGCTGCTTGATGTTGGTCTAATGGGAGTTCACGGAGACCACCCGTGTTTTCCTCATTCCCAGCATCTGCCTCATCATATAACCCGATGATAGCCCCAAATTATGCAATTGATATTAAGAACGTTTCCCCTGCACAACAAAATTCCACCCCCCTCATTGTCAAATGTCTCCGCTTTTGCCTTGAAGGCAAGTGTGCTATAAAATTCCATGTTATACTCGTGCACGGAGTGGAGCCTGGTGCAGAGAGCTGCTCTTAGTGGACCAGTAACAAGGTTGTTGAAGCGGTCGATTTGGCCTACTGTTTCTAGAGTATCCAAGCAAACTTGTCAGGGGTTTTCTTCGGGCCTCGTCTTGTGAACCTTAAACCGTGCTTGAGCAGCCCACTCATTCGAGTTGAACCTAGTAAACGTTTTGGCCATCTGAAGGAAAACACCAAATAATTAGCACGAAACAGTAAAATTTTCGAAGAAAACTAAAAACAGTCAGCTGAACACGGCCCCGTGTTCAGTGGACACGCCCCATGTTCGCCAAAGATCAGCTGGACATGCCCTATGTTTGCTGGACACGCCCCCATGCTCGCTGAGCACGACCCCGTGCTCAGGCGTCTGTTTCCCAAAAATCTTATTTTTCGACCCGGTCCCGAAAACTTGAAAATTTTTGGTTGAGTAGGAGCGGTTTTCCCCGAAAATGAAACCCCAAATGCCGTTTTTCCCAAAACAAACCGTTTACCCATTCAATTTCGTCTTTTTCGGTTAAAAAACAAGGGTTTGAGGTTTCTGTGAGAAATTGGGAAATTCTACAAACAATTCAAGTTTATTTACTTCCTATAACATGCATCTATACTAATACTAACAGATTTAAGCAAAAAATCGAGGTTTGATTCGGTTCAAGTTGAAGAACCCTTGATTTTTCCCCAAATTTTCGATGTTATACTACATGCAAGCGATTAAACTAACTAACTATGATGATAAAATCATACCTTGACGTTGTTGAAAGTCGGAAAAACATGGAAATCTGCAGAAAATTCCGGTGGGACCAGAGAGTTTGCAGGGAAACGGGGCATGTTGAAATGAAGAAATGAAAGAAAATAGGGGTTTTATCCCCAACAGTTGCGCGAACACGACCCCGTGGGCGGGCAAAATTAATTTTTTTTAGTGTTCGTGTGAGTGTCCTGTTTCCCGAAGCTTGGTTTTTAGAAATCTTACCGATTTAGATGCTTTCCCGATGTCCGTAACTGACAAGATATGATGTTGATGCTTAAACCTTCGTTTTATTCTTCGGCTGCTTGTAGCGAGATTTCTTCCTCTTCATCTTCAATAAATCCTTGATAAAGCTTTAGCCGTTGGCCATTGACTTTGAATGGGATTCCGTTTCGAGATTCAATTTCAATTGCACCGTGTGGAAAAATGTGGGTGATGGAAAAAGGTCCCGAACACCTAGACTTTAATTTACCAGGAAATAATCGAAGTCGTGAATTAAACAATAGAACTTGATCTCCTACCCGAAATTCATTTGGTTTATTGTGTTTATCATGCAAATTTTTCATTCTTTCCTTATAAATTTCGGAGTTAGAATATGCGTGATTCCTTAATTCGTCTAATTCATTTAATTGACAAAATCGATTTTTACCGGCTAATTCTAAGTCTAAGTTTACCTTTTTAATTGCCCAGTAGGCTTTATGTGCTATTTCTACGGGCAAATGATAGCTTTTTCCATAGACAGACTTTTATGGGGTTGTACCTATTGTTGTTTTATATGCAGTTTGAAAAGACCATAAAGCGTCGTCTAATTTATCAGCCCATTCCCTTTATTTAATCCTACTGTTTTTTCAAGTATTCTTTTTAAACCTCGATTAGTCTCTTCCGCCTGTCCGTTTGTTTGAGGGTGATATGATGTTGAGACCCGGTGATAGACCCCATACCTTGTTAAAAAAAATTCGAGTTGGTGGTTACAAAAATGGGTACCTCTATCACTTATTAATGCTTTTGGAGTTCCAAAACGAGAAAATAATCGTTTCAGGAATCTTACCACAACTCTTCCATCGTTTGTTGGAAGTGCTTTGGCCTCGGCCCATTTAGACAATTAATCTATTGCCACAAGTATATATTTGTTTCCTTTTGACGGTGGAAAAGGTCCCATAAAGTAGAGTCCCCACAAATCAAAAATTTCACAAACAAGAATCCCATTTTGTAGCATTTCGTTTTTGGAAGAAATATTACTTGATCTTTGGCAAGCGTCACATGTCTTGATAAGAATTTGGGCGTCTTTGTAAATGGTTGGCCAATAAAATCCTGAATCAAATACCTTTCGTGCGGTACTAGCGGTACTAGCGGCACCATGATGTCCTCCGTATGGACCTTCATGACAATGGCGGAGAATTTTCCTTGCTTCACTACCATGTACGCATCGACGGATGAGTTGGTCGGCACACACTTTGAAAAGATAAGGATCTTCCCAAAAATAATGCTTTACATCGGCAAAGAATTTTTTTCTTTGATGATGTGACCATCCTTTTGTGACTATACCGCTAGCTAAGTAGTTAGCGTAGTCGGCGTACAATGGCTCTTCTCGGTATTCCATCATTTCTAAGGGCTTCGTTGGGAATTTTTCATTGATTTGCTCGTCCCTAGTTGCCTCCAAAGTTGGATCTTCCAAGCGGGAAAGATGATCTGCAGCGGTGTTTTCTGCTCCTCTTTTGTCTTTTATTTCAATGTCGAATTCTTGGAGGAGTAGAATCCATCTGATTAAATTCGGTTTAGCATCTCGTTTCTTAAAGAGATATCGAATGGCTGCATGGTCTGTATAAACTATCGTTTTAGAAAGAATAAGATAAGAACGAAATTTATCAAAAGCAAATACCACAGCTAGTAATTCTTTTTCTGTTGTTGTGTAATTTTCTTGTGCATCATTAAGTGTTTTACTAGCGTAATAAATTGGGTGAAAATGCTTATCTTTTCGTTGTCCCAAGACAGCTCCAACTGCAAAGTCACTTGCATCACACATGATTTCGAAAGGTAATTTCCAATCAGGCGCTATCATGATAGGTGCATTGACTAGCATATCTTTTAGTTTTAGAAATGATTGGTTGCAATCCTTGTCAAAGATGAAAGGGGCATCTTTTTCAAGTAATTTTGTTAGAGGTCTTGAGATTTTTGAAAAGTCTTTGATAAATTGTCTATAAAATCCGGCATGCCCAAGGAAACTTCTGATAGCTCTAACGGAGGATGGGGGTGGTAATCGAGAAATAGTGTCTATTTTCGCTCAATCAACCTCCATTCCTTCGCTTGAGATTTTGTGACCTAGTACTATTCCCTCCGTTACCATAAATGGTATTTTTCCCAGTTAAGGGCGAGGTTAGTTTCCTCACATCGGGATAGCATTCGTTCAAGGTTATCGAGGCATTGGTCGTATGAATCTCCAAAGATAGAAAAGTCGTCCATGAAAACTTCCATTGTCTTTTCTATCATGTCATGGAAGATGGCCACCATGCAACGTTGAAAGGTTGCGGGGGCATTACATAGACCAAAAGGCATGCGTCGATAAGAAAAAGTTCCGTAGGGACACGTGAATGTTGTCTTTTCTTGGTCTTCGGGTGCTATCGGTATTTGAAAGTAACCTGAAAAATCATCTAAGAAACAATAAAATTTGTGACCGGATAATCTTTCTAACATTTGATCAATAAAAGGCAAAGGAAAGTGATCTTTCCTTGTTGCTTCATTTAATCGACGATAATCTATAGATACTCTCCATCTTGTGACGGTTCTTGTTGGTATTAATTCATTTTTCTCGTTAGTTATTACCGTCATACCTCCTTTCTTAGGAACTACTTGGACGGGACTTACCCAAGGACTATCGGAGATTGGGTAAATGAGTCCGGCGTCAAGTAATTTGATGACTTCATTTTTAACCACTTCTTGGACGTTTGGATTTACTCTACGTTGTGGTTGTATTACCGATTTATAGTCATCATTCATTAAAATTTTATGCGTGCACATGGAAGAACTTATTCCTTTGATATCTACAAGTTTCCAAGCGATCGCGTTTTTGTGTTTTTTTCAAAAGTGTGACTAATTTTCCTTTTTTTAAACTAGTTAATTTTGACGAAATAATTACAGGTAATTTGCCATCTTTGTCGAGAAAAGCATATTCCAAACCTTTCGGAAGTTCTTTGAGCTTAAGAGGTGGGTCTTTAGGAGACTCCTTATTTGGTTGCTCATTTTAGTCAAGAACCAAAAAGGTTTGTTCTATGGTGACATCTTCTTTAACAAAGTGGTCAATTTCTTCTCTCGTATCGGGTGGTTCATCTTCATCTTCAATTAGGGGGTCATTATTTCCGAATAGATATTTCATTGAACGCTCAAGATCGACACTTTTTTTGAATGCCCCTAATTGAATGGGTAGATTGTTACCCTTCCGATTTTCAAAGCTTCGTGGGTCTTTACAAAAGGGCGTCCCAACATTAGTGGAGCGTCATCAAGGATGACGAAGTCAGTTGGGATTACCATTTGATTGGTTTGGACCAACACATCTTCAACTATCCCTATTGATTTTACCGTTTTCCGATTAGATAGAAATATGGGTAGTTGAAGTGGAGAAAAATCACTAATACTTAATTTTTTGAAAATATAGTTTGGCATTATATTAACACAAAGATCTTTATCAATTGTAATATTACTAATAAAGGAATTTTGAAAGAAACATGAAACCGGTGTGATGTTAATTTCAAATGGATCTTCTTTTATTAGTGTAGTTTGATCATTTGTTAACTTAATGCTTACCGTTTCGTCAAGTTTACTGTTAGTGTTTAACTCTTTTAAAAACTTAGCATGAGTGGGTACTAAACAATGATTTTCGAAAGAAGGTGACAAGAGATTAATTTCTTTAAAATTAGACTCTTCTTGGATTTTAACGTTGTCGGACTCACCTTTTTCGTTGTTTAACTCATGTGACAGCTTTTCACTTACTTGTTCTTCCGTTTTTACCTTTTCATCTTTTCTTTATTATAAGTTAATTCTTCCCTTGCGCGGGCTTCCTCTTCCCTTGTGCGGGCTTCTTTTATGTAGCGTGAGATAGTTTTAAGGTGTTCTATTATCATATCGGCTATGGGTGTGATAGAATAAGGATCTTCAAAACTTGAATTCAGAAGTTCGATCCTTGGCTCCTTATGATACTCATATGAGGTAGAAGGTTCACACCATTGTTCCTCATTGTAAGTGTATGATGGGTAAGGGTCGTAACTTTGTTCTTCATAATACTCATATGAGGTGGGTTGTTCACGCCATGATTCCTCATAGTAAGCATATGAAGATTGATGCTCATATCTTGGTTCCTCAAAGTATGAGTATGAAGGTTCATACCTTGGTTCATCAAAATATGAGTATGAGGGAGAAGGTTCATACCTTGGGTCTTCATAGGAGTTGTATGAAATGGATGGCTCGTACCTGGGCTCCTCATAGTAGTTATATGAAGAGGATGGTTCAAAGAGGTCACAATATTGTACCGAATGAGGATTACCACAAATGGTGCAATAGTCCTCCCTATAATCATCCTCCTCATAGTGGTAGTTGCAATCTCCTGAGTATTGATCCATAAGAATCACTCAGCAGACCACAACAGAGTCTCGAGACCAGAAAACAAAAATAAAAATGGAAACACAGGCTGGACATGGCCCCGTGTTTAGTGGACATGGCCCCGTGTTTAGTGGACACGACCCCGTGTTTAGGTTCTGTATCTGGGCGTTTTAATAAAAGTGATTGGTTTTGTGCAGCACGGGGGCGTGTTCAGTGAACACGACCCCGTGTTCAGACTCTGTATCTAGGAGTTTGTTAAAAAATATGCAGCACGGCCCAGTGTTCAGTGAACATGGCCCCGTGTTCAGTCTACTATAAATGTAAAAACTAACTAAAATGCAGAAAATGTGCGCGCGATTAAAAAGGTTTTGAAAAACTGATTAGGCCGTCGATTTTAAGCTTTCTTAAAATCCTTGTGTCCCCTGAAACGGCACCAAAAACTTGATGTGTGTCGGTGTGAATATATTTTTTTAGTTATATTTTAAGCCCTTTTTAACATTTTAGTCAAGTTTTAAATTTATACAACACGATATTCTACTAACACTAAACACACATATGGGCAAGTGCACCCATCGTGAGCGTAGTATAGCGTTGGTAAGATACCGAGGTCATCCAAGGACACAAGAGTTTTTAGTACCGGCTTATCCTCAACGTTTAATCAAATCAAAATTTTAGAAAAGGTTTTAAACATGAAAATTAAAAATTAAAAATGCTGAAAAATAAAAATAAAATAAAAATAGATAGACAAGATGAATCACTTGGATCCGACTCGCCTTTAGTGTAACCTTTGATGATTTCCGCACTTTTGCACTTTTTAAGAGATTATCTTAGTTATAGTAGTAGGCCCCTCTTTTGAATGTGACGTTACCCTCAAACCAGTAGTTTGAGTCAGCAAGGATACAATCCTAAAGGGTCGGAATATTGAAAGATAATTAATTAAGTTATTAATGCGTAATGTGGTAGGCCCCTCTATTGAAGGTGACGTTACCCTCGGCTAAGTGGTTTGAGTTAGCAGGGATACAATCCCAAGTAGCCGGGTTAATGTATTAATAGTAGTTTACATATGAGGGGATCAAGCCATTCGCACCCCCGCCATCCAATACCAGTAGGTATTGAAGGAGGTCCTAGTAAGCTTGACCCAGGTCCTTGCTGGATCTATACACTGAACAAGCAAGAACCTTACCAAACCATTCCCTTAACCCCCGACCAGGTAGCCAACATATCTCTATATAGACCGTAGAGATATGAATGGTGTAAATCTTTTGTTTTATATAGACAATAAAATAACGACAAGACACCACGGACAAATGATAAGGAAGTTTCACCTTCAACATAAGAAACTAGTTATTAAAGTCATTAATAAAAAACTAAATAAAAAGTGCGAAAAGATTAAAAATAAAAAATATTACACTAAATGCTTGTCTGCACCAAGTGATGTAAGAGACTTACCTTTGATTGTCAAGAACTCTTACTATCAATCTTGGATCCTGAGACTACTACTTACACTCTATGATGGATGATGGATGATGGTGGTGGATGTGGGTTATAGTGGTGGTGGAGTGTGGGTGAAGTGGGAGAGAGGTGGCTTGCCAAGGGATGCCTTTGAAGTGAACCAAGCACCTATATTTATAGCCTGCACAGAAGCCCAGACACGGCCCCGTGTTCATTGGGCACGGCCCCCTGTCCATCCACTTTCTCTTTCTTCATTAATTGCAATTTGTCTGCATTAGCTCCACACGCCCCCGTGTCCGCTGGGCACGGCCCCGTGTGAAGAAGCATATCTGTACTATCAAGATTTGCTTGGATTCTATGAATCTTAGCGTTGACCACGCCCCGTGTCTAGCTGGGCACGCCCCCGTGTCGGGAATAAGAGTTACTCGTTATCGGCTTGTTTAAAAGCTCGAACGATCCGAGCTTTAACGAGCCAGAGCTCGAGCCTGAAATACAAAGCTCGTTTAGGCTCGCGAGCCTGAACGAGCCCAAATACCATTTTATTTTTATATATATAAAATAATAATAATAATAATAATAACAACAACGTTAAGGAACCGAGTTCGGGCTAATTCTCTCTCCAAAGTGGCGATCTGATCCTTAGAACTAGAATCAAGATTGGGAAGAGATTTAGATATGGGATATTTGGTGGTTTGGCCGACCGACTCATCAGCCTTTGAGCTCTTACTCATACGATCCAAGAAATCCCAATCTTCCTCTTCGGGATTGTTTAAAAAGTCCCGTTGCTCATGGACTTTAGATACTTGTGCTCCTTCTTAGCTAAACCCTTCATAAAGCTCTTTCCCAACTCCCACAATTCAGTTTGATGATGGAGGCATTTTTGTATTATATTTTTGAATCAGGTAAAAGTCTCGTGTAATGGCTCACCCGGTTGTTACCTAAATGCCTAGATTTCATCCATTTTCTGCATCGGTATTCTCCATTTAAAAATCCCTCAACCTACCTCATTTTGTGAAAAATTATGTCCGCCGATCATACTCCATAAGGCAAAAAAACCGGCCAAATGAGTGTTTGGCTCTTCGGTAGCCATACCGTGGAAATGAGGTAACATATTGATGTAATTCGACTTACAACCAAAAGAACGCCTCCCTACGGCCGATGGGACAATCGGTGAAACATTGTCGTCGGTCTAAACCGACCATTCACACCTTGAGCTTGAGGGTTTTGATGTTGGTGATGAGGTTGGTTTCAGTATTGATGTCGATGTGGACTATTGACTTCTTAATCACCCGAACGTCTTCGGTTTGTCCTTTGATTCACCATTCCTACAACGAAAGGACCCCGATTTTGATTCACATTGTTGTTCCGGTTCCTTGGCATATTTTTCCGCGGTTGACGGTTGTTGTTGTAACCCTCATCACTAATATAACCGTAACTCCAATTGCTATTCCCATAAACAAAGTTCTCACTTTGGTAACCATCTTCATCTTCATGACCTCCTCCATTATAGTAATTCCCATTGTTCTCGTAATATCCATACCCATCATTCTCGTACCCTTTATCGTCTCCGTTATTTGAGTACTCATCATTACTTGTGTGATAGGTATGAATACTAACCTGATCCGGTAAATGGTAGCTCGGAACTCTAAATGGATCATCATCGTTGTTGTTATTCCTCAACTCCTCAAGGATGGGAATTTGTTGCTCAAAATAATCCGCTTGGATTCGGGTAACTTGCTCAAACGTAGGATTGCCACGATTAGGAACGGGTCTACGATTTGGGGTGATATGAAGGTTGTTGGGATGTGGTGGCAGTGGCAGATTTTCAAGTGGGTACTCTAGGCATTGTGGTTGCCCTTGGTTTTGCGAATGGTTTGGATATGGTGGGGTAGTGGTTTTCAGTTGTTACTACCACCCGAGCGGTTGTTGCGGTGTTGGTTTTGGTTCTCCATTTAGACGTTTCCAATGCAGCGCGTGTGGTGTGAAGTTTGGTTTGGTGACCACTTGGCTCGGTTTCTTCTTACTACACGCTCAATTTCCGGCTTGAACACTAACAAGGAAGTTCTTTCGGACGTCCTCATACGCATGCACTACTGATGTGTGCAAAATGAAACATATAAATTACATCAAAAGTGGCATAAAACTAACCCTTTTTAGTACTAATGTTGGAAAAAGTATGTTTTTGTCTTCCTTTTGTAATTTCAGGATTAAATAAGCTCAGTTGAACAAAAGAAGCAAAAAGGCAGCTAAATCTAACATAAATACAAGAAAAGGAACAAACGTGGCATGCCCGACCCCCCGATAGCATCTTCCCAAGCAAAAACAAGAGAAGAAAAGGCTGAACACAACCCGTGCTCAGTGACCACGGGGGCGTGCCCTAGTGTCTGCAGAAAAGACAAAGTTGTTAAAGCTTCTATCACCCACCACGGGGGCGTGCCCACCGGACACGGGGCCGTGGTGAACTCTAAGATTCACAGAATCTGGGGAAATCTTGATAGTACAGATACGCTTCTGCACACGGGGTCGTGCCCAGCGGACACGGGGGCGTGGTCAACTAATGCAGACAAACTGTAATTAATGAAGAAAGAGAATGAGGATGGACACGGGGCCGTGCCCGAGCGTCTGTTCAGGCTATAAATAGGGGTGCTTAGCTCATTTGCAAACCATCCCTTGGCACACCACCTCTCTCACACTTCACCCACACTCCACCACCACCACCACAACACCATCATCCACCACCATCTTCCATCATCCATCATAGAGTGTGTGAGTCGTCTCGGGATCCAAGATTGATCGTAAGATTTCTTGACAATCAAAGGCCATGTTTGCCTAAGTCTCTTACATCACTTGGTGAAGACAAGTGTCTAGTGTAATACTTTTTATTTTTAATCTTTTCGCACTTTTTATTTGGTTATGTATTAATGACTTTAATAACTAGTTTCTTATGTTGAAGGTGATTCTTCCTTATCGTTTGTCCGTGGTGTCTTGGCATTATTTTACTGTCTATATAAAATAAAAGATTTTCACCATTCATATCTCCACGATCTATATGGAGATATGTTGGCTACCTGGTCGGGGGTTAAGGGAACGTTTTGGTAAGAGTCTTGCCTTGTTCAGTGTATAGATCCTGCAAGGACCTGGGACAAATTTAGTAGGACCTCCTTCAATACCCACCGGTATTGGATGGCGGGGGTCCAAACTCTTTGATCCCCTCATATGTAAGCTACTATTAATACTTTAACCCGGCTACTTAGGACTGTATCCCTGCTGACTCGGACTACTTAGCTGAGGGTAACGTCACCTTCAAAAGAGGGGCCTACTACAATAACTAAGATAATCTCTTAAAAAGTGCAAAAGTGCGGAAATAATCACAGGTTACACTATACACGAGTCGGATCCAAGTGATTCATCTTGTCTATCTGTTTTTATTTTATTTTATTTTTCAGCATTTTAGTTAGTTTTTATTTTTCTAGTTTAAAACCCTTTTTTTCTAAACTTTTTGATTTGATTAGACGTTGAGGATAAACCGGTATTAAAAGCTCTTATGTCCTTGGACGACCTCGGTATCTTACCAACACTATACTACGCTCACGATGGGTGCACTTGCCCATATGTGTGTTTGGTGTTAGTATAATATCGTGTTTTATAAATTTAAAACTTGGCTAACGTGTAAAAAGGGCTTAAAATATACTTAAATATATATCACACCACATGCGCATCAAGGTTTTGGCGCTGTTGCCGGGGACACAAGGATTTTAAGAAAGTTAGGAATCAGTGGCCTAATCGTTTTTTCTAAATTTTCTGTTTTTTTTTAGGATTTTCTTAATTTTTCTACTTATGCAGAACTCGGCACGGGCCGTGCCCGCTGAACACGCCTCGTGCCCAATCTTTGGAACTGGCAATCCTGTTTTAAGTCAGACAGTAAGCTGAACACGGGGCTGTGCCCACTCAACACGCTCCGTGCCCAAGTTTCAGTTACTGAAAACAGGATCGTAAGATCCTGACGGTTGGTAATTTCTGACACAAACATGAGTGATACTGATATTTATTACTTTCGGCACTCTTATGGTACGTGGTGTCAAATATGTGGTGGCCCTCATAAAGATTTAGAATGTTACTTTCTAAATTATAAGCCCATTATATAGACCCATTGTTTTCCTGTAGCCTTAAGAGGGGCGAAAGTAATAATAATCCATATCTCTCCCTCGAATGCTCTCAACCAGACCTTCTAGGAGAAATGCTTCTTGATGAACTATTTCAAATGGAAGATCTAATTCTTAATTGGTTAAAAGAACTTAAGATGGATTTCTATAGTTCATCTCAAGACGATAACCAAGAAGAATTATTGGGATCGCATTCAAATAAAAACAACTTCGTTGTTCCCGATATTACCTCTAACTCTAGCGAAGACGTGGGCGATAGTCGTCCATGTGTCGATTGTGCCATGGAGGACTCTCCATCGACTTCGTTCGGTGCATACATAGACCTGAGCGATTCGGCATACACCTTCTTTAACGAGAGCCCGGGAAAGGGTTGGACTTGTCCACCTACATTTAGCATAGGAATCACCCTCACCGACAACCTCTTGCATTCTCGTCTTAATCTAGAGAAATTAAGGTATCTTAGGCACTTTGGGGTTGTTCCATCCAGTAAGGAACCACCCGATCCGGAAAAGTTCCTTAGAAATAGACGAAACTTCATAAACAGCCTCTAGACACGGGGCCATGTCCAGGTCAACACGCCCCCGTGTCCACCAAAATATTCCTTTCTGACTTTTTGTCAGAATGCGGACAAAATGTGTCAGAACCTTGCCTGCACACGGGGCCGTGTCCAGCTAGTACAGGGCCGTGTGCAGCATGCTGTCGTTTTCTATAAATGCAGCCAAGAATCCTGCACATTTGGACCATTCCAGGGACAGAGATTTGAGGGAATCTTCTCACATACCATCCTAGGTATTTTCTAAAAGAAGTTTCTCAACAACCTTCTTGTCCTTTCCTCTTATGACCATTTCCTTCTTCTCCATTTCTTTTGCATCAACACCTCCATTAGAGCTTGAAATCACCATGATTCCAAGCTTTATTGTGATGTTTGTTAGGTTTTTGTTCAAGGAATCTTGTTAAAAATATGTTTTGCAACATTGTTTTAAGTTATTTCTGCTCAGAAATGCTTTAGAAATTGGAAAAATAACTTAAAACCCCGAGATTCCTTGTTCCAAAAATCTGCAGAAATGTGAACACGGGGCCGTGCTCATTGAGCACGGGGCCGTGTTCGAGGTTACTGTTTCATTAAAATGAACACTTTTTCGTTTATTTTCGTAGAATGTCAAGCCAAAACAGTGGAACCTCTTTTGCGCACTCTAGAAACAGTCGAAGGGAAAGAAGATCTTCAATTGAAGCAGCTCTCGTACGCTACGTAATGGCATTACGTGAGGCTCTTGATGAGATGACATCGGTAGAGGAGGTCCTCGTTGACCGTATAAATTATCTTACGGTGGGGTTGGAAAACAGTTTTCAAGAAATCAACCTCTTGCACCAGAGGTTGAACATTCTTGTGACACCTCCCATTGAACCAATCCTCCCTCAAGAGGATTGGAACCTAGAACTTGGAGTCAACAATCCTACCGGATGGGATGACATTCCAGCGGAACCTTCTCTTGAAGATCTACAAGAAGTACCGGTGGAGGTTGCCCCCCCCCCCTCAAACCAATGCCAATGAGCCCGCCTTTCTCTTCCCAAGGGAGATAGAGGAGTGGCTCGCCGACGTGTGAGGGACCCAGGACCGGAGGAAGAAGTTCTTCAAGCCGCATCCAACCGAGAGAATTATCTTTTCGGAAATTTTGCTAATAGAATAAACTTTAGGCTAGAACTTCTTGGCTTAGACTTCTTGTGCTTCTTGACCTATCTATCTAGAATTTTAACTTTGTTAGGAATATTATATAATTTTCTCTATTTGAATGAATGATGGTTTTAGTTAAAATGGTGTTTTGATGATGATTAAAATGGGTAAAACACACTCAGGATGGTGAAGGATACCAAGGAAAACTTGAACCAGCACCCCATGCACAAAAATAGGGCCACCCGATAATTTTTTCTTCATTACAGCAATTTCAGCACGGGGTCGTGCTCGCCCAACACGCCCCGTGCCCAACCATCTGCAGAAAATGCCCAGTTCAGGTAACTGGACACGGGGCATGCTCATTGAACACGCCCCCGTGCCCAGGCTTCTGTTTCTTTTTACTCATTTTGTTACTGGCGATCTGAACACGGGGCCGTGTCCAGACTCCCAGTAACACAAATTTTTGCTTTTTCACACCTTTTTACACATTCAATCAACCTAAAAACTTATTTTTGTGACACATTGAGGACAATGTGTAATTTAAGTGTGGGGGGGGGGGGGATGCTAAAACTTCGAATCTTGCAAGTCCTAATTACAAGCCTTACACAAAACTCTATTGGAACCGCTAATCACCCCAATTTTTTTCAAAAAATTTTCAATTTTTTTACTTGTCTAGGTTTAATTTGGGAATTTCAAGTTCTAAAAAGATTATATTTTTACAAATTTACAACCGATAGCGTCGTGATAAAAACAACCAACATAAGAAAATTATGAAACGGCATGACAAGTTTAGTTAAAATTTGATTATATATACTTGATCACATAAAAACTCATTCCCACAAAAAGTGAATTTTGAGCCTTTATTGAGGATACAATACATATCTTTAAACTAAATGCTCATTTTTCGTTTCTTGTGTGAATAGCCGGTTGGTTCTTACGACTTTAGAACTTGCCACGACGATACATTCCCGGTCCTTACAAACTAAAACCCGAGTAAGTAAATGACGGAGACATTAGGACTAACCCTTTTTATTTCTACACCATTATTTTTTTTTACCACCTACCAAAAATACCCCTAGTTAACCCCTTTGAGCCTAAACCTTTTCATTTCTTAACCCAAAAACAAACACCCTTTTACCCACCAAAACCTTTTTTATTTTTAACCCTTTGTTTTAGTAACAAGCTCGGTTTTTCTTATTACTTTCAAAAAAAAAATTATTATGATGATGACGCAAAAAGAAATAAACAAACAAGTTTATCAAAAATAACTTTTTTTGAATAATACCCCTAGTTAACCCCTTTGAGCCTAAACCTTTTCATTTCTTAACCCAAAAACAAACACCCTTTTACCCACCAAAACCTTTTTATTTTTAACCCTTTGTTTTAGTAACAAGCTCGGTTTTTCTTATTACTTTCAAAAAAAAAATTATTATGATGATGACGCAAAAAGAAATAAACAAACAAGTTTATCAAAACCCCTAGTTAACCCCTTTGAGCCTAAACCTTTTCATTTCTTAACCCAAAAACAAACACCCTTTTACCCACCAAAACCTTTTTATTTTTAACCCTTTGTTTTAGTAACAAGCTCGGTTTTTCTTATTACTTTCAAAAAAAAAATTATTATGATGATGACGCAAAAAGAAATAAACAAACAAGTTTATCAAAAATAACTTTTTTTGAATAATAGCTTCATCAAAATAAAAAAAATACAAAAATAAAAAGTGTTACGAAAACAGACGCTTTTTACGCCTTTCGCCCTTTTACTAACCACTAACCCAACCACCTACCTTTAACACAAGCCTAACCCTTCACCCAAAAGTCCTCTTGATATATACAAAGGTGTATAGTTAAAAAGGATGAGGAGTGATTGCTTGGCAAGCCTATGGTAGGAGTAAGTTCCATGCCGCTCTCGAGTGATTCACTAAAATACATATTCGGCCGAATGTTGAGTGATCCCCCGTGAGGTATGTGAACTTGTATATAAATGGAATTTTAAAAAGGCATGTTATGCCCTAATAAGTAATTTATCTTATGTAATGTTTTAAATAAATCATGACGAATAGGATTGTAAATAAATAGAAATAAAACTTAATAAAGAGTCTTGGAAATCCCAACACTCTATGACAAGCCCAAAACCTTCTCTTCTACCCATTCCATTTGAGAGTGTGAGCCACAAAATAAAGAGTTTTGCTTGAGGACAAGCAAAGATTCAAGTGTGGGGGTATTTGATGTGTGCAAAATGCAACATATAAATTACATCAAAAGTGGCATAAAACTAACCATTTTTTAGTACTAATGTTGGAAAAAGTATGTTTTTGTCTTCCTTTTGTAATTTCAGGATTAAATGAACTCTGTTGAACAAAAGAAGCAAAAAGGCAGCTAAATCTAACATAAATACAAGAAAAGGAACAAACATGGCATGCCCGACCCCCCGACAGCATCTTCCCAAGCAAAAACAAGAGAACAGAAGGCTGAACACGCCCCGTGCTCAGTGAGCACGGGGGGCGTGCCCAAGTGTCTGCAGAAAAGATAAAGCTGTAGAAGCTTCTATCACCGACCACGGGGGTGTGCCCACCGGACACGTGGCCGTGGTCAACTCTAAGATTCGCAGAATCTGGGGAAATCTTGATAGTACATATACGCTTCTGCACACGGGGACGTGCCCACTGGACACGGGGGCGTGGTCAACTAATGCAGACAAACTGCAATTAATGAAGAAAGAGAATGAGGATGGACACGGGGCCGTGCCCAATGGACACGGGGCAGTGCCCGAGCGTCTGTTCAGGCTATAAATAGGGGTGCTTGGCTCATTTGCAAACCATCGCTTGGCACACCACTTCTCTCACACTTCACCCACACTCCACTACCACCACACCACCATCATCCATCATAGAGTGTGTGAGTCGTCTCGGGATCCAAGATTGATCGTAAGAGTTCTTGACAATCAAAGGCCATGTTTGCCTAAGTCTCTTACATCACTTGGTGAAGACAAGTGTCTGGTGTAATACTTTTTATTTTTAATCTTTTCGCACTTTTTATTTGGTTATGTATTTATGACTTTAATAACTAGTTTCTTATGTTGAAGGTGATTCTTCCTTATCGTTTGTCCGTGGTGTCTTGGCATTATTTTACTGTCTATATAAAATAAAAGATTTTCACCATTCATATCTCCACGGTCTATATGGAGATATGTTGGCTACCTGGTCGGGGGTTAAGGGAACGGTTTGGTAAGAGTCTTGCCTTGTTCAGTGTATAGATCCTACAATGACCTGGGTCAAATTTGGTAGGACCTCCTTCAATACCCACCAGTATTGGATGGCGGGGGTCCAAACTCTTTGATCCCCTCATATGTAAGCTACTATTAATACTTTAACCCGGCTACTTAGGACTGTATCCCTGCTGACTCAGACTACTTAGCCGAGGGTAACGTCACCTTCAAAAGAGGGGCCTACTACAATAACTAAGATAATCTCTTAAAAAGTGCAAAAGTGCGGAAATAATCAAAGGTTACACTATACACGAGTCGGATCCAAGTGATTCATCTTGTCTATCTCTTTTTATTTTATTTTATTTTTCAGCATTTTAGTTAGTTTTTATTTTTCTAGTTTAAAACCCTTTTTCTAAACTTTTTGATTTGATTAGACGTTGAGGATAAACCGGTATTAAAAGCTCTTGTTGTAACACCCCGTGTTTTCACAAGTCAAAGTCAAAGTCAAGGTCAAAGTCAACGACCGATTTCGCGCAACTTGACTCGTAGAAACTTCTTGTTTTTATATATATTATGTGGAGTAAGTGTTGTTAATTGCAATAATCGATGTGTGTTAATCGTTATTCAATCGATCTACGACTGTGAACTATAGGAAGTAACAATGCGATAAAGTTAACTAATCAATAGTCAAGCTATGCTAACCGAATCGACATCAAATCGCAACTCGAGCTACGTATTTGTACTTGCTATCATACATGTGTGTGTGCCTTACGTGTTACCTGTGCATGTTTATTTATGTTATGTTGTGTAATCAAGCGAACCCAATCGAAACTCGAATGCTATCGAACTCGAACTCGAATCACAATCGAACTATGATAGATGGTGGAAAATACATTACGCGAGATACGAAGTAGTTGGGACTGAAAGTAATTTGATTAGGAAACCCTATTGCATCGAACCGCTCGCAATCGAAATCAAAATAATCAGAAATCGTCGCGCAAAACACTCGAAAGTTGCGACCGATCGATCAGGCTTCCCAGCCGATCGAACTGCCAGCCGAACGGACTACTGTCCGATCGGACAGGCTGTCCGATCGGACAGGCTGTCCGATCGAGCTGCCAGCCGATCGGCCAGCTCTTTCCTCTTTTGTCATCCTATAAATACCCCTGTCATTGTCATCCTTTACCACTTTTGGAAACCTCTGTTCGACCAGCATGCTCAACTCACCTTTTCTCAGATTTCTCTCGATTCCGGTAAGTTTTCGTCCTAAATCTTGTACTTTCTTGATCTATACACACTCCTACACCTTTCTATCTTTCAAATCTTAACTTTTAACCGTGAAATCACCAAGAATCAAGTGTTCTAGGATGATGTCATCATGGGTTCTTGAAGAACTTCATGTTTTGGCCTCAATCAACAAAGAATGACTTGGATCTAGCCGATTTCCACAAAAACAGACAAGGATCTTTTATAGATCTAAACATAACCACGGTGAAAAGGATTGGAATATGGATTTTCCAACTTTCTCCCAACTCTTTTTCACTCTATAACTTCAAACCGGTAGAAACGGAACCTGAGCCGGTTTACAAATCACTTCGGTGGTTGTACGGTTCAAGATCTGGATTCTATCCACAAGGTTAACCGACTTCGAGTTAAATGTTAAACTTCGTTCCGAACAGACCACTGACCGGATTTGGGTGATTCCTGTCCGACCCAGGAAACCAAGTAAAGACAAGGCACCTATGGTTTTACTCGCTGTCAAAATACCTCGATAAAACGACAAACGGACAGAACAACCAAGTGCTAGACGAAAGGAACTGATCAGGTCAGGATGCTGACCGATCGGACTGCTGTCCGAACGAACAGCCAGCCGATCGGATAGTCAGCCGATCGACCAGCCAGCCGATCGGCTAGCACTTGGCCCCACTCAACCAATTTGTTTTGAAGAATAATATTGAACGAACTGTCGTTAGATCGAACTATTGTCCGATCGGATTACTCTTCGGATCATGAGATGCTATGCTTAAATACTTGATCAATTTTCAACATGTTCAATGCACTAGAAGTGCCACCCGATCGAACAGCCGTCTGATCAGGTGACACCCTGTTGTCCGATCGAACAACAATTGTGCTATTCGATCGACCAACTGTCCGATCCACTGCACCACACTTTACATTTCATTTAAAGTCTTTGACTTGTTGACCAGTTGTCTGATTGAACACCTGTCCGATCGAACACCTGTCCGACCCAAAGACTGAACCTTGAAATTCATTTGAATGCCTAGCCGATCGGGTTGCCGGCCGATCGAACAGTCAACCGATCGACTGACCTGAAAGGCAAAGATACTTCAATGTTTTCAAATGCTAAAACGAAAACTTCAAAAGTCAAGCCATCATACACAAACACATCCTTCCCAAAGGAAGGAACAATCCACTCGAACAGCCATCCGATCGGGCTACCAACTGACCGGACAGCCGTCCGAGCAGACTGTCAACCGAACGGTCAGCCGTCCGATTGGACTACCGTCCGATCGACCAGCTGTCCGACTCCCCCAAACTTATTTCCTGTTTTACGTTTCACTTATCGTTATGCTACCGAATCTATTCAGGCTAACCGTACTCGCTAAGCGCTCCCTTCAATCCATTAATCGCTGTGAGTATACTCGATCCCTTTTTTCTTTAAGCACATTTGGGTGTTACATACGTTACGAATATTCAAACTACAACTATCACACTACTCAAACTATTTGAACGCTAACCGTTAATGCATGTTATACGTGGCTTATGAATGCTTGTTTGTTATGTTTACACATGGAATGCTGTCTACCTGCCTTAGCAACGATAGTACTATAGTTTGGACTCAGCACCCGTTCACTCGGGGGTTGTTAAGGATCTTTTACTTGCATGGATTACTTTGGTAATCATGTATTGCGAACTGCCTTGGGCAGTCAACCCGCAGTCATTGGTATCGATGGATCTATGTCGATAACTAACGTGCTTCATTTCACTATGTGTATGTGCTGGTTATGCGTAAACGAATTCGAACTCTATATACTATTATCAAACTTGTATGCTCACCTTTACATTTTATGTATTGACTTTATTTTAGCGTATGTGACAGGTGTTTAGGTTGCTTGAATGCCTAGCCCACTGTGAAATCGAGGCTAGGAAAGGTCTAGGATGCTCTCTATGCTGTGATGAAATTGAAGCTAGGAAAAAGGGGTCCTAGAAACCAACAAATAAATTATCTATGTTTAAATCTGAGTTGTCGGAACAGAATATTTGCCTAGATTTTATCTGTAATAATTTGATTACTGTTTGAGACATGGTATGGGACATGTTAATTTAAATTGAATGGTAATGATAATTGTTATGGAAACTTCTGGACAATCTGTTTCGCTCAGTGCCATGCCCTGATGACTCCGCCATCGGTTGGGGTGTGACAGATTGGTATCAGAGCCATAACTATAGGGAATTAGGCAAGACACGGCCTAGTCCGGGTCGATGTCTTAGAAACCTAGTCTATAGTTAAGAACCAACAGACCGACTTGTGCATATCCGTTAGGGATTTTGTATGAGCCTGCTATTTCTCGCTATTCTCGCTTATACTACACTCACACCACACTCGAATTTTCAACTATGAGTGGGCAATGAGGTCGAGAATAGGTGTTAAAACCGCAAACTCTCGACTGAAGTTGCTTACTGAGCTCGCATTTAATTACAAGCAAGGGGAAATTATACCAAATCAGGAGTGAAATCCATATTTTGATGAATAATTTCCTCTATTTTATCAAAACAGGGACGAAGTTGTTAAGCCAGGGGTGAAACCCTAACCTTGACGACTTGTTCCGCACCTTTTACAAAACTCCCACCAAGGTATCGACGGACTCCAACGACCTGAAGTCGCGACATGACTAACGGAACGTGCGCCAAACGCCCAAGAATCGAGGCAAGGGCATAATTCCGGGGGTCAAACGTGAACAACAAGTCCTTGTGAATAGTTGAACCACCTTGGGTAGTCGAAGTCTACTAGCCGCGGACGATCTACCTCTCGATTTTTATGCATTTCAAAGATAGTTTGCCGATTTTATATGTGCTTTATGTGTCATTACTCGTTTACGTGCTTATTTTGACTCCAAACGATTGCATAACGACACATTCGACGTGCGAAATCCGTGAACGTACGTGACCGAACACACTAGATGTACAATTTACCGTGATTCTTGTTAGGTCCCGGTTTTGACTCCCGAAATGATTGCGTAACCGAACGTGTGACGTGCGGAATCCGTACACGAATGAGACCGAACACACGAGACGTAATTATAACTGTGATTCTTTGATAGATCTGAAAACATACAAGAAACGTGAATCACCTTTTGCCTTTCTCTCTCTAGCACCTATCTCCTCAAATGTAGCAAATGGCAAAAGTGTCAAAAGTTGCAAAAATCTTCAACTCTAACCCTAACACATCTATTTATAGGCCAAGTCTTATAAGAGATTTCCTCTTATTTACAATATTGCCACCTTGCCTTTTCTATCTAATTATAACAATATAAGGCCTAGAATTAGAAAGCCTTAATTACGATTTGAGATAACGGAGGCGATAGACAGAAATGCTCCAACAGCTTATAGTACGTCCTTTTCGAACGATCGCAGACCTGGAATGATAGGTTTCTGTTTTCTGATTGCCTCTATTGGTTAAATGCGTATGTGTTTCTTTGCTTCTGTGCTTACGTGCTTAGGTACTAAATGATATTGTGTTCTACGTGCTATATGATTATGTGATTTCGTGATAAGCACTTACGTAAGTATACGTGTTCCTGAGCTTTAGTAAGTAATAGACGTGTGAGGTGAGATTCGAATACAATGTGATGAGTCCTGTGACGATGTCTCTTGCAGACCATGTCGTCTGGATCCCGTCATGCACTCTCTCGTCAAGAAAAGAGACACAAACGCCTTGCTTCTATCATCGCCAAAAGTGTGGCAAAGGCCGTGAGCGATGTTTAAGAAAATGCCAGCAAGTCATCCGAGGAATCAAGGACCGAAGCTCCTAAGGCTACCGCAAGACCTTTCAGCTTCAAGCAATTCAAGTCGTGTAGGCCAAAAGAATTCACTGGCGAGGGAGGTCCTACTGCACTATTTCGCTGGTTTGATTCCATTGAGGTTACTCTGTGACAGAGTGGTTGCCCTGATGACCTCCAAACTCTAAATGCTACCGGCGTTTCCCAGTCCCGTGCTCTAGACTGGTGGACGGCCGAGAGGAACAAGCGAGGGAACGATGCAGCCTACGGTCTGTCGTGGGATGAGCTCAAGGAAATTATGCTAGAGGAATTCTGCCCTCCTCACGAACGTCAAAAGCTAGAAGATGAATTTTGGCACATACAACAAAAGGATGGTGACAATGCTAGTCTCACTGCTCGTTTCAAACAGCTCAGCATTATCTATCCCGACCAAGTCAAGACCCCAGAGATCACCATCAAGAAGTACATCCGGGCCCTGCCCGACTGCGTTGCTGATTTCGTGCAAGCGGCTAAGACTACGACGATCGAGGAAACTTATCTGCTAGCCGCTGAAATCAACGACAAGCGGGTTAAGGCTGGTGTATGGGATAAGACTTCGAAGCATCTGCATCAAGCTACCGCTACCGCACCCATTGCTGAACCCACCTCAACAAGCAACAAGAGAAAGAACAGCTCCACCAACAAGAACTGTGTGATTGCTGCTGCACCGATTCAAGTTGTACCTGCCCAACACCGTCAAGTAGCGGCGCATGTGGCCAATGCACCGCCTGCAAAGCGTGCATACACTGGACCACACCCGCTCTGCCCTACTTGCACCTACAATCACCCAACTACCATTCCTTGCCGTTTTTGTGCCCATTGCAACGTATACGGCCACTTTACTGCCAACTGTCGTATTCGTCAAGCTCCTTCCAATCAAGCTCTACTCACTGCCCCACAGGGTCAACAAGCTCCTCCGGCACCCGCAGTCAAAGCCAGAGCCTGCTTCGCATGTGGCGACCCGAACCATTTCGCCAACATGTGCCCGAACAGGGCTGTGAAACAAGAGCCTCAGCAACAGCAGCCACAGCAGCAACAACAACAGTAGCAACAACAACAGGCCGAGGGTAACGTCACCTTAGCCGAGGGTAACGTCACCTTCAAAAGAGGGGCCTACTACAATAACTAAGATAATCTCTTAAAAAGTGCAAAAGTGCGGAAATAATCAAAGGTTACACTATACACGAGTCGGATCCAAGTGATTCATCTTGTCTATCTCTTTTTATTTTATTTTATTTTTCAGTATTTTAGTTAGTTTTTATTTTTCTAGTTTAAAACCCTTTTTCTAAACTTTTTGATTTGATTAGACGTTGAGGATAAACCGGTATTAAAAGCTCTTGTTGTAACACCCCGTGTTTTCACAAGTCAAAGTCAAAGTCAAGGTCAAAGTCAACGACCGATTTCGCGCAACTTGACTCGTAGAAACTTCTTGTTTTTATATATATTATGTGGAGTAAGTGTTGTTAATTGCAATAATCGATGTGTGTTAATCGTTATTCAATCGATCTACGACTGTGAACTATAGGAAGTAACAATGCGATAAAGTTAACTAATCAATAGTCAAGCTATGCTAACCGAATCGACATCAAATCGCAACTCGAGCTACGTATTTGTACTTGCTATCATACCTGTGTGTGCCTTATGTGTTACCTGTGCATGTTTATTTATGTTGTGTTGTGTAATCAAGCGAACCCAATCGAAACTCGAATGCTATCGAACTCGAACTCGAATCACAATCGAACTATGATAGATGGTGGAAAATAGATTACGCGAGATACGAAGTAGTTGGGACTGAAAGTAATTTGATTAGGAAACCCTATCGCATCGAACCGCTCGAAATCGAAATCGAAATAATCAGAAATCGTCGCGCAAAACACTCGAAAGTTGCGACAGATCGATCAGGCTTCCCAGCCGATCGAACAGCCAGCCGAACGGACTACTGTCCAATCGGACAGGCTGTCCGATCGAGCTGCCAGCCGATCGGCCAGCTCTTTCCTCTTTTGTCATCCTATAAATACCCCTATCATTGTCATCCCTTACCACTTTTGGAAACCTCTGTTCTACCAGCACGCTCAACTCACCAGGAGTGATTGCTTGGCAAGCCTATGGTAGGAGTAAGTTCCATGCCGCTCTCGAGTGATTCACTAAAATACATATTCGGCCGAATGTTGAGTGATCCCCCGTGAGGTATGTGAACTTGTATATAAATGGAATTTTAAAAAGGCATGTTATGCCCTAATAAGTAATTTATCTTATGTAATGTTTTAAATAAATCATGACGAATAGGATTGTAAATAAATAGAAATAAAACTTAATAAAGAGTCTTGGAAATCCCGACACTCTATGACAAGCCCAAAACCTTCTCTTCTACCCATTCCATTTGAGAGTGTGAGCCACAAAATAAAGAGTTTTGCTTGAGGACAAGCAAAGATTCAAGTGTGGGGGTATTTGATGTGTGCAAAATGCAACATATAAATTACATCAAAAGTGGCATAAAACTAACCATTTTTTAGTACTAATGTTGGAAAAAGTATGTTTTTGTCTTCCTTTTGTAATTTCAGGATTAAATGAACTCTGTTGAACAAAAGAAGCAAAAAGGCAGCTAAATCTAACATAAATACAAGAAAAGGAACAAACATGGCATGCCCGACCCCCTGACAGCATCTTCCCAAGCAAAAACAAGAGAACAGAAGGCTGAACACGCCCCGTGCTCAGTGAGCACGGGGGCGTGCCCAAGTGTCTGCAGAAAAGATAAAGCTGTAGAAGCTTCTATCACCCACCACGGGGGCGTGCCCACCGGACACGGGCCATGGTCAACTCTAAGATTCGCAGAATCTGGGGAAATCTTGATAGTACAGATACGCTTCTGCACACGGGGACGTGCCCACTGGACACGGGGGCGTGGTCAACTAATGCAGACAAACTGCAATTAATGAAGAAAGAGAAATAGGATGGACACGGGGCCGTGCCCAATGGACACGGGGCAGTGCCCGAGCGTCTGTTCAGGCTATAAATAGGGGTGCTTGGCTCATTTGCAAACCATCCCTTGGCACACCACCTCTCTCACACTTCACCCACACTCCATTACCACCACAACACCATCATCCACCACCATCATCCATCATCCATCATAGAGTGTGTGAGTCGTCTCGGGATCCAAGATTGATCGTAAGAGTTCTTGACAATCGAAGGCCATGTTTGCCTAAGTCTCTTACATCACTTGGTGAAGACAAGTGTCTGGTGTAATACTTTTTATTTTTAATCTTTTCGCACTTTTTATTTGGTTATGTATTTATGACTTTAATAACTAGTTTCATATGTTGAAGGTGATTCTTCCTTATCGTTTGTCCGTGGTGTCTTGGCATTATTTTACTGTCTATATAAAATAAAAGATTTTCACCATTCATATCTCCACGGTCTATATGGAGATATGTTGGCTACCTGGTCGGGGGTTAAGGGAACGGTTTGGTAAGAGTCTTGCCTTGTTCAGTGTATAGATCCTACAATGACCTGGGTCAAATTTGGTAGGACCTCCTTCAATACCCACCGGTATTGGATGGCGGGGGTCAAACTCTTTGATCCCCTCATATGTAAGCTACTATTAATACTTTAACCCGGCTACTTAGGACTGTATCCCTGCTGACTCAGACTACTTAGCCGAGGGTAACGTCACCTTCAAAAGAGGGGCCTACTACAATAACTAAGATAATCTCTTAAAAAGTGCAAAAGTGCGGAAATAATCAAAGGTTACACTATACACGAGTCGGATCCAAGTGATTCATCTTGTCTATCTCTTTTTATTTTATT
Organism: Helianthus tuberosus; assembly: GCA_030545235.1. Lineage (NCBI taxonomy): Eukaryota > Viridiplantae > Streptophyta > Magnoliopsida > Asterales > Asteraceae > Helianthus > Helianthus tuberosus. The sequence continues at coordinate 204,047,438 of CM060395.1, read as the reverse complement.
TTATTTTTCAGCATTTTAGTTAGTTTTTATTTTTCTAGTTTAAAACCCTTTTTCTAAACTTTTTGATTTGATTAGACGTTGAGGATAAACCGGTATTAAAAGCTCTTGTTGTAACACCCCGTGTTTTCACAAGTCAAAGTCAAAGTCAAGGTCAAAGTCAACGACCGATTTCGCGCAACTTGACTCGTAGAAACTTCTTGTTTTTATATATATTATGTGGAGTAAGTGTTGTTAATTGCAATAATCGATGTGTGTTAATCGTTATTCAATCGATCTACGACTGTGAACTATAGGAAGTAACAATGCGATAAAGTTAACTAATCAATAGTCAAGCTATGCTAACCGAATCGACATCAAATCGCAACTCGAGCTACGTATTTGTACTTGCTATCATACGTGTGTGTGTGCCTTATGTGTTACCTGTGCATGTTTATTTATGTTGTGTTGTGTAATCAAGCGAACCCAATCGAAACTCGAATGCTATCGAACTCGAACTCGAATCACAATCGAACTATGATAGATAGTGGAAAATAGATTACGCGAGATACGAAGTAGTTGGGACTGAAAGTAATTTGATTAGGAAACCCTATCGCATCGAACCGCTCGCAATCGAAATCGAAATAATCAGAAATCGTCGCGCAAAACACTCGAAAGTTGTGATCGATCAGGCTTCCCAGCCGATCGAACAGCCAGCCGAACGGACTACTGTCCGATCGGACAGGCTGTCCGATCGAGCTGCCAGCCGATCGGCCAGCTCTTTCCTCTTTTGTCATCCTATAAATACCCCTGTCATTGTCATCCTTTACCACTTTTGGAAACCTCTGTTCGACCAGCACGCCCAACTCACCTTTTCTCAGATTTCTCTCGATTCCGGTAAGTTTTCGTCCTAAATCTTGTACTTTCTTGATCTATACACACTCCTACACCTTTCTATCTTTTAAATCTTAACTTTTAACCGTGAAATCACCAAGAATCAATTGTTCTAGGATGATGTCATCATGGGCTCTTGAAGAACTTCATGTTTTGGCCTCAATCCACCAAGAATGACTTGGATCTAGCCGATTTCCACATAAACAGACAAGGATCTTTTATAGATCTAAACATAACCACGGTGAAAAGGATTGGAATATGGATTTTCCAACTTTCTCCCAACTCTTTTTCACTCTATAACTTCAAACCGGTAGAAACGGAACCTGAGCCGGTTTACAAATCACTTCGGTGGTTGTACGATTCAAGATCTGGATTCTATCCACAAGGTTAACCGACTTCGAGTTAAATGTTAAACTTCGTTCCGAACAGACGACCGACCGGATTTGGGTGATTCCTGTCTGACCCGGGAAACCAAGTAAGGACGAGGCACCTATGGTTTTACTCGCTGTCAAAATACCTCGATAAAACGACAAACGAACAGAACAACCAAGTGCTAGACAAAAGGAACTGATCAGGTCAGGATGCTGACCGATCGGACTGTTTTCCGAACGAACAGCCAGCCGATCGGATAGTCAGCCGATCTACCAGCCAGCCGATCGGCTAGCACTTGGCCCCACTCAACCAATTTGTTTTGAAGAATAGTATTGAACGAACTATCCTTCGATCGAACTATTGTCCGATCGGATTACTCTTCGGATCATGAGATGCGATGCTTCAATACTTGATCAATTTTCAACATGTTCAATGCACTAGAAGTGCCACCCGATCGAACAGCCGTCCGATCAGGTGACACCCTGTTGTCCGATCGAACAGCAATTGTGCTATTCGATCGACCGACCTGAAAGGCAAAGATACTTCAATGTTTTAAAATGCTACAACGAAAACTTCAAAAGTCAAGCCATCATACACAAATACATCCTTCCCAAAGGAAGGAACAATCCACTCGAACAGCCATCCGATCGGGCTACCAACCGACCGGACAGCCGTCCGAACAGACTGTCAACCGAACGGTCAGCCATCCGATCGGACTACCGTCCGATCGACCAGCTGTCAGACTCCCCCAAACTTGTTTCCTGTTTTACGTTTCACTTATCGTTATGCTACCGAATCTATTCAGGCTAACCGTACTCGCTAAGCGCTCCCTTCAATCCATTAATCGCTGTGAGTATACTCGATCCCTTTTTGCTTTAAGCACATTTGGGTGTTACATACGTTACGAATATTCAAACTACAACTATCACACTACTCAAACTATTTGAACGCTAACCGTTAATGCATGTTATACGTGACTTATGAATGCTTGTTTGTTATGTTTACACATGGAATATTGTCTACCTGCCTTAGCAACGATAGTACTATAGTTTGGACTCAACACCCGTTCACTCGGGGGTTGTTAAGGATCTTTTACTTGCATGGATTACGGTGGTAATCATGTATTGAGAACTGCCTTGGGCAGTCAACCCGCAGTCATTGGTATCGATGGATCTATGTCGATAACTAACGTGCTTCATTTCACTATGTGTACGTGCTGGTTATGCGTAAACGAATTCGAACTCTATATACTATTATCAAACTTGTATGCTCACCTTTACATTTTATGTATTGACTTTATTTTAACGTATGTGACATGTGTTTAGGTTGCTTGTATGCCTAGCCCACTGTGAAATCGAGGCTAGGAAAGGTCTAGGATGCTCTCTGTGCTGTGATGAAATTGAAGCTAGGAAAAAGGGGTCCTAGAAACCAACAAATAAATTATCTATGTTTAAATCTGAGTTGTCGGAACAGAATATTTGCCTAGATTTTATCTGTAATAATTTGATTACTGTTTGAGACATGGTATGGGACATGTTAATTTAAATTGAATGGTAATGATAATTGTTATGGAAACTTCTGGACAATCTGTTTCGCTCGGTGTCATGCCCTGATGACTCCGCCATCGGTTGGGGTGTGACACTTGTGTCCTTGTACGACCTCGGTATCTTACCAACACTATACTACGCTCACGATGGGTGCACTTGCCCATATGTGTGTTTGGTGTTAGTATAATATCGTGTTTTATAAATTTAAAACTTGGCTAACGTGTAAAAAGGGCTTAAAATATACTTAAATATATATCACACCACACGTGCATCAACTACATGTGATCTGCACAAATAACACAACCACGAAACAAGAAAAAGAGAATAAAGCAAAAATAGACCAAACACTTTAAACAGTTAATCATTAAATAATCAAGCAAATCTTGACATGATGCGCATGAACTCGCCGAAAACGGCGCCAAAATTTGATTGGAATGTCGCGATCCGATCAAAGATAAATTTATAAGTCCTAAATACCTCAAACAAATAGTAAAGTAGCTGGCAGGGTGTCGAACCACAGAGAGTTTATGGTCCGTGTCACAATTCAATCGATTATTGGTTATGAAATATTTATTAAGCTTGCTATTTAATTATTTTTGGTTTGTTTGTTTGGTTTGAAAAAAGATCATATTGAACCGACAATTTAATATTAACTACAAGAATGGTTCATTAATTAATGTTAGGATCTGAATTTGATACTTGTAAATTAGTTCAGATAAAACAAGCAAAATTGATTGCAATAAATAATAAAATTTACAAATAGGAATATATTATCTACAACTATTTTTTCATATCTAGTCAAATGATTACAAAAGTTTTACAGAATGATTCTACAATCTCCCCCTCTGCCTGATCAATCACAAAACTATTTGTACAAAGGAGAATGTGTGAAGTGATAAAATAGATCTCTAACGGGTGAGATCTATGTGAGATCTATTTATACTAATTTAGTAAGTACAAAAGCTCTGTTTGTGATTGGCTGACATCACTCTGATATAATCAATTAGTATAAACTTCAAGCGTTAAATGCAATTAGTCACAAATCGAAACTAAAACAAATGTTCAAACCCTAGAAATCTTACAAAATCTACACCGGGGTGAAATCCAAGGAGATTAGTCACTCATGGTACGCGAGACTTGAACGCCGGATGTTGAAAGCTAAGAATGAGACATTGGACTTGAATCTGGTGACTTAATGATTAGGTTAAGATGTGGACAATGATTGGGTGATATGTGAATAATGGGAACCAAGAAAAATATGAAAATAATAATGGTCTCCAATAATCTTAGGACAAAAATAAAAATGATAATGTTAGATGATGATTGTTGATGAGTTCAATAGTGATGCGATGATGACTTTTTTTTTTTGAATTGTGTAACCCCCTCTTTCCAGCCATCCAAAACAATAATAGCCTCCAAGAAGATTTAGTCAATAGGTCAACATATTGACCGGTATGCACTGATTAGCATCGGGATGTTGGGGACTGGACTTCTCGGCGTCGCCGACACATCATTAAGGGTTGACGGTCTAACTTTCTGTCTACGGACTCTGCCCTTGATGCCAATGGCGTCGGCAATGGCCAAAGGCCAATTCACCGATGCGGATAACAAGTTTTGTTTCCTTTTTCATGTCCGGTTGGTCCTAGCCTCATCCCGATCTCACGTAAAGCTCCCGAAATGCTCATTTAACTCCGTTAGACCTGCAAAACGCAACCATATCAAAATAGATCATTCGCAACTCAAATTTGCACAAAACACAAACTTAAATACGTATAACACCGGACGTTCAACCACATATAAATTAATTAATTAATTTTCCACATTAAATTTAATCAAATGTCATAAATTGATGTCCGTTTAACAAGTTCGTCGTGTCTAACTAGTTGTTTTTGGATATAAATGTTTATAATTTTAAATAATAATTAATCTAATGTTTTAAATAAATAGTCGGTGATGTTTAATTTCGATAACTACTTTAACCTTCTAAATTAAAACCTTTAACACAACACCCTACTGTTCCCAAATAAGACATAGAAATCCCTAACACCTTAAACTCTAGTTTTAGTCATTTAAATTTTAAACCTTATTATATACTTGAAGAAGCATGTCCGATTATTGATGATCCGGTTATAGCAATTATCATTACAGTCGGAAAGAATGATATACAATGCACCCCTGCAGAAGTGATTGCTATGCTCAGTGACCTCGGAAGGGTGCTTAGAGCGTTATTTATGTTCCCCGCAATGTCTTTATAATTGTGGGACAAGTACTTGGTTTTTCATCAGTGGTTGTGTGCATCTATTACCAAGATACCCACTGGAGTAGTAGTGGATGAATACATCTATTACCAAGATGCCCACTCTTAGCGCTGTATAATTTGATCATCTGACTTTGTTATTATGAAAAATATTTCGTGTCAGAGTTGTTTTTTACCGTGATATGCAGTTCAAATGCAGTGGTAATATTTTGTACCGTAATATGCAGTTTAAATGCGGTGGTATGCTATGTTTACAAATGTTTATATGAACACTTGTAGATATCAGAAAGTGCTTTATAACCCGCGCGGCGTTAATGAACACTTGAAAAACAAAGTGCTTTCTACGCGCTTGGCGTGAGTGAACACTCATTGAGATAATAAAATGCTTTATACGCGTTAGGCATGAATGAGCACTTTATGTAAGCTACTACGTGCTTTTCTGGACGCACACTAGCATGTGGAATGCTTATAGTAGGTGGCATGTCTGTTTACCTCGCCGACTGTGGCGTGAGGGTTTTCTTTTATCCATGTCGCAGACTGGCGTGGAGAATACATATCCGAATAAGTATTTTTCCTGTCGCATAGCGTGTGGAATACCTATTCGAATGATCAAGTATATTGGTTTCGTCGTGCGTTTGTCTTGACTACCAAATTGAATATGTTGTGTCGAGTGGTATAGTTGTAGGCCAAATGATGTGAGAATTATAGATATCGTCTGGCGTATTGAAACACCCACATTATATAAGAACCGATGCGGGATAATGTGTCGTGGATATCACCTTAATGGGCAGCCTAAGAGAAGATTATCACTTTTAAGGCGTAATGGCGCTATACCCTGCTAGTCCCCCAGTTCAATGCTGCTAAAGTATCTTAGTAGGTTTGAACTTGATAGGTACTAAAAAGAAATCGACAAGTAAACATGTAGTATATACGGACCATCATATAGAGATATATGTATATAGTCAAGTGAACCAAGGGCATGCAATGAGATACGAGGCGCATTTGAACAAATGAAGGTGCGTTGCGCCACTAAATAAACAATAAAAAAGAATTGTACCTGGAATTGCGTTCCTAAATATGTAGCTCAACATAATGAACTCCAGCTTAGGTATATCCTTACCAAAGTATAGCTTGGTGAGGGCGTAAATGGCGACAAGGACCAACCTACAAGTAAGAAGACTTGACAAGAAGTTGTCCAACCGATATCGCGTTGTTGGAGAAGGGTTTTCAGGTGTGTAAATTGAATGCTCGAACCAAGGTCTTTGGTCTTGGTGACTACGTTCCGTAGTGCTTGTAGCGTTACACGGTCTCCTTCCCTTGTTTCAATGTTGCTTAGATAATGTTAGCAGGAGCGTTATGTGCTCGAAGTGTCATGTTGGAGACAGCGAGAACATTATCAGGAAGACTGTCTAGCTTGAGGATGTCTATTCCTACCGACGTGCCTCTCGGTTTTACTAAGTGCCTCTCGGTCTCCCAGTTTATTGCTGCTTAAATAAACATTGGTAGCATTGAAATAACAAAGTAGAAAATTGCATTATTTGTACGTATACAGAAAGTTTTCCAAAACACGTCCTACTTAGACAAGGACTATTTTATGTACAAGTCGAAATAATCGAGCTTGGTTGTTTTTTAACACATCTTGCCCATGGCGGTATTATACTGCGAAGATAATAGTCATGTAGTTTCGATCATTTTGAGGAAAATGATTTACGTATGCTCTTTTTAATGGTAGAGGTTATCTATGCCACCAAATTTCAAGTACCGGATCATGTTAGTTAACGTAAATGCATGTCCATGATGTGGGAGATGATGTGGATGTTGGGGAGGTTACCTGACACCCCATGAATATATGCTCATATATGTTTAAAAGTAGTGCAACAACGGTTGTACGGTCTCGTGCTATAAAGCATCGGTACGTGTAAAATGTGGTGTAGTATAAAGAGGAGAGAATTGAACCATTATAAGTGATCTGGTTCCGTCAAAGGCTCTAGTAACGCCGGTGTATACACGGGTGGATGAGTGGCGACGTAGGCGCTATGGCGGTGGCGTGACTAAATGCGGCACAACCCCATTTATAATAATAGGCCAGAAGGTTGGAAAGTATATCTTTCTGCATGACAGCTGAGAATTTCCAATAGGTACTCTCGCGTTTTGTTGTATGGTAAAATAAATTTACAAGCGTGACCAAAGTCGTGACTTAGGATGGTGCTCACCGGAGATGGCGCGAGCAAGTAAGGTATCCGCCGGAGATGGTGGGAGTGAACGAAAAAGTCCGCCTGAGTGGCGGGTAGAATGAAAGCTCCAGCCATAGGCGTGGGTCGGTAAAAAAGCGGCCGCCTGAGTTGAGGGTGTACAAAAACATTCGCTAAGGTGGCACGGGTGGACCGGGAGTATCCACCGGAGGTGGCGGAGTGGATAAAAATGTTCGCCAGGGGTAATGTGGTGAACCGAAGCCTCCGCCATAGGCGGAGTGGATAAGTAATCGTTCGGAAACGACGCATGTGGATAAAAACGACCGTTGGAAACGTTCCGCGGTGAATAAAAGCTTCCGCCGGTGACGGCGGGTTGAATAAAATCTTCCGTCGATAGTGGCGGGTTGGGACGACCTCGTAACCCAATCGGTAAGGCGTCTAAGAGTGTGCTGATTAAACAGCAAACCTCGCTTGAGAGTGCCATATGATAAGGCTTTTCGAGTTTCAACCAATGCTTGAGAGGGGATTATCAGGCCAAAAATGGCAAAAGAAGTGTGTGCTAAGAATGGTGCAGCAAAGGGAGTCATTGCCGGAGTTGGCGCGACCAAGAGAGGTGTCTGCCGGGGGTGGCGAGATGAATAAAGTTGAATAACGACCGCCATGTTCTGGCCTGGCACCTGATAAGATAGACCAGCAATAAGCGATTTGAAAAACAAAAGCTCGGCTAGCCGTTATCTCGATATTTTCTTGTCTTTAAATAAGGATCATTTAACAGGCATCATCCTTAGATAAGCGTAGTTTGGTGTATAATTAAGCGGCGCCCAATCTTATGAACGTTTTTAATGTGGTCCAATAAAAGTGATATTATGTCACCATAGTCCCTCATTTCAATGCATTGCCCATACGGGTACTGCGCCTACTTGGGTGCAGCGTCGTACGTTTCGGTGCATTACGGTGTCTACCATGTATGGTGTGTAAACCTGAATGTCTGGTTTGAATGCATAGTAATGCTATCGTTTCACACCATGCAAGTCCACTTAATTCATGGGTTTCAATTATATATTTCTGATTGTAGGTAAATTTGCTTTAGCCATGCCTATGGCTAAAAGTTGTGGTGTCATGGAATACATGCATGTTAGTAAGAGGGATGAAATAGTCATAAGTTGAATATAGAAAAGATACATGTACCTTGAACTTTGAATTTAGGATATGTTGGTATGGTGGTGAAAATTTTTCGTCCTATCAGTCTGGGCCCAGAGGCGAGCCCAGGAGTTGTTCTTCAAAAACATTTTTGTTTCGCGGGTTCGTTTTGTTGTAAACTTGTAGTCCGCCTATTTGAGAAAGGAATAGTCTGACAAAGATGCTTTTGCCATCGTACATGAGTTTCGCATAGCTTTACGCCTTTTTTTTTAGAGAATATAAGTGGCAAGATTGGTCATTTTGCGCTGGAGGTTTCGGAATACTTGCGATGTGGTATGTATCTCCGGAAAGGTCATAAGTTGTTTTCACGCTTCATCGCCATCCTCATTTTTAAGCGATCAGAATGTGATTCATAGGAACACAATTATATGACATTTTGTTAATGTGAACAATCGCTAACACATGTGTATGCATATACGCAAACGCGCATGCAAATATACTCTGTGTTAGAGTAAGGTGGTAACGGAACCGTCTAAATTGTGTTAATGAGGACACACGTGTGTAGAGAGACCTTCAAGCATAGTTTGCTTTTTTATAATAACTCGAAAAGGATGAGTATATTTTAGCATTAAACTTGCGTTATGCCTTGAAGTCAACATTATATATGTGCGTATGTTTTTCCAACATTCAACACTTAGATTGAGAAAGCATTTGATTACATCTGATATCGTGTATGCATAGATGCATCATAAATTGCACAATCTATGTTAATATTTCACTTCTAGTTACAAGGTTAATCTTAGATATATGATCAAACGTGTGAGTATTGTGAAGAAAATAGCATACCCAGTTCTTGATTGGTTTATTTTTAGAGAGGGCGGTGCGTCTAGCTCGAACCTGCAAGTTTGATTATTCTATGGGGGTTTTTTGCTTCGCTACGACGTCGTACAACACGTGGAGTAGTCCGCCATGTTTAAAGATTTCCGCTCTGGGAAGTTTGCAAATGGCATAGGGCGCGACTTTTGGTTAGACGATTTTGTATCCAATTCACCTTACGCTAGACGTAGCGTGAACTGTTGGGTCATATACGAATGTGGCATGACCCAGAACATCGTATGGCGGTCCCCGGGGGTGGTGTGACTAAGAACATCATACGCCGGAAACAGCGTGACCGTTCCACTCGTGCGTTATATAACAAGCAACAATCGAGATAAGACCACAAGGTTGTCAATGCGTAACCTCCCATGTGCTCAAAAGCCAAGAGTTCTTAATGAAAAGGTTCTCAATGACGACGCAAATTACACGCGACGACTGGCGGCGCGAAGGCCGGTGTCGAGGTAAAGAAATCGAGCGTCCGAGGCGGCGTGTACAAGAGAATTTTTCGTTGGAGGCTGTGTGGTAAAGAAATTGAACGCCAGGAGTGCCACGACTTAGGATGTCCTCCGCCGGAGACGGCGTGAACAAGAAAGTCTTCCGCCTGAGGCGGCGTGGTAAAGAAACTAATCGCCGTAAGTGGCGCAAACAAGGATGTCTTCTGCCGGAGGTGGCGTGCCCACTGGAAGTGGAGTAGTTTATAATGCGTGCACTGGAGTGAAACTTTAAGGAAATTTATTGATGATGCACAAGGTATAGAATATTAAGAACTTCAAGAATATAGAAGAAGACTGGTCCTTCCATAAAGTCTGTATAGTTCCATATGTCATACTTACAATACCAAGATATGACAAAACTAATAAGATGAAAAATTTTAGCATCTCTATGTTATTTTCCATGCTTTAGTATGTGTACATTAGCATCTCGTATATCTTATCTATGCTTTATTTTATTCTTAACTTTTGCTAAAAAAGTCAGATACATGTGCATAGATACAAAATTTTTCAAATCGATGGTTTCTCATACCAGAAACCGTAGGGTTTAAATCGAAAATACAGATGGTTAGGATAGACCTAACAAAATCATCATAACAACACGTGTTACTTCGAAGTTTTAGCATGAGAAATTGCGTACCCGATTTGAAGGGGGTTTGGATGCAGTAATCGTCTTGGTTAACCTCGAGATTCCAAACCGGCAAAGAATAAAAAGACAAATCTAGAGATTACCTTGAGAAAAACGAGGCGTGGTCCGTTGACGGTCCCACGGATGGCGCCAATGAAGAAGCATGTCCCGAGCGGGTCGGTACTTCTTCGGTGATGGATACGAACCTGGCCACACCTCGTCTTCTCCGTCTCATTCTAGACCTGCAAATAAGAAGAAGAGAGAAAAACGGGGATGTAGAGACGACCGGTAGGGGAAGAATCCCCTGTTTCCAGCTACAAAAGTATTTGCCCCATATTGGATGCCCTAATAAGGAGGTAGAGACCTCCTTATATAGGAGATATGGGAAACCCTAACCTCAATGGGCCAGGCCCAGTTAGGGGTTGTCTCTACAAGCCCACAACCTAGTGTAGTATATAAACTACAACGCGCTGGGCTTCGCGGGTTAGTACGCAATAATAATAATATTAATATGCAAGGCGATAAATAACGTGTAGCCATTTTGGCCGGGTCAAGTACCTTACCTCGTCAATACTTATTATAATAGGGTAGCATTTGGGATTTTCTCCCAAAATCTTATGTACTTATAGTTTGTTTGATTTGCTTGCACCCTAATTAAGGTGAGTACGTAGCCCCTTTTCAATTTTTTTTTTTTTTACTTTTGGGGAAAACATATGCTTATTACTTTACATTTCAACTACTTTATGGCTACATGTGTTTCTAAATGCTTTTGTGTGTAACTTGTTTGGATAACTCCACGTGTGCATTCATTAACTGTGGCCTAACCAAATAGTGGTATATTATAGCGCTATAAGTTTGACAACCCATTCATGCTTCAGGTGTGTGTTTTAAACTTTTTGTGTAATCTGGATGACCATTGTGGAATGATAGAATCTACCAACTACTTTAACATAAGGTTTGAATGTGCCCATCTATGTTAGTGAAAAAACAAAATTGTTTTAGTTATCATATATTGCCATGCCTCAACTTTTACCACGTGCAATAACTATAAAACCTATGTTTCTTATCAACGTCTTTGAAGTTGACCTTTGCATATGTTTTCACGTGGTAACCATTGATGAATTCAAGATATCTATCACATAGGACTCATGTTGTCTTGCCTTAGTTTAAACTATAATTGAAACATTTGTTATGTTAGTTTTGGAACAAGTTTGTTTGTTTGTTTGGTGTTTGTTATTAGGGTTGTTTGTTTACGTGGGACAATGAAATTTTACATTTAATAATATATCGCAACTTTGTTTAATACCATGTTTTTTGAGCAATCTACTACGCTCCAACATTTTCGCCATCGATTGGGGTGTTACAACAAGTACCCCAGACCTTCCCTAAGCGTCCATACAAGCAAATCCTAAAAAAAGCGCACATAGAGAATAAGCATGTCTTATCTATTTTTAATAAGCTTAGATTTAATCACCCAAGTTTAGCTGTTAGGTAGCGTTTGGTATTCAGGAATGAGAGGCGGAATGGAATGTACTATCGAGAGAGAATGAAAAAATGTTTTTGGTTGATCAAGGTAATGGAAGTACCCATTACATAAGGCATTACATTCCCTCAAAAAACTCAAATTAATTTCATCCACCCCCTTTTTTTTCATTCTATTCCCTCTCTCACCCATCATTGCCACCACCCGCAATACATCTCTACTACCCATCGTTGCCACCCCTAGTCGTTGCCGCCGCCACCCACCACCACTGACCATCGCCGCTGTCTCCGCCACCCGCCGCTGCCACCAACTCCAACATCCACTACCACCACCCATTGGCGATTTTATTCCCTCGTATTTTCCTTTCCAGCCTACCAAAAAACACAAAGTAATGATTTATTCCGTTCACATATGGTAACCAAACAAGACAATGGAATGGTAATGATCCATTTCATTCCATTGGTTCCATTACCTCGGTCATTTAATTCCCTTATCCATTGCATTACCCTAAACAAACCCTTAGTCGCTTTGTTTGACCTAATCATCCACCCTAATTAGCCAATTTAGCAATCACCAAAATGTGTGTGTTTGTGAGAGAGAGAGTATATAAATCGTTGTTAACACATGAAGTGTATAAAATCATCAAAATGTGACACGGGTTTTGAGGCGAGGGATATACGCGTCAATATAGTTTAACAACATAATTATGCACAATATAGTCTTTATTATGCAGAAGTTATTGCCATAGTTTCAACTTTGGATGGATCTACCAAAATGTTGTTAGAATTTATTATGTGGCCCAAAATCGAACTTCATGAAACTAGAAGGCACGTTTAGAAAACTTAACATACAATTTTCCACATAGGTGACCTGTGCAATTATATTCCACTGTAGTTATCAATCAAAAAATGTGTGAACGTCTTCGAGTACCGGAAAAAAAATCCTTTATTTTGAATTGAGTTAATTACTGTTTTCATCCCTGTGGTTTGTTAAAAACCATTATTTCAGTCCATTAGTTTAAAAAATGTGATTTCAGTCCATGTGGTTTCACTTTCGTAACCATTTCAGTCCACCTCGTAACCATTTCAGTCCTTGTACTAACAGAATAAATGGATTGAAATGGTTACGAAAGTGAAACCACAGGGACTAAAATGGTTACGAAAATGAAACCACAGGGACTGAAATTGCAATTTTTAAACTAATTGACTGAAATAGTGATTTTTGACAAACCACAGGGATGAAAACAGTAATTAACTCTTTTGAATTTAACTTTGTTTTCGGTTAAAAATGTTGACAGAAGATAACACAAATCAAAAATAAATTAATATTCAGTCTTCAACAAACAACAATATTAGAGAGAAATAAAACAAAATATATATGATGAAAGAAACTTATTGAAAAATTAAAAAATAAGTGAAGCGGCACTTGATGGATGGTTGAGTAATATTCATCATAGTTTTTTATACGAAGAGAAATTTTAAAATTTTCAACATACACATTTAGAAGTGGATGAGGTTAGCGGGGAATAGTTTTGATAAGTGGTTGGCCACTTTTGGCGGCCACTTTGACTTTTGAGTTTTTTTTTTCTTTTTTCATACAATAGTTATTTATAGGTGATGCCAAATTACTATTTTAACCCAGGTGTAAAATTACGATTTCGCCCTTGATTCAAAATAAAATTTTGCTTTTGTCCCCTGCTTAAATTTACGATTTTGCCCTCAGTTAAAAAATACAATTTTGCCCCCAGTTCAAAATAAAATTATGGTTTTGCCCTCAGCTCTCATGCCAAATTACGATTTGGTTCCGAGTTTAAAATTACGAATTTGCCCCCAGCTAAAAATTACGATTTTGCCCGCAGCTAAAATATTACGATTTTGCCACCATTTCAAAATAAAAAAAATGGTTTTGCCCTCAGTTCAAAATATTATTTTACCTCCATTTTAAAATTACGATTTTACCTCCGCTAAAAATTGCAATCTTGCAATCATTTTTTTTTCTTTAGCAAAACCATGGTAGTGTTTTATTTTATTTTGTTGACTTAATTTTGTTTTTATTCATGTCAAACAGCTGCCTAGCACTCACTAATTGATCCTGACAAATTATTGTTTTGCCCCAACTCTAAATTACATGCTTGTCATCGTTTTAGTTAAAAATTTTTTATCATAACTATGGTACTGTTTTTCTTTAATTGGTTAACATGATGTATCTTTTTTGATATCGTGTTATAGGTAGCATGTATAACTAACCGACATAAAGGCGTACATATTATTAACCTAAGAAATACTCGGTTTAGCGCCCCGCGACGCGGGCCGCGCATAACTCTAGCTGCCTAACACTGGCTCATTAGTCCTGAAAAATTACAGTTTTGCCCTGAGCCCAAAATTACGGTCTTATCATCGTTTTTTTCATAGCAAAATTATAGTAGTCTTTTTTTAATTGATTGAGAATTATTCGGCTATTGCCCCGTAACGCGGGCGGGGCATCTACTAGTTATAATTATAATTATAACTATTATATTTATGAAAACGGATGAACTATGTTTTTTCTTTGCTTTTTGTCTTTTCCTTTTTTTTATAGTTTTTTGTTTTGTTTTTTTTTTTTTTTTTTTTTTTTTACTTTTTTGGCCTTTTGTCTTTCTGTTTTTTTATTTTTATTGCATGAATAGTGGTGGTTGTGGCTATTTGTTGCTTTTAGTTTTTTTCTCTGCTTTTAACTTTTTTTATTTGCCTTCTCTTTTATCTTTTTTTTATTTTTATTTATATTTTTGTATTATTTTACTGTTTTGTGATTTTTTTAGAGTAAATTATGGTTTTAGCCCCTTTGATTTATAGCCTATTGCAATAATTTACAAAATTCAAATGTCTTACGATTTACATACTAGGATTTCTATTTTATTGCAATTTTAATCCACCAAATTAACTTGGTCCATCTTCTAGCTAAATCCTAATCACATAAGAGATATGTGATGGGCAAATACGTAATTAACCATATTGAAGGAAACAAATATTTTTTAAGTCCAAGAGATTCTTATGTTCATAAATAATTAATGTAAACTATACAATTTTGGTAATAAAATTAAAAATCCCGTATACATAAATGTCTATAAAGTTCACAATTACAAATTAAACATTGTACCACAAGAGTTTTGGTTCTACTCTTTACCAAAAAACTTAGTTAACATACTTTTGATGGTTTGAACAGGATTCATTTTCATCATCTAAATATGATCCACCAGTATGATAATGAATATGATGCAATCTATAAAATGTATAAATAAAAAAAGTAAAATCTGGTGACGTGCTGATACAACTCGAACTAACCATACACAAAAATTATTTAGTAAAGTTCAATTTCCATTGTTTACGAAAAAGATTTAATTGGTGATATATATATATATATATATATATATATATATATATATATATATATATATATATATATATAGGGCAAGGCTAGGTAGAAAACCCTATCTATATGAAAAACCTTAGAAAACCCAACCTCCCGACATTTTTTTTTTTTTGAAAAAATTAACACATGTAATATACATGTTTTTAGGAGTTTTGGGCCAAAAAAATCAAAAAAGCGCCGAAGGGATCTTTTAAAAAAAAAAAAAAAATTTCAGCAATTTCTGTCATTTTTGGCTAACACGTGTTAGGCGACCGGACATGGCTGAAATTTGTTTATTTTAAAAAAAAAAATCCCTTCGGCGCTTTTTTGTTTTTTTTTGGCCCAAGACACTCTAAAACATGTATATTACATGTGTTATTTTTTTCAAAAAAAAAAATGTCGGGAGGTGGGGTAAAAAGGCCGGGAGATTTGGGTTTCCAGAGTTTTCTACCTAAATGTGGGTTTTCTGTCTAGCATTATCCTATATATATATATATATATATATATATATATATATATATATATATATATATATTTATTTAAAATAGTTATCGTCAATATCATTCCACGCGAAAAAGAGCAATTACAAAGCAATGGCAGGTAGTCGGGCAACAAGTTGCGCCGCAACCCCCTTTTGAATAGAAAAATCAATTCTACTAAATACAAAGTTTGAAACCTTTAGCGACGAAGAATTACTATTAACGACTTTTTGAACCCGATTCAAAAGTCGCACAGCGTCAGGAGCGAGACCACCAAAGGTATTAAACGCAAACGGGACAAACACATGTTGATATTCCAGGCAGGCTTTCTCATGTTTTGCCACTTTGCTTGCCTCTGCCTTGAGCACCGCTTGCCTTACGACAAAGCCCTTGTCCTTGGAACTTCAATCTCTACTCAATTTAACAAAAGTTCACTCCGTGAAAGCCTTGTTGATGCAATTGGGGACAAATTTAAATTAAAAAGAAAACGAATCATATACATCAATATTAAATCGATACACACTTTTGATGTTGAATTCAAAAACTGATTGTATACATAAAAATTTATATGAATTCAGTTCATATGCTATTTTGGAAAAAAATGATTGTATACATAAAAATTTATATAATTCAGTTCATACGCTATTTTGGAATGTTGAATTCAGAAAATGATTATATACATAAAAATTAATATGAATTCAGTTCATACACTATTTTGGATAACTTTAGTTATATAATTTAATTAATTTATTTTTGAATGGGTTAAAAACTTAAGCAGATGCAAATGTAAATTAAAAAAATATAAGGTTTCTTCAATTTTGATGGTTAATTATGTATTTGTTCATCACATAACTCTCATGTGACTAAGATTTAATAAGAAGATGGATGAAGTTAATCTAGTGGAGTGAAATAGCAATAAAATAGAAACATTGGTAGGTAAATTACAAAACATTTGGATTTTGTAAAATATTGCAATATGCTATAAACCATAGGGACCAAAACCGCAATTTACTGTTTCTTTTATCTTTTGTTTTTTATAGTTTTGTATTCTTTTACCTCTTAACTTTCAGCGTTGACATATACAACCTTTTAACTTTATAAAAACTTTGTAATCAAGTTTTATGTGTTTATTTTTATTTATATGTTGGTATAAATTAAAATTGATTTGCGTTATTTTGCGTTTAGACGTAAATTTTTCGCAGAAATGAGTTGGGTCAAGTATAATATGTTCTCATCCGTATAATCATGTACGTTTTCAGTTAGTCTATATTTGAACATACTTTTTTTTGGAAAATGAGTCGGGTCAAATATAATACACTTTCTCACTTATTTTTATTTATGTTTTCAATTTCTCTATGTTTTGACGTAAATTCTGTTCGAAAACGAGTAGAGTAAAATATAATACGTTTCCATTAAACGATATAAATTCGAGTCACTTTGCGTTTTGACATCGCCGCAATGCGCCATAACTATTTTCTTACGTGCTTATTTTATTGCTCGTGTCGGTATAAATTTAAGTTGATTTACCTTTAGATGTAATTTTTTTTTCCAGAATATGTCAAGTAAAATATAACACGTTTCTATGCTTATTTTTATGTACTTTTTTTTTTCTTTCTTGATTTTTTTTCTAGACTTTATTATTTCTATTTTTATAATTTTCTTTATGTTTAGTGTTTTAGTTTTATGTTCCTTTTTTATTAAAGTTATATTTAAGATAACTTTTAAGTTTTCATTTACAATTAATTTAAAATCAGCCCATCTCGCTGTCATTATTAAAGTTATATTTAAGATAACTTTTAAGTTTTCATTTGCAATTAATTTAAAATCAGCCCATCTCGCTGTCCAAATTAAATTTATTTTTATGTTTTCGATCAATGTAAGAAATGTTTCAATATTCTTTTAAATTTATTTGTTTCGGTTGATTATTAAATTGAATTAGAATGGATATCGAACGAAGCCTCACAGCGTACCGCAGGTAATCTCACTAGTATATAACAATTTTCATATATACACAATTAAAATCTAGTTAATAATAAAGTATTAATTAATTACGTGAAGTGTCTAATCTATACTATATAATAAAATAAACTTATAGGGGACAAATGTCATTGGAGCTATCTAATTTTTTTTGTTTTCCCGCCTCTCTCACTATCATTATCTGATAAAGATATCATAAAATTTCGAAACTTAGAAGGTCAGGAAACGATAAAATGCACACTAAAATGCTGATTTTTTATAATTAAAAAAAAAATACATCATCTGATAAAAATAGAACAAAGTTTTGAAACTTAGAAAGTCAGGAAACAATAAAATGCACACTAAAACGTTGATTTTGACGTCTCAATTATAGCTACAAACATTAAGTGGTTGTTAATGATGCGTCTTAATTATAGCTACAAACATTAAGTGGTTGTTAATGTTAAGAAAAATGGATAGTTTTGTAATACAGTAGAAAGAAGTACAACAGGTTATTTATTAATATTAATTTCAACGGTTATTTATATATAATTATTCTCTTGGACCAACTGATCATCGCCTTGGTAAGCTATTACCTCACCAACTAGCTAATCAGACACGAGCCCCTCTTAGGACGGATTCCTCCTTTTGCACCGCCTACAGAGTATTAGCAATCGTTTCCAGCTGTTGTCCCCTCCTAAGGGCAGGTTCTTACAGCTTCTAACCTAATAATAAATTAAAAAAAAAACAAAGTAAAATGTAATAAAAAGTATATAGTATATCAAAATTCATTTTTTTCAAAAGAGTAAATTACAAAGTTCGTCCTTTATGTATGTCATATATTACAAAGTATGTCATTTATCTTTAATAAGCTCAGAAAACATACTCAATGTTTGTAAATCCTTACAAGTTATGTCCTTTAGTCATAACACAATTAGTTTTCATGGTTAAAGTTGACTAAGTCAACCCCACATAAGGGTATTTTAGTCATTTTATCCTAAATGTTATAATAAATAATCATAAAACCAATAAACAATTTAGATTTAATATTAATTTACGTACTCTATATGTAAATATATACATACAGACATTTAATATATACATTCTCCTTCTCTCTCTCACCTACCCCCACCACCACCACCACCACAACTCACCTGCCACCACCATCACCACCACCACCACCGATCTGCCACCACCACCACTTTCACTCTCTTACTCTACCTGCTCTCTCTCAATCTCTCTCTACAATATCCTCTTTCTCTCTCTCTCTAAACTTCCGTCGCAAGGATTTTGGAGAATCAAAGCAGTCTTGCTTTGAATTAATTGTGTAGCTAATCAACCACTTACAATTCAGCAATGCAGTTCGGAGGCTCTGACCATTACACCCTCAATCTTTCTTTCCCACAACCACACAATCCCCCTTACATAAAGGGCAAATCCGTAAACCCCTCGTCTATTTATCCTCTTGAATATCACCCAACAAAATATCCACTTTCTTCTAAAACTAGTGATTTTCCGACCATCATTTCCCACCGGAAAAAATGGACTCCTTCATGAAAAGCGTCAAAACCGCCACAGGCACCGGCGGCGACGACAAAAACAAAACCAACCCGCCACCATCACCCAACTACAGCCAACACCACCGCCTTTGATTTGCGATTACAAACAACGTACCTGAGATTGGAATAAATTAGGGTTTTCGTTTCTTGCAGGTTGCCAAGATCTCACAGATCTGAGAGTGGCGGTGCCCGGGTGATGGTGGTGGTCGAGTGGCGGTGGTCGGGTGGCAGATCGAGTGGCGGTGGTGGCCGATCGAGTGGCGGTGGTGACAGATCGAGTAGCGGTGGTGGTTGTGTAGAACAGAGAGAAGTATGGGTCGCGGTGGTGGTTGTGGCAGATCGGTGGCGGTGGTGGCAGATCGAGTGGCGGTGGTCGAGTGGCGGTAGTGGCAGATCGGTGGCGGTGGCAGGTACTTTCTTCACTTCTGAGTTCAAACAGGGTAAAATGGAGCAGTCTTGCTTTGAAATATATATATACACATATATAATTCTAAAATTATTTTATTTATTGGGTTTATGATTATTTATTATAATATTTAGGATAAAATGACTAAAATACCCTTATGAGGGGTTGACTTAGTCAACTTTAACCATGAAAACTAATTGTGTTATGACTAAAGGACATAACTTGTAAGGGTTTACAAACATTGAGTATGTTTTCTGAGCTTATTAAAGATAAATGACATACTATGTAATAAGTAGCATACATAAAGGACGAACTTTGTAATTTACTCTTTTCAAAAACATATATTGACGACTATGTATGTTAACCGATTACATTATATATATTCAGCCGTTTAATACATGTGTTTATTATTAAATCCATGCAATGCATAAGTTTTTAAAGATGTAACTTTTATATTATTTAGTATATAAAATTATATTTAATCACCCCATGTAAAAGACTCCATAAAATGTCACGTGACAGTTTCTCCTACACCCTCAAACATTCCCATTAAAAATATTTATTTTATTTTAGTTTAAAGATTAAACATAATACCGAACTCAAACCAAATTTCTTCGATACTAGATATTATATTCTAATTTTAAATTCTTTAAATCTCCTAATATTTTTAAGCTTATGAATATAAGATATACTAGGTTATAACCCCGTATATTACACAGGTTGAAAAAAAATGTAATTTTACATACTAAATAAAAAACAATGTATCTTTAAAAACCTCATTTATTACACGGGTTGAATAAATGTAATTTATATACCAAATAATAAAAAAGTTAAATCTTTGAAAACTCTGCGTATTACACGAGTTGAATAAATGTAATTTTAGATTAATAGTATATTAAATAAATATAATTTTGGATTAATAGTATATTAAATAAATACAATTTTTGATAAAGTCTTATATATAAATTTTAAGTGATCAATATATTTGATAAATAATAAAAATACTAATAATAGTAAAAAATCTAATTTATATACTAAATAATAAAACAATATATCTTTAAAAAATCATTTATTACACGGGTTGAATAAATGTAATTTTATATATTAAATAACAAAAAATACTAATATTGGGGTGGTTGTCCATTGGCAAAGGCAAAACTTTCAAACACCTTGGGAGCCGGAAGTCTTGGGTTCAAGTCCCACAAACAACAGGGAATAAAATAATTTGCCATTCAAAAAAATATTAATAATAAGAAATATTATATCTTTAAGAACCTCCTCTATTGTATGGGTTGAATAAATGTAATTTATATACCAAATTATAAAAAAGTTAAAAAAAACTTTGTGTACTAAACGAGTTGAATAAATGTAACTTTGGGTTGATGGTATATTAAATAAATGTAATTTTGGATTGATGGTATATTGAATAAATATAAATTTGGATAAAGTATTATGTAATTTTGGATTGATAGTATATTAAATAAATATAATTTTGGATAAAGTCTTATATATAAAAAATTTAAGTAATCGGTATATTTGATAAACAATAAAACAATAATAATAATAGTAAAAATAAATCTCATACATGTATATTATCAATTAAGTAATCGACATAGATGTTATCCAATAATTTTTTTTGTATTCAATTAACATTTTTTTAATTTAATATTATTTATAATTATTAGAACTTAGAAGATAAATATAAGAGAAAGGCGAAAAACCCCAAAAATAGGTGCCTCCAATGAATAACACGTGTCACATATTGGTTTCATTTATTATATAGTATAGATTTTAAAACCTATATCCTTTAAACAAATGATAAATGCAATGCTCCAAAAATTCGAATGTATATATTCACTATATGTTCATATATGATATATCATGAAATAAATAACTAGGCTACGTAACCTAGTTAAGTGTATGGCAAAAACTATTAAAGAAGGAAAGTTATGCCAATTATGTATTAGTATCAAACAAGAGGGACTAAAGGTGAAGATTTTGGGGTGGAGTTCTAATTAAAAAGAAAACAAAATGCAGAATTTTGTGCGTGTTACGTGATATGGAGAAAAAGAGGGAAGAACACCCTCTAAAACCTAACCACAAATTCAGCAAATTAATGGAGCAATTGATGTTGATCTAGTGCATGAACATCAATCTTTTATCACCTCTACTTGTTAAGCATAAGGTATGCTACAATTTATGATTTGGTAATTATTGATGAAATGGGTTGTGTTCAATCCGTGAGTTTATGTGAAACTAGAATGATAATGAATTAAAATCATCTCATGAAACATGAATCATGCTCGAATTTCGGGTTACTTTGATGTTTTAATGAAAACCCACTTGTGGAAGTAATGTTATGAAGATGATGATGTTGCATGTGCTAAATTGAGTATAGTTTTGATATGTATGAAGCTTGATGTTGTAGATTATTGTTAAATGAATATGATTAGAATGAAAGTTATGTGAAATTAGTTGAATATGATGAATGAAAGCAAGAAATAGGTAATAAAGTATGAATGGGTTGTACATTGTGCTTAGATAGTAGTACGCACGCCAAGTGTTTAATGAAATGTCTAGGTGAAGTTAGAATGTGAGATTATATGAAATAACTTGATAAATATGAATGAAAATGATGTAATTAATAGTAAACTAACATGAATAATGTTGGAGTTATGTTATACTAGTTACCTTGGATGACATTGCCAATTGTAGAATCACAAAGCATTAGCATGTGAAAGTGTGTGTATGCGAATGTGTATGTGTATATAATTAGGTGATCATGTAATTGTATATGCCGTACAATACAAGTATGAAATGCGTAGGACGTTAATACAATGGTCAACCATGTTAAGATGAATACATGTTCATAAATCAAAAGTGTGTAAGTAAGACAGTTGACTTTCTAAAAGTCAACAATGTATGAATATCATGGAATGACCCTTGGACACGATTGTTAGAGTAGAGAGTTAATGTGTTATGTGCTAGATGATTTATGTGTTATGCATGATGATAGTTGAGTTGTGTGGATTCGAAACGAGATGACTATTAGTATATGTCTTATTTATACGGCATTTGACTAACGAAAGTCAATGATTGTATGAATTGAAAGAAAATGAATGTTTGTATGTATGCTTACATAAGCTAACAATGTTGTGAACGTAATGATATGTAAGGACGGAAATCTTGTCAATTGAGTCAAGCATGGATGGCTATCGGGTCAAGAGGAAGCAAGGAGGCAAGTATGAACATGGATGCTAAAGGTAAGTGATTTCCGGAATCACTTCTTATTTTATAATTGAAGTTTGGTTTGTTGTATATAGGGAACCATGTAAGAAGTTACTGGTAATGGTAAGTACCAAGGTAAGTTCGTATGAACTTCGTATATCCTTAATGTAAATTAAGATGATAGTCTCATCACGTTAATGGAATGTTCATGATGTTAATGGAATGTTCATCATGTTACTGAAATATTCATCATGTTACTGAAATGTTCATCACGTTAATGGAATGTTCATCATTTTAATGGAATGTTCATCGTGTTAGTGAAATGTTCTTCATGTTACTGAAATGTTCATCATGTTACTGAAATGTTCATCATGTTACTGAAATGTTCATCATGTTAATGGAATGTTCATCATATTACTGAAATGTTCATCGTGTTAATGAAATGTTTATCATGTTAATGGAATGTTCATCATGTTACGGAAATGTTCATCATGTTACTGAAATGTTCATCACGTTAATGGAATGTTCATCATGTTAATAGAGTGTTCATCATGTTAATAGAATATTCATCATGTTAATGAAATGTTCGTCATGTTAATGGAATGTTCATCATGTTAATGAAATGTTCATCATGTTAATCGGATGTTCATCATGTTAATGAAATGTTCATCATATTAATGGAATGTTCATCACGTTAACGGAATGTTCATCATGTTAATGAAATGTTCATCATCTTAATCGAATGTTCATCATGTTAATAGAATATTCATCATGTTAATGAAATGTTCATCATGTTAATGGAATGTTCATCATGTTAATGAAATGTTCATCATGTTAATCGAATGTTCATCATGTTAATGAAATGTTCATCATATTAATGGAATGTTCATCACGTTAATGGAATGTTCATCATGTTAATGAAATGTTCATCATGTTAATCGAACGTTCATCACACGTTAATGGAATGTTCATCGTGTTGTTGGAAGTTAATCGGTTATGTTTATTTGTAACTGCATCGATTTGTATTGATATGTTTGTAGGTAAGGCTCAACTTTAGATGCTTGCGACGTTCAAAGTTTGATATTTGAATATGAATAAGTGAATGTGACTTGTATGCATGTATATAGATATGGAACTGTAGCGTGTGTAAGTAGTGTGAACTTGTATGTACACACATATGAATGGGATACGTATGAATATACTTAGATATATGAATGTGTATATGCATGTTGTAATCTAATGATTGTAGAGCACTGGTATACGTATATGTGAAGATGTGGGCTTTCAACATGTTTGAGATTACGTATTCCTAACCATGTTACTATTGAGAATGAAATGAGGTGTAGGTATGGGAACGCCGGACTCTCGAGGAATTGATTTTGGACTCGAGTAAATAAAATTGAGAGGATGTTTCAATGGAATACATTACATAATTAGATTGTGATATAGCCTTTCAAGTATATGTTTTAAATTATATATGATGTCACCATGTACTAATGTGTTGGTTATATATGGTGACCGCAGGTTAGTCAGATATTCATGATGGACAAGTGAACGAAGGTCTAGTTGAAGATCATGGATTGTACGGGAAAGCAGTCACGTTGTTTGTAACTATTTGTTAACATAGTTGCATTAAATAAATGATCAATGATGTATTTATGTTAAAAGGGTTGACCTAAACGGTATTCAAGTGTGTTAGATCAGTTAAAAGAAAGAAATTTTACGGTTCCTTTTCCGCTGCGTCGTTTTGGGTCAAAGCGTGATAAGGGTCTTACAATAAATAGCTATCACAAAGTCTGTAATAATTTTTTATAGCATTAGTATTCATATCCCTTCATTCATCTCCATTTCTATAATTACATAAAAAATCGATACATTTTATTTCTCTTTTTCAATAAAATAATAAATTTTATACCTTTATCATTACATTTTCTCTTTACTCCACTCACAACCACTTTAAAAAATATTGAAAAAATAATAGCGCTGAACAATGTTCCCCAAATACACAGATGAACATTTTCCTTCTCATCCACTCAAAACCACTTTTTATAATATTCAGAACTCACTCACATAAAAATGCAGAACGAGATATGAATGCGCCCACATCCCTCGCATCAAATCTACCATATAGTTACATTAAAAACAACTACATTTATCTCTTCTTTCAATTAAATATTACTTTTTATACCTTTGTCATTATCTTTTTTATCTTTTCCATTCACATCCACTTTCAAAATATATTAAAAAATTATAGAGGGTGAACAGTGTCCTTCCGAATATACAGATAAAAAGTAAAATTTTCCTTCTCCTCTATTAACAACCGCTTTTTAAAATATAAAGACCACCCTCACAGAATTTGATGGAATGGATGTGCATATAAAAAAGTAATATTTTAGTAAGTTATTACTATTGGTTTTCGAATGTTAATATCTATACTAATTAAAGATTCCTGTCATGTGACATTTTCTCCTTTAATGTAAGTTTTTTATTATTAACTATTATTATTAATATGATATAATAATATAAAAGATATTGATATAATAATTCTAATACTATTTATATAACATTTATTTGCAACATTTATATGCAATGAAAGTTGTACATTGTGTTAGCATTATTGTACCACTTTTGTTGGTTTTGTCATATCATTGGGCAGTGAAACTGTGAAAGACACATACCCATTGCTCACTGAGACACGCATCACTAATCCTCCCTCGTATCAAAACCCTAAACCCATCTTCCTCACACAAGCCTGGATAAGGAGAGATTGATCTAGAGAAAGAGAATCAGGAGAGAAAGAGTGATCCGCCCACACTCTGGCGGCCGCCGGTATCGATGACGACTGCGATGATAGGGGTAAACAACAATGAAGACCATCGCCCATTGACACGATGATGGTCCCGGCGAATGGTACGGTGGTTGTTGGTGACGCATCAGACCCGATCTCCGATGACATTAGATAATCTCCGACAAAAGTACTTGGTAATGAGGTACACACTCTTTAACCCGATCTTCGGAGACATTAGATAACCTCTATTTTCTTGCCACTGTAAGTGGCTTTGTGTTAATGACAGTGTTACATTTTGATTAAAATATCTCTGTTTCTTTTTTCTCCACTTCAGACTTGTATTCTTAGAGTTAATCTACACTGTGATGGTTGCAAACATAAAGTGAAGAAACTTCTACAAAGAATTGATGGTATTCTCTTTTTTTTTTGTCATTTCTTTACCATATATGAACAGACCCTCTTGCAATTTCAGCTATATAGCTCATTGTTCTTTCTTTGGGCAACTGTAGATGGCAGCTAATTAGTCTGATCTTTTCTGTAATCTCTCTCTTTCTCTGTTTTATATATATACACATATATACATGTATGTACAATAGGAATATTGAATAAAGGTGTCATCTTTTTCTCATTTGTGGGGACTTTGTTGATGTTTTTTTTGTGGAATAAGGGTTATTTTCTGATGTGGGTATAGTATAGGTTACTTTGATGGAATGTTTTTTATTAGGATTGTTTTGATGTTGCTCACAAGATGTTTGATGTGTTAATTGAATGAGTTTTGAGAATTGTCTTTTTTATTTGTTTACTTGAACTTTCATGGTAGTTGGTCAAGATTTAAGTCTCTGAATATCAACTTGTGACTTTGGTGACCAGAAGATTGCTTAAACTTAGCTGCTAGCATCTATCTTGCTCAAAGTTTTACTTCATTGTTGTTACTGCATGCTAATATTATTTATGGGATCTTTGGTATTTTATTAACTGGCAGCATATAAACTAAGATTCTTTTGTGTCTTTTTGGCATATCAGGGTGGTGGTTTTGCTAGTTAATTTCAGTGGGTGTTTCACTGAAGGAGTTAACAATACCATTTTTTTAAAAAGACCAGAGGTCGTATGAATTTCGTCTATCTTGACATTCAATTCCATCATCAGGAAGGTAGCAGAAATCGCTTTAGAAGATGCAATTAAAGATGTTAATTCTGAGCCAACTATTCTTAATGGAACCAAGCTAAAAATCACCCTTCATGACTTGATTTCTTAGCATGATGGCGGGTAAACATTTTCTTTGTTTTTCATTGTAGTTTTTGTTTGTATACAATTTTAACATAAGAAGTCACTGGCGAAAGATATACTTTCATTAGATACAATTTCATTTCGAGAAATGAAAACAATCTGAACAGGCTTATCTCTCAGGTATTAGACAAAATGCCTGAATGAAATTGCATCTGTTTGAATTGGTGTTTTTGTAAGTAATTATGTAATTGATGGCTTGTGTTGTTACAGGTTATCTCTTCTTTGACCACATGCTTATATTCGATGGGGCACTGAATGTCAATATGAATGACGGGTGGTCTGTAGGACAACCCTTAAAAGGTCTAAATGTACGCACATTCCATGCTTTATTCAGTTAATTGCTTGAACTTGGTAACCACTCTATGTTTGATTATGCAGGTGCTAAAGTGCTTAAGATGCGGGACTTATGATGCTTGAATGGATGTGGGAAGATGGCATCGTTAAGAGGTGAAGAAATCAAGCTGTGGTGAAGAAATAAGAAGTCAAGTACACTCAGCGCCGTAACCTATGGCTGAGGGCCGTAGGTTACGGCCCCAACCTTTGCATCAAAAGTTATGCCGTAAAACAGGAGAGGCTTGCCGTAAGAAACCACTCAGAGCCGTAACCTACGGCTGAGGGCCGTAGGTTACGGCACTCTATGTTGACTTTGGAGTTGCTGACAGCCGTAACCTACGGCTGGGAGCCGTAGGTTACGCCTCCGACTGGGAGCCGTAGGTTACGCCTCCGATTGATCCAAAAATGTAACTCTCGCATTTAATTGTCATTTTGAGGGGATTTATGGAGTCTTATCATTGGATTTCGGTTACTACTTCTTGGTGGACGAATTTTGGTGAACTTTTGGGGAGATTTTGGCAAGGAGAACACTAGTTAATCTTGGGTTTTATGTTGGTGATTTGCTTGAACATTAAAACAAGTTTGATGATGTTGATTCAAGCCATGAGTGGCTAAACATTTGTGATTATCCTGGATTGAAGGTTTACTTTAGACATTTCATGTTTGATTTCATTATTTCTAGAATAACAATCTTTATCTTAATGGTTTGTTTGTTATGGTGTGTGATTGCTTGTTAGTAACTTGTTAATTCTTGCGTTAAACTAATTAGAAACCATACGTTCTTGGTGCCGTTGGCAATCGAGATATCATGGGTATAGTTAGGCTTGGGTAAGGGTTGATTGATCGTCGGGTAACAACCTCACGTTCTAGGAATCTGAGTACTTAGTTCCCTTTCATCACTGCAAGTAGTCACACACGAGCTATGTCTATGTAGCTCTTTCTAGTAGAAAGTATAGCATGAATGTCAATTGAAACTGGAAATCTAGGGTGATCCTTTGTCTCTAATTTGTCTACAATCAAAATTTTCTCTTGCAATTTAATTAGTTAAATTTAGTTTTAAAATCACACAATCCAACTCTTGATTTTACTTTTCTTGCATTTAGATAAATTTAGTAAATTTAGATAAACTTTGAAATAACACATTTTCCACAAACTCCCTGTGTTCGATACCCACTTACCGCTATCTACTTAGTTGTATTTGGATTAAATTTGATTGTGACCACGACATCACGTCAAATTTTGGCGCCGTTGCCGGGGAGTAGTGCGCAACGTGTGTTATTTTATTTCTTTTCTTTTTAAGTTTGTTATTTTTCTGGTTTACGCTGGGTGTGTTAGTGTGCAGGTATTGACAGGTGCATGCGTACTAGGAGCTCTCACAAGCTTTCACCATTAGCATTTGATCCGGAAATCGAACGAACTTTGCGAGCAAACAGAATTTTGTTAAGGGAAAACACAATTAGCGGTTCACCAACAACACCAACTACACCAATTACACCACTGAGATACATGGATCCACCACCACCACTACCCACTACGGGTGAACCTACTCCATCATTTATACCAACATCCACTCAACCTTCACCAAATACCACCATTCCACCAAATACTACCGAACCCACCATAATTCAAAATGTTACACCAACCAACACCACACAACCCATTACTACCCAAGAAGAACCAACCATCACCTTTAATCCTTCCACTACTATACCACCATTATCCCATTTCTTCCCGGGTGCAGGTCCATCATATTCAAGCCACACCATAGCACCAAACTCGACCATTGTTCATGCTACATCGTTTCGACCGTCAAACTAGTCGGGTTTCCAATACTCGACTCTTCCATTTGGGCAATCTTCGGGAATTCAAGGAGATGGGTATGATGAAGGATTTGAGGAGTTTGAAGGTTTTGATGAAGATGGGTATGCTTATGCTTATGGGGGTGATGGTGATCAAGGGGAGTTTGCTTATGAGCAAGGTCAATCTCAAGGAATGTCAAATGTTGGTGGAGTGCCACAACAACAACAACAACTCATACCACAACACATTAGACCAAGGCCACAAGGGCCACCAATGCAACGCCCTATACCATTGCAACAAGTTCGGCCACAAAATGTTCAACCACAATTTCAAAGGCCAATTCAACACCCACCGATGGCCCAACAACAATTTCAACAACCATTCGTACCACAAGGGCATATACCAAGACCAATGGGTCCTATTCGTCCAAGGGGTCGATTGGGTGTAGAAGGCATCTTAGGGAACATGCGAGGGGAATTGAAGCGCATTTTAGGCCGGTAATTACTCACAACCCTTCACCGGTGGTTATTCCTCACAATAACCAAGGAAGAACTTTTGAAGTGAGAACAAATTCTTTGCAAAGTTTGCCGAAATATAAGGGTCTAGCAACGGAGGAACCCTACTTTCATTTGGAGGCCTATGACTCAATTTGCAATACTCTTGGGAGTCAAGGTTTTTCGGCCGATGATATCAAGTTGGTACTATTTCAATTTTCTTTGGAGGATAAGGCAAAGAAGTGGTTCTACACTTTGCCTTCAGCATCTATTTATACTTGGGCGGAAATGCAACAAATTTTCCTAGACGAATTTTACACCGCCCAAAAGACTAATGATGCTAGAAAAGGGTTGAGGAGTTTTCAACAACAACAAGGCGAAATGTTTCATGAAGCCTTCGAGCGCTTTAATATGATGATCAAGAATTGCCCACATCATGGAATTGAACTTTGGGAGTTGATGAATGCCTTCCACGAAGGGTTGAGTGCCGAAGATGCTCGTGATTTAATGTCCATTACAAATGGGTCATTTGGCACAAACTATGAGCATGACGATTGGGAGTTCTTGGAGCAAATGGCAATTACATCGAAGAGGAAAGCTCAAGCATCAAGGAGAGCACGACCGGCCGTTACCCGAACACAAGTGCATGCGGTTGATGATGGTAATGTTCAACCCTCTAACCAAATTTATGATGTTTGTGCTATTTGTAATGAGATAGGTCATGCGGCTGAAAATTGCCAAGGAGGTGATGGGCAATACGAAGAGGTTCATTCTGTACAAGGTCAAGGAGGGGGTGGTAGAAACTATAACATGAATTCCAACACTTACCACCCCGGGTTGAGGAACCACCCAAACTTTCGTTATGGGAACCCTTCAAATCAAGCAAACCCGAATTTCCAAGGAAACCAAGGATTTCAAAGGCAATATCAAACGGGTCAAAGCTCTTCGGGTGGAAACGAAGTAATGGAGATGTTGAAGGCGATGCAAGTTGAAATGCAACGAATGAATCAACGTGATGAGGTTCGGATGCAAAAGGACGAGGCCCGTGATAAAGCGATTCAAACTTTGACCACCCAAATGGGTCAACTTGCAAGTGAAGTGGCGATATTGAAGAAAGCAAAAGGCCAGCTACCAAGTGACACGGTGATAAATCCCAAAAACATTAAAAGTGTTAATATCAATGTGGTAAGCACCGTTCCTAGTACAAAATTTAATGAAACATTGCTAACTTCTTCGTCTCAAGTGAATGCAGGTTTGGAAAAAGATGCCGAAATCGAGAATGATAAAGAGTATGGAGCGCCAATCGTGCCTATCCGAGTGGGGAAACTAAAAATTCCTCATGCATTGTTGGATTATGGGGCGAGCATGAGTGTGTTACCGGGTGAGCTATATGACATGTACGATTTCGGTCCGCTTGAAGATGTAGACACCATGGTGAGTTTGGCGGATGAGAGTTGGAGGCGTCCACGTGGAATGGTTAAGAACGTTATGATTCGGTTGGGAGAATTGGAATACCCAGTGGATTTTCTGGTTTTAGATTATGCTACTACCACAATGGCGTCACAACAAAGGGCGATTTTGGGTCGACCGTTTCTCTATACGGCAAATGCTCAAATCGATTGTAGAGAAGGAATCATTACTATGACCGAAAAGAACCGTAAGTTGTTATTTGATGTTCATACTAAGATGATTAATTACGATTTTGTTGTAGCAAAGGATATCGGGTATAGTGAAAAGGTGTTTCAAAGAATGAGAAGAAATCACCCACCGGATCGTGAAGAAAGGCATATGGGTTCAAGCAAGAGCGTATTTGATTACCCACCGAGTCAAAACAAGATGGATGCATTTTGCTCAATGGCACGAGGAAGTGATGGAGATGGCAGTAACCGCTTCTTTGAGCCACCTTAAATAGGGGTGGCACGGTCTGGCTGAAGACCTGAAAACTTAGCGCTGCTCGGGAGGCAACCCGAGGTTCTTCACTGATCTTGTTATTTCTTTAGTTTTCTATGTTTCAGGGCTATGGCAACATTCAAGTGTGGGGAAGATGTGCGGATATTTGTGTGAAGGTGGTGATAGGAAGTCAGATTGTCTCCAACATCGGTTGTGTCAAACTTCGCCAGGTCAATGTACTATTTCCTTAGTCTTGTTATGTTCTTTAACTTTGAAATAATGGTAGTTAGTTTGTTTGCTGTTGTTAAAAAAAAAAGTTTGGTGTGTTAAGCGATCTTTCTCTCAAAACCATACATTGGGACAATGTATCCCAAGTGTGGAGATGAGGGGAAATTTTTGAGAATTTTTGAAAAAATTGTTAACCAAGCGAAAAAAATTGTTGAAATGTGAACACTTGATATTGTTTCGCATGACATGCCGACACCCATTCCTAGTCTTTTCTTGGTGAGAATTTGAGCCACATATTATTGTTATTGATATTTCTTTGTTTGAGTGGTGGTGTGTGTCGTGTGTTAATAGAACTTGTGTACGAATTCTTGTTAAATCTTAGAATTAGCATGCTTGTGAAAAGGATAGGGGACTTTTAGGTAGCCTCGTCTAGATGTGTGAGAGTGTGGGAATTGGGGGTTGGACCTCATACGTTACATATATGAGCTTGGTATTGTGAGGGGTGGGGGTTTGGTCTTTAGAAAGCCATGTTTGAGCCTTATACCATTCGGTTGCGACCCAAACCTACTTCTTACAAAACTTTACCTATTGAGATGACCCGGTTTTGGAATTTAGTTTGTGATTGTTGATGTTCTTGTATATATTTTTGAGTTCTTTGCTTAAAAAAAAAGAAAAAAAAAAAGAAGAAGAAAGAAAAAAAAAAAGAAAAATATGAGAAAAATACAAAAAGAAGTATTTAGTTGCAATAGTAGTTAAGATGTTGAAGAAGTTGTGTATTTAGTTGTTGTTTGCTTTGTTTAGTAGTAGAAATAAAAACCGGGTCGAATCAATGAGCTACTTTCACATTCCCACTATTTCCTACCTTTACACCTAGCCTCGTTACAACCCGTAAGTTCCTTTGATTCATAAGCATGCTAGATATTTGTTAGGAGGAGACTTGATTTTTATACAAGCTTATTGTCGCACACACACACACACGCATTGAGTGGATTAGCATTATATGCTAATAATTCTTGTCACCGAGAGATTTTTGTGAGGGGTGTGTCTTGTGGTATGATTGAAAGTTAGTAGAAGGATGGCACATTTTAGCTCGGTTTGCATGATTGATCGCTTTAGTTGAAAATGGTTTTTGAATGAGTTGCTTGGGACAAGCAACGGGTAAGTGTGGGGATGTGACGGGTGGTCCGTAGGACAACCCTTAAAAGGTCTAAATGTACGCACATTCCATGCTTTATTCAGTTAATTGCTTGAACTTGGTAACCACTCTATGTTTGATTATGCAGGTGCTAAAGTGCTTAAGATGCGGGACTTATGATGCTTGAATGGATGTGGGAAGATGGCATCGTTAAGAGGTGAAGAAATCAAGCTGTGGTGAAGAAATAAGAAGTCAAGTACACTCAGCGCCGTAACCTACGGCTGAGGGCCGTAGGTTACGGCCCCAACCTTTGCATCAAAAGTTATGCCGTAAAACAGGAGAGGCTTGCCGTAAGAAACCACTCAGAGCCGTAACCTACGGCTGAGGGCCGTAGGTTACGGCACTCTATGTTGACTTTGGAGTTGCTGACAGCCGTAACCTACGGCTGGGAGCCGTAGGTTACGCCTCCGACTGATCCAAAAATGTAACTCTCGCATTTAATTGTCATTTTGAGGGGATTTATGGAGTCTTATCATTGGATTTCGGTTACTACTTCTTGGTGGACGAATTTTGGTGAACTTTTGGGGAGATTTTGGCAAGGAGAACACTAGTTAATCTTGGGTTTTATGTTGGTGATTTGCTTGAACATTAAAACAAGTTTGATGATGTTGATTCAAGCCATGAGTGGCTAAACATTTGTGATCATCCTGGATTGAAGGTTTACTTTAGACATTTCATGTTTGATTTCATTATTTCTAGAATAACAATCTTTATCTTAATAGTTTGTTTGTTATGGTGTGTGATTGCTTGTTAGTAACTTGTTAATTCTTGCGTTAAACTAATTAGAGACCATACGTTCTTGGTGCCGTTGGCAATCGAGATATCATGGGTATAGTTAGGCTTGGGTAAGGGTTGATTGATCATCGGGTAACAACCTCACGTTCTAGGAATCTGAGTACTTAGTTCCCTTTCATCACTGCAAGTAGTCACACACGAGCTATGTCTGTGTAGCTCTTTCTAGTAGAAAGTATAACATGAATGTCAATTGAAACTGGAAATCTAGGGTGATCCTTTGTCTCTAATTTGTCTACAATCAAAATTTTCTCTTGCAATTTAATTAGTTAAATTTAGTTTTAAAATCACACAATCCAACTCTTGATTTTACTTTTCTTGCATTTAGATAAATTTAGTAAATTTAGATAAACTTTGAAATAACACATTTTCCACAAACTCCCTGTGTTCGATACCCACTTACCGCTATCTACTTAGTTGTATTTGGATTAAATTTGATTGTGACCACAACATCACGTCAATGGACGAGTTTCAGACCAATTTGAAGCCATACTCTAGGATTCATTTCATGCTTTCTTCATATGCTCCTGTTATTTCATTAATTAATATATAACATAAGTATATTGATCAAATTCGTTAGGGTCTAATATATTTCTAATATCATTTTATTAATATATATATAATATAAATATAAAGTATTACTGAATATAGCTATAGAAGGTTGGAAAATTAAGGAATATACACTTTTGAATTTAAATTAATTTTATATAGTTACTAAATTCTATTTAACTTATAGCTGTAATTTAATTTATGATCAATCATATACATAAGTTAATTCTCATTATTGTAGTCATTATTGTAGAAGGTATTTACATAGCTCCTTGAGTTTATATTTGATCGATGGGATAAATTTATCATGTGTAGTTTTCCATTTCAGATTATTCATAATTCAATTTGTTTAGATTGTAAGTTTTAACTTATATATATATATATATACATACATATATATATATTGATAATAGCAATAATTATCTATGATATATTAACATCTTAAATTGTGTTAGTTTATTTCATTTTTCTTTAAATTTCAAAGAAATTGACATTTTCCTGATTATGGGTGGTCTTAAGCAAATTTTTATGGTATTTGTCATCTTTTACTTACGTGAGATGTTTCTTTATTCAACCCGTGTAACATACGGGGTCCATAACCTAGTTATCATTAATAAAAGTTTAGGTTAAATTGTTTAGTTAAATATTGAGTTGGTGGAAGGGAAGGGGTTAGAGAATTTTTTAATGAGATATATATGTTATTAAAGTAACATTTAATTATTTTAATTAATAAGTATCTTTTTTCTTGAACGGTTAATTATAAAATTTATTTTATAAAAAGAGGAGGAGAGTCATGAGTGACGGGCGACCTCGTTATGGTGGAATAGACGCCTAATAAGCTAAGTTGGTTTGATTTTCATTTATTCACCTGTTGCAGATTGCTATGAACTAGTGGGTTAGCATTTGTGTTTCACGATAGATTCGAAACGTATATAAATATAAGCAAATCACGAACGTGACGATAAAAAATGGTGTCATAACGGTATATTTGAAAGTTACAGTAAAAGTAAAACCACGACATTTTATATGAAAGTCAAGTTATTCGAACAAAATTTACACCAAACGTATATAAAGATAAACACAATGACCGCACATTACAACAGGTCGGTTTAAACGTAGATAAAAATATGGGTTGCAATGGTGTAATTAGAAATGAGCGTAAGGCAGTTTTAAAAAACCGAACAATTTAAAAGAGGTTTAAAACAATTGCTCGGTTTAAAACAACGTTACGAAAATTCACGTCGAAATTATCCTATATATTAATAAATGAAACTTGTGAATAGTAATGGGTGGACACGTGTCCACCCATTGTTGGTTATTTTTTTATACTGTCATCATTTATTTGTATTTATAAGTCATTTAATACAGATGTGTTCAACAAAAAATGTGTTGGTCCAGCGGTTGAGGTGCTAATTAACTAGCATTGAAGGTCGGGTTCGAGTCTGCTCTCTGTGGTTTTTTTTCTTCTTTTTTACTCACTTATCACCTGTCCCTTTATCACACGCTCTGTAAAATCCTAACATACCGCCACAAATTCATCTTTACTTTCTATTCTCTCTCTCTCTCTCTCAACAACTCATCTGAGAACCTCACTCTTCCTTCGTTGTTTGTTTGTAGATTACGGCGGTGTTTTAAGATGATAACGCCGAGAATGGCTTTACCAGCGGGTGAATCATCGTCACCATCATCTTCGCTTCTTGGAAGGCTGTCGACGCATGCTCAGGTAAACTCTATTGAACGCATTTTATATGAATTAGTGATTGCAAGCACTCTGCATAAATTGAATTTATATAACGTTTATGATGTCTTTCAGTCCCCCCCACCCCACCCCACAAAAAAAACCCCTAATCTTTCATCTACCAACAAGATCTTCTTCATCAGTCGTAAGTGTGACAGTATTCGAATGTTCCGTAACCTTAAAATTGAGGTTGTCAGATGTATTTTGTATTGTTTACAACAATTTGTATAAAATTTCACACCTGTGCTTCTAATGTTCGCCCCTAATGAAAACCTAGGGTTTATGTGGTTAATTTGTGAAGCAACTAATACATTTTATTTGTAGATTGTTCTGTGATGTTTTGCTTCGTTTTCCTATCAGTTCTGGTTTTGGAAACGCAAGAATGAGGCCTGGGATTGATGAATTATCATGCAGGAGTAAAGAGGTGAGTAATAATTTGATTTTTGGAGTTTAAATTTGATGTTGAGTGCATGAATTATCTTGCTTTAAACAATCATATTTAATGTGTTTTCATGTCTATTGCAGTCTTGGAATGGAGGTGGTGATGGTATTGCAACTGCTGCCATCATGGTTCTTGGTGATACCTGCACCAAGGGATACAGATTTTGTACTATGAAAACTAGCAAGCATGACCCTATGGAACCGCAGAACACGACCGTAGCTGTTGTTGGTTTGGGGTATCTTTTATAAACTTTTATTTATATATAGATATAACTTCATGTGTTTGGCCATCATCACTCTTACTAATGTATGTTGGATTATGGTTAATGCAGTGTGGATTATATTATTCTAACACGTGTGGATCGCGATGATCTTCCAGACGTTGGGAGTGGTCATTTCACAGAGACTGTTAGAGCAATGAAGGTTGATTATATACATATTCTACTGATTTCAGCATATTATATATAGTGGGCTGCGGATAACTGAGGATCATGGCCTGCTCACCTATGAACCGGTGTAATGATGATGTTGCAACGAACGCGTAAGTGAAACATGAGTGTATGTTGCATAGCTAACTTAAAAAATGACCCTAAATTAAAGTCGTTTGAAAGTTTGATCCTTCACGTGAATGGTAATAAACTGGCGGCAAAACATTAAGCAGACCAAGGTCTGTTACCTCAATATGCAATTTATCGGTATTGGCAATTGAATCACTTAGTACTCTCTTTCCAGGTTCTTGGACAATGCTCTTTCTTTCTCTATAAAAAATCAGAATTTTGATTGTTATTATTTTTTTTGTCGTAGGGACATCGACAAAAGAATTGTTTCTTTACTAGAGATACGACAAACATGGGAGTATATATATAGCAGATTTAAAGCTTCATTCTGAAGTTAGTGCTCAAGTAAGGTTGAATGCATTTACCAACTAAAAAATGGACATCTTTGAAGAGGATTCGTGTCAAGGTATGTGAACTAATCTATTTATTTTACTTATAAAGTAAATGGTATTTATGTCCACATTATGCGTACGTGGCGTGCACACCGAGGTGGCTAGGTGCGAAGGTGATGCAAGATGCATCCTATGTGCCACAAACACAGCAAAGCATAAGAAGCACCTGAACCAACAAAAAAATAGTTTACACTAGCCAAAAATGGACTGAATTGGACTAAAGCAGGGCTGCACCGACAACTGAAATTTGAAAGCGACTACTACTCTGAGGGATGTTTCAACTCAATAAAAAAAATAAAGTTTCTTACACTCAAAGTTACAATGTTCATTCCAAGTCTTAAAAAATGGCGTAGGACGACAACCGGCGACGTAAGGGAATCCCCCTCCCCAGATCCCTCAGTTTCTTACACTCAAAGTTACAATGTTCATTCCAAACTAATTCAATGTTGAAGCAATCATATTTTGGTTGTACTTTACACAATATTTCAACATGGGATGAATAGAATAAAAAAGGACACGAGAACCCATCTGTAGCTTTACCATTTAAAGTAATATTGTGCTAATAGCCTTTTAATTTGATTAATATGGTTGCTCATTTTCAGTTTCACCAAACATTATCAGTTTGGACTAGCATAATATTTTAGAAATGTTAAAGAAAGTAAGCATTTGTATGAAGGAATTGTGAATGATTTGATGATAGTTTGCCACCATTTGTTTTTAGCGTTTTTAACTTCCATTTTGACGTTTTTTTTTAATTACAGCTTTAAGCCAATCCATAGATCCGTCATCTTTATCGCATCGGCTGCAAGACGCTCAGCCACGATGTAGTGTGGGAGTTCGGCACTGGGAGCGCTCAGGCCATCACCTCAGTAAGGTAACGTTTCCCTCACTCATATCAGTTTATGTGTAACCGAGATTATTATTATAGTTATTATTACTTGATTTATGACCTATATGAGTATTTGAATAATTGAATTATTATTCATGTCCTATTTAGTTTTGTAATGGAATCATATTTGTTTTTTTAGCTTGGGGGCATATACAGAAGTGTAATCGGCACAAATACATGCAATACTCTCAAAAGCTAACTCAATGCTGAAGAAACATTCAAGATTGAATCGTGTGTGTAATATACCTCATTAAACTTGGAAGGGTTCAATGCTGAAGAAACATTCAAGATTGAATCGTGTGTGTTATATATAATAATAATTAGTCGGATTTTCATGTTTTGCAGCGGGCTTTCAGTTAGCATCGGTTTGTTCGTTACAGTAGTAGTACGATTCTGACACTTAGTATAACAACGAAAAAGATATGCCTAAGAGGATATCAATACAATCGAAAACCAAAAAAAAAAACGAATATAGGTAACGCTACCAATGTTGTTTGGCCAGTATCAGTTCGGTTAGCGGTATTCAATATAGCTTATGGTACAAAAAACACTTTATTGCGATACATAGAGAAGGTCAGAAAACCATAAAAACAAATATTCTACTAGTACCGACTACCGATGTTTAGGTGGTATTGATTAGGTTCATAACGGTGAAGCACAAAAAGATCAACTTTATTTGATCTATTCGAATTAAAGTTTTATTTAATCGTAGTTATAGACTAATTACACTTCAATTTTGGTCTATTCGAATTAAAGTTTTATGTAGTCGTAGATATATAATAATTACACCGCAACTGTATATTCGAAATTATATAAAATGTTATATATAGTTACTAAGTAACGAAAAGAGTAAATGACGTAAGTTTATAAAAATAAATGGCGAGACAACTTTAACAATATGTACATTTTTTGTGCCGAACACTTGTACGTAACACCAGTTGCTTTTGAGGGAAATATATCAGGATGTAGACAAAAATAAGCACGTCGCAACGACATACTCGAAACTTTATAAAAATCGTATCTAAAAAGTTATATGCAAAAAATATATATATTTAAAAACTATTATAATAAGATATTATAAATTTATAATAGTAAAATAATAAATTAACATAAAACAAAGGTTCAGCAGCTAGGCAGTCACTATTCAGGCAGTTGACATTTTCATGCCATTGCCATTTAATTTAAACTAGGATTTAGACCCGCGGGCTAGTACATCGTGTGAGCGAGTGTTGTCTTCATATGCTTTGCTTTATTTATAATGTCGACTTAACTTTTAATTAGCAATTCCTAATTATGATGCTGAGTAAAGGACTTTAAAGCTACTCAATGACTAAACAGGCTAGTTGAAGACTGCTTCTTTTACATGGAGCATTTTGAAATCTATGAAATCCAACTAAGAAAGTCCAACATGTAACTTGTAATGTTAACGCTTGAACCTCACAGGTCAAACAAAGTTAGCACATAAAGATGAGAGTTTCGAGCTAATCTTTTGATCAAACCCACAAAACCTAACGAAAACAGTAAGAAATCAACACATTCAAATTAAAAAACTTGAAAAAGACGTAATACTATATAGATTTCAACTTTTTAATCTATCAAATATCTCAATTTCTCCATTAATCAAAGTAACCTTAACATCAATAATATCAGTCACAAATGACCAGATTGAAAGTCAAACTTTCACAAACACATAAATACATACATACAAAACGTGAAATTTCTTTTAAATAAACGTTCGAACCTAATAATCTTTGGAAAGTTTCAGATCCGACACATGAACCACCTTTTCAACAAAACTCAAGCCTTAAGTACCGAGAAACCGAATTGAAAATCATGCCAAAAAATTAAGAATCACTAAAAAACCACAAAACAAACATCATTTTGAAACCAAAAACCGACATCCAACTGATGCCTGACTGTGTTTCTAACACTCACCAGAAAATCAAGAAGGACTTAATCGTACACAAACCCACTTGTCCAAGATTCTATTTTCATAATCAGAAATCTGATCCATGTGCAGATAAGACAAAATTAAATCAAAAGAGGCTCAAATATGAATTGACAAAAAAGATGCGGGTTACCCCATGGCTGCAAATACACGGTTGCATAGTCACAAAATATCAACTATGCCATCCTAATATTGCCTCGCCAAGATACGGGTCGGATCTTTGATGTCCACCTTTAATACCTATCATCACAGCCTTTAAACAAATGTACAAACAAATACTGTTGCTAGCACAACAACGAAAACCACCACCATAAGTATTGTGAGCAAGCACGAAAACCAAATTGACTCAGGTATTAAACACCATCATCGTCACCAAAACCCATAAAATCCAAATCGAATCAGGCATAAAACATGAAACCACATTGAAGGTGTGCCGGAGTGGCCATAGACGGCCGGAAATAGCTCAGAAAGCTGCCGGAAATGACCGGCCAAACCCCCCTCTGTCGATCTGTGTCTACATAATCCGAAACACACCCTCGTTGTTACGTCATCTTCCCCGTGTCGGACCGCTACGACCGCCGCTACAGAAAAAGAATCTTCACCGCTCCCTCTGCTTTGTCCCACCGTCGCGAACTCAAACCTCAAAAACCCTCTCTGCCTGACCGCCACCATCACCGAACACAACGAAAGTGCAGAGCGAGAGGAGATGGTGATGCAAATGTGGTGGTGGTGATTCCGGCGTTCATGGTCGGCCGACGGTTTTCCGCGTGTGAAGTGGCTGTGGTTGCAACTCTCTCACCCTCACTTTCTCATACCTACAAAACTGGTGGGGAGGAAGATGGTAGAATGTAGATGTGTGGACACATGTATGAAGGAGAAACCGTATACTTTTTTTTTTGAAACACACCCCAAGCTCAAGTTACAACCACCCAAAGCCAAAAGTAGTTGCTTCTTTATATAGGTTTTAATATATATATAATATAATGAAATGAAATAGTAATTGTTTAATATGATGTTTTTTCTATTTATTTATTTATAAGACTTGTTTATGTTTATTTATTATTTAACTAGTAACAATATTTTGTATATTTTCCTATTTGTGTGCTTCATTTATGTTATTATTTCAGTAAAAAAAAAAAAGCTAAAATAGCTATGGTGCTTTGGTACCAAGCTAGAAAATGCCAAAGGTATTGATATTCATGAACTAGAGTTTCATCTTATATATAGAAGAGACAAGATCGGATCCTTTGTACTATCACAATCTCATCTCACCATGAATTTTCTGGTCATAATTTCCTTAGTCTTCCTCTTTTCACTCTTCCTCTTATTCTCCAAAAGGAAACCAAAACATCGTCTTCCTCCAAGTCCCCCATCGTTACCAATTATCGGTCACCTACACCACCTCGGCCCACTCATCCACCAGTCCTTCAAAAGCCTCTCCACCCGCTACGGCCCGCTAATCCACCTTCGTCTAGGTTCGGTCACTTGTTTCGTTGCGGACACTCCCGAACTCGCCCAAGAATTACTCCAAAAAAATGACCTTGCTTTCTCTTACAGAAAACACACCTTAGCCATTGACCATATTACTTATGGTGTTGCCTTTGCATTTGCACCATACGGACCGTACTGGAAATATATAAAAAAGTTGTCCACAGTAGAGCTTCTAGGCAGCAAGAATCTTGGCCATTTCCTCCCCCTTAGAACACACGAAATCCAAGAGCTTCTGCGAACGCTAACCGTGAAATCGAAACAAAATGAGAGTGTGAATATGACGGATGAGTTGTTAAAGCTAGCAAACAATGTTATATGTCAAATGATGATGGGTATCCGATATTCTGCGACTGATAGTGAAGCAGTGGAAGCCAAGAAACTTGTTCGGGAAGTGACAAAGATATTCGGAGAGTTTAATGTATCGGATTTCATATGGTTTTGCAAGAGGTTAGATTTGCAAGGGTTTGAGAAGAGGTACAAAGATATACATAGAAGGTATGATGCTTTGCTTGAAAAAGTCATTTCTAAGAGAGAAGAAATGAGAAGAAGAGAAGGAAAAGGTAAAGATGACAAAGGGAAAGATTTTCTAGACTTGTTGCTTGATGTTTTGGAGGATGAGAAAGCTGAGATTAAAATTACTAGAAACCATATCAAAGCCTTGATTTTGGTGAGTTTACTCCTTTACTCCTTCAATCCCCAATAAGGGTTAGATGGTCCTTATCATCCGATTCTTAACTTTTGATAGGAAAAATTCTCAAATTTAACTTATGAATGGTTGATTTGACGGGTGTAAACAAGCCTAGAGGCTCGAGAGTTACTCGTTATCGGCTCTGTTAAAAGCTCAAACGAGCCGAACTTTAACAAGCCCGAGCCCAAACTCGAGCCTAAAATAGAGCTCGTTTAGTTATCGAGCCCGGGCTCGAGCCTGAAATACAAAGTTCGTTTAGGCTCGCAAGCCTAAACGAGCCCAAACAAAAATTTATTTATTTTATATATAATATAATAATAATAATGATGATAACATTGGCGAGCCGAGCTCGAGCCGAACTTTGGCTCGTTTAAGCGATACTGAAGCGAGCTCGAGCCGAGTTTTTAGCTCGTCTGAGGTTGTTATTAAAATAGCTTGAGCCGAGCTCGAGTTTTGGGTTTTACTCGCGAGACGAGCTCGAGCTCAAATAAGTAGGCTCGAACCGAGCCGAGCTCGAGCTTCAAAAAAACTAGACGAGCCGAGCTCGAGCCCAGTCGAGCTTGGGCTCGGCCCGGCTCGTTTACACCCCTAGCCGATTTTGCCAAAATCCAACAGTAATTTTCTAACATCTATATCTAATAAATCAGTAACCGGTTAACATTACGCATCACAATTCAATAAACTTAAAATTCCTTTTTCTTGCTTCTCTTATTTCATCTCATCATATTCTAGTTTTGAATTTATATTTTTTAATAGTTAATTAAAAACATATTGTATTCCTATGTCTTCGTTACTAACTATTTATAATTTTTTTTTATTTAAATCGCGGGTCTCTAACCTTGTTTTTGTGCGAAAACGCACTCCACATGGACATAATACGAACTCGACACGTGCATATGTTATTGCGGACCGTACAATATTAATGTGGTGGCCGTACAAATCTTAGTGTTGAATGTACAAAAATCTTAGCGTGAATCGCGGCGTGTATTTGTGGTTGGTATCGTTTCTGTTCATTTTGTTACTCGACACAAAAAAAAAAATATAATTTTAACACAACTCGGTTCGTTACAGTACATGTACTTGTATATTATAGTTTATGAAACAAAAAAGAATTATTACAACAATTTCATTAAACAAAAATTGTATCATATAACCCATAAAATAAAGTTGGGTAACCTAAAAAATAAAGTCATGTTTTATATTGATCGAA
Source organism: Helianthus tuberosus (assembly GCA_030545235.1). NCBI lineage: Eukaryota > Viridiplantae > Streptophyta > Magnoliopsida > Asterales > Asteraceae > Helianthus > Helianthus tuberosus. The sequence goes on along the minus strand of CM060395.1, from coordinate 204,003,857 downwards.
AACCATAAAAACAAATAAAAGTGCTAATCCATAATATCGAATAGGTACCGCTGTTGTTTGGACGACACTGGTTGCCATTCGTCATGGTATCGGTACGGTAGCAACGCTCTATAAAACCTATGATACCAAAAGAATACTCTGTTTAGAACATAACTTAGTTTTCAACGAAATTTATTCCAAAATACAAGAGAAAAATTTAAATACAACTTGTACATCGGCTATTAAAAAACATATTGCAAGTTATAAAAGAAAATCAAAACTATAAAAAATTAAATTGGTTAAAAACGTATATTATTATGTACATGGATGAAAATAATAATATAAAAAAGTTACCATTCTTAAAAAAAAGAAAAATATGTTATTAAAAGTAAATATAATAATAAACTATTATGATATATTAAATAATTAAATAATAAAAAACTATATATTATTATAAAAATAAAATTACTATTATCGTCCCTCGAAATCAATATATATATATAATGGTTTTGTTAAGTAAACGGGTGAAAAGACTAATTTACCCTTCATTTAATAATTAAAAGTAACTAGGTTAGGCCTAAAGGACATAAATGCAAGATTTTGAAACGTTAAGTACAAAATTCGTCAATTTTAAAGAAAAAGAACACGAAAAAAAAGAATAAAGATAAAGAAAAAAACTTAAAATTCACTATAAATATTAAATAATATTAAATAGGTCAACAATGTATAGCAGCAATACTGAGAATGAAAATAAAGATAATATAGTTATTACTCTTGTAAATTGCAATTGTATATATACACAATTCTTTTGATATTTATTTGATTTTTTAAATTTTGTAAAGTGTACTTTTTTCGTAAAGAACTAAATGAAATTGTTTCATAGGACTTTTTTACAGCAGCAACAGAAACAACTGCTGTAACCATGGAATGGACCTTAGTTGAACTTATCAATAACCCTAAGGTCATTGAAAAAGCAAGACAAGAGATTGATGCAGTCATCGGAAGCAAGAGGCTAGTTGAGGAGTCTGATACACCAAACTTGCCTTACATTCAAGCAATCATAAAAGAAGTCTTCCGACTTCATCCACCTATTCCTTTGGTTATACGCAAGTCGAACGAAAATGTCACCGTTAAAGGATACGACATCCCCGTTGGCTCCATATTGTTCGTTAACATCTGGTCGATCGGAAGAAACCCGGAGTACTGGGAAAGCCCATTAGAGTTCAACCCGGATAGGTTTTTAGAAGGTGGTGCCCTTAAAGGTTCTTTAGATATTAAGGGCCACAATTTTACACTTTTGCCTTTTGGAACTGGGAGGAGAAGTTGTCCAGGCATAAACATGGCAATGAGACAGCTCCCTGTGGTGATTGCCACACTCGTACAATGCTTTGAATGGAACGTTAAGGAAAAACGACGGTTAAGTGTGGATGAGCGTGGGGGATTGACGGCTCCGAGGGCAACGGATCTTGTGTGTTTTCCCTCAGTTCGCAAAAACTCTCCATTTAAGGTTTAGGGTTTAGGGCTAGGTGTTATTTGAGAATTCATCTCGAGAATATTTATAGTAAATCCTGTAACAATATACATGAGAAGTACTATAAAAGACAGACATACCGAGAAGGAATAAATAAATGTATTGGTTAAACCTAGTTCCGTTTTATCATAGTGGTAAAGAATATCCTCCATTAACAAAACTTTAAAATTTTCGGGTCGGTCCTGGTTCGGGTCGGTCATAGCGAGGTTTGAACTAGATTTAAAAAAAAAGAGGAAAAACATGTTATACAAGGATTGAACCAATGAGCTCTTGTTGTTAAAAAGAGGGGTTTACCACTACACCAGGTTTCCTTTTCTTTCTATGATGTCCACCTAATTGTATTTATGGGGTCCTTATACAATTTAATATACCGAATCTACTAATTTTTTAAAAACATTGGGGTCCGGGGACCCCGACCCACTCTATATGGGTCCGCCCCTGCTCCACACAATTGAATAATCCACTCACAAGGCCCATGTGTGACCTGTTACAATTTTATTTCTGCATTGTTATTTTTAAGTCTAAGTTATTTTTATTTATTTGATTTAGTCAAGTAGATTTTTTTTTTAATTCCCTAAAATGTTGCAACATGGGTATTCACCCCACCTTATGTACTGTAGAGCAGTTTTTTTTTTTATTTCCAAATTAATTCTCTTGTTCTAGAGATTATTTTCTCCATTCCTATCCTTACTTTGGCTAGAGTTAGGAGGTGATCTTGGAGACTGATTTGGTTTTGTGTGGTGTGTCTGTATCATAAAATCAAGTTAGTTTTAGCCCAACGAAAACTTTCGAGTAGGGTTGTCTGTATCTCGAAGGTCCATTATAGTTCCGACCAATTCTAAATATCCATTTAGGGTTTCGTTGATCCAATTGTTACGCTGCTGGTTACCAGATAGTATCTTGTAAGTTTTGGGTATAATTTAAAGTAAAATATATGGATAGTATCATGTATGTTTTGGGTATATATATGCATATTGCTGAAGGTCGGCTTCATAGAATCATATCATAGTGAGGTTATAATTGTTGGTCGATACGAACTCTAATAAACAAAATATCCTAACCAACTATGGTCACAAAAGACACACGCCTGCCCATAGAAACAAGGCGGCTTACAAGAGTCTACATCCCAATAGTTCCAGATATACAAAATACTATAGGACCCCAAATCAATTTTAAGCACCCATAAGTATTGTACTTCATATCCACACTTTTCATCCAAGCTTTTGCCGCGACCAACGTGACCCGTTTGTGGACCCAACCTTGAAGCCCCAAGCCCATAGTGTGACACCCAATAGCCACTCGAGTAAATTTTCCAAGGCAAAACAAACCTTTGCGGATTGTTTCTATACGGACCAAGCAAACAGCCCAATATAGAAAGCCCCAAACCCACTTGATATACCCCAAAACATTGGTGGAACACCCCCTTTGAATGGATAAGACCCTTAGTCCTATTGGGCTCGATATTAGACCCTTTGTTGGTCAAAACACCAACCAAAAACAGCCCACTACCCAAATTAGAAACCCCATTTATGACATCCAAAATAGGCCCATACCCGCATACAATAGGCCCCATACTTCTGGACAGAAAACTACTTACTATAGTTTTTAATGTAATTAAAGCAGCATAGATATACAATCACAAACAAAAACACTATAAAAAATGAAAGTAACAAATTTCTGAAAGTATAAATAAGTTTTATGTACATAGATTAATCTACATAAGAAAAACTATAGTGCTTTTTTTTTTTGCATTAAAAACTATACATATTTACCATCGCTGATCGCTTGAGAAGAGACCTTTTTTTTACTGTTACATAAATGACATGATAGTTGTCACTTATTCTCCTTTATAATTAAAAAAATTGTTTGGTATTTTATCTGACACAAAATATAATTGGATTTATTTTACTCCAATGAGCTTAAATCCACCGACATCCAAAGTCGATGGTTAAGCAACGGTCAATTAAATTAACCGAACCATCTTTCCTAGTAACCAAATTAACCAAATTGAAAGTTTGATAAGTAAAACATTGGTTATAGGTTTTGTTTAGTCACCAAACAAACCCTTGTATGTAAGCATGTAAACAAATTGAACGTTTAACGAACCAACCGTGTATCATCTGACAATAAGTTTGTTTATGTCCGTTCACTTAATAAACTAATGAACGTAAACACAAGTTAACGTTCATCTAACTAAACAAGCAAATATGACCACATGTCTCTTCGTTATTTTACATTTCTAAACGTTTATTAATGTTTGTTTATGACTTATGAGTGTTCATTTAAAGATTCATTCAAATGTATTTATTGCTGGCATTAATTTACAATTATTAATAAAATTTCTGTTGGCTGTTCGAAAAAAAATTAATTTACAATCAATTTATTACCATATTTAAAACCCTTTTACTTAGATATCTTTTGTTTATTTGTAAATGTTGGTGTATTAATGATGATAATTTAAACTTAAACACGGATTTTTACCTTTACTTTTCTTTTCTTGTTATTTTTAACAAAATCTACATCACTTGTCTTCGATCATTTTGGAAGAGGAACAATACAACACTTTGACATTATTGGACTTCACTTCCCAGATTTATTAGGTTTCCTTTAGAATTTGTGTATAGTCATGATTGGCTAGTGAAGATGGATATGATCGGATGATTGGTTCCGCTTGTGACACAATGATAGTTCAGTAGTCATTTGCTTAAATGTTCGTTCATTCAATTCGTTTAAGTTTTATGCTCACCTCTACGTTATGTTTGATCTCGTTGTCATTTCTCACGGAAGTTATGTGAACTCTGCAAAACAGTTGTATTGGCAGTGGACCAACAAGTTGATGCAGTGACAGCTTTTGATAATAATAACTTAGTCAGAAGCATTGGTCACAAACATTTAATTATCAAGCACTTTGACGTGGAAGTTTATTTTTGAGTCATAAATGTTTTAAAATACTATTCAACCGTCTTATCCTTGAAAGAAAGAAAAAAACCACGTATGGAATTTTAAAAAAATGATTTTTGAAAATGATGGTGTATCAATATCATTAATTCTAAATCACTGTAGAGTTATTCAACTAACTAAGAAAATGACAATGTTATCACTTAAGCAGTTAAGCAGTTATCACTTAACCACTTAAGCTTCTAAACCATAAAACATATACGTGTATTTTGCACTTCTAAGTAATCCACTACACATCTTATTTTTTTGAGTAACTTTAGTATCAATGAATCAACTATAAACTTTGTTGAATCATTTACTATCTTACTAGCTTACAAACCGTGTATTACACGGTTTAAATGTCCAAAAAAACTTGGATTGAATAATATTTTAATGTATATATGTTACAAACTCGGGTATTACATTCATTAAATATTGAAAAAAAAAATGTAAATGTAAATTATAAAATTCTATATAATCCTTATTACACGGTTCAAAAGGGTATAATAATATTATAAAAAGTGAAATAATATTATAATCTAATTATGATTGTGTTTTTTTTTTCGGATTAGTATTAATATAAGGATGGTTTAGTAAAAAAAATCCAATTATTATATTATTATATTTTTGTGTTTTATGATAATATTTAATAACATAATTGTATTTATCTATTAATATTAATTAAATAGTGCATCCTAATCTCTCGTTATTACTATATTTAAATTAAATATATCATAATAGTAAGGAGAAAGATTAAAAGGATATTTTACAATAACAATAAAATATAAGAAAAAATTATGAGGTTAAAGCTGAAAGTGACACGTGAAATTAATTAGAATCGTTTATTAGAAAAATTAAAAGATTAGATTATATTAGATTAGATATCGAAATAAACTTGCTTCAATGAATTAACTATAAGCTTTGTTGATTCAGTTAATATATTGTATCCAAATAAACTTTAAATGTGTCTTGCATTTTTCTGTCCTGTTATCCAGCCTTTCGCTGGAAGTGTTTTGCCTCTTTTAATATATTGTTGCTGCAGTTCTAAAAAAAAAAACTTTAAATAAACTAGCTTCAATTAGTTAACTATAAGCTTTGTTGATTCAGTTAATATATTGTATCCAAATAAACTTTAAATAAATAGGTCTCGAAAATGCTTTGTTGATTCAGTTAACTAGTTGTATTAAAGAATCTTTCAAATTTAAAACATATCAACTTTTTTAACTTTATATTTTATGGGTCCATTTATTATATAAAAGTATATATTTTAGGAGCCCATATTTTCTAGTTGTAATTCTCAGAGAGCACACAGTAAGGCACTATTGAACTTTTTGTATTTAATTTCCTCAAACATAAATTATATAGTTAAATGAAATGTTATAATATGATGAAACTATGCTATTATGGATATTTATTTTTTTAGTAGTCCATGCTTATATATAAATTTTCTTATATTAGTTGGTTTATTTATATTGATCATATTCTAGTGTAATAAGATATAACAATAACGATAATTTCATTCTTCTTTCTTTCCCAAAATTTTATTTATTTTTATAACAAATTATTAGCATAAAAACTTTAACGAGGACAAGAATCAAAGAAACTGAATCCTTTTGTGAATATTTGTTTCATGTTCGAAAGTAATTTTATCTAAGAAACTGAATCCTTTTGTGAATATTTGTTTCATGTTCGAAAGTAATTTTTAACTAGTGCTATTAAATCCGCGCGTTGCGCCGGAAATCCTCGCGTTGCGTCGTAGGTAGGTATTAGTTCGTTTAACTTCGGTACTGACACTTGTTATAGCAAACAATAGAGAAAAAACTAAAAAAAATCATGATATGACCAAAAATATACCAACACAGCGGGAATTTGATCAGTATTGGTTTGTTTTTTACGCCACCTACACTCGTTACAACAACCCATAAAGAAAAAATCTTGATATGACCAAAGAATACCGACACGTGATTTACATGGATAAAAAACAAACGCAAGTTATATAAGATATATAAAAAACCAAATAATACATGTAAAAAACCACTAAACAACACATATAAAAAAACCTTTAAAACAAATAATTACTGTTCATTTAGTTTCTTTATTAATAGTATACAATAATATACAATAGTATACAATGATTGTACATGCATGCTAGAACTAGATATACAAAACAACATAAAATGCTTTTTAAAGTCCTCACTTATCTGCCCGTACTCTCTTAAGTCGACTTCTTTGTTGCTTTTCCGCAGAAAAGTAATTTTATAGCAAGCTTCTTTCCTGCTTTCTAGCAGGGGCGAAGCTTAATGGGGGGGGGGGGGGGGGGGGGACGTCCGCCCCCCGTGATTTTTCGCTCAGTAGTGTTATATATGTAGTTTTCGTATAGAAATTTGTGGGTATATACGTTTTCACCCCCCCCCCCCCCCCCGGTTCTATAGAAATTTTTTGGTATATATGTTTTCACCCCCCCGGCCGAAAAATCCAAGCTTCGCCACTGCTTTCTAGTATACTGATTCTCTTTCTTATGCTGTTTTCTGCCTGTAGTGTTGTTCTGTCCCTACTATTGAAACACTGGATGCTCTTGCTGCTCCTCTAGTCATTGAACCAGCGCACTCCAATACAAGCTTCTCTTCTTTAATGAATGGGACTGGCTCGGCTAAGTAAAGTGTAGTATCGGCACTTACTCGTCTTTAAGGAAAGGGAACAGTAGACTTCCTCCCTTCCCTCCCAGTGTCTAGTGGCTCTGCTCTAGCAAAGTTGCGCCGGAAATCCTCGCGTTGCGTCGTGGGTGGGTATTAGTTCGTTTAACTTCGGTACTAACACTTGTTATAGCAACCGATAGAGAAAAAACTAAAAAAAAATCATGATATGACCAAAAATATACCAACACAGCGGGAATTTGATCGGTATTGGTTTGTTTTTTAACGTCACCTACACTCGTTACAACAACCCATAAAAAAAAATCTTGATATGACCAAAGAATACCGACACGTGATTTACATGGATCAAAAACAAACGCAAGTTATATAAGATATATAAAAAACCAAATAATACATGTAAAAAACCACTAAACAACACATATAAAAAAAGCTTTTAAAACAAATAATTACTGTTCATTTAGTTTCTTTATTAATAGTATACAATAGTATACAATATACAATAATATACAATTACTCTTCATTTAGTTTCTTTATAGTTTCTTTATTAATAGTATACAATATACAATTACTGTTCATTTAGTTTCTTTATTAATAGTATAGTTTTATCATCCCGCCGCGTTGCGGCTAACTACTTGTATTATTTAGTTTGTGTTTACTTGTGTTTTGAAATCACTACGAGCGCGTTGTGCACGGAACCGTTGACAAGAATAAAAATAAAATGCAGAAAAAAACACCAAAAGATAACCAAAAGAAAATCAATCAAAAAAGTTGTATGGTAATGATGTTGTTCGTATGAAACTTGTAGCCAGAGATGAGCAAATGGTATTGGGTACCGGTACCGAATTTCCCGAACCCAAATATCTTAAGTACCAATTCAATACTGACTTTTGGTGTTCCTGATACCGGTTCGCTACCGGTTTTTACCTTCATATACCTGTACCATGACCTGTATTTCGGTACCAGTGCCAATTCAGTATCGGTTGGCACCGAGCTCATCCCTACCTTTGAAACTAAAAAAATTCATTAAAAGTTGAAGAAAATTAACAAAAATAGTTGTACGATACCGTTGTTGTTCGTACGGTACCCGTGATCAGGGATGAGCAAATGGTAGCGGGTAGCAGTACCGAATTTCCCAAACTAAAAGATTTTCAATATCAATTCGGTACCGACTTTCAACATTTTCTGTACCAGGCTGGTCACGGTTTTTACCTTCATGTACAGATACCGAACGGGAGCGTACCGGTATTTTCGATACCAGTACCGGTTGACACCAAGCTTTTCCCAACCCGTGATACAAATTTAAAAATAATTATAATATAAAATGCACTAATGATACTAAACCAGAGCATACCAGTATCTTCGATACAGTGCCGGTTGACACCAGCATTATCCAACTAAAAAAGTAAAGAAATTTTTTTTATATATTATTATAATATAAAAATTACTATTCATAAGGTTGTATTATTAATATATAGGATAATATATTAACCGATTTAAAAAAAAAGTAAAAAAATTAATATTAATTTAAAATAATTTTTTAAGAGATGATACGATGTTTACACGTGATATTTGATATTAAGTAGGATTATAATTTATATATTTTTTAAAACTCTTACAGTTGTACGAGTATGACAAGTAATTTTTTTCTTATTTTCATATAAAGTCCTTTTTGTTTGCTTACACCCATTTTTTTATTGCTTAAATTCCTGATGATATATATTATATGCACAAGTCCTCTCGGTTAATAGTTTCAAGATAAACGATACTAACTAACTGAATGGATAACCTAGTAAAGCACACTAGATATTATGAACATTATTGCTGGTTTTTCTATGTAAATTCCCATAAAAAAATTCACCCTCATTTTTAGATAATTAGACGTAGGGAAACATGTCCAATAAATTTTAAGTGCGACAATATATTTTTTTACAGGCACAACAGATTCTATATTATTTCAAACCAAAAACTCGCAGGAACTGAAAGACATACAAACAATTACATCACCGTAGTTTGAATATTAAAAGTACATCAATTATTTTACTAAAAAAATGAAATTTCGATATATGTTTCATCCTTAAGAATGAGAACGCTTTTATGTCCTCTAACTTGAGTCTTGAACATGACAATATTTTATAAGAATACCGGTATATTTGTTGGTATTGAAGTGTAGGAAGGCAGTTGTTAGATATTGGTTTGGTAACATTTAATGATCATTTCTAGTTTTCTTTTTCTATTTTCAAAAATATTATCTATTTAATAGTTTTTAACTTGTATTTGTAACTGGTTCAGCTTCTGGCTGAGTTTTTTGGTTCCGTCTTTATGAATGAAGTTCCGTTAGCGATTCAAAAAAAAAATTTAATAGTTTTTAACTCTTAAGTTCTTATCTAATACCAGATAAGTCAAACTTTTAGTTCTTATCTAATACCAGAAAAGTCAAACTTTTACAAAAGTAACATAAATGAAAACCTAAATTAGTTGAAAACTTAAATACAATACGGTTTTAAAAAACACATAATAAAGCAAGGAGACATATGAACACAGAAAGGGATCAACTTGGAAGTCAAATATTAAATGATTTTGGTATAAGCCTCTATAATACTATACTAGGTTTAAACCCCGTCGGGTTGCATAAATATAATTTTATATAATAAATAATAAAAAAGATATATCTTTAAAAAACTCATGTATTACACGTGTTGAATAAAAATAAAATGTCATATATTAACACATACAATTTATCTTTTAAAAATGAACTTTGATATACTATTTACTTATTATAACATTTTAGTTTGTTTTTTTATTTATTAGTAGGTAAAGAAACACATGTATTACATGAGGTTGAATCTCGTTTTTATAATACATTCAAATTATGAGATACAATGATTTTAGTTAGATTTATGATACATCATGCTTATTTGTTTATTTCATTCATAAAAAATTCGTCTCAAATTTGTATTCAAGAGAGTTTATGGTACAAAAAGGTGGAAATCGATCCCCACATTTTTATATATTTCATCACATTTATGAGTTATACTATAAAATCGATAAATTAACTTCTCTTTGAATGGAGTATAGCATTGTTATATTTAAAAATTGTGTTCTTTCTAAATGTTGATGCAATGTGCGATAAATAATGGGTTTAAATCAATTATAAGAGTACGCCTAACATTACAAAGATGAAACTACGTTGTCTAGATTTGACATTTGAAAGAATTGTGCGACTATAATGGTAAGTTCAAACCGTTATAGCGATGCATCTAAAAACACGTATAATTTGATAGAAGCATATGTCCTGGACTTAGAATAATTATTTATTCTAGTGAAAAAAACAATAATATAATTATTAAGTGTATATCAAACGGGAACCTTTGATTCCTAATTTACCATAGTTTCAATCACCAAACTCCTAAGTATGTATATCTACTCATAATACTCGGGATATAAATTTATGATTATATAAAAAAACAAACTTTTATCCTTATCTATTTTTTTAAATTATTTATAGAAAAACAAATATTTATTCTTATCTAGTTTTTGTTTAAAATTATTATTATTATTGTTATTATTATTATTATTATTATTTAATATGAGAGATAAATTTGAAAATAAGGTGAGAAAGAATCAGAAAGTGGCACGTGTCCAAAAAAAGATTTTCATTTATTAGTATAGAAATATTACATAGAGTATAATGCAATTTGTGATCCTGTGGTTCGGTCTAGATTGCCAGATGACACCATACATTTCATTTTTTTGCCAAATCAACCCTGAGGTGGGGATTTTATCTCTCATTGCCCCTAGACGTTAGTCAACAGTTATTGAGAAAAGGTTTGACCGTCTAAATAATGGGTATTCTCGTAATCTTGCATCTCCTTCTTCATAAAAACCCCTAATCGTTTATTTTGTATATTGCGACCCTATAGTATCCTAATTTTTAATCGTTCCTTCACTTGAAGGTGGTAAGAACACTGAACAAAGGTTGATCCAAACTTTAATTACATTCGAATTAACATTATGGCCGGTGGAGATTGGAGAGTTCGTCCAAGTGAAGACCATTTTGACCCATACCGATTATACCTTGGTAAGTATCGATTGTAATGTTCTGTGTATAGCAAAGGATGAAGCTTTGCATATGAAACTGAAATTCGTTGTTGTGTTTGTTTACGACCGACAAAGTAACACTGTTTGCTAGGGATAAGCAAATGGTACCCGATACCGGTACCGAACCGGGTACATTTTCGGTACCGATTCGGTACCGCGTTTTCAGTACCGGTTCAGTTCCGGTCCTGTACAGTACCGGTTTGGTATCAATATTTACCGGTTTTTCCCTCAAATACCGGTACCGTACCGGTATCGAACCGTACCGTACCGTACCGGGTATATTTGGTACCGGTACCTACTTTTGGGGATTTTCGGTACCGAGCTCATCCCTACTGTTTACGTTGAAGATCTTCCATGGATGTGAGTTTACTCAACTTCTTGACCGGAACTACTTGCCTGGTGACATTGCATATATTGATTTTGCCGATACAAACAATTTTGGAATAGATGTGTTGGAAGAGATGGTTAAACATGTTGGTTATGATGTAGATATGGTTTTCTAGTACCATTTTAAAGATCCTAATTTTTCTTTGGATGATGGTTTAAGAAATTTTCCTGTCGATAATTATTTTGAAAAAAATTAGAGATCGTGTCCAATCAGGTGTTACATTAATTGAAGTTTACGTTGAACATTGGGTTTCACGGGTGTTGTTAAACTCCAACCCATCATCTCAAAAGTTAAGAGTTGCTCCATCTAAGGATTCGTTTATAATTGAATGTAGTCAACCAGTTCCCTTAAGTCCTAGCTTGGGTTTAGAAATGGACAATACTGAAGATGTTAATGATCCACTGGGATTAGAGGGGGATTCAGGATCAGATATTGATGCGGGTTTGGAAGGAGCAGATGGTGATATAGGTTTGGAAGAAGAAGAAGAAAGTGATGCAAGATTGGAAGGATCAGACAAAGATGATGCTGACTTTATGGTAGTAGAAGGGCAATCCTGGGATGGATAGTTTAGAAGTGGACATGAGCAACTTCAAGGCAACATGATGTGGTAGAGGATGACCTCCATAATGTTTTTTTATTGAATTAGAAGAAGACTAAAATGTTGATATGGACAACTTTGACACTGCTAGTGAGAACGAATGAGATAAGGTTTATGTGCTAAACCAAGCAACTAGGCGGATTAGGAAGCAAAGAAGGAAAAATGTTGACCAACATAATCCATTTTATATTGGCCAACTTATTGAAGATAAGTAGCAGATTGATAAGATTGTTAAAGCATATGTTCTTAAGGCTAGGAGAGACATTTAAATTGTTAGAAATGAACCACTAAGGTATAGGGTAGTATGCAAAAGGGAAAATCCGCAATCAGCCTAAACACAACTGTCTATAAACTAGAGAAGTTGGTCTCTATACCATGAGTTTCATCAACAAGGAGATACAACCTCTAGCATAATTAAGATCAACGTGGAGCCTCATGCTAACTGTAGTAGTGGTGTTAGGTAATTCAGAAGGATTTACATATGTTATGCTAGTATGAAGAGAGGTTTTAAGCTTTGTGGCAGAGAATTGCTCGGATTGGATGACTGTTTCATGAAAGGGCCTTATCCAGGACAGATCTTGGGTGTTGTGGGAGTGAATGGCAATAATGGTATCTATCCACTTTGTTTTTCTCTTCTTGAACGTGAATGCTATCAGAGTTGAACATGGTTTTTGAGGAACCTCCAGGATCATCTTGATTGCACTATGGAGTCTAATTTCACATTTATCAGTGACCGAAAAAAGGTAAGTCCTCCAATGCATCATCTTTGTGCATTGACAAGTAACCTAAGTTGTCTGGTCCTATCCATGCACGGTCTTATTCCAGCTTTGAAAAGGGTTTTCCCTCATACAGAACATAGGTATTGTCTTAGGTGGTGTCTGTTTTTTTTAAAGATATGCGTAGGCTCTTATGGTGTGTGCGAGGTCTTCCTGGTACAAACTTGTCCTAACCACTTTTAAGATCTTCAAAGGTCTATAGAGGGTTAAACACCACCACCCACCACCGTCCACCACCCATCACCGTCTACCACCATCGTCCACCATCTACATCCACCACCCACCATCACCACCACCACCCACCGTCCACGTCCACCACCACCACCCACCACCACCTTCCGTACATTACCACCAGTTTATTTTAGAAGTCTACATACATTAAAAAACAAACACTCTTCTTCTTACAGACCACCATCTACCACCCACCACCGTCTACCACCATCGTCCACGTCCACCACCCACCATCACCATCACCACCACCCACCACCCACCACCCACCACCACCATCCAAGTCCACCACCGTCCACCACCACCAGTTTATTTTAGAAGTCTACATACGTTAAAAAACAAACACTCTTCTTTTTGCAGACTGCATAGATTTGGTCCATCTCTTCTTTTACAGATGCCTACAGATGTGGTCCGTAGACTGCAAACATGTTATCTTTTAAAAAACAAATTGTACCTTAAGTACATTCACGAGAACATGAAGAAGCAATGGCCAGAAGATGTTTTTAAAAACATGTTAAAGAGAACACCTATGATGACAAGCACGCCTTACTTCTAAATTGTCATATAGGACATCAAGGCTGCCAACCCCAAATTACACCATTGGCTTGTAACACCCATCTAATTACTATTTGAATTTAATAAAATATGCATATTTTTATATCAAAATGACTTCACTTCATTAAAAGTACAAAATAGAAGTTTTAAAGTGATCACTTACTAGTCAACTACTAACTAGTTTAAACATCCCAAACATGATTAGTGAATTGTTTACATCATAAACATTGTCTACAACAAGTTAATTAAACGCGGAAGCTTCAAAATTCGTGTTCGGTTCTTCAAAACGGGCTTGATCGCCATCCGGAATGATTCCAACATCACCTAGAGTCAAAACCACTTAAAAAGTTAGTTTTGACATTGTTAAAATATGCATAAACAAGTACTAGCATCAAACCATCAAAAATAAAATAAAATTTCAAATTTTAGTCTGTCGCGTGTCGCGCCAGACCCCTTTCATTCTGTCGCGTGTCGCGCTAGATCCACTAGATCCTGTCGCGTGGCGCGGGGGACTCGGTTTTCCAGCAGGTGCAGGTTTGAAACCTGCATTTCCTGCCCAGCTCCGAATTTCGCAAGACGAACTTCAAATGCTCATAACTTTTGATCCGTAAGTCCGTTTTAGGCGATTCTTTTTCCTATGCGTCTGTAATTTAATTACCGACGCGTCTATTACATTTATTTTACCAAAAATCGAGTCTACAGACCGAATGTCTAAAATTACAATTTTAGCTTAATCGACCCACATAGTTAATACCAATTCTACTATCAATGCTAAAATAACTTCAAGACGCATTTACCCAGCATCCGGGCCTTACGATCATAGGCATTTCATTACCATATCTATGGTTTCATGCACTTGTGATCCATCGATTGCCAAAAAACTAACCAAAATCAAATCTTTACTACTTAACACATTTATTTGTAAGCTAATTTATGGAATTCCTTCATTTCTAATGACTACCAAACGTTTTCTAAGCTAATTTATTTTGTTCAATTAAGTAATGTTCATCATCACTTCAACTAATACAATTCCTTATACTAAAACACAATTTCAATTATCTAAAATATCAAATTTACATGATGTAACGGAACATGTTACATACCTTCAAAGCACACCCTTCAATCGTGCGTCACCACCGGCTTGTCCGCTCGACGCTCCGGTTTCTTTTCCTATAGAGTTCAATCACGACACATTTAGAACTCTTTTACTTTCATATATCGCATAATTCGCCAACTAGCACAAATATGCGGTTTTATTCAAATTTCAACATTTAGCCTTCACTTAGGCATTTCTACAAACACTTTAAGGGCATAATTTTACATGATTCATTATCAAGTTCATAACTTGTTATATAGCCAAAATTAACATCAATCGGACTATCTCATATAAATGTTAACATCAATAAATCGGAAATCACTTCATAAATATCATATTACACTAGAACAACAACCAAAATCCTAGTGTTTATCAAGTTCCACAAAAACCCACTAATCACCTTCAATGGTGTTCATGGAATTTACTAGAATCAAGCATGATTTCAACATATAATTTTCTAGGGTTTACTCCTAGACACTATATTGTTCCTATTTCATCCATATAACAATCATGCAACAATAAATTTCGAATTCTCTAAGTTCATCAAAAATTCAAATAAAGATTTCCTATCAAATTTCACATACCTTATGACCCCCTTACAATGGAGATCGCCAATCCAAGCTCGGATTTCGTTTTGGAACTGATTTGAGCCTTCAATTTGTGAGATTTATGAAAGTTAGGGTTTTGGAGAAACCTAGTCGCCCCCTCTGTGTTTTGTTCGAACCCTGCACGCACACAAGTGTGTGTTTTGGGTTTAATTTATGTTTTATTATAATTAATTTAAATTTAAACACTTTTGGTCCCTCAACTATCATTTAGTTCATATTTTTAGTGTTTTAACCCACTTATAACTCACTACAAGACTTTTATCTAACTAGGTTATTTTTAATCCTTGTTAGTTCACCTGTTTATTTACCGACATCACATTTAAAATAAATGATTTACATTTTCGGGGTGTTACATGGCTACTTCAAATCACACCTGAATCATGGTCAAGAGCTCATTTTACACCTAAGTCACAATGTGACATATTGTTGAACAATATATGTGAAATGTTTAACAAGCAGATAATTAGAGCTAGAGACAAGCCTATAATCACATGTCTAGAGTTTATCAGGGAATACATGACAAAAATAATTGTTAATGTGAAAAAGCTTCAAGCAAGGACGAATGGTTCAATAACACCGTATGCTGAACAACCCCTCAAAGATGCTATAAAAATCACAGATGAATGTCCTCAAGGCGAGTGGTACAAGATCTCAGTGTGTGGTCAATGTGGAACTGAAGACATGCTTATGTAGGAAGTGGGATTTGACTGGGATGCCTTGTATACGTGTTGTTGTTGCAATTTGGGATATGTCGAGGAATGGTATTAGGGATAGCATTGCTAAAAATTGGGTGTCCAAAGTTTACTGGTTGGAAACATGGAAAACGTATACAACCATTACATTAAGCCAATATGTGGTCCTGAAATGTGGACTCCATCTCAGTGCCCAACTACATTAATTCCTCCTAACATCATAAGCAAGTATGTCATGACATGATATTCCTTTTTTTAATGAAAAGATTTTAAAATAATTATGAGTCGTTGTTGTAGGTTAGAAGACCCAAGAAGAAGAGAAAATATGTCTGTTGATGAGGTTCAGAAAACTTTTGTAACGGTAGGTAAAATGACCAGGAAAGGTCAAAGCATAAAATCTACCAAATGTGGTAACAAAGGTCATACCCTAGGAGCTGCAAAGGCTAAGGAATTGCTTCACAACGCGCTCAACAACCAGATTCACAAAACTCAACACACACTGCACCACAATCTACTCAAGGCTGATGTTTATGTTGTTCAAGGCATGTTCCTCCACTTTATTGGTTTAGTAGGCTTCAATTATGTTGTTTAACACCATGTTTGTTTGTATGGTGTGTTTTTTAGACAATGTTGGTTTGTATTGTTATGTTTTCAGGATAATGTTGGTTTATAATTTAAGACAATGTATGTTTGGTTGGTTATGCAATAGTTGACTACAAAAAGTCAAAGAAAGTCACAAACAGTTTGACATTTGGTTTGTTATTCAACCATTTGATGTTTGGTTTGGTTTCCATAAAATGTTTGTCCTTGACAAGTTTTGTAACAACCCGTCTCTTCGGGTCATTACCAATCGATTGTCTTTTTTTCGGGAACACTTGTACTCTTGGGATTCGATTAACGCAAAAGGGTTAAACTATATTTTGGCGCATTTTAAATTCTTATTACAACACTTATTCAAAACGCAATTAACACATCTAAACGCTATTTTACAACACATTTTATTGCATGTTTAAACTAAACGCTATCGCAACGCAACCTCAACGCAAACTTGAAACGCAGATGTACTTACGTTATGTGTGCTATTTGTGTGATTATTTGTTTAATTGTTATGTGGTTATCAACGCAACGCTTATACGCTCAACGCTCATTCGCAACTTGATTAAACGCAACGCAACGCTTAGCAAAGGAAACAAAAGTTGGAAAACTATCAAACACAACTCGGCCGTCCGAATGGACATCTGATCGAATGGGCATCTGAGCGGATTACCATCCGTCCGGATGGCAATCCGACCACACACCATCGCATACCGACTTAAACCCTCTCTCTCTCTCTATAAATACTACCCGTACACTTCATTTCTCTGATTTGACACTTCCATCTGCTCACACACTCTCAGTCACTCTCAGTCGCGATTCAATACTACTTGTAAGCATTTTCATCTCAAATCTTGTACAATCTTCATCTCTAATCACTTCTACATCATCTTCTTCATCAAAATCACACACAAACACTAACTTTTTCCCTGAAATCACTGATTTGAGCCACTTGATGGTGTTCTTCACTCATTTTTGCTTATGCAAACTGTTGAAAAGCATCATCTCATCAAGATTGGTTCAGATCTAAGAGATTTCCACAACTTTCAACTAAACTATGGAATATTTCAACACCTTTTCATATATTTTCAACTTTTCTTCACTTTCTACTCAAAATGGATGGAGTCTGGACTCAATCAGACTCTCGACTCATTCCTTAGTCGAGAGCCGCCTTGAAAACGAATTTCCACCAAAGAGATGGACCGATTAACGGATCAAACATGAATCTTCATCAGAGCAGTAAGTTTGACCGAATGGGCTGAGACCATCCGATCGAATGAGCTAGACTTGGTGTATTCCTGTTGTTTGACACGATGTCACGCCGTCTCTGTTAAACTTCAAACCTTTTTACTTAGAAAATTTTACAAGTTTTCAAATAACAGATCACCCACTCGAATGGCCATCCGACCGGATGGCCATCCGTCCGGATGACCTGACCCTTATAATTTCCATCACTTAAACGCTTTCAATGAAACTTTGAATTTTCAAACGATTTACAAACACCACGCACTCATTCGAATGGCCATCCGACCGGATGGCCATCCGACCGGATGACCATCCGTTCGGATCACCAGTCGAACACCTAACCATCCGACAAACAGTTTACACTTTCTTCAACGACTTATGCTACTGTTCCATACACAGCCTAACTTAGCGCTCCCTTCAATCCAACAGAGTGTGTGTTTAGCAGCTACAAACTCACTATGAGTATACTCGAACCCATTTTCGTTTAACGCACTTTTGGGTGTTACGTATGTTCTATATCAAAACACAACACACAATGCAAACACTTTATAACGCTAACCTATCCCGCATGCTATACGTAATCTATGAATGCTTGTACTATGCTTATACAGTGTTACACTATACCACCTCTAGTGTCACATCCCTTAAATTCCACAAGCGGATTATCACCGCCGGAAGCGTGACATGACCAGGATCAAGCCACCAATCATATTGAACAATGTATTAAAGTAAATATAAAACCAACAAACAATATAATTGGTGTCCAAAACAATTTAACTAAGTTCAAGTTATCAGCGGAAGCATAAATTTTACAATCAAAACATAAGTTTAAAAGTTCAAATGTTTAACATGGAACTCAACGGTCCATGTCCCACAACGACCTCTCCTTCTCGTTCAAGCTCCATCTAAGCACCTAACGACCTGCAAGGCATGTAGTAACGAATCAACAACGAAGTTGAGCGAGTTCACAGTTGGTTATCCATTTTAAAGTTGTTCCAAAAACCATAAGTTATCTTGAAAACCATGAGTTAATCAGTTCCTTGTTTCCCAAACCATAACCAGTGGGGGCTACCCCATGTTAACCACTAGACCCGTTACCATATCGACTACTGACTGAAGACATGTTTATGTGCCCTGCGTTAATATCTATCATCATTGACTAAGTGCCTAGATCCATTAGTCCACTCCCGTCCTCTGCGGCACGGTGTGAGGCTTGTCAAACCTAATAGCGCTATTTAACTAATGACCCGTTCGCCATTGGCCCGGCGATTAAGTCGATATAAAAATGAGGGACTTCATGATAGAGTTTTATCTAGTAAGTTATATGTTGTCATCCTTCCTATGGAGGCTGGAGTTACGTAATTTACCCAAGGAGAATACGCAGGATTAATGTTGTCATCATTCCCATGGAGGATGGAGGTACGTATTCTACCCAAGGAGAATATGCAGGTTTCATTTTAGTTCCTTAACCCATTCCCAAACCACCGGGAATCCCATGCCTTGTAGAAAATGTGAACTCACCTTAGGTTAGCTCGACAGATAAACAAAAGGTCAATCGAGCTGCTAGGGGTCAACCACGTCCTAACATGGTTACCACACAAGTCAGGTCTAGGTTCAAGTAGTGCACGTAGGGTTTCATATAAACTAACAAGTTACAACACATAACGATCATGGCAAGCACGTAAATCACGTTAACAGTCAACTATACATAAGGCCCAACTTGTGCAACTCAGATGATTGGGCTGTTGTGGTTGTGCAGCCCCAATCATCTTGTGCGATTCAATAATCAAAGCCCAACAAACACTCGGCCCAACCTGTTGTGCGTCCAACACAACCTTGTGCGACTCACAACGGGTTGTGCGATTGAAAACATACCCGACCCATTCCATCCGAAGCCCAACAACTTGTGCGGCCCAATTAATTAAACAAACAGTTAACTTGTGCGGTCCATTTAATCTTGTGCGATTGGAGTTTTGGGCTGCTCGGCCCAATAGCATAACATAACCTAATATATATGCAGCCCAACATCTTGTGCGATCGGCACAACCTTGTGCGATTCATAAGATGTTGTGCGACTGTGCTTAAAGAGTTGTACAGTGAGCTTAAACAGTTGCACCAAGCTTGTGCGACTGGCTTGTATGATTAGTTATACACTTTCCTAAATTCATGCAATCAGTTTTCTAATTCCAATTATTTTACAAGAACCAATTAACAGTTTCCAATCATACAATAATCAAACAAACTAGGGTTTCAACATCAAATTCCTATGAACCCTAATCATATTCAAAACATAAACAACCATAACATTTAAACACATTAACAGGTTCATGATCTTGATTACTAACATGCACCCTAACATGACAACACAACAAATCATCCGCATATACTTTCATAACAGGCGATTGTCATGCATTCGGTTCTAGATCATCATTACATCAGATAATTATCAAACCCTATATTGATCTACACATACTACACATGTGAGCCGATACACAAGAACACCAATCTCATCGATTTGCATTATAATCAATCATATATCATCCCTAAATCATCATATAGGATATATAGATCACAACATCATCTAACATACAATCAATAGTGAGATACTAACCGGTTAGAGAGTAGAACAAGAGTTGATCCGAGCAAGAAAGCTTCGAGAAAAGGGGATGTTGCCATCGGTCTTCGAAGAAGAGAAAGAGAGAGAGAGAGAGTAGGGTTTGGTGTGTTTGAGTGTTTTTGCAAACAATGAGGAAGCAAAACCTCAAAAGGGTTATGTGTGGGTTTAAATAGAGGAGTGGGCCGTACCCTTGCATGGGTTGCCCTTGGTTTCAAGTTCAAAGGGTGTGGGCCGAGAGTGGTGTGGGACAAAAGCCCAAAGGCTTGTGCGATTGGATTAGTGTTGTGTGACCAAGATTATTATACACTCACACACATAACACAATTTCACATAACATGTAACATTTAATCATTCATTGAAACCAACGTATCAAATAATCACATAGAGTTCATACAAGTTACATCAAGCACAAAGATAGGTTCTGAATTACAAGTTGTCACATCATCCCCAAGTTGAAAGAAATTTCGTCCCGAAATTTAGCACGTAATTACTGAGGAAGCTAGTTAGGTTGCGTGGTTTCCTGGTTTTCCTGGGGTGTCACATTCTTCCCCCGTTGGTTTGGAATTTCATCCCGAAATTCCGCAGTAGCTTCAGCCTCAGTAGTGGTTTCGCTTTTCTCGAACAATTGGGGATACTTGTGTTTCATTTGGTCTTCTCGTTCCCAGGTAAACTCTGGGCCACGACGGGAGTTCCAACAAACTCGAACAATGGGTATCCTAGTACGTTTGAGAACCTTAACGTCTCGGTCTGTAATCTCTACTGGTTCCTCGACGAATCGCAACTGATCGTCGATAGTGAGTTCCTTGAGAGGAACTATGAGGGTCTCATCTGACAGACACTTCTTCAGATTTGGCATATGGAATACGTTGTGAACTCCACTGAGTTCTTGAGGTAGATCCAGTCTATAGGCCACCTTGCCAATTCTCTCAGTGATTTCGAAAGGTCCAACATAACGTGGATTCAGCTTGCCTCGCTTGCCAAAGCGAACCACACCTTTCCAAGGTGAGACATTAAGTAGCACTCGATCCCCTACCTGGAACTCGAGTGGTTTCCTGCACTTATCAGCATAGCTTTTCTGACGATCGCGAGCTGCCGCCATTCGTTGTCGTATTTGAGAAATCTTTTCTGTCATGTCGACGACGAGTTCTGGGCCAGTGATTTGACTATCACCAACTTCTGCCCAGCATAAGGGTGATTGGTATTTCCGTCCATACAACGCCTTGAACGGAGCAGCCTGGATGCTAGTGTGGTAACTATTGTTATATGAAAACTCTACCAAAGGTAGATGCCTTTCCCAGCCGTTACCAAAGTCGATAACACATGCTCGAAGCATGTCTTCAAGAGTTTGAATGGTGCATTCCGTCTGCCCATCCGTATGTAGATGATATGTTGTGCTCATTCTAGACGTGAGCCAAAGGATATGTGCATCGCTTGCCGTAAATCAGAGGTAAAACGTGGATCACGATCAGAAATGATGGAGGTTGGCACCCCGTGCCTCGAAACTACTTCCTTCAGGTAGATGTCTGCTAGAGTAGAGAACCTATTTGTTTCTTTAATAGCCAGGAAGTGTGTAGACTTGGTTAGTCGATCTACTATCACCCAAATGGTATCGTTTCCCCATTGAGATCTAGGTAACCCAGTAACGAAATCCATGGAAATTTGCTCCCATTTCCACGTCGGAATCTCTGGTTGTTGAAGTAGGCCTGATGGCTTCTGGTATTCAACCTTGTCCACAAGCGGAGTATCACCGCAGGAGGCATGACATGACCAGGATCAAGCCACCAATCATATTCAACGATGTATTAAAGTAAATATAAAACCAACCAACAATATGATTGGTGTCCAAAACAATTTAACTAAGTTCAAGTTATCAGTGGAAGCATAAAGTTTAAAATCAAAACATAAGTTTAAAAGTTCAAATGTTTAACATGGAACTTAACAGTCCATGTCCCACAACGACCTCTCCTTCTCGTTCAAGCTCCATCTAAGCACCTAACAACCTGCAAGGTAGGTAGCAACGAATCAACAACAAAGTTGAGCGAGTTCACAGTTGGTTGTCCATTTTAAAGTTGTTCCAAAAACCATAAGTTATCTCGAAAACCAAGAGTTAATCAGTTCCTTGTTTCCCAAACCATAACCAGTGGGGGCTACCCCATGTTAACCACAAGACCCGTTACCATATCGACTACTGACTGAAGACATGTTTATGCGCCCTGCGTCAATGTCTATCATCATTGACTAAGTGCCCAGATCCATTAGTCCACTCCTGTCCTCTGTGGCACGGTGTGAGGCTTGTCAAACCTAATAGCGTTATTTAACTAATGACCCATTCGCCATTGGCCCGACGATTAAGTCGATATAAAAATGAGGGACTTCATGATAGAGTTTTGTCTAGTAAGTTATATGTTCTCATCCTTCCTATGTAGGATGGAGGTACGTAATCTACCCAAGGAGAATACGCAGGATTAATGTTGTCATCCTTCCCATGGAGGATGGAGGTACATATTCTACCCAAGGAGAATATACAAGTTTCATTTTAGTTCCTTAACCCATTCCCAAACCACCGAGAATCCCATGCCTTGTAGAAAATGTGAACTCACCTTAGGTTAGCTCGGCAGATAAACAAAAGGTCAATCGAGCTGCTAGGGGTCAACCACATCCTAACATGGTTACCATACAAGTCAGGTCTAGGTTCAAGTAGTGCACGTAGGGTTTCATATAAACTAACAAGTTACAACACATAACGATCATGGCAAGCACTTAAATCACGTTAACAGTCAACTATACATAAGGCCCAACTTCTGCGACTCAGATGATTGGGCTGTTATGGTTGTGCAGGCCCAATCATCTTGTGCGATTCAATAATCAAAGCCGAACAAACATTCGGCCTAACCTGTTGTGCATCCAGCACAACCTTGTGCGACTCACAACGGGTTGTGCGATTGAAAACATACCCGGCCCATTCCATCCTAAGCCCAACAGCTTGTGCGGCCTAATTAATTAAACAAACAGTTAACTTGTGCGGTCCATTTAATCTTGTGCGATTGGAGTTTTGGGCTGCTCGGCCCAACAGCATATCATATCCTAATATATATGCAGCCCAACATCTTATGCGATCGGCACAACCTTGTGCGATTCACAAGATGTTGTGCGACTATGCTTAAAGAGTTGTACAGTGAGCTTAAACCGTTGCACCAAGCTTGTGCGACTGGCTCGTACGATTAGTTATACACTTTCCTAAATTCATGCAATCAGTTTTCTAATTCCAATTAATTTGCAAGATCCAATTAACAGTTTCCAATCATACAATAATCGATCAAACTAGGGTTTCAACATCAAATTCCTATGAACCCTAATCATATTCAAAACATAAATAACCATAACATTTAAGCACATTAACGGGTTCATGATCTTGATTACTAACATGCACCCTAACATGGCAACACAATAAATCATCCGCATATACTTTCATAACAGCCGATTGTCATGCATTCGGTTCTAGATCATCATTACATCGCATAATTATCAAACCCTATATTGATCTACACATACTACACATGTGAGCCGATACACAAGAACACCAATCTCATCGATTTGCATTATAATCAATCATATATCATCCCTAAATCATCATGTAGGATATATAGATCACAACATCATCTAACATACAATCAATAGTGAGATACTAACCGGTTAGAGAGTAGAACAAGAGTTGATCCGAGCAAGAAAGCTTCGAGAAAAAGGGATGTTGCTGTCGGTCTTCGAAGAAGAGAAAGAGAGAGAGTAGGGTTTGGTGTGTTTGAGTGTTTTTGCAAACTATAAGGAAGCAAAACCT
Source organism: Helianthus tuberosus (assembly GCA_030545235.1). Taxonomy (NCBI): domain Eukaryota; kingdom Viridiplantae; phylum Streptophyta; class Magnoliopsida; order Asterales; family Asteraceae; genus Helianthus; species Helianthus tuberosus. Next base: position 203,979,426 of record CM060395.1, on the reverse strand, counting down.
CATAAGGGTTATGTGTGGGTTTAAATAGAGGAGTGGGCCATACCTTTGCATGGGTTGCCCTTGGTTTCGAATTCAAAGGGGGTGGGCCGAGAGTGGTGTTGGACAAAAGCCCAAAGGCTTGTGTGATTGGATTAGTGTTGTGTGACCAAGATTATTATACACTTACACACATAACATAATTTCACATAACATGTAACATTTAATCATTCATTAAAACCAACGTATCAATTAATCACATAGAGTTCATACAAGTTACATCAAGTACAAAGATAGGTTCTGAAATATGAGTTGTCACATCTAGCAATGATAGTACTATAGTTTTTACTCAGCACCTGTCGTGGAAAGGGGTTGCTAGGGATCACATCACTTTACTTCGCGTGTTCGCTTCGGTGAACATGCATCGTGCATACTTTACAACGCAGTCTCGTGGTTAAGTTGTAATCATTGTTTGGTAGTTACATGCTTCGCCCGTTACGTGTTACATGTTGGTTATGCGTAAACGCTTTTACTACTATATGCTATGCAAACTTGTGTACTCACCTTTACGTTTTATGTATTGACTTTATTTTAACGTATGTGACAGGTTAAGTGGATGCATGCAGAAATCAAGCTAGGAAGTCTAGAAACCCACTAATAAATCTGAGTTGTCGGAATAGACTTGTTTTTGAGACTTATTATCTGTAATGACTGTTTATGCTTTATCTGTTAGTAGTATGGGATATTAACATTAAAGATATTATCATTTAATAGTCGTTGTGGATTCTCTTGAACAATCTGTTTCGCTCAGTGCCACGCCCCAATGATTCCGCCATCGGTTGGGGTGTGACAGATTGGTATCGGAGCCTTAATTATAGGGAATTAGGTCGAGTCTTATAGGATTGACCTAGTCTATAGTCTAAGTGCCAAAAGACCAGCTTCATGCAAACCCAGTAGGGGTTTCGTACGAACCTACTTTTGATACTCTCGTTCGAACTCGCGAAAACTACAACTCATGCGAACCGCATGCTATAGCTTCGCGCAAAGGCAGCCTTTCCTAAGGCTGAAATACTATTTTCCTTTCCTAAGGCTGACATAATACACAAGTTTTCAGAAAACACTCGCATAACACAAATGAGTGATTGTATCGAGAATAGGTGTGAAAACCAGGAACTCTCGATAAGATCGCTCACTCCACGCATATTTTTACTCTCAGCACGAGAACCTCTGTTGAGATAGGAGTGACATCCATACCTCGACAAAGATCTCCCTTTCTATCTCGTAGTTTTGCCACACTTTCAGGAACGGAATTGTTAAGTTAGGGGTGAAACCCGCATCTTAATGACCTGTTCCACTCCCTACATTTATTTTACAAAACTCTCACCAAAGTCTCGATGGATTCCAACGACCCGAGTCACGTAGTAACTGGAAGGATGAGTGCCGTTCGCCGTATTTCGGTGAGAGCATAGTCTATTAGGCCAAAGCGTGTACTCAAACTCGTTGGGAATAGCCGAATCATTTTGGGTAGTCGACGTCTAACACCCAAGACACTCTGTTTTCAATTTAAGTCAGCAATCGTCGATTTTATGCATTATCAATTTTATGTGTTTATATGTTTCGCTTTTCTCTTTCATCGCTCCGCAAAACGTGTAGAATTCGCACAGCCTTCGTAACCTCAAACGCCAACTAAACGTAGACAAACTAAGAACTCTCGTACGGTAAACTCGACGCTACACTACTCGCTGCCGCTCACAACTCTCGAACGTGCTACGCTGTTTTGAAAGATAGGTGAATATATGCAAAATATGTAGGTGAATACGTGCAAAATATGTGCTTACGTGGATTATGTGCTCTTATGTGCTATGTGCTTATTTTATACGTGCTTACGTGATATGTGCCTACGTGTCTGTGTGTTTATGTGCCGATGTGTTCCTTAGCTTTAACAAATAATAATAGTAAGTATGTTGGTTAAACGCTAAACTTTTCAAAACCCGATATATTCGAATCTCGTCTAAAATCATATGACGATGTCTGCTGCAGACAATGTAGTCATTTGGTTCTCATACTCATCGCGCTGCTCGCCAAAATCATGCTGACAAGCATATTGCTTCACTCGTAGCCAAGGAAAAGGCTAAAGTCATACCTCAGATTGTCAGTGAAATCAACGAGGTCAGCAGCAAATCCTCTATCGAGTCAAAGAGCGACGCACCGAAAACTCCTTTCAGCTTTAAGCAATTCAAGGCCTGCGATCCTAAAAACTTCACTGGTGAAGATGGACCCAGTGCTATGTTCCAGTGGTTTGACTCCATCGAAATCACTTTCAGACAAAGTGGATGCCCATAAAATCTGCGTACTGTGAATGCTACCGGAGTTTTTCAGTCCAGGGCGCTAGATTGGTGGACTGCTGAGCGTAATAGGTGCGGTAATGATGCAGCTTATGGCTTCTCATGGGAGGAACTCAGGGAGCTTATGATGAAGGAGTTCTGCCCTCCTCATGAAGTGCAAAAGCTGGAGAATGAATTCTGGCATATCAAATCGGATGGAGGTGACAACGCTGGTCTCACTGCTCGCTTCAAGCAGCTCAGTATTATCTATCCTAGTCAGGTGGCTACGCCTGATATGACAATCAAGAAGTATATTCGAGCTCTCCCAGACTATGTAGCTGACTTTGTTCAAGCAGCTAAACCTGCTACTATCGAGGAAACATACCAACTCGCCCCAGAGATCAACGACAAGCGAGTCTTAGCTAGGTATTTCAAAACCTCGACCAAGAGCCTCAGTCAAGCAACCGCAACTCCCGCTACCGACAGTGCAGCATCACAAGGTTCAAAGTCTTCACGTCAGAGTCGCAAACGCAAGAACAACAACAACAAGAACTATGCTACCACCACCGTTCCTCTCAACGCTGTCCCCGTACAACCCAACAACCAGAGCCGTCAAGCTACTGTCACCAACGCACCGCTTGCCAAGCGTGCGTATACTGTGTCCATCCTCTATGCCCAACTTGCACCTATCATCACCCAGCTGGGGTGAACTGCCATTTCTGTGCAGACTGCAACATCTATGGGCACCTTAGTGCTCACTACCGCTCAAGCCCATGTCAACAAGCTGCTCAAGCTATCCCCGCACCACCAACTCAACCCCCTGCTCCTCAGGTCAACCAAGCAGTTCCTGCACCCGCTGCCCATGCACGAGCTTTATACTCTTGTGGTGACCCTAATCATTTTGCTAATGTCTGTCCTCTGCGTGTTATGAAACAAGAACCGCAGCAGCAACTACCGCAGCAACAGCCACAGCAGCAACAACAGCAGCAGCCTCAGCAGCAGCAGCAACCACAACAAGCAGCCCGCGGAAGAACCTTTAACATCAACGTCCGCCACGCTCAGACTGACAACAATGTTGTCAATGGTATGTTCCTTTTTAACGGTATTTATGCATCTTGCGTATTTGATGCTGGAGCCAATAACTGTTTTGTGTCGTTTGAATTCAAAAATCTCCTTAACCGTAAACGCGCTAATCTCCCGACGACATTCGACGTAGAAATTACCACTAGAAGAACCGTCACCGTCAGTTCTGTTCTCCGTGATTGTACTCTCGAACTCAACAATCATGTTTTCCCCATCGATCTCATTCCTATGCAACATGGTAGATTCGATGTCATAGTAGGCACGGACTTTCTTCGTGAAAACCATGCCGAGGTTGTTTGTTTCGAAAAGATTATTCGTTTCTCTCTTTCAAACGGTGATCAACTCTGTGTTTATGGCGAAGTATCCTCGAAAGAACTAAAGCTTATGTCGTGCATACAAGCAAGCAAGTATCTCCACAAGGAATACTTGGCTTTCTTAGCTCACATTGTAGTAGCGGAGGAGGAAAAGAAGCCGATAGAAAAGGTACTTGTGGTTCATGATTTTCCTAATGTCTTTCCTGACGATTTACCTGGTCTACCCCCTACTCGCGATATCGATTTTCGTATCAACCTTATTCCTGGAGCTAACCCCGTTACTAAAGCCCCTTATCGTCGCGCACTGTCCGAAATGCGTGAAATTTCTAGCCAACTCCAGGAATTACTTGATAAAGGCTTCATACGCCCTAGCACCGCCTTGGGCGCACCTGTCCTTTTCATGAATAAGAAGGATGGATCGTTCCGAATGTGCATCGACTGTAGGGAACTCAACAAGCTTACTATCAAGAATCCTTTACCCCGAATCGACGACTTATTTGATCAACTGCAAGGCGCTACGTGTTTTTCTAAGATCGATCTACGTTCTGGCTACCATTAACTACATATTCAGGAACAAGACATCCCTAAAACCGCTTTTCGTACCCGCTATGGCCATTACGAATTCGTGGTCATGCCTTTTGGTCTTACAAACGCACCTGCAGTCTTCATGGATTTGTTGAACCGTCTGTGTAAACCCTTCCTTGATCGCTTCGTTATCATGTTTATCGATGATATCCTTATCTATTCGAAGTCGACAGCCGAACACGCGCAACATCTTCGTTTAGTTCTTGAGCTTCTCCGAGGGAATCGCCTCTATGCCAAGTTCTCCAAGTGCGAATTTTGGCTCGAGAAGGTTCAATTACTCGGTCACATCGTCAACAATCAAGGTATTCATGTCGATCCCGCAAAGATTGAAGCAGTTAAGAGTTAGATTACGTCGAAAACCCCGTCCAAAGTTCGTTCTTTCCTCGGATTGGTGGGTTATTACCGTCGATTTATCGCTGATTTCTCTAAAATTGTCGTTCTTCTCACCTATCTAACGCATAAAGACAAGCCTTTCATTTGGGGAACCAAACAAGTGGATGCCTTTCAAACTCTTAAGCATATGCTTTGCAACGCTCCCGTACTCGCGCTACCCAATGGAAACGATGACTTTGTCATTTAATGTGATGCCTCTAACCTAGGTCTTGGTTATGTTCTTATGCAATGAGACAAGGTTATCGCGTTCGCGTCTCATCAACTCAAGGTCCACGAGAAGAACTACACAACCCACGATCTCGAACTCGGTAAAGTTGTTTTTGCGTTGAAGATTTGGCGACACTACCTTTTTGGTACTAAGTGTACGGTCTTCACCGACCATAAGAGCCTACAACACATCTTGAACCAGAAAGAGCTAAATATGCGCCAACGCAGATGGGTTGAACTTCTCAACGACTACGACTGTGAGATACGCTACCACCCAGGCAAAGAAAATGTCTTTGCTGACGCTCTTAGTCGACGAAGCTATTTACATAGTGTTCGTGACGTTCAAGCCCAACATAACCTCGAAGCCCTCATTCTCGACGCTCAACACGCATGTTTTCTCGAGAACACTTTGAAGAAAGAAAGAATACTTGGATCCGAAAATCAATTAGTGAATAAACCGAATGGTATTTTTCACTATCTCGCCCGCATTTGGATTCCTAGTCGTCACAATCTCCGTGAGATATTGATGACTGAAGCCCACAAATCCCGATATTCCATTCATCCCGGTGCCGACAAGATGTACCAGGACCTTTGATCCAAGTATTGGTGGCCAGGAATGAAGAAGGATATCGCCCTCTATGTTTCGAATTGTCTAACTTGCTCGAAAGTTAATGCCGAGCACCAACGACCCTCTGGCTTACTTGAACAACCCGAGATCCCGATGTGGAAATGGGAGAGTATAGCTATGGACTTCATTACAAAACTCCCTCGCACGCCATCAGGTCACGATAGCATTTGGGTTATTGTTGATCATCTTACGAAATATGCTCACATTTTGCCGATACAAGAAGATTACAAGGTAGAACGAATAGCACGAATCTATACCAACGAATTCATTTGTCGACATGGGACACCTCGTGACATCATCTCTAACCGCGATGGTCAATTTACCTCGCGTCTCTGGGAGATATTCCAAGCCGCTCTTGGTACGACTCTTAACCTCAGTACGACATTTCATCCCCAGACCGACGGTCAGACTGAGCGCATGATCCGCACCCTTGAAGACATGCTTCGCTCATGCGTTATAGATTTTGGTGGTAATTGGGATACGCATTTACCTTTAGTATAATTCTTGTACAATAACAGTTATCACGCTATTATTCAAATGGAATCCTTTGAGGCATTATATGGAAGAAAATGCCGATTGCCTATTGTATGGCACGAGATCGGAGACGCTCAGATCACCGGTCCAGAGTTACTACAAGAAACGACTGACAAGATCCTCCAAATACGAGACAATCTCTTGAAAGCTCGGAGTCGTCAGAAGAGTTACGCCGATAAATGCCGCATGTCACACCCGCTCATAGCGGAAGCGCGAGGTGTGATCTGATCGGTTCTCATTGCATAACAATATAAGTGAACATACTAAATGAATAAAAACAAGCTCCAATGCCATTGTCATAATCGTTTCAAAAGAACGCAACATAAGTTAAATGTATTGGTTACAAACCATCAAATGAAAATAAATTGTCATTGTTTTATACATTAAAATGTAAGTCTTAAAATGTCAAGGCTTTGACCACTATATTACCGCAAAGAGGTGGTATATAACGGGCAAACCCTTTAAATGGTGGCATGGAGTCTTGATACTTGCTTTCCTTGACTGAAATGTCTGCATGGTCCACTAATTTCCTGAAATACATGTGAAGTTTGAAAACATCAACAAAAGTTGGCGAGTTCATGCAGTTTAGTTGTATGAGATGTATCTGTAAAATGTGAGTTGTATAAAATGTATCTGTAAAATGTGAGATGTATAAAATGTATCTGTAAAATGTGAGTTGTATAAAATGTATCCATAAAATGTGAGTTGTATAAATTGTATCCATAAAATGTGAGTTGTATAAGATGTATCTGTATGTAATAATGTAGTATGTAAAGCGTCAATGAAATCGTTGATCATTAATGTTTCGCGAGGACATTAATATATGTGATGAAATAGGAAGCAATCCAAACCTAGACGATTTCGTGTCGACTACTATCGACTGGGACACAAACGCACTCTTCTGTATGGGTCCACGACCAAGAGTGGGGCTCGCCAAAACCCATTAGATCTAACCACTTGTACCTAGGTCCAAACTGGATTAATGGTGCTTAGATGTATAACCCTAATTCGCACATGATCTAAGGTGTTTCATTCCCTAACTTTAACATACGATTGAACATGTATCTTCCCCGATAGTTGTAAAGTTGTAAAACATTTAAATGAATAGGGGACATGAACTCACAGTATTGCGTCGGTGAATGATAAGTGTTTGTGATCTTACGCGTGGTCGTCTTGAACAATGTTGCGACCTACAAATGTTCTTATATTTGTTAGACACTTCGGTCTTTGTAAATGACTTGAGTACAAGCCTTGTGTCTTAAATATGTGTAAGACTTGTATGTCTTTATTGTTCGTTGAACTTTGTATTAGATGAATGAATTGTTAAACGGTTATATATATATTTCACCATATATATATATATGTAATCTTGTATCTTGTGAGTTGTATCATCGGGTCTTGTCTTCTTTATTTCATGCCTTTGTATAAGTAAACTGTTCAATTGTAATTTTTACCAATTATATGTCATTGGGCTTAGCCCAAGAATTCATGTTATTGGGCCTAAATAGTGTTGGGCCTAAATAGTGTTGGGCCTAAATAGTGTTGGGCCTAAATAGTATTGAGCCTCAATAGTGTTGGACCTAAATAGTATTGGGCCTTGGCCCATATGTTTGGTATTGGGCTTAGCCCATGTATTTAAGTTAAGCCCATTATGAAAGTAAGCCCATTAAGAAGTGTAAGCCCATTTGTATAAAATAGCCCATTAAGAAGTGTAAGCCCATTTGTATAAAATAGCCCATTTGAAAGTATAAGTCTTTCATTTTTATAAAAACATTTTTATAAAAATAACTAAGTATACTTTTTAGTAAATAAAAACATAATAGTTTTTATAAGTTTCAAAATGTCCGAATTTTGTTAATTGTAACGTAATTTTGGTGTACGCGTCGAAAGATCGCCTAAACGTCGTAGTAAGTCCTCGGATTGGCGATATGTTTATAGATTCGCTTGTCGTCCGTTTTGACCATAAGTTGTGTCCGAAAGATCGGAATGTCCGTAAGTTGTTTTCAAGTGTGTCTATATGTATTCTTGTAAGTCTTTAGTTGTAAGTATGTCTTTTATTTATTTGTGTCATTGTTATCAAGTCTCTAACTTTTATATATAACTAATACAAATAATAACACATAGCACATACTTGATATGTTCAATAAATATGTATTTTACCAAAATATATATTTATGTCAATTTTTATGTTTAGAAAGACCAACTTTCTAATCTTGTAAAGACTTTGTAAAAAAAAAATGATAGTTTTTCTAACATATGATTTCTAAGAAAAGTTGTCCATAGTTCCTTTGTAATATGAACTTTGCCATGTTTATTTACATATCATTTTCTTTTCAAATCATCAACAATTTCTCATATCATTTCTAAAAAAAACACATGAGATTTATAACATAACCTCATTAAGATGATCTCAAAATCATGTAGGATTTTATACATGATCATAACATATGCTAACTAGTTCAAAATCCAAGTTTAATTCTAGTTTTAACAACTTTTATAAAAAATCTCAAGTTGTATGTTACTTTTTATAATCTTGTAAAAGTATTGTTTTTAGTGAAAAACCTCAAATACTTTCACAAGATCAAATGTTATGATCATCCCTTTAAACCTTATGTTAAAAACCCTTTTAACATAAACATGTATAATTGTTAGATCATATTTTTAAAACATCCTCTAACAATTTATTTATATCATAATCATCATAACAAGATCGAATATGCATATAACAAGTCTTAGATCACAATATAAACCAACATAAATATATCATGATTATTATTTTTGCTTCTTTGTATTTTTCATGTTTATTATGTATGATTATTTAGTTATTTATTAGTTATAATAACAATCATAAACATAATATAAGTATGAAAAAAAAATAGATCTTGAAGCTTACTTCTAGCACTTGGCTAGGGATGATCTTGGAGGATGATTAAGAAATACAAAGATGAAGATCTTGATGATTTAAGGCTCTTGAATGGATGAATACACTTCCTTTAACTTGCAAATGCTTTAGATCACCTTAAGCTCCATGAAACTCCATGTTGATCATCAAGATGTGATAAAATTTAAATGGGTTTTTATGGTGTTCTTGGTGGAAAAAGATGAAGATGATGAGAGATTTTGTTTGTGAAATTAAAAGATGAAAAATGAATGGTAAAGTGCTAGTTTAATTAATGTGTAAGTATTGTAATAATTCACCATTTTACTTCCACTTGAAACTAACCATAAAATATCTAGATATTTAGCATGAAAATTAGGGTGTGGGACCCCTTTAAAAACGTGAACATGAGGGGGGAAAGGGTCTTGAATTTGTTTCATGTGTTAAGTGTTCAATTCATGGTAAAATGTAGTAAATGTTTAAGTATTTTAAGAACTTTGACATTTTATATAAAAATATCTACAAGGTTTTAAGCCTTCATATTTTAAAGTAGTGTGACACTAAGTAAAACTAGTTCACCGAAATTTTTAGTGTGTAATTCGGGTGAAAAAGTCGGTTCGGGTCCTGTACCGGGTTAAATACTGACACCGTGTTTTATTTAGATAAAAACATAACAAAAATTATTTTTGTACTTGTTTTATTATCCAAATATTTAATCCAACTTTTTGGACTAAAACTTTTATTATTTTTGACACGGTTTCGGTACCGGCTTTGCTGACTGGCAGTTTACTGAACTAGCCATGCAGCTTAATGCAATAAGATTCGATTGCGGATTTTGTGTCGTTTTTACTACCCATTATATTATTTATGTCAAATAATATTTATTTTTGGGTTTTTCAGATAATTACTGTTTCGTTCTGCGGAATGCTGTATATTTCCGCACGATTTCTGTATTTTTCTGCGGACTTGAACAATTTGATTTTTAATTGGAATTTTGTAAATAATAAGGCACATATAAATTTTGGACAAAGCTTTTTATAAAATATTTGTGTAGACATAACTGTATGTCATGCTTTCATTGTGTCAGACTGTACCGCGACTAGTACTGACAAGTATCGTTTATTCGCGTTCCTATAGTTAGTCTAGGATATTGTTTCTAATCGCAACGGATTCATTATCATAATTCACTATGATTTTTGTAATTCCTAGACTCTCAAGACTTTAATTAATTAAAATTAAGTCAAATACGCGAAAATAATAGTCGAAATAGTTGTTCAAGTTGTACGGAATTACCGAAATTTTTCCGTTTGTCACATTCTCCCCCTGTTATTGAGAATTTCGTCCCGAAATTCGAGATTTGTTATTCTTTGTAGGAGTCTTCGGAAACAGGTGAGGATATTTTTCTTTCATTTGATCTTCACGTTCCCAAGTATACTCGGGTCCGTGACGAGAGTTCCAACGAACTTTTACTAACTTGATACGACTTCTTCGTGTTTTCTGAATCTTCCAGTCCGTGACCTCAACAGGTTCTTCGGTGAATTGGAATTTGTCGTCGATGTGAATTTCATCCGCAGGGATGATAACGGTATCTTGTGTTGGACTCTTTCTAAGATTCGACACATGAAACGTGTGGTGCACACTGCTAGGTTCATCTGGTAACTTCAACTTGTAGGCAAAAGTGCCAATCTTTTCTAAGATTTCAAATTGTCCTACATAACGAGGGTTAAGACTTTGTCTCCGATCTCGAAATTTAATGGCTTCTGTCTCTTGTCCACGTAGCTCTTTTGTCGATCGCGAGCCGCCTTGATACGGTCTCTGATCTGAAAGATTTTATCCGTAGTCTCTTGGAATAATTCCGGACCAATTAATTGTCTATCGCCTGTTTCTGCCCAAAATAGCGGAGAGCGACTCTTTCGACCATAAAGAGCCTCAAATTGTGCAGCTTGTATACTAGTATGGTAGCTCTTATCGTAGGAAAACTCAACTAAAAGTAGATGAGTATCCCAATTGTCGCCTAAATTCATAACACACGCACGAAGCATAACTTCGAGTGTTTGGATTATCCGTTCGCTCTGGCCGTCAGTTTGTGGATGAAAGGCCGTACTTAGATTCAAATGAGATCCAAAGGCCTGTTGAAATGATTTCCAAATTCTTGAAACAAAACGACCGTCTCGGTCCGAAATGATTGAAATAGGAACTCCATGACGAGCCACTATTTCTTTGAGATAGATTTCCGCTAGTTTTTCAGTACTATCCTTCTCCCGAATCGGTAAGAAGTGTGCGGACTTTGTTAGTCTATCGATGATTACCAAATCATGTCATGACCGCATGAGGTCCTAGGTAACTTCGTAATGAAGTCCATCAATATTTGTTCCCATTTCCAAACGGGAATCTCGGTTTGTTGTAACAAGTCCGAGGGTTTCTGATATTCAGCTTTGACTTTTGTGCAAGTCAAGCATTCTCCGACATAAGTCGCAATATCACTTTTGAGGTTAGGCCACCAATAGTATTCTTTTAATACTTAGGCCTATGTGTTTCCTCAAAATATCATCTCGAAGGCCGCCAAAGAATGGAACTCGATTTCGACCCATAAGGTATAAAGTTCCATCTTCTTTCGGCACTAATTGTTCCTTCATGCCTCGAAGTGTTTCTGCTTGAATATGCTCTTCCCTGAGCGCTTGTGAATCATCTTCTCTATGCTTGAACTATCAGTGTTCTTACTCGGTCCTTGCGGCTCAAGGCGTCAGCTACAATGTTCGCCCTACCTGGATGGTACTTTATTTCACCATCATAGTCGTTCAACAATTCAACCCAACATCGTTGAGGTATATTTAATTCCTTTTGGTTGAATATGTGTTGAAGACTTTTATGATCCGTGAAAATAGTGCATTGAGTACCATATAAATAATGTCACCTTAATTTTTAAAGCGAATACCACCGCGCCTACTCAAGGTCGAGAGTGGTATAGTTCTTATCATGAACTTTTTAATTGGCGCGACGTGTACACTATAACTTTTTCACGTTGCACGAGTACGCAACCCAATCCTTGATGCGAAGCATCATAGTTTACAACAAAGTCATCGGTATCGTCGGATAATGATAAGATTGTAAAATGCTATGCACCAATCTTAAGAATAAGTTGTAATGTTGTTTCTTGTTTTTCGATTGGGGCGCATTTATTGTCTTTATGGGTGAGGGAGGTTAGCAATTGAGTAATTAAAAAAAATATCAATAGATCTCCGATGATATCCCGCTAATCCCAAAAAAAAATGTCGGACTCCAGTTGGAGTCTTGGGCACTTCCCAATTCTCATTTGCCTCAATCTTAGCTGGGTCTACTTGAATGCCTTTCTCGTTCACTACATGCCTGAGAAATTGTATCTCGCTAATCCAAAATTCGCACTTGGAAAATTTCGCGTATAGTTTCCCCTTCTTTAGTGGCTCCCAAATGGTTCTCAAATGTTGTTCGTGTTCATCAGTCAATCGTGAGTATATTAATATGTCGTCAATAAATACTATGACGAATTTGTCGAGATACGGCTTGCACACGCGATTCATTAATTCTATGAAGACCGCTAGTGCGTTCGTTAAACCAAAAAGCATAACGAGAAACTCGCAATAACCATAACAAATTTTAAAAGCCTTTTTCGGTATGCTTTCCTCTTGAATTCGTAACTGATGATACTCCGATCGTATGTCTATCTTAGAGTAGAAGCTAGAACCTTTCATAAACCATTTGAGTTAGTTGGAAATTCATTTGTAACATGGTTTAGAAATATGAATTTTCATTCATCAAAATGTTGTGCACTTTTCCAAAACTTACATGTCTTTCCACTCCCAAAACCTTTATAAAGATGTATAATGGTAAAGTGTGGGGGTTATGAACTCACAACATCCTTATTCGGTCAACTACAAGGTTCAGAAGGTGCTAATCAACATGGAGATTTGGCTACGGTTGCAGCTCCCGGTACCAAGTCGATGTGAAACTCGACTTATCGATATGGTGGTAGTCCTGGAAAGACTTCAGGAAATTCTTTTACCACAGGAATATCTGTCAGCTACGGCCCAATGGCCTTCTTGTTTACAACAGGTGCTAGAAAGGCAATACAACCTTTCCGTAAGCACTTTTGTGCCTTCATGCAATTGAGTATCCTCAATGATGTGTCGTGCTTCTCTCCATGGATAATAAGTGTCTCTTCATTCGGTAGTGGTAAGCGAATGATCTTCTCATGACAGCAGACTTCGGCTCGGTTATTGGATAGCCAATCCATGCCAAAACTACGTCGAAACTACCCAACTGAACGGCTAAGAGATCGATATTGAATTTCTGCTCCTGACTAGGCTAGTTTATCGTTTGCCAATCCTATAGAATGAGGAGACATCTTTCTTACTTGACTCTAGGCCAAGTACATTTTGAATTCTATGTAGTAAGGACTTCCCTGTACAGATGTAGAGGACAACCAAATCCCTATTTGTAGCTAGGACAATCCCGTCACTAGCCATGAAACTATGCATGTGAAATGTTGAGATCAAGCTAAAAATTGGCAATGGTATCAAATAATATGGATGTGAAATGTTGATTGATAGGATACGTACCTATGACCCTTAATGATTTGACATGTCTCAGCTAATTCCCCATTAGCTAACTTGATATAGTAATGTGTGTCCAACATGACTCTAATTCGAGTATATGCTTAACATTTAAAGACAATAGCTAAGCTCGGTGTTGGTATTAAAAGAATTGGTACATGATGATCGTAGAGTGTACGTACTCTTGACTTCATTGGGATTTTGTGGAGTATTCATAGTTCTAACCACACACACACTTATTCACTAGCTTGATCCATTCTTAAGTATTATCGTCTTACAAGCCTTTGTTTTGCGCCCGGTCTCAGCACACTGCTACTCTTGGCGCTTTTGCAATTGCCCTCATGATGAACGTCTCACTGGTCGCATTTAGGATTTCGGCAAGTTACCAGCATACATCCTGGTGCCAAAATCGTTTATGGCAGCAATTACCTTCATTTCTCTCATGGCAAGAGTTATTGTTTGAGTGATCGAGGTAGGGAGGGATGATGCGGTCATGCTTCGGATCTCCGAGGCTAAACACAAAATGTAACACTCAGTGTGTTTGAATTCGGGTGTTACCCAGTATGGAACAACCCTTGAGAGACCGTGGAAGCATCAAGTGTAACCATCAACATTGGCTCCAGTTATGATCGAGTTCTTTTATAAAATCATATGAAAATAGATATGAAAATCAGATGATATAAAAGAATGATGTATGGTTAAATAAATAACCAATAGAAATGTAGTGTATAAATATATCATGTCTTGAAATAGAATATTATGTCTTGTGTAGAGGATGCCGCGTCTTGTGCAAAAATGTAATGTCTTGTCTTTGTCAAAGAGGTTTGAATAACACCACGATATGCAATATAATATAAGCATTTATATATAGGAAGTACCAGCGGCGTATCCACCATGCTTTTATCATATTACACACGTCTCATCACTTACAAATAACCACCAAAAATGTCTTGTGTATGCCAACGTCAAATGCCATGTATAACAATGTCTTGCGTAACAATGTCCTGTATAAACCATGTCTTGTGTAAAAGCAATGATTTTCAACACATAACTTTTGACTTAAACATTTGATTCTTTTGGCGCCATGATCTTTTTAATACACGCTATTAAAAGAATCTAGACATGTATTTGGAGAAATAAAGTCTATCAGGTGCCCAAGAATGAAGAATGCAATCAATCGGTCATGGAAACCTCAAGACCGCATTGTTCATACATGTTTGAATAAATGATAATGTGGATAACCAAAACCAAAAGGTGTAATACCTCTTGCGTGTATTGGTCATATGTCTAAATGGAAAAAAGAAAAAAAAATAATTCGTTGAGGAGGGGAAACCAACCAGTGGTCTTCGTCCATATAATATGTATTCCCTACTCTATGGACCTCGATCATCCTAAGTAGAGAAAATCCTTTGTCTTACTTGTCCATGTGACAATTATGGTAATAGTGCTTGAGTTTCACGAGATCTAGCAAGATTGTTAGAATCTCCAAAAATGTCGAATATAATGCAATGAGGGAGTTGCAGCATGGCTCATGCCATACCATTCATTGGGAAAAGACAAATGTCAAGCGAGGGAATTTATTGTATCATTTCCAATAAATATGATAAGGTGGAATATGATAACGTAAGGTAAGGTAAAGTAGGGTAAAGTGTCATAGACACCATGGAACCAACCCATGTTCAATAATTTCGAGAATGTTGAGGAAAATCCTCCATGAGTGGATAACAAGTTTTGTTTGTTTAAATAACTAGTCTCAACTGAATCGTGATATAGATCGAATGTTAGGTGTGAACAAATACGTGTCGTCTTCCTATATTGTATTGTATTGTATGGTGTTATGCTAATCACCTCAGTTCATGTTCTAATAGATAAGAAAAATTGAATCTCAAGTAATAACTTAAGAATTTTGAACGAATAGTGATCATTAGCTTGGCCCGCAGAGTCCACCAGAATTCCCATGCACTACAAGTTGTTATTACGTAGGCCTCCGTAATAATAAATTGCCTTGCATGGTCACCCTAGCGTTCTCTCATACAAAACAGTCGATCAGTCAGAGGGGGGACACTATTGTCTGTATACCTTCAACATAGGAGGGACCTTCGTGATAGATCACGTGTCAACGTCCGTTTTCATTACTCACAAAACAACACAGCGTTAGATGGAATATAAATGGAAAGAATCTGTAACAATAACAACTGAAGGGGCACCTTCAAGATGAGTACTTCATCTTCCTTGTAGGGACAAGAGTATATCAACCTTGATTAGTATGAGTCATAGGGATCTCGTCCCACTAATGGAGTTGTTGTCCAAGGTTACCACCTCCGCCTCGTCGTCATTTATCATGGTCAGGCATCTCAGCATTCGCGAGAAGCAACCATATTTTACGGAATTAAGTTTAAGATTTCACTTAGGAATCATGTTCGCCATAAGCTCCACAGTAGACTTGAGGTCGATATTTTCATCGTGTGAGTAAAGAATAATAATAGAGTTTGAAGTCGAAGGTATTTTGTTCTTGGCAAAATATTCCTTAGAACACATATATAAATCATTTATATATAATCACATAAAATCCTATCTAACAAGGATTTCTATCTTGCATAAGCTGAACTTGTAAACCGTTTATAATGAGTAAACTGATAATGTAATGTATTGTAGGCACATAGTCTGTTAATGTAATGTATCTATTTCTCATAGACTTCAGTCATGGTAATGTCCTTGCTTGGTTTATATGAAATGAATTTTGTTTGTAGTGGACCTTGAAAAATGTTTATGCAATGAAAACTCTTGTTCTTGTGTAAATTGTTTTCGTGAGAGGTTCCCTAGTGATTGTAGACTAGACTCGAGAAAGAATCCTGGTTCACTACAATCGAAGCTCTGATACCAATCTGTCACACCCGCTCATAGCGGAAGCGCGAGGTGTGATCTGATCGGTTCTCATTGCATAACAATATAAGTGAACATACTAAATGAATAAAAATAAGCTCCAATGCCATTGTCATAATCGTTTCAAAAGAACGCAACATAAGTTAAACGTATTGGTTACAAACCATCAAATGAAAATAAATTGTCATTGTTTTATACATCAAAATGTAAGTCTTAAAATGTCAAGGCTTTGACCACTATATTACCGCAAAGAGGCGGTATATAACGGGCAAACCCTTTAAATGGTGGCATGGAGTCTTGATACTTGCTTTCCTTGACTGAAATGTCTGCATGGTCCACTAATTTCCTGAAATACATGTGAAGTTTGAAAACATCAACAAAAGTTGGCGAGTTCATGCAGTTTAGTTGTATGAGATGTATCTGTAAAATGTGAGTTGTATAAAATGTATCTGTAAAATGTGAGATGTATAAAATGTATCTGTAAAATGTGAGTTGTATAAAATGTATCCATAAAATGTGAGTTGTATAAATTGTATCCATAAAATGTGAGTTGTATAAGATGTATCTGTAT
This sequence comes from Helianthus tuberosus, assembly GCA_030545235.1. Classification (NCBI taxonomy): domain Eukaryota; kingdom Viridiplantae; phylum Streptophyta; class Magnoliopsida; order Asterales; family Asteraceae; genus Helianthus; species Helianthus tuberosus. Next base: position 203,962,461 of record CM060395.1, on the reverse strand, counting down.
GTAATAATGTAGTATGTAAAGCGTCAATGAAATCGTTGATCATTAATGTTTCGCGAGGACATTAATATGTGTGATGAAATAGGAAGCAATCCAAACCTAGACGATTTCGTGTCGACTACTATCGACTGGGACACAAACGCACTCTTTTGTATGGGTCCACGACCAAGAGTGGGGCTCGCCAAAACCCATTAGATCTAACCACTTGTACCTAGGTCCAAACTGGATTAATGGTGCTTAGATGTATAACCCTAATTCGCACATGATCTAAGGTGTTTCATTCCCTAACTTTAACATACGATTGAACATGTATCTTCCCCGATAGTTGTAAAGTTGTAAAACATTTAAATGAATAGGGGACATGAACTCACAGTATTGCGTCGGTGAATGATAAGTGTTTGTGATCTTACGCGTGGTCGTCTTGAACAATGTTGCGACCTACAAATGTTCTTATATTTGTTAGACACTTCGGTCTTTGTAAATGACTTGAGTACAAGCCTTGTGTCTTAAATATGTGTAAGACTTGTATGTCTTTATTGTTCGTTGAACTTTGTATTAGATGAATGAATTGTTAAACGGTTATATATATATTTCACCATATATATATATATGTAATCTTGTATCTTGTGAGTTGTATCATCGGGTCTTGTCTTCTTTATTTCATGCCTTTGTATAAGTAAACTGTTCAATTGTAATTTTTACCAATTATATGTCATTGGGCTTAGCCCAAGAATTCATGTTATTGGGCCTAAATAGTGTTGGGCCTAAATAGTGTTGGGCTTAAATAGTGTTGGGCCTAAATAGTGTTGGGCCTAAATAGTATTGAGCCTCAATAGTGTTGGACCTAAATAGTATTGGGCCTTGGCCCATATGTTTGGTATTGGGCTTAGCCCATGTATTTAAGTTAAGCCCATTATGAAAGTAAGCCCATTAAGAAGTGTAAGCCCATTTGTATAAAATAGCCCATTAAGAAGTGTAAGTCCATTTGTATAAAATAGCCCATTTGAAAGTATAAGTCTTTCATTTTTATAAAAACATTTTTATAAAAATAACTAAGTATACTTTTTAGTAAATAAAAACATAATAGTTTTTATAAGTTTCAAAATGTCCGAATTTTGTTAATTGTAACGTAATTTTGGTGTACGCGTCGAAAGATCGCCTAAACGTCGTAGTAAGTCCTCGGATTGGCGATATGTTTATAGATTCGCTTGTCATCCGTTTTGACCATAAGTTGTGTCCGAAAGATCGGAATGTCCGTAAGTTGTTTTCAAGTGTGTCTATATGTATTCTTGTAAGTCTTTAGTTGTAAGTATGTCTTGTATTTATTTGTGTCATTGTTATCAAGTCTCTAACTTTTATATATAACTAATACAAATAATAACACATAGCACATACTTGATATGTTCAATAAATATGTATTTTACCAAAATATATATTTATGTCAATTTTTATGTTTAGAAAGACCAACTTTCTAATCTTGTAAAGACTTTGTAAAAAAAAATGATAGTTTTTCTAACATATGATTTCTAAGAAAAGTTGTCCATAGTTCCTTTGTAATATGAACTTTGCCATGTTTATTTACATATCATTTTCTTTTCAAATCATCAACAATTTCTCATATCATTTCTAAAAAAAAACACATGAGATTTATAACATAACCTCATTAAGATGATCTCAAAATCATGTAGGATTTTATACATGATCATAACATATGCTAACTAGTTCAAAATCCAAGTTTAATTCTAGTTTTAACAACTTTTTATAAAAAATCTCAAGTTGTATGTTACTTTTTATAATCTTGTAAAAGTATTGTTTTTAGTGAAAAACCTCAAATACTTTCACAAGATCAAATGTTATGATCATCCCTTTAAACCTTTATGTTAAAAACCCTTTTAACATAAACATGTATAATTGTTAGATCATATTTTTAAAACATCCTCTAACAATTTATTTATATCATAATCATCATAACAAGATCGAATATGCATATAACAAGTCTTAGATCACAATATAAACCAACATAAATATATCATGATTATTATTTTTGCTTCTTTGTATTTTTCATGTTTATTATGTATGATTATTTAGTTATTTATTAGTTATAATAACAATCATAAACATAATATAAGTATGAAAAAAAATAGATCTTGAAGCTTACTTCTAGCACTTGGCTAGGGATGATCTTGGAGGATGATTAAGAAATACAAAGATGAAGATCTTGATGATTTAAGGCTCTTGAATGGATGAATACACTTCCTTTAACTTGCAAATGCTTTAGATCACCTTAAGCTCCATGAAACTCCATGTTGATCATCAAGATGTGATAAAATTTAAATGGGTTTTTATGGTGTTCTTGGTGGAAAAAGATGAAGATGATGAGAGCTTTTGTTTGTGAAATTAAAAGATGAAAAATGAATGGTAAAGTGCTAGTTTAATTAATGTGTAAGTATTGTAACAATTCACCATTTTACTTCCACTTGAAACTAACCATAAAATATCTAGATATTTAGCATGAAAATTAGGGTGTGGGACCCCTTTAAAAACGTGAACATGAGGGGGGAAAGGGTCTTGAATTTGTTTCATGTGTTAAGTGTTCAATTCATGGTAAAATGTAGTAAATGTTTAAGTATTTTAAGAACTTTGACATTTTATATAAAAATATCTACAAGGTTTTAAGCCTTCATTTTTAAAGTAGTGTGACACTAAGTAAAACTAGTTCACCGAAATTTTTAGTGTGTAATTCGGGTGAAAAAGTCGGTTCGGGTCCTGTACCGGGTTAAATACTGACACCGTGTTTTATTTAGATAAAAACATAACAAAAATTATTTTTGTACTTGTTTTATTATCCAAATATTTAATCCAACTTTTTGGACTAAAACTTTTATTATTTTTGACACGGTTTCGGTACCGGCTTTGCTGACTGGCAGTTTACTGAACTAGCCATGCAGCTTAATGCAATAAGATTCGATTGCGGATTTTGTGTCGTTTTTACTACCCATTATATTATTTATGTCAAATAATATTTATTTTTGGTTTTTTCAGATAATTATTGTTTCGTTCTGCGGAATGCTGTATATTTCCGCACGATTTCTGTATTTTTCTGCGGACTTGAACAATTTGATTTTTAATTGGAATTTTGTAAATAATAAGGCACATATAAATTTTGGACAAAGCTTTTTATAAAATATTTGTGTAGACATAACTGTATGTCATGCTTTCATTGTGTCAGACTGTACCGCGACTAGTACTGACAAGTATCGTTTATTCGCGTTCCTATAGTTAGTCTAGGATATTGTTTCTAATCGCAACGGATTCATTATCATAATTCACTATGATTTTTGTAATTCCTAGACTCTCAAGACTTTAATTAATTAAAATTAAGTCAAATACGCGAAAATAATAGTCGAAATAGTTGTTCAAGTTGTACGGAATTACCGGAATTTTTCCGTTTGTCACACCGCAAGCCCCTTGAGTTTGAAGTTGGTGATCACGTACTCCTAAAGGTTTCACCTTGGAAGGGGGTGATCCGATACGACAAGAGAGGAAAGCTTGCGCCACGATACGTGGGTCCCTTTAAGATTCTGGAAAGAATTCGCAAAGTGGCCTACTGACTCGAATTACCGGAGGAACTCAGCAACGTACATCCGACTTTCCACGTCTCGAACCTCAAGAAGTGCCTAGCTGAAGAAAATCTTCACGTGCCACTTGAAGATTTGCAAGTAAACTAAACTCTGTACGTTGTGGAAAAGCCAGTAGAAATCATGGACCGAGAGACTAAGAAACTTCGACGCTCTCGCATTCCTATAGTGAAGGTTCACTGGGAAGGCAAACGCGGCACCAAGTTCACTTGGGAATTCGAAAGTGATATGAAAGCTAAATATCCACAACTCTTTGTAATGCCTTCTCCTTATTTCGGGACGAAATTTCCTAAAGTAGGCGAGGCTGTAACAACCCGACTCTTCGGGTCATTACCTATCGATTGTCTTTTTTCGTGAAGGCTTGTACTCTTGGGATTCGATTAACGCAAAAGGGTTAAACTATATTTTGGCGCATTTTAAACGCTTATTCAAAATGCAGTTAACACATCTAAACAATATTTTACAACGCATTTTATCACATGTTTAACTAAACGCTATCACAACGCAACCTCAACGCAAACTCGAAACGCGGATGTCCCTACGTTATGTGTGCTGTTTGTGTGATTATTTGTTTAATTGTTATGTGGTTATCAACGCAACGCTTATACGCTCAACGCACACTCGCAACTCGATTAAATGCAACGCAACGCTTAGCAAACGAAACAAAAGTTGGAAAACTAGCAAACACAACTCGGCCGTCCGAATGGACATCCGATCGAATGGGCATCTGACCGGATGACCATCTGATTGGATGCCCATCCATCCGGATGGCCATCCGACCAAACACACCATCGCGCACAAACTTAAACCATCTCTCTCTCCCTATAAATACTACCCGTACACTTCATTTCTCTGATTTGATACTTTCATCCGCTCACACGCTCTCAGTCACTCTCAGTCGCAATTCAAGGCTACTTGTAAGGATTTTAATCTCAAATCTTGTACAATCTTCATCTCTAATCACTTCTACATCATCTTCTTCATCAAAATCACACACAAACACTAACTTTTTCCCTGAAATCACTGATTTGAGCCACTTGAAGGTGTTCTTCACTCATTTTGCTTATGCAAACTGTTGAGAAGCACTTGAATGGCCACCCGACCGGATGGCCATCCGTCCGGATGACCATCCATTTGAATGACCTGACCCTTATAATATCCAATACTTAAACGCTTTCAACCAAACTTCGAATTTTCAAACGATTTACAAACACCACCCATTCATTCGAATGGCCATCCGTTCGGATCACCAGTCGAACACCTAACCATCTGAGAAACTGTTTATGCTCTATTCAACGACTTATGCTATTGTTCCATACACAGGCTAACTTAGCGCTCCCTTCAATCCAACACAGTGTGTCTTTAGCAGCTACAAACTCACTGTGAGTATACTCGAACCCATTTTCGTTTAACGCACTTTTGGGTGTTACATACGTTCTATATCAAAACACAACACACAACGTAAACACTTTATAACGCTAACCGCTGCCGCATGCTATACGTGATCTATGAATGCTTGTACTATGCTTATCCAGTGTTACACTATACCGCCTCTAGCAACGATAGTACTATAGTGTTACACCCAAATTTTTTTTCCTTTTACATTATTTCAATAATGGCATACTTATCTAACGAAATTTGGGCATGACCCGTTCGTAAAACGAGCGATCCCCTATTTTTCACATTCAAAACTTATGTTTAACACGACACATTTTAAAAGTCATAATATATGCCATCAAACAACTTCGACACACATACGAAAATCATTAGTTTTAAGATACAACCATCCTACTAAGGTTTTCAACCGACAAGATAGTAAGAACTAAGTTTTAACTACTAGTTATAGACAAAGCGACAAAAGCACAAAACATTGACTTCTTTACAAAAGTAGCGGAACATGAGACGGGCCTTCAAGCGTGTTCGAACCGAGCGAAGCTTGATAGCTGAACTTGAGATTTACCTACATCACCACAACAAAGTAAACTCATTAGAACTAAAATTCATTCTTTTAACTCAAGAATCCAACTTCAGACATATAGCCATTATGGCATCCGCAAACTTGTAAATTACTACATACTTTCATTCTTGCACATAAGTATGTTCCAATTGGAACTTCATACCATTCGTTCTATTCTTACATTCTAATCCTTCGACCCATTCATAAAAGGGTCTACACAAATACCATTTTCATACTTGATTCGTTTCGACACATCAAATGTTAAACATAACAATATAATAAAATCATGAATTGTACAAGTAGCGTACCTCGTTCTTGATTTCCTTGTTGCTTCGCGTGAATCGAACTTTCCTCCTTTACACCTATACATAATCATTCATACTTAGAATTCATGCCATATACATATTAACATACATTCTTTGATAAGATGTCATACATTTCTAACTCTTACTTCTACTTCAACTTCACAAGCACATTCAAATTATGATTTTTACATAAAGTTTATGGTTAATATGGCTAAATTCTTTATTGTAGCATTTCATCAAACACTTGGTGTGCACAATATCAACAAAGCACAAGGTACAAGTGCTCATAGCATAGTTCTACTTGTTCACTTCTAGTCTAACAAGAAGCAATCAAATTCACAACTTTCTTTCATCCTACATTAACTTATCTAATTTCTCTATTACATATAAGATTATGCACCAATTCACATCTATAAGCATATTATTTAAATCATCATGTTCATCATACTCCTACAACAAATGGGTATAAACCCTAAATCGCCCAAACAATCGAAATTAAACAAATTCTCAATCTATTGTGAATTCCTACAAACCACTAAATCAGAATTTTCGACTTACCATATGTTGAACAAGCTTAGATGGTTATAGAATTGAGTTCATGCATTAACTTGGGCTCTTAATTCCTTCTTAATCTTGTGAATTTCTGAAACTAGGGTTTTCTCCTTGTTTCTTTGCTCCTGGTCGATCCACAGAACACACCAGAGTGTGTGTTTTGTGTTTTATTTTGTTTAATAAAAACTTTCATCACTTTTTGCAAGTTCAGCCCCTCAATTCTAATACTTGATTATTAACACATTAACTTTCATTCTTGTTGAACTAATACCACATTCTTTTAACTTAGTTAATATTACAAAATTAGACATTTAAGGTTGCATAAATAAATTGCATATTTTGGGGTGTTACAAGTCTACCCCCCTTAAAAGAGGTTTCGTCCCCGAAACCTTAATACGTACCAAATAATGTCGGGTAGTGCTCCCTCATTTTATCTTCTAACTCCCATGTAAGATCTGATCCTTTCCGATGTTGCCATTGCACCAAGACTTGCTTTATAGTTTTGTTCCGAAGGTGCGTTACCTTGGAATCCTTGATAGCTATTGGTCTTTCTACATAATTCAATCTTTCGTCCAATTCAATATCGTCGAAGGGCACGTACGCCGCCTCATCCGCTAAGCACTTTCTCAATTGTGACACATGGAAGATGTCATGTATTCCATCTAAGGTTGGCGGTAATTCCAACCGGGGGCCTAGCTTTCCCAACCCGAGCTAAAATCTTGAAAGGTCCTATGTAACGGGGGCCTAGCTTTCCTCGCTTACGGAAACGGATTATACCTTTCCATGGGGAAACCTTTAATAACACATGATCACCTATCTGAAACTCGATAGGTCGTCTTCTTCGATCTACTTAGGCCTTTTTTCGATCTTGAGCCGCTTTTAAACGGGCTTGCACAAGATCGATCTTTTCGTTAGTTTTAGCTACTACATCATTGGGCGCAAATTCTCTTTGCCCCACCTCACCCCAACAAATTGGAGTTCTAAACTTCCTCTCGTACAACATTTCATATGGTGCCATTTGAATGCTGTTATGGTAGCTATTGTTGTATGAAAATTCCACCAATGGCAAGTGGTCATCCCAGCTTCCCCCGAAATCTATCACATACGCTCGCAGCATGTCGATGAGTGTTTGAATGGTTCGCTCGGACTGACCATCCGTTTAGGGGTGGTAGGCGGTACTGAAATGTAATTTTGTACCCATACTCTCATGAAAACCTTGCCAATATCGAGATGTGAATCGGGTATCTCGATCCGACACAATAGATACAGGGACTCCGTGTCGAGATATTATCTCGTTAACATAGATCCCTGCCATCCTTTCAGAAGTGAAGGTCTCCCGAATGGGTAAGAAGTGCGCGCTCTTGGTGAGGCGGTCCACGATCACCCATATAGCATCGTGACCTTTCCTTGTCTTAGGAAGCTTGGTCACTAGGTCCATCGTCACTTCTTCCCATTTCCATACCGGAATTTCTAACGATTGCAACTTTCCGTTTGGTTTCTGATGTTCTACCTTTACTTGCAAACAGGTCAAACATTTTGCAACATACTTGACGATATCACGTTTCATACCGGGCCACCAATAACTTTTCTTCAAATCCAAATACATTTTTGTAGCTCCTGGATGAACCGAATATCGGGATTTGTGAGCTTCTTCGAGTAACATGTCTTTTGCTTCACTAAACCGAGGTATCCATATCCGGCCATACATTGATTTAATTCCACTGGCTCCTTCTTCTAATTTATCAACAAACCCCTTTGTTCTTTCCTTTCTTGAATCCATTTCGCTCAGCGACTTGACTTGGGCTTCCTTAATCATTTCTAGAAATCGAGGTGTAACTACCATTTTCATGGATTTCACTTGAATTGGAGGCGGATAATCCCTTCGGCTCAGGGCATCGGCCACTACATTTGCCTTGCCCGGATGGTAAAGGATTTCACAATCATAATCTTTAAGAAGTTCTAACCACATTCGTTGCCTCATATTTAAATCTTTTTCTCGAAAAAGTATTTAAGGCTTTTGTGGTCGGAATAAATTGTGCTTTTCGTACCGTATAGATAATGCCTCCATATCTTCAAAGCAAACACTACTGCTGCTAATTCCAAGTCATGGGTTGGATAATTACTTTCATGTGTTTTCAATTGCCTTGAAGCATAAGCAATGACTCTACCCCTTTGCATTAAAACACATCCCAACCCTTGGCGTGATGCATCAGTAAACACCACCAAGTCTTCCGTTCCATCAGGTAAGGTTAGTACCGGGGAGCTCGACAGCTTCTCTTTAAAAGTTTGAAACACCTTCTCTTGATCTGTACCCCATGTAAACTTCTCATTCTTCTTGGTTAATTTGGTCAACGGTAAGGCCAATTTAGAAAAGTCTTGAATAAACCTCCTATAATAGCCTACTAAACCCAAAAAGCTTCTCACTTCAATTGGGTTCTTTGGAGGTACCCATTTCATAACAGCTTCCACTTTCAACGGATCTACTACAATACCATCCGCATTAATCACATGGCTAAGAAATTGTACCTCTCTAAGCCAAAAAGCACACTTAGAGAATTTCGCGTACAATTTCTCCTTGTGGAACACTTCAAGAATTTCGCGCAAATGGCATGCATGTTCGGCTTCACTTCGGGAGTAAACCAAGATATCATCAATAAAAACTATAACGATTTTGTCTAACATGGCTCGATAAACTCTATTCATAAGATCCATGAACGCGGCGGGCGCGTTCGTTAACCCAAAGGACATTACTAAGAACTCGTAATGTCCGTATCGCGTTCTAAAAGCCGTCTTCGCCATATCCTCATCCTGCACCCTTAACTGATGGTATCCGGACCGTAAATCTATTTTTGAAAACCAACTTGCCTCTTGTAACTGATCAAAGAGATCATCGATTCGGGGCAATGGGTATCGGTTTTTCACCGTCAGCTTATTCAATTCTCGATAGTCGATGCACATGCGCATCGAACCATCTTTCTTTTTGACAAAAAGAACAGGCGCTCCCCAAGGCGATACACTCGGGCGTATAAATCCCTTGTCGAGTAACTCTTGTATCTGAACCATTAACTCCCGCATTTCAGTTGGGGCCAACCTATAAGGAGCTTTGGCCACGGGTTTGGCATCGGGATACAATTCAATCTTAAAATCCACTTCACGTTCTGGTGGAAGCCCCGACAAATCTTCCGGAAATACATCAAGAAACTCTTTCACAACTTCAACCTCCCATATCTTGGGGGTATTCTGGTTAGTATCTATCACGTAAGTTAGAAAAGCCTTACTTCCATTTCGCACATACTTGAATGCTTGGACTATAGAACAAAGCTTCGAATTAACATTCCTGTCCCCTTGAATACTCACTCGTTTTCCTCCTGGTGTTAACACATGAATCACCTTTTTCTCGCATTGAATTTCGGCATGATGTTTGGCTAGCCAATCCATGCCAATTACAACCTTGAACTCCCCCAAAACCATGGGAATAAGGTCAATGGTAAACTTCTCATCTTCAACGATGATTTCACAATCTTCACATACTTCGTGCAACAAATAACTCTTACTATCCGCTATTTCTACTTCTAATGGCACGTGCATTCTTTCGATTCTAAAAGAGGGGTGTGATACTAATTCACTTGATACAAACGATCTACTGGCTCCAGTATCAAATAACACATACGTAGGCATCAAGTTCAATAGGAATATACCTGACACAACATTCGGGTGATCCCTTGCTTCTTCAGTCGAGATCTGAAACATCCTCCCCTTAGCTCTTAGGACTTCATCCTTTCTTCCTTATCAGTTTTCTGTTGAAGCTTGGGACATTCAGCCTTAATATAACCCGGTTGGAAACAGTTATAGCACGTTCTGGTAGGATTAGGACATCTATAGTATGGATGTCCCTCTTGGCCACAATTGTAACAGCCCTTCTTCCCATTTAGGCACTCTCCCGTGTGCAACTTCCCACACGTCTTGCGTTTTGGAATACTACCTTTTGCCTTATCCTTCTTGCCATGTTCTTTGACGGGCTTGAGCTGGGAACATTCTCAGACACTCTCTTCTCACCTCTTTCTGCTTGTCTTCTCAGTTCAATCTCCCTATCTCGGGCCAAATTAATGAGTTCATTCAAGGTTTCACATTTAGCGGTAGTGATGAACTCCCGATATTCGGCCTTCAACATACCATGATAGCGGTTTATCTTTATTCTTTCCGTTCCCGCTATTTCTTTACAGAATTTCAGCTTGTCAAGAAAAGTGTTTGTAATTTCATCAATGGTTCCGTCCTTCTGTCGAAGATGTAAGAAATCTTCTTGGATCATGTCAATGGCAGATTGTGGACAATGGTACTTTAGGAAAGGTTCCTTGAACTCTTGCCATGTCAAGACTTGAACCTTATCTTCACCAATTTCTTTACTATAAGCATCCCACCAGTCTTTAGCTTGAAGTTGTAAACAACCGGTAGCAAACATTACTTGGTCTTCCTTTTCACAGTGGCTCCGTACAAACACCGCCTCCATACTTTCGATCCACCTTTGACATGCTATAGGCTCAATCTCTCCTTTATAGGGTAAAGGATTGAACACCATAAATTCCTTGTATGTGCATTTGCGAGCCCCCATCTTTCCTTGTATTTCACCAATCATCCCTTTCAACTCGTCCATCTTACTTTTCATCATCGTTTCCACCACTTCTAACACTTGACTCTCCACTTCTTGGGAGAATCGAGGAATACTTGCCTGGATTGCCTTTCCAACCTCTTCCAAAATCATAGTTTTCAGTTGTTCTTGTTGTGTCGCTTCGTCCTCATTCGTATCCGCCATCTACACATAAACATCAATCTTTATTTCAAACTTTCATTCATCCTTTCTATCATGTAATCATGCTAGTAATACATAACTTTCATTCTTTTTTAATGTGTAAAAGGAATTACACATGATTATTTCATACTTAAACTTCCTTTGAAAGCTCAGCATTTCAGTTAACCAATCATCATGGCATTCTTTCTTCCGTATATCTTGGTGTCATTGTTTTTATTCTTTAAAGTCTTATTATAACATTTCAATACTTCCCGTGTGATAAAAACATCAAACAGAATGACACATTTGAAATTGGCTGAAAAAGGTCCCCACCGTAAGCTACGGTGGCTACCGTAGCTTACGATGGTGCCTTTTTCCTTACGCCACTAAGCTACTGTCTTACGGTGGCAATTCTGTCTCAGGGCCTACCGTAAGCTACGGTAGCCACTATAGCTTACGGTGACGCCCAGCATACTATGGCTGATTTTTTCATGTTTTGCACCCCTTTCCGACCCGTTCTAACCCAAACTGACCCGATTCATCCCACAACATCCCGTAACAATTCCATAACATTCCGTAACTATTCCATAACATCCCGTAACTAAATTATTCGTAATGCAAAAATTCAAATTTTAAAGGTACTTACTTGCTTCGCGTCGCGGAACGAACACACGCTTATCACGAGCTTTCGGTTTGAGTTCAAGCATTTGATGCTTAAATCCCTCAAACCTAGGCTCTGATACCAACTTGTTACACTCATAATTTTTGGGCATGACCCGTTCGTAAAACGAGCGATCCCCTGTTTTTCACATTCAAAACTTATGTTTAACACGACACATTTTAAAAGTCATAATATATGCCATCAAACAACTTCGACACACATACGAAAATCATTAATTTTAAGATACAACCATCCTACTAAGGTTTTCAACCGACAACATAGTAAGAACTAAGTTTTAACTACTAGTTATAGACAAAGCGACAAAAGTACAAAACATTGACTTCTATACAAAAGTAGCGGAACATGAGACGGGCCTTGAAGCGTGTTCGAACCGGGCGAAGCTTGACAGCTAAACTTGAGATTTACCTACATCACCACAACAAAGTAAACTCATTAGAACTAAAATTCATTCTTTTAACTCAAGAATCCAACTTCGGACTTATAGCCATTATGTCATCCGCAAACTTGTAAATTACTACATACTTTCATTCTTGCACATAAGTATGTTCCAATTGGAACTTCATACCATTCGTTCTATTCTTACATTCTAATCCTTCGACCCATTCATAAAAGGGTCTACACATATACCATTTTCATACTTGATTCGTTTCGACACATCTAATGTTAAACACAACAATATAATAAAATCATGAATTGTACAAGTAGCATACCTCGTTCTTGATTTCCTTGTTGCTTCGCGTGACTCGAACTTTCATCCTTCACACCTATACATAATCATTCATACTTAAAATTCATGCCATATACATATTAACATACATTCTTTGATAAGATGTCATACATTTCTAACTCTTACTTCTACTTCACAAGCACATTCAAATTATGATTTTTACATAAATTTTATGGTTAATATGGCTGAATTCTTTATTGTAGCATTTCATCAAACACTTGGTGTGCACAATATCAACAAAGCACAAGGTACAAGTGTTCATAGCATAGTTCTACTTGTTCACTTTCTAGTCTAACAAGAAGCAATCAAATTCACAACTTTCTTTCATCCTACATTAACTTATCTAATTTCTCTATTACATATAAGATTATGCATCAATTCACATCTATAAGCATATTATTTAAATCATCATGTTCATCATACTCCTACAACAAATGGGTATAAACCCTAAATCGCCCAAACAAGGGAAATTAAACAAATTCTCAATCTATTGTGAATTCCTAACTCACAATTACACAAGATTTCTACATAAATTCATGATTGGGTTAAAATCCACTTCCTACAAACCACCAAATCATAATTTTCGACTTACCATATGTTGAACAAGCTTAGATGGTTATAGAATTGAGTTCATGCATTAACTTGGGCTCTTAATTCCTTCTTAATCTTGTGAATTTCTGAAACTAGGGTTTTCTCCTTGTTTCTTTGCTCTTGGTCGATCCACAGAACACACCAGAGTGTGTGTTTTGTGTTTTATTTTGTTTAATAAAAACTTTCATCACTTTTTACAAGTTCAGCCCCTCAATTTTAATACTTGATTATTAACACATTAACTTTCATTCTTGTTGAACTAATACCACATTCTTTTAACTTAGTTAATATTACAAAATTAGACATTTAAGGTAGCATAAATAAATTGCATATTTTGGGGTGTTACATATAGTTTGGAGTCAGCAACTGTCGTGGACAGGGGTTGCTAGGGATCACATCACTTTACTTCGTGTGTTCGCTTCGGTGAACATGCGTCGCGCATACTCTGCAACGCAGTCTCGTGGTTGAGTTGTAATCATTGTTTGGTAGTTACTTGCTTCGCCCGTTACGTGTTACTTGCTGGTTATGCGTAAACGCTTTAACTACTATATGCTATGCAAACTTGTGTACTCACCTTTACATTTTACGTATTGACTTTATTTTAACGTATGTGACAGGTTAAGTGGATGCATGCTGAAATCAAGCTAGGAAGTCTAGAAACCCACTAATAAATCTGAGTTGTCGGAATAGACTTGTTTTTTAGACTTATTATTTGTAATGACTGTTTATGCTTCATCCGTTAGTAGTATGGGATATTAACATTAAAGATATTTTCATTTAATAATCGTTGTGGATTCGCTTGAACAATCTGTTTCGCTCAGTGCCACGCCCCGATGATTCCGCCATCGGTTGGGGTGTGACAAGTTTAACTAAAGAAAGTCATACCTAAAATGTAAAATAGCTCAACGGTTGTACCCCCTCACCAGGAAAGGTCCCATCCCACTCTGGCGAGAATTTCATATCCATACATAACGCCTCAAACTCGTCGTACTTCCTGTTGATCTTTATCTGGGTCGTGGGTAGTGGTGGGAAGTTCTTCCCCTTCTTCTTGCCTCCTTCTTGAACTTGCGAAGAAGTCGACATATTTTTTGGAAGATTTCTAGTAATATATTGGAAAATCTTGAAGAAACTCAAGAACAATTTGAAGATGTTCAGCAAATTTTAGGAGAAGAAGATGAAAGAAAGAGAAATGCTAAAACAAAATGGAAAGATCCACCGGTATTTATAAATGTCACACCCCAATATTTCCACATATTACCGGTGGCCCGGTGGGGAGTACCGTGACGTAGTTGATATCATCATGGTCAAACATACACAGAATAGCACAACAGAAGTCTTGGAATATAAAATATTATTACAAACTCAAATGTCTGAAAATATCAAAGTATTTATTATAGACGAGGTGGATCTTTATAGAATGTATAAAATGAAGTTTAGCAGACTTTAAGGCATCTTTAAGGATTTGCAAGATCCTCTATTTCGACATCGAGCAACTCCCAGCCTATTACGAGTAGTACCTGCCACTTAGTCTTTTAAAAATACGTCAGTTTTCACTGGTAAATACAATTAACTGACTCATTTGAAAAGAGTTTATGAAAATTGATTTAAGTGCACAAGGCACGAACCATTTATAACTTGGGACAATCTTTAATAAAATCTTGTATGCAGTTTTACATGTTTGTCATACATATGGGGCCGGTTTGGAAGCCGGTCATGATTAACCGACTCACCACTTATAAAACCCACAGAGGAGTTATCCCAAACTTGTGGGTAATTTAATATTTAGCATTTGCATCTGTCAGGTGTATGCCTTCACCCCGTGCATAGGTCGTGGCCATTAATAACTTAAACGAGCCGAGGATATCCAGGACACGGTCGTTAACCCCCAATGTTTATGCTATCAAACAACACAGATTAAAACGGGTTATGCAGATTTATTAAATCACAATCCAATTAAATGATCTCATACCCGACCAAGCGGTATTAATATACCGTATCCCAAGCCCGTATAAGGGAAAATAAGTTAAAAGTATTTACCTGAGCTAATACTTGATTCACAGCAAAATAACTCAGTCGTATCCAATCTATCTAAATGCAGGTAGCTTTCACCGGGTGGCTCTAGTCTGGAGTGATGGTAATATAACCAATTCAGAATGCTAACGGTCTTATTTAAGTCGTAGACTTAAACCGGCTAGCTTAAAGTATCTAAAGCGGTACGACACGCTAGATTAAGCGATGACCGGAATAGAATGTGATTTAAACCCAACAAGTACGAAGACTTGTATAATATGGGTAAACTAAACACATTCTGGATTTTGAGATAAAAATGATAAGGTTAAACCCGTTTTGGCAAACTTACGTAAACTAGTTACAAAAAACCGATCCGAACGCGTAATTGCGTAACGGGCAACCAAATGAATTATATACTAGTCCCTTATGTTATTATGCTTAAAATATGTAAATACATCAGTAGGATGTTAACATATATGCCCAAAAAGTATTTAAAACCAAATTAAGTCCCGTAGGGGCATTTTGGTCATTTTACCCTTTATAAATGAGGTTTTAAAGCAAACTGAGGTTCTGGTCATTGGTAATCAGTAAAAATATTTATTTTTATCCCATTACATCAGTAAGATATTATATATATGTGAGGTTTACCAATTATGGCCAAACTATGCCCAGAAAGGGTATTTTGGTCATTTCACATAGGCTTTTAGGGATAATTTTGGAAGTCTGAGTTCATGACTTATACTTACTGTAATAATTTTAAAATTTACTTAAAAGTTCAGTAGGTAATAAGTCTTAGGTGTTAAATATGGTTTAAAACCATACTATGCGCCTAAATAGCGTAAAATCGCTAATTGACGATAATTAAGGTGTTTTATGGAAATCTGAGATTTTGATCAGTTTTGAATGCCCAAAATAATTTATTTAATGTATGAAATCAGTAGGAAAAGGTTTGGCATTCAAATCAATTGTTAATCTCATTTTATGCATGAAAAGGGTATTATTGTCATTTACCGAATTACACAAGAACTCCATGATACGATCAGATTATAATCTGATCATAAATTCCAAAAATCCCTAAAAATATTATCTTAACAGTAGGTAATGAGTTTTGGGTCAAAATCCAAGTTAAAACATGCCGAATGCAAGATATCGCAATTTACTTAATAAAAAGCTTCTATTTACGATATCGAGCATAACTTCTATTTGAGACCAAGAACTGATTTGAAATTTCCGGGACATACTTATATATCAGTAACAAAGGTTTTTATCCACTCATATTTCTAAAAATCTCATTTATATGTCAAAAGGGCAATTATGACATTTATAAGCATAATAACAGACATGTGCATATAATTCAAACTACTAAGGACCAGGTAAAATAACCTCAGGGGGTTATACTACTATATAATACGGTCCTAATGGAAGCTTAAAACACGGAAGAATCAAGCTTAAACGGGTCAGAACTGAAAGTCAAAGAAAAAGTCAAGCTTTTGCGACTTTCGGTTATAAACTGACCTTATACTGATAATTGCCGGGTTAGGACTGATTAGACATGTTCTAATATTTATTACTAAGTCATTAGAATGTTAAAATATAATTTAGAACATCTGTTTTATTTATTTAAATCATTTTTAAACTTTCTGTCCAGTTTGACTTTTTGACTAACTAGTTTGACCCGACAATTAACTAGTCAAACGAAATAATTATGAGGTGCCCTTTTAAGGGTTAACCACCTATCCTAATATGGTTCCATAACCACTTTCGTTTCGGTCAGTGGCTGGACCATTTATGATTAAACCGAAAGTCAAAGCTAATTTATGATAACTTGACTTTTCGGTTTTTAAAACATAAAACTGAACTATAGAGAGGGCTAAGACACTTACAAAGGGTCCTAGCTATCTTTTCTACTAAAAATAAGTTCCAATCAGATCCGAAAGCTCCAGCTTTGAGAGAGGAGAAGATAGAATGTAAATGTGCAAATGAAATGGATGAACTTACTTCCTATTTATAGGTTTCAAAAAGTTCTAAGATCTTGCCATGTGTAATTGTGTTCTCCAAGGAATTATCTTGGCCTTACAGGTATTTGGTTGTGGTTAGAAGCCTTGCTAAGGTGTTAACTTGGTGCCCACACCAAGAAATTGCAAGAAAGGGCCCTGAATCTTTTTAGTTACTTATGAACTTTCAAGATTGTCACTTTAGGCACATAACTTTCAATTTCGCGTGTATCTTCATTATAAGGTGTGAAAGTGTTCGTGGCCAATATTCGGCATACCCGGGAGTTTGACTGAGCATTGCGAAGATCTCGGTTCATTCAAAAGGCCTCTTAAAGGCGTAGTTTCACATATTGACGTGTTTAGTCCTTTTAACGCATAAAGTTGCGCGTATTATCATTTATCGATATTAAAGCCTTCCATGGCCCATAAGAGGCATCCCAAGTGTATGCTCAAATATTACGATGCTCCAATTCGCTTAAAAGATCACTCAAAGGTGTAGTTTTAGACGTTGGCGCTTTCGGCCCCTTTAACGCGCAAACTTGTGCGTATTATCGTTTAATAGCATCCAAGCCTTATGTAGCCCATATTAAGCATTCTCGAGAGTATGATTGCACATCAAAATGCTTCGGGTTCGTTAAAAGGTCATTCAGGGGTATAATTAAACATGTTGACGCTTTTAACCCCTCTAACTTACAAACTTGCGCGCAACTTTATTTATTGGCATAAAAGCCTTGAATGGCCAATATTAGGCATTCCCGAGAATATAATCAAACATCATGAAGATCTCAGTTTGTTAAAAGGTCACTCAGAGGTAAGAATTAACATGTTAACACTTTTAACCCTTTGACGCGCAAACTTTCACATATTTACGCAAACGGCTCCTCTCGTCCAACAAGTGGCTCATTTGAGAATACGGACACTGTATAAGGTCACTCAATGGCCTAGTTTAGGCATGTTGATACTTTCAGTCCTTCTATATTCAGAGTTTTTGTTTTTGACGAAATTAGTCCCTCATAGTCAACGTTTGACTTTATTAGGGTTCATTACACGTGTCAGCACATCATTGGACACGATTTTACGAGGTGTTACATCCTCACCCCCCTTAAAAGAAATCTCGACCCCGAGATTTGCTCAAAAATATGGAAGTACTTTCTGTCGTATAATGAACTTAACTTCCGCAGTATATTGGGGACCTCTACGGGTATCCCAATTGACCTATTCAATAGGTACATGTTTCTCTTCGGAGCTTCTTAACCTGTCGATCCTTGATCGATATAGGTCCTTCAATAAACCTCAGACTTTTATCAATCTATATGTCTTTATAAGACACTGCTAGCGATTTATCGGCTGGACATATCTTTAAGTTAAAGATGTGGAACACATTGTGAATTCCACTAAGCTCCTTAGGCAAGTTTAGCTTTAAGCTATGCTGCCGGCACATTCGATGATCACGAATGGTCCTAAATATCTAGGGCTCGACTTGTCATTTATACTGAAACGTATCATACCCTTCCATGTTGGTATTTTAATAGAGTCTTGTTCCCTACTTGGAACTTTAAGAGATTTGCGCCTCTTGTTCGCATTGCGCTTCTGCCGATCACTGGCAGCTTTCATACGGTTACGGATTCACATTATCTTATCCGTCGTCCTTTGGAACAGTCTCAGATTCTGATAATTGGGATTTCCCAACTCCTGCCCGACAAACGGGTGTTATCACATTCTCCCATACAAGGTCTCTAATGGAGCAGCCTTGATGCTTATATAATGCTATTGGTTATAGGAGAACTTAATTAAGGTGAGATAGTCATTCCAACTACTACCCGAATCAATCTTAAGGAATCATCTACCCTCATAGTTAGTCGAACAAATCGACGATCCTAGGCAGCTAATAACGATTCTTAATCGTTTCTTAGTTAGGTTGCAATAACCAATGCACAAGCGTATTGCATCGTGCTTTCCTTTATTAACAATAATTGGAGCTCTTAAAATGATGAGCTAGGCTATACAAGCCTTTCTCCATAAACTCTTCTGGTTAGCTCTCAGTTCTTCCATATCCGTTGATGCTAACCGATATTGTGCTTCTGTAACAGATACAGCTCCTAATAGGATGTCAATCCAAATTCCACTTTCCCTCTCAGGAGGTAAAACAGGGTAGTTCTACTAAGAAGAAATCAAGTTATCCAAATATGATAGAGGTAGCTTCAATCTTCGACCTTGGTCCACTTACCGTCGCTTGTGCCATGCAAAGGACACATCTGATTTGCGAGTGCACAGATGCCTTAAGTAGAGACGCCTACTTAGGCATTTCTATTATGGATATCTTCTTTGAATACCACTAGCTGACTTTAGTACAATATGACCATTGGTATATCTTAGTGGTTCCATGCATTAAACCTTCATACTGATCAGGCATGGAAGCAATCTATGGGACACACTAGGTTACGCCAATCCTCATATGGCGCTTTTATCAAACATAGTTGGCACTCGCAGTTGATAAAAATCAATGAGGAAATAATTAAAATAACATATATTGTCGTACTCTATTCGAAGAAAGAGTACTTTTAGATTTTTCAGAAAGATCTTTGTCGAAAATAGAATAGACGGTCTCTATGGTTTTCATTGGTAGGTTCTACCTTATACTTAGCATCTGGAGCTCTTATGAGTATCATCAAAAGGTTGCTAAGCTTATGGTCTGTGAAAGACTTATTATTGCCTGTATTAGAAACAGGACACTTAGCAGAAATTATCATTGGTAATTGATAAGGAATGTACTTGATGACGTCATATACTGCCTCTTGGCATTCATTAGATGAGTTCAGGCATTTCCTTCCTTAGCCTTTCCAGGCTTAGCTGCATCTTCTTTGGCAGCTTTATGGCATCTAATTCTGATGTGGCCTTACTCACCATAGCCGTAACAGACTGCATTCCTTATGTCCCTACATCTATGGGACTGATGACCAGTTCCTTTGCAGATGCCACACTGCTTTGGTCTTTGTTCTATTCGACACTGTCCCCAGTGTCTTTTATAACAGGTCTTACATACAGGCTCTTTACTGAACTTATGTTGGTTCTTATTAAGCCCGTAATTGCTCTTTTTCTTTGATTTCTGGAAGTTATCATCCTTCCTTGGTTCATCCTTCACTTTCGAAGTGTGAACAAAACTCTTTTCATGAGCAATTGATTGAGGTTTTTGAATGAAATTTAGAGCGAGAAGCATTCGGCTCTTTGAACTGTTTCATGACCTTTTCCATGGCCTCTCAAACTACTACGTCAATTACAGCTTGGAGATTAACTCTATTCATATTGAGGTTTACGTTTGTAGCATTATTAGCTTTTGTCGCCTTAATAGTATTGCAACTGTTATCCACCTCATTCGAGTTTGCCATACTCGAAACTTGGTACTAACCATCACGTTAAGCAATTGTTAGTCATCTTCCTGATGACCTTACATAGATCAGCCACGGCATCCATAAACCGTATAGGCTATTATTTTTCAAACATTCCCAATGAATGTTATTTGAATGTATATCCATTACATTTAGTCTAGGTCATAAAAGGACCATTAATGGCACTTCAAGTTTGGAGCGAGTCCATTACCTGTTTGACAGAGGATCATAATTTCACAACTATCTTTGTCACAAGGACGAATATGAATAGCTCGAAGGCTAGCCTTACATGACTTTCATTATATATATATACATATGGCATAGAAGCCCGTCGCGAGGGACGTAGAAAAATATGGCATAAAGCCTAGTCATGAAGGACACAATGATTATATGGCACGAAGTCCTTGTCGCAAAGGACATTTAGATATGGCTCAAAGTGGCCTCGTCATAATGACGTTATAAGATATGGCACCAAGGCCTGATACGGAGGACATTTACCAATGCTGGCACAAAAGGCCTGTGACTAGGAATATTAACATTTAATTTGCTAACTTGTCGCGAATGTCAAACTATAGTACATTGACATGTCATGGATGACGTTAAAACATATCTCATTGTTTTGTCACCAAGGACATTAGTTTATAAGCCGCAATCTTATCGGATTAGGGGCTTCCGGGTTTGAACATAGTTCTTTACCTTTGGACAAGGAGTCATAAACTACAATTGTCATAGTCTCTAAAGATGACTTATTTGGTACAAAGGTAAACTAATTGACATCACTAATGGATGTTCATATATCATCATTGCATTTGATGATATCAGTCATGATCACGCTGATCATATAGACTGTTAGGGTTAGGTATAACCCACCCTTTGGATAGGGGATTATGAGGATCACCACTATCTTTGTCTTATTGACAATAGAGTAAAGTGTAGTCCATAGGCATTCCATCACAAGGGATGTTAATATTATGATTATCATATTGATGATACTAGTCAGGATCACAATGATCATGCAGACTATGGGATTTGAGCATGGCTCACCCCCTTGGGCAAAGAATCACAAAAGATTACATTTGCCTGGTCTTAGATGGACAATATAATATAGCCCTTAGGCCAAACATCATTAAGGATGTCAGATTTAATCATCGTACTGATGATTTTAGTCATGATCGCATTGATCATGTAGACTATTAGGCTTGAGCACAGCTCATTACCTTGGACAGGGGATCATAAAGATCACAATGTCAATATCATAGAGATGTCCTCATATAGCACAAGGCTTGCTTCAAAGGACAGTTAGATGGCACAAAAGGCCTTGTCACAAGGACAATTAAAACATAATCAATGATCTCTTGGATCAGTGATCTTTAGGGGTCGAACATAGTTCATCGCCTTTTGACAAGGAGTTTATAAAATAAAACTATCATTGTCATGAATACACCTTCGCCCGTAGGCATACATCTTAATTGGATGTTTTGATGTATACTTCATACCGTTGTTTGATAGCCGTGATTCGTATTGATCATATAGGCTATGAAAGTGGCTTGGAAAAAGTCCAAGTACTTTTGGAAGCTATTGTGGTCTCTCAAGTCACACAGTCAGGAATGTTAACATGTTCTTAGATGTTAACAAGTATTAATTGTCTTAAGAGGGTTTTACCATCACAGCCATGTTCATAGACATATAGGCTAGGTTATACCATTAAGAAGATCTTTTGATATTTTTCAGCTGATCGATAAAGTTCGAGTAAAATTGGAACTATCGTTGGATAAAGGACGATATGAATACCTATATATGAAAAACTTTCCATAAATCATCATAAATTTACAATAGTGCCTCAGACATGACTTGAATAATTCGTTTGTCCACACGGGGACTTTAAACCAACTTTAGCCCACGCAGGGACTAAAAGGAAAATATAAGTTCGTATATAAAATATGTCCTCGAAGAGGTTATCAAGAAGTATCACGTCCACAGAGTGACTTATAATGAAATAACATGTCCACTAAGGGACTATATAGAAGAGATAGGTCCTTATAAGGACTTAAAAGATAATGAATATTATGGAAGAAGGATTCTCTAACGCCTTCCTTGCTTCCTTTCCTTGTTTACCATACACGGTAGGGATGCTGAAAACTTTAATGAAGTAATTATTCCAATCAGTATTCGTTATAGAAGTAGAACCCAAGGATTCTATTGTTAAAGAATGATATAGATCACGGATTGGGTTTTGACTGATATAATCCAAGTCTGGGATTCCAAACTTGGAAGTAAAAGTAGGGATCACTAGCATCCACTTGTATTATCTTCAATACGGGAGCCTCAGGGACCACCTGGTATGGACTCCGCTGGTACAGACTTCAAAATTTGAGCCTCAGGGACCTTCGGTATGGGCCTCGAAGTCTGAATGCAATTTAATAGATTTGGTTCTAGGAATGAGTCCATGAAGGTCTTTCTTCCAAACCGGTCACACGCTTATTCTAGCCGTATTACGAAGCTTGGCATTCCTTGGCTTCGGATGAGGAGAATCTCCTTCAACGGCTTCCTTGCTTGGCGACTTAATCAAAATACAAAAAATCAAAAACAATGTTTACTTAATAGGGATGAGAGCATTCCTAAGTTAAGTCTAGACTCAAAAGGTCTAAGGAATATGCTACTGTGTTATTGAGAATAAACACAAAAGACTAGTGTTTAATTCACTCAATGTTGGCTCTGATACCAACCTGTCACACCCCGATATTTCCACATATTACCGGTGGGCCCGGTGGGGAGTACCGTGACGTAGTTGATATCATCATGGTCAAACATACACAGAATAGCACAACGGAAGTCTTGGAATATAAAATATTATTACAAACTCAAATGTCTGAAAATATCAAAGTATTTATTATAGACGAGCCTGTAATATCAAATCCACAGGTGTATCTTTACAGAATGTATAAAATGAAGTTTAGCAGACTTTAAGGCATCTTTAAGGATTTGCAAGATCCTCTATTTCGACATCGAGCAACTCCCAGCCTATTACGAGTAGTACCTGCCACTTAGTCTTTTAAAAATACGTCAGTTTTCACTGGTAAATACAATTAACTGACTCATTTGAAAAGAGTTTATGAAAATTGATTTAAGTGCACAAGGCACGAACCATTTATAACTTGGGACAATCTTTAATAAAATCTTGTATGCAGTTTTACATGTTTGTCATACATATGGGGCCGGTTTGGAAGCCGGTCATGATTAACCGACTCACCACTTATAAAACCCACAGAGGAGTTATCCCCAACTTGTGGGTAATTTAATATTTAGCATTTGCATCTGTCAGGTGTATGCCTTCACCCCGTGCATAGGTCGTGGCCATTAATAACTTAAATGAGCCGAGGATATCCAGGACACGGTCGTTAACCCCCAATGTTTATGTTATCAAACAACACACATTAAAACGGGTTATGAAGATTTATTAAATCACAATCCGATTAAATGATCTCATACCCGACCAAGCGGTATTAATATACCGTATCCCAAGCCCGTATAAGGGAAAATAAGTTAAAAGTATTTACCTGAGCTAATACTTGATTCACAGCAAAATAACTCAGTCGTATCCAATCTATCTAAATGCAGGTAGCTTTCACCGGGTGGCTCTAGTCTGGAGTGATGGTAATATAACCAATTCAGAATGCTAACGGTCTTATTTAAGTCGTAGACTTAAACCGGCTAGCTTAAAGTATCTAAAGCGGTACGACACGCTAGATTAAGCGATGACCGGAATAAAATGTGATTCAAACCCAACAAGTACGAAGACTTGTATAATATGGGTAAACTAAACACATTCTGGATTTTGAGATAAAAATGATAAGGTTAAACCCGTTTTGGCAAACTTACGTAAACTAGTTACAAAAAACCGATCCGAAAGCGTAATTGCGTAACGGGCAACCAAATGAATTATATACTAGTCCCTTATGTTATTATGCTTAAAATATGTAAATACATCAGTAGGATGTTAACATATATGCCCAAAAAGTATTTAAAACCAAATTAAGTCCCGTAGGGGCATTTTGGTCATTTTACCCTTTATAAAAGAGGTTTTAAAGCAAACTGAGGTTCTGGTCTTTGGTAATCAGTAAAAATATTTATTTTTATCCCATTACATCAGTAAGATATTATATATATGTGAGGTTTACCAATTATGGCCAAACTATGCCCCGAAAGGGTATTTTGGTCATTTCACATAGGCTTTTAGGGATAATTTTGGAAGTCTGAGTTCATGACTTATACTTACTGTAATAATATTAAAATTTACTTAAAAGTTCAGTAGGTAATAAGTCTTAGGTGTTAAATATGGTTTAAAACCATACTATGCGCCTAAATAGCGTAAAATCGCTAATTGACGATAATTAAGGTGTTTTATGGAAATCTGAGATTTTGATCAGTTTTGAATGCCCAAAATAATTTATTTAATGTATGAAATCAGTAGGAAAAGGTTTGGCATTCAAATCAATTGTTAATCTCATTTTATGCATGAAAAGGGTATTATTGTCATTTACCGAATTACACAAGAACTCCATGATACGATCAGATTATAATCTGATTATAAATTCCAAAAATCCCTAAAAATAATATCTTAACAGTAGGTAATGATTTTTGGGTCAAAATCAAAGTTTAAACATGCCGAATGCAAGATATCGCAATTTAATTAATAAAAAGCTTCTATTTACGATATCGAGCATAACTTCTATTTGAGACCAAGAACTGATGTGAAATTTCCGGGACATACTTATATATCAGTAACAAAGGTTTTTATCCACTCACATTTCTAAAAATCTCATTTATATGTCAAAAGGGCAATTATGACATTTATAAGCATAATAACAGACATGTGCATATAATTCAAACTACTAAGGACCAGGTAATATAACCTCAGGGGGTTATACTACTATATAATACGGTCCTAATGGAAGCTTAAAACATGGAAGAATCAAGCTTAAACGGGTCAGAACTGAAAGTCAAAGCAAAAGTCAAGCTTTTGCGACTTTCGGTTATAAACTGACCTTATACTGATAATTGCCGGGTTAGGACTGATTAGACATGTTCTAATATTAATTACTAAGTCATTAGAATGTTAAAATATAATTTAGAACATCTGTTTTATTTATTTAAATCATTTTTAAACTTTCTGTCCAGTTTGACTTTTTGACTAACTAGTTTGACCCGAAAATTAACTAGTCAAACGAAATAATTATGAGGTGCCCTTTTAAGGGTTAACCACCTATCCTAATATGGTTCCATAACCACTTTCGTTTCGGTCAGTGGCTGGACCATTTATAATTAAACCGAAAGTCAAAGCTAATTTACGATAACTTGACTTTTCGGTTTTTAAAACATAAAACTGAACTATAGAGAGGGCTAAGACACTTACAAAGGGTCCTAGCTATCTTTTCTACTAAAAATAAGTTCCAATCAGATCAGAAAGCTCCATCTTTGAGAGAGGAGAAGATAGAATGTAAAGGTGCAAATGAAATGGATGAACTTACTTCCTATTTATAGGTTTCAAGAAGTTCTAAGATCTTGCCATGTGTAAGTGTGTTCTCCAAAGAATTATCTTGGCCTTACAAGTATTTGGTTGTGGTTAGAAGCCTTGCTAAGGTGTTAACTTGGTGCCCATACCAAGAAATTGCAAGA
Organism: Helianthus tuberosus; assembly: GCA_030545235.1. Taxonomy (NCBI): domain Eukaryota; kingdom Viridiplantae; phylum Streptophyta; class Magnoliopsida; order Asterales; family Asteraceae; genus Helianthus; species Helianthus tuberosus. The sequence goes on along the minus strand of CM060395.1, from coordinate 203,936,160 downwards.
AAGGGCCCTGAATCTTTTTAGTTACTTATGAACTTTCAAGATTGTCACTTTAGGCACATAACTTTCAATTTCGCGTGTATCTTCATTATAAGGTGTGAAAGTGTTCGTGGCCAATCTTTGGCATACCCGGGAGTTTGACTGAGCATTGCGAAGCTCTCGGTTCATTCAAAAGGCCTCTTAAAGGCATAGTTTCACATATTGACGCGTTTAGTCCTTTTAACGCATAAAGTTGCGCGTAATATCATTTATCGATATTAAAGCCTTCCATGGCCCATACAAGGCATCCCTAGTGTATGCTCAAATATTAAGATGCTCTAATTCGCTTAAAAGATCACTCAAAGGTGTAGTTTTAGACGTTGGCGCTTTCGGTCCCTTTAACGCGCAAACTTGTGCGTATTATCGTTTAATAGCATCAAAGCCTTATGTAGCCCATATTAAGCATTCTAGAGAGTATTATTGCACATCAAAATGCTTCGGGTTCGTTAAAAGGTCATTCAGAGGTATAATTAAACATGTTGACGCTTTTAACCCCTCTAACTTACAAACTTGCGCGCAACTTCATTTATTGGCATAAAAGCCTTGAATGGCCAATATTAGGCATTCCCGAGAATATAATCAAACATCATGAAGCTCTCGGTTTGTTAAAAGGTCACTCAGAGGTAAGAATTAACATGTTAACACTTTTAACCCTTCGACGCGCAAACTTTCACATATTTACGCAAACGGCTCCTCTCGTCCAACAAGTGGCTCATTTGAGAATACGAACACTGTATAAGGTCACTCAAACGCCTAGTTTAGGCATGTTGATACTTTCAGTCCTTCTATATTCAGAGTTTTTGTTTTTGACGAAATTAGTCCCTCATAGTCAACGTTTGACTTTATTAGGGTTCATTACACGTGTCAGCACATCATTGGACACGATTTTACGAGGTGTTACAATAAATATCGCATTAAATGCGATGGGTGACCGACTAACCTTGCAGGCCCACGTGCTTCAACAACCCATTCAACGAATGCTACGTTACGTGGGAGAACCGGAACGACGTCGCAAGTGGGCGGATAGCCGCCACACGCCTATAAAATGCAAAAAGCATGTCTGACGTGACACACGTCACACACTGTAACAATGTCAGATGTCATATCAAGGTTCACTAACCCTTATCAAAAAAAGAAACTTTTTCAAATTTCAAATGTCCACTTATTACCCGCGAAAAGGCATCCGTAATACAGATGTAAAGCACACATGCGTCCTCCGCAGCGGGTCCCCACCCGCTCAAACGCAAATAATCTGTCAAAAGGACAGCAAACCAAAGTGTGTATCATAGGTGGGTCTCCACCCGCAAAATACCATCCGAGGAAAAACAAAAAAACACTCAGCTAGTCTAGAATTCCACTCGCTCACTCGCACGCACGAGAGTAACACTAAAATAGGGGGACTTGAAGGGATATGGTCTCGGATCTCTCGCGGGCCGCATGCAAGCTCCCGCGGGCCAAGGGCCATACGTACATCCAACCCAAAAGACAACCAACTGATCATAACAATACCTCACGATCAACTTCTGCAGGCCCGATACCACACTGACACAGAGGAGACAAAAAAATACTAGGTGAAAATAACCTGGAACCAATTACCGCTCGCTACTAGGAGATCCCCACGATTTGCCAATCGTGTAGTCGACAAATGGTATAGTCGACAACGACGTGTGGCCAATCACGAAGCGCTAAGTCACCTCTCCCTTACCTCCACTAACGGCTGATGGCACACGAGACTAGAAGTGCATCAAAAAAGCGACGTGCAGCCAACCATGTCTTGTGGTCGTACTCCCACCTCTGCGGGCACTAACTGCCACGCTAGAGAGTACCAAATGGATATTCCTTGACAATGACACCTCGTCCAATCATTGCCATTCTTCTGCAACCTCTTGGCTATAAACATCACACTTCTCCAAAGGTTTAAGGATCTCTCCTTCACTCTACTCTCTACACTCTCACTTTATACTTTGCTCTCTCTAGAAAGAACAATACTTATTTCTACGCCGGAGGGTGGTTTCGAGAAGAACCCCCTACCTCTCATTCTCGTAACGAGTCTCAAAGTGTTTGCTAGTTTTGCAGATTATATTCTTTGGATTTGAGCTTGTGAAAAGCAGAAGATAACTCCCTCGGTCGAGACATCTGGTCTAATCCCCTACAGATTAGACTCGTGTTTCTTCAAAATATAAACAAGCTTTTCTATCCATTTAATTATTTGTTTTCCGATCAAAACATAAACAAGTTTTTCTATCCATTTAAGTATTTATTTTCAGATCAAAGTTTTTTTTTTTTTAAAGAAAAAACTAAAAACCTTGGTACGTGTTCATTTGGTTAGGGGGACGGGGCACCCTCACGGGTACCCTCCCCAGGTTCGTTCTTGTATCAAACACTGCCGCCACCCACAATGGTAGGCAAGGCGGGTTGATTATCCAGGTATATCTATCATGTGTTTTGTGACTTAAGAATAATTTCTAGAAATTTTAACATGACGAGATTTGATTGGTTAAGGTAAAAATACATCTTTGGATGCCCATTCCCTTAATTATTTTGTGGTCCTGCACTTCTATTGAAAATATGTACTATTGATCTTGCTGTTATTTTTAATAAAAAAGGTAGGTCAACTTGAAAGTAAAACACGTTGACCATGAGTCGAGCATGATCAATACGGAAAACCTACATTTGTTGCTCAAATTTTGTCAACGCGGCTTGCAATTAATTATACGCGGCATGACAATCAAGTCATGTCAATGTTTGTAAATCTTTGTTATGATGTTATCTACTCCATTTTTTTTATTATAATTTACTTTTATTAACCACTTAGACCATCCGTACTCGTTCAAAATTGGACGTTTTTTGGTTGAAAACGCCGGAGCACGCCCCGGAAGCCGCCCCGTGGGTGTTTTTATTGCAAAAATCGTTTGGAGCGTGCTTTATTCCACCCCGGATCGAGAGTTGAAGTGGCCAATCACATGTTTCCATGCCTTTTTCATCCAATAACATTTTTATGATTTTTTTTTAATTTAATTCTATTACACCACAATGCCCACATCTCCACTACACCTATTTTAGAAAACGTCCCATAATGCCCCACTGCTGACTGGGCTACCACATGATGCAAAACGCCCAAGGGTAAGAGCATTACCACTACACATGGTCTTACATCTACATAACTTAATCCCTTCATGTCATCATAATAACTCAATAAAACTATATTTAGAAACGTGTCTAACCAAACCAAATTCAGTCGACTTAATCGATTTATTCAGTTAATTTAATTCGGTTATTTGATTAAAGAGTTAATTACATAGTTAGTCCTTGTGGTTTACACAAAGTAACATACTTAGGTACTAATAGTTTAAAATCACATTCAAGGGTATTAACTTTTCATTTTGTAACGTTTGGAGGTATTAACATTATTTGTAGGTTTAAAATCACATTCTATTAGTACCTAAGTATGTTATTTTGTGCAAACCACATGGACTAACTATGTTAATATCCTAGAAGTTAATACCTTCAAACGTTAATAAATGAAAAGTTAATACCCTAGAAGGTGATTTTAAACTATTAGTACCTAAATATGTTATTTTGTGCAAACCACAGGGACTAACTATGTAATTAACTCTTTGATTAAACTAGTTAATATTTGGTTTCTTCGATTGAATTTGGTTTGGTTATCCAAATAAGATTTCTGAAACCTATAACAGAACCAAAAACCAAATTTATAGTTCAGATACGGTTATGAACCGAGACGAAAACCAAATTCACAATTGTGGTTTTTTTGCAACATTCCTAAATAATATATATACGCCTTTCACCTATTTAATTTTTATTTAATTTAATTTTCTCTGGTAACTTAGGAATCCCACGGCTGTTATGTTAATTTATATAAAAAAATAGATTAGTTTGATTTATATTTTATTGTACTAATAATAACACAAAGTTTCTTAAAAAAATGTTTACATTTAACTGCGTAAATAATTTATCGAGTTAATTACATAGTTAGTCCCTGTGATTTATATAAACTAACAATCTAAGGTACTAATAGTTTAAAATCACTTCCTAGGGTACTAACTTTCCATTTTTTAACATGTGGGATGTATTAATTACATAGTTAATACATGTGGTTTACACAAACTAACAATCTAAGATACTAATAGTTAACTAGAGAATTAACGTTAATACCCTTACATGTTAAAAAATGAAAAGTTAGCACCCTAAGAAGCAATTTTAAACTATTAGTACCTTAGATTGTTATTTTGTTTAAACCTAGGAAACTAACTATGTAATTAACTCTAATTTTATTACTATTAAATTAATCTCAACATATATCCACCCCATTAATTTCGTGTGACATATAAATCTAGAAGATATTTAACAGACCAGTACAAAGTTTGACTAAATGAACAGGGGTGACATCAACATTTTTGAAACTTATATTATGCATGTGTAATTATACAAACACATTAATTAATGATGTGTTGCCTGTCAACGACTTTTTATACATTATATATTATATTATATATTATATAATTATATTATATATTATATATTATATTATATTATATATTATATAATTTGCATCATTTTCTTGCAATACATATTGTACCATGTGCTTTATAGCTTTATTATGTTGTATGATGTTGTTCTATTAGTTTAATTTGTTGTACATAATACTTGACAGTCTACCCACCTTGTACAAATACAATTTGCAACACATAATGCTTAGTGAGTTGTATCCACTAAAGACATACTTGTATTTCATTTAAATACTATATATAATATTGCGAGTTAACACGACACAACGTGTATGTGTGGTTAAACGTTTTTACGTTGTCTATTTTTTTCCGTTTGACAGGTTCATCGTAACGCTCGGGGTCCTAAATCGACTTAGTTATTTTTTTATATGTTTTACGTTTCGGTTTAATTTCTTCGCATTAACACAAAGACAAATTTTTATTTCTATTAAATACTATAAAGAATTTTATGATTTAACACGACGCAACGTGCGTGTGTGGTTAAACGTTTTTACGCTATCTCTTTTTTTTTTCCATTTGACAGGTTCATCGTAATGCTCGGGTCCTAGATTGTAAGGACCTGCAAAAATGTCCCTAAACGACCCGTAAGTGAAAACCCGGACCCCTGGAACCTTAATGTGCATGAAAACCCAAGAAAACAAGATTTCAGGGTTTCACGCGGATGGGGTACTTTTGTAATGGGTTCATGTGATCACATAAAAAACTAGTGAGTTTTCTTACAATCTTTCGTCAATTATACAAATCCAATGCAACTTCCAATAGTATTTTATTAAGATAACGAACGTCAATAGTTATTAGCTTTTTTTAAGGGCGGATGGGGTATTTTGTAATGGGTTCATGTGATCACATAAAAAACTGCTTAGTATTCTTACAATTTTTCATCAGTTATGCAAATCCGATGCAACTTTCAATATTATTTTATTAAGACCAACAAAAAAAAATCTATCGAGATCCCAACTAGGGGTGCTGCCCTAGAGTCCTGGACCCTCCTCGGGTGATTACCCAAACCCGCATCAGGTTCGTTAGTGAATAAAATACGAATAGTCATGAACGAGCTTGTATTTCAAAAATCAACAACGAATCTGAACAATCCCACCTCGATTTCCCAAATTAAACCCACCATCAATTTGTTAATTCGCAAATCCGTATCTTAAAAGTTGTTTCACCTACCATTTTTGTGTTCAAAACCTGATCTCCATCAAATTCTCAAATCTAACTTAGATTTCCCTTTTTTTTTTCTTTTTTCTGTCATGCACTCCAAGCTCCAAGGTGCTGTTTGTTTTTTTTATAAAACGTCTGCGCAGGCTCTTCTGTCTGCGCGGCGCAGACCACACGCAGACTGTTTGTTTTTCTGAAGACTTTTCATTAAAAAAGGTCTGCGTGAGGTCTTATTAGTGCATATTTGGTCCAATCACTTCTAAGATCTTCTAAGGTCTGCAGAGGGTTAAACACCACCACCCATCACCACCAACTACCACCCACCACCACCGGCCACCACCCACCACCACTGACCACCACCCACCACCATCTACCACCACCACCGGCCACCACCCACCACCACCGTCCACCACCCACCACCACCGGCCACCAACCACCACCACCGTCTACCACCACCGTCCACCACCCACCACCCACCACCACCGTCCACCACCCACCACCACCGGCCACCATCACCACCACCGTCCACCACCCACCACCACCGTCTACCACCACCACCCACCACCACCACCACCGGCCACCACCGGCCACCACCGGCCACCACCGGCCACCACCGGCCACCACCACCATCACCGTCCACCACCACCGTCCACCACCCACCACCCACCACCACCGTCCACCTACCATCACCACCACCACCACCGTCACCACCCACCACCACCGTCTACCACCACCCACCGCCGTTCATCACCACCACCATCCACCACCCACCACCACTACCGTCCACCATCCACCACCACCATCACCGTCCACCACCCACCACCTGTCACGACCCCCGACCCACCCTGGACGGAATCGGGTGCCGTGAACAGTCCAGTGGTACCGGTGATTATTTTGAAAACGTTGCAGCGGAAATTTTATCAGGACCGTGAGTTAGGAAAAATATCAGAGTTTAGAAAACACCGGATTTTATTTAATAAATAGGATAAACCCATGTTTTATAATGGTAGCTTTAATAAAGATAAATTTTATTACATAAAACAATATTTCTTATTTTGATTTAATTAATAAATAAGCCACTTCTTGATGCCTTTCAGTGCCGGATTCTTCTATTACTCCAATCTACTGTAATTACCTGAAAAATGTTTTAAAAAGGTTTTGTCAGCGGGAAATACTGAGTGAATCATTCTATTTTGCATAATGATGCATAGTTATTAATTACAGCATAAGAGCGATTACAATGGCTTCTATCTTATCTTTATCTGGCATTCTGTCACAATGGTGACATGTCACAATGGTGACGATGGTTATACCACTATTAGATCAATGAACCTAAATAGTGATGATTATCCCTGTAGGTCAATGAACCTAACAGTGATTATCCCGAGTAGGTCAATGAACCTAACTGGGAGAAATTAGTAATGTGCACAATACCCCACTAACCAGTAATTCAAGATATCCACGACTTAGTCCCTGTAATTATAACTTTTGAAAATAATTTGAGGTATTGTAAAATAATTGATAAAAAGAGAATGACTCACATATAATCATGCAGATTCATATGGCCAAAATTACAGATAAGCCTCGATATATTGCAGATTTATACAGGCAGAACTTAGCCTATTGATTAGTCTTGTAACCTAGTGCACACGAACTAGGTAGATAACTTAATACAGCATTTACGATAACTCACGAGATAAAACCCTCACAGCGAATGACAAAGTGCAATACTTAACAACTCAGCGGATTCACAACGAATGACAGAGTATAGTCCGAGTTCGAACAGCACTCAAACATTCAAGTCGAAATCACGATGAATAACAAAGTATAACCCAATTTGAGCGGCACTTAAACATCCATTGGATAGTTTAATCAATCGGGCATTGAATCATAGCAGCGATCGAGTTAATACCCTGTATCGTAGCAGCACCCCCTCTATTAATTAGTGATTTTGTGACTGTTTCGACTATAACTCGATATACAGATCGAATTTGATCATCGTAATGAAACCAGAAATCAAGTGCCAAACGCTGCTATTTATACACAAATTTGGGCTAGCTTACGGACCGTAAGCATTAACCCTTACGGTCCGTAAGGGACACATAATGGCTATAGGTTTTCCACGTGTGGGACTAGGCCTGGTGACTTGACAGAATTCGAATTTTTAAATTTAGACAACGAGTTATTTAGGATAATCATCAAGTAGGGAATACCCCCCCTGAGTTTTAGGGGCCCTGATCCTGATTCTGATTGTTCTGATATTTTTAGGGTTTGTGTAGAATCACTTGGGTGTCTCAATTAGGGTTTCCTTTTGGTTAAATTAAAATAAGAAATAGTATTTTTTTAATGAGAGTTGTTATATCAGGGGTCCGGGTTTATACTTACGGAACGTTTTTAGGACGTTTTTGTGCGAGTCGTTACATTCTCCCCACCTTAATAAAAATCTCATCCTCGAGATTTACTGGAATACTTTTTCTTCATCTTAGATTCCAGCTCCCTAGTGTATTTGGGTTATTATATTACTTTTAGAATTATGTCACCTTTTAGTTAATAAAAATAATATTAGGGTAGATGATACAGAATTAAATTATCAAATAAGAGTTGTACCATAAGTAGGATTCAATGGTTTAACTGAATTAGTTCAAGAAATCGATTATCAAATGAATGAGATGAAAGGATATAATTTCCAAGATGACTAGGTTCAAGCTAAAAGATAGATGTTTAGAATGAAATAAAAATTCTTTGTGAAAAGAAAGCTTACTTTGATTGGTAACCGAGGAAGATTTAGAATTGACAGGTTCCAAATGAAATAAAAGCATGAAAAATGATTTGTCAAATATTTATGATATGAGAAAATCAAAGTGTTGAGATGAGTGAATTGCAAAGATACACCAAAAGACAATAGAGTTAGTGTATCATTGTTTAGAGTTCCAAATTGTTTTAATTGTGAAACAATGTAATATTACATTGTTAGTGACTATATTTTTCATACTATTTCCTAGAGATTTAAATAAAATAAGAACAAGTTGTTTTGGCATTACCAATCATTATATTATATTTATAAATGTAATATATATTATTTGTATCCCTGTCTGAACCGTATTTTACATATCAAATATAAATACTATGTAATATATATTATTTGTTACTCATTTTTACTTATATGTAAATGGTTACTGCTTTTAAGTATTTTACTATACTATGTAAAATAACTTATTTTTTTTACTATGTAATATAAAATTCCGTAATGAAGTTATTATATTTACAAAATATTTTAGTATATTTTGTAAAAGAAATCACTATTATTTATAATGTTTTTATTTGTCCCTTTTATTTTATGAAAATATGTCTTCTCCAAAGTATGTATATTTTCATATATAATGAAAATTTACTAAATAAGTATGATGACTTAATTTATATATATTAACTAGTCATTATCATGGTGAATATTGGTTAGTGCTGCCTTGTTTAAGCATAGGTGATCAGTCCATGCCTAACTAAGGCTAGGCTATCCAATATCTGCCTTTGATAATAACCCTAGTATTTAAAAATAATCTTAATACTACTACTATTAATATATTATTATTGATAATAAAATTATCAATAATAAATAACTAAACAATAATTTTAAATAAAAGTATTCCTCAAATATAATTTCTTTACCGCAATGGTTTAAAATATAGTAATACTATATTTGTAAATTTAGGTAATTTTCATATATAATCAATTAAATTTATATAATGTTTTTCGATCAACGATGATAGAACAATAAATTTTACGAAAGGCTCGATTGATATTGTAATAATTATTTAAGAGATATACCGAAATATGAATTTGGGTATCATTATTTGAGCACATGATTATTTTAAGATTCCTTGTATAGAATAAAAACAAAGTGGTTTTAATATAAATAATTAAATGATTAAATCCGAGATTAGCGCAATCTTCAGATTTTGTGAAAATGTTACCTCAAAGTAATTGTGATCATAGAAATGATTTAGTGAAATCGAGGATCACACCAGCATGTTATAGTTCAAGAGAATTGAAATGCTTGTTTAGGATTATTTCGAATATGATGGTTTTAATTCATCATATGGAACCTTGAATTGAATATGTAGTACGAGCAAGTTCAAACAATTGAACTTGGTTTAAACAAAACGAGATTAAATAAGAAAGTTCAGACATGGTCATAACAGAAACCATGGATGCCAAAGAAAATTGAGTTTTTCAAGAAATTCATTGACTCGATATCCAGGATTTATTGTTTTGCAATAATGCGGTAAAAAGTGGAATGATATTTGAGTTTGAATAAAACGATAAATTAGAATGAAGCCCTTCAGTGGAATTCAGAAATTTAACGAACCACATGCACAACAAACGGGGCATGTGTAACATGTGGATTTACCAAGAAATGAAATGAATCAATATCCGCTATTATGAAATAAATCCTCCTGGTATGATGACCATTGCGAAAGTCAACTTAATATATGCAGAAGTCAGAATTTTCAACAAAAGAATATAAGAACTTCTATCTGGAATTTCGAATGATAATCATTATTAAATGACATTACCAGGGAATGTCAAATAAAATGAAATAGGGAATTTGCAAAGGTATATGACTCCTTTTGCAGTGATAATAATTATGACTCTGATAAGACTGTGCACTGATGATTGTAAAATCTTGTTCTAGCGTACCTTAGCGATATTCATTTTGTAGGATCATGTGGCAAAATGCTTCTTTTTTTTTATTAGTAGTTCTTCTACTGACGGAATTTAACATTGGTGTCATCGTGCCCAATTTATATTTTCCAAAGATCTTGCCTTGGAAATCATGTGATATACTTCAACTTCTGTGGATTTATAATTAAATTTACATGTGTTTTCTTGTGTACTAGCACAATTTTATATGTTTCTTACTGGCGTTAATAATTTATGATTATGCGTTAGAAATTCTTTATACTTTTGATGATATCCCAATTTAATGGGTTTCTATTGTTATTATTGTTGCTAGAATTACTAGGCAGATAATCAAACGAAATAATGTTTGATATCGGAAAAGAGATTCCTAGTAAAGAAATCTAGACACAGATGCTTATGCTTTATTCCAATTGACTTTTGGAATTCCTTATAGATATATATATATCTATATAATCATATATTTCACATGTGGAAATAAACCTTCCATCTATCAGGTCAATGTGTTTAACAGATTCATATTTCCAAATACCAGTCAGATATCCAATCATGATACAATTTAGGGAAATCTTGTCACTTGTTTGACATATTATCTATCCCGTCTTATCCGATTCGCGCCGGAGCGGTACCCTTAGTATATCTAGACAAACTGGAGAGTCTGCTACATCATACCCAGTCTTTGCCGGAGAAAATTTTCTATTTCCCGTAAATAGTATCTTTTCAAAAAGTGCCTATCTTATTAGGGCTTTTATTCAGAATTAAGGAAATTTGTATTTCCATAACATATTTTATTATTATATTGATCACTAGACGATTCCTGTGACAGTGTCAATTTACTATTGATTATTTTTTTTTCAACTAGTGACTCAGGTCATATTACTGTTGATCATTCTTTCAACTAGTGATTTTATTCATAACACTGTTGATCATTCTTTCAACTAGTGATTTTATTCATAACACTGTTGATCATTCTTTCAACTAGTGATTTTATTCATAACACTGTTGATCATTCTTTCAACTAGTGCTTTCGGTCATGTCACTGTTGATCATTCTCTCAACTAGTGACTCTGGACTTAGTTGTCCTGTGATATTACTTTATCAAATATATTACTTTATGGCACACCAAAATCCATCATATTTATTTACACAAGTACTTAGCTTATCGTGAAGCTAATATTAAGGCATCTTTTCTTAAGTTCAAGTCTAATTGCTATCATGTGTGCTACCAGTTAACAGCAATCTCCTAACTCTTTTATTTAAGTTTAAGTATTGTTATCACAACACTTATAGGCTTAAAGCAGTGGCTCTTTGAGTTGGCTCTGATACCACCTTCTGTCACGACCCCCGACCCACCCTGGACGGAATCGGGTGCCATGAACAGTCCAGTAGTACCGGTGATTATTTTGAAAACGTTGCAGCGGAAATTTTAAAAGGACCGTGAGTTAGGAAAAATACCAGAGTTTAGAAAACACCGGATTTTATTTAATAAATAGGATAAACCCATGTTTTATAATGGTAGCTTTAATAAAGATAAATTTTATTACATAAAACAATATTTCTTATTTTGATTTAATTAATAAATAAGCCACTTCTTGATGCCTTTCAGTGCCGGATTCTTCTATTACTCCAATCTACTGTAATTACCTGAAAAGTGTTTTAAAAAGGTTTTGTCAGCGGGAAATACTGAGTGAATCATTCTCTTTTGCATAATGATGCATAGTTATTAATTACAGCATAAGAGCGATTACAATGGCTTCTATCTTATCTTTATCTGGCATTCTGTCACAATGGTGATGATGGTCATACCACTATTAGATCAATGAACCTAAATAGTGATGATTATCCCTGTAGGTCAATGAACCTAACAGTGATTATCCCGAGTAGGTCAATGAACCTAACTGGGAGAAATTAGTAATGTGCACAATACCCCACTAACCAGTAATTCAAGATATCCACGACTTAGTCCCTGTAATTATAACTTTTGAAAATAATTTGAGGTATTGTAAAATAATTGATAAAAAGAGAATGACTCACATATAATCATGCAGATTCATATGGCCAAAATTACAGATAAGCCTCGATATATTGCAGATTTATACAGGCAGAACTTAGCCTATTGATTAGTCTTGTAACCTAGTGCACACGAACTAGGTAGATAACTTAATACAGCATTTACGATAACTCACGAGATAAAACCCTCACAGCGAATGACAAAGTGCAATACTTAACAACTCAGCGGATTCACAACGAATGACAGAGTATAGTCCGAGTTCGAACAGCACTCAAACATTCAAGTCGAAATCACGATGAATAACAAAGTATAACCCAATTTGAGCGGCACTTAAACATCCATTGGATAGTTTAATCAATCGGACATTGAATCGTAGCAGCGATCGAGTTAATACCCTGTATCGTAGCATGTAACGCCCTAAATCGTTTAAATCAAATTTAACGCAGCGGAAAAACACATACTGAAAATTTCTTTATAAGTCATTCTTTCTTTCACTTAAATACATTAATCCCTTTTCATAATTTAATTAAAAACTAACATACGTATATTGAATTAAGAGACCACATACACACCCACGTACAATCCATGTCTTGACTCGATCTTCAACCACGTACACAGCTTTCGGCTAGCATTCATAAACCTGTACAACCTGCAGTCACCATAACCAATTACTCCATTAGCAACCGGTGACATAATATATATATATATACTTTAAAAACGTGCATAATCAAGCGTCAACGTCTCTTATTCCCGTTCATATAAGTCCATTCGTCCTTCCATTCGGACACTCTCGTCTGACTTCTATACTTAACCTTCATTCTCCATTATTAGTATACCTGCATTTCCATTTCATTCTTAACAGAAAACAATTAGCATCATTATACTTTCCTATCCACTTTCGACTCCTTTTTCCGTAAACTTACCTATTTACTTCCATTGTTTAATACTTTCTCACATGTATAACAATAATCATCATACTACAATATATTTTACATCTAAAGTGTAAGTCCGGGATTTACTTACCTTGTGCGTCCGTAATTGCGTTCGCTTACTTGAGTCTCCTTAGCCCGTTAGCCTTCCACGTTCTCAACCATCTTGACATGATTCCTATACATTCATGTCATTACATTCACATTCTTATTAGCATATATGCTTATACATATGAACAACCATATCAAATTCACATCTCATATATGACCTTCGTTAATCCATTCAAACAAGCATAAAGCATACTCAACATCATCCCTACAAAATCTTCACATGAACTATATATGTTTACCCATTACTAGCATACAATTTCACTTATTATTGTCTTTTAGACATTTCATCAAACACCTGGTGTGCGTACTACTTCCTAGGCACCATGTACAACTAGTTTATGCATAATCTTCCAAGTTCACTCATATTTCATCAAATCTTCTTACTAATCAACAAGTATCATTTAACACCTAAACATCAAACATATCAACACCAAATTTCTTTCAATTCATCTAACAATAGTTCATCCTAACACAACATAATTCATGAATATTGGACATTTTGAACACTCATGTCATCTTAATCACCCAACTAGTGGGTTTACATCCTTAAACATCAAATTAGTCAAAATTATGCATAACACATGTTCCCTATGATGATGTTAACACATATTCATACTTAATTTCATACAATTTCGTGGATTAATCATAACCCACTTCATACAAGATCATCAAATCTAAGTTTTAAGACATACCTTATGATCCCCTTGCTTAGGTGATCATTAATTCACGTTCGGTTGTGAATTTAGACTTCATTTACCCCTTCAATTTGAAGGTTCTTCAAGAACTAGGGTTTGAACCCTTGTTCTTTCTCCTGGACATCGATCCAGAACACACACACGTGTGTGTGTTTGTGTGTGTGTGTTTTCTTTTAATTAAACATCTTTCAAGTTGTCCCACTTTGGTCCCTCATGTTTCGTTTTAAATAAATAAGGCTACTACCCTTCGTTTAATACCAACGACATTAATAATCAACTAGGTTAATTATTCCTAGTTAGCATTCATTCACGGGTTCACTTTTATCCCCTAACGGCATTTTACCCGTTCCTTTATATTAACCGGGTTTAAATTACCAAACCCATTTTTGGGGTGTTACATAGCAGCACCCCCTCTATTAATTAGTGATTTTGTGACTGTTTCGACTATAACTCGATATACAGATCGAATTTGATCATCGTAATGAAACCAGAAATCAAGTGCCAAACGCTGCTATTTATACACAAATTTGGGCTAGCTTACGGACCGTAAGCATTAACCCTTACGGTCCGTAAGGGACACATAATGGCTATAGGTTTTCCACGTGTGGGACTAGGCCTGGTGACTTGACAGAATTTGAATTTTTAAATTTAGACAACGAGTTATTTAGGATAATCATCAAGTAGGGAATACCCCCCTTGAGTTTTAGGGGCCCTGATCCTGATTCTGATTGTTCTGATATTTTTAGGGTTTGTGTAGAATCACTTGGGTGTCTCAATTAGGGTTTCCTTTTGGTTAAATTAAAATAAGAAATAGCATTTTTTTAATGAGAGTTGTTATATCAGGGGTCCGGGTTTATACTTACGGAACGTTTTTAGGACGTTTTTGTGTGAGTCGTTACACCACCCACCACCACCGTCCACCACCATCACCATCCACCACCCACCACCGTCTATACACCTCCACCAGTTTATTTTAGAAGTCTACATATGTTAAAAAACAAACAGTCTTCTTCTTGCAGACTGCAGACATTTGGTCCACCTTTTCTTCAACAGATGTCTGCAGATGTGGTCCGCAGACTGCAAACATTTTACCTCTTCAAAAACAAACAGCACCCAAGTGTTTGACATTTTGCCTCAACCAACTTTCTTAATTTCTTTCCCTTCTTTTTATTGAAAATTCTACGGTTTACTGCAATCCAAACAAGTCACCCGAGGTAAATCATTAAATCAATAACTCTCCGTTTCTTTGTTTGATTAATTTCTTTGAAATTTGGGGGAAATTTTGGCTGCAATTGGTTGGAGCAAAAGGGGTACATTTTAGGGCTCTTGGGTGATTAATTCTTGTTCAAATTAAAATTGGGATTTGCTGCAAGTGACGCACTCATGTCGTAGCTCTTTCTTGGTGGGGTGTCTGGGAGGGTGAGCAACTGTAGGTTGCTTTCCTCTCCTTCGTTTCTTGGGTAGGTTGATACCTGGCCTCCTCCTCACCTCGAGACGGAGGACTTGTTATTACTTCTCGGTTTTGATTGTTTCCAATGGGCTATGCCAAGGGTAAGAGCATGGTATCCAGTGCCTCTGAAGGGGATGTTGGCTCCACCTCGTCCAATTGAGTGTGGCTATGCCCCTTCAGGAACTTCCACGAGTGTAAAGACGGCAAGCTTGGGTCTTCTGGGTATAGCAGATTGATCGTGCATTTTCAGCAATTTCATTTTAAAGATGACCATAAAGAATCCTTTCAAGATGCGCTTTCTAAGGATTCATAATTGTTTTCGAATGTTGGGGAAACTCTACGAGTTTTTGGATATTGGTTGTGTGGGAGGTGCATGAAGACACACGCACTTAGTAGGGGGTGTCATCATCCTGATGGTGTTTTCACGTTCTCTAGAAAATCCGGGTCTGATGAGGATTTTGTCGTGGGGATCCCAAGGCCCCAAGATCATGTGATAGTTTTTGAGCTTAGGACCCCGCAGGGAGTGATGGGAGATGTCGCTCTCCTTGAACGTGTTTTCTCCATTCCGGTTCGAACTGTTAAGAGCATCCCCCCAAGCTGTCGTTTGGCATTTGCACAAGCTTTGACAGGTGCCATCCATAGAGTAGTAGCTTCCCCTGGGACTGTTGAAAGCTGGGTCAAACTCTTGCTCTTACCCCGTTGTACCCTTAAGGTGATTAAGCCGTCTTCCAGGCAAGAGCGAAGGTCGGGTAATCGAAAGTCCTTGCAATGTGATAGTATTTTGCGGGCCTTAGCTATGTGGAAGGAGGGCTCTGGTTTTGAGGTTTTGGTCAATTCCCTCCTTGCCGATAGTGGAGAAGGGGTCGTGCGTGGGGGGGAAGCACAACGGGAGATAACTAAGGAGGTTAGCCCCAACATCAAGCAATGTCTCAGGAAAGTGAGTGATGGTCACTTCACTGCTGTAGTTAAGGTGTTGTGTTCCAGTGAGGTTGCTCCCCGGGGGGAATCTACCATGCAAGCCCTTATCGACAAACATCCCTTCGCGCCGCCCCCGAACCTCCCTTCAACCCCTCTCTCCTAACCTGCGTTATCCGTGGATGAAGACTGCGTCCACAGGTGTGTGAAATCTTTCCCGAAAGGGACATCTTGTGGGCGAGATGGCCTCCGGGCCCAACACCTGTTGGACGCTCTTAGCGGCGAGGGGTCGACGACGGCCTCGGGACTGCTTACTGCCATCACTGAAGTGGTAAACCTTTGGCTAGGGGGTTATGTCCTAAGGTGCTCGCGGATTTTGTTGCTTCGGCGCCCCTAACCCTTTTGTTGAAGCCTGATAATGGAATTCGCCCGATTGTTGTGGGGGCAATTTGGAGAAGTTTAGTCTCCAAAGTAGCCATGAAGAAAGTTGGGAAAGAAGCTGTTAAGTACTTGGGGGACTACCAATTTGGGGTGGGGGTCCCCAATGGGGCGGAGGCGGTGCTGCACAGAGCTAACAGGTTCCTTAATTCTTTTCATTCAGATGGCTCGCTGGCCATGCATACGGTTGATTTTCCAACGCTTTCAACTTAGTTGACCGTTCGGTTTTGCTTCGCGAGGTCCATCGCCATTGCCCCTCCATATTCCCATGGGTTCAATTTCTGTATGTTCAGCCTGCTAGGCTATACGTGGGGAATGACCGTATCGGGGCATTAACGGGGGTGCAGCAAGGGGATCCCTTGGGACCTTTGCTTTTTGCCCTACCCTTACACCCCTTAGTGCTTCAGGTGCAGGAAAACTGTAAACTCCCCTTCCATGCTTGGTACTTGGATGACGGAACGATTATTGGGGATGCTGTTCAGGTTGCTAAAGCTCTCGACATCATCGGTTCGGAGGGTCCAGCCTTGGGGCTACCGCTTAATATTAGAAAAACTGAAGTATTTTGGCCGACATGCAACGGGGTGAAGGTCCGGACAGGGCTTTTCCCCACTGAGATTGGGAGGCCGGAGAGAGGTGTCAAACTGCTAGGAGGGGCAGTCAGCCGTGATGCCAGTTTTATTAGTGGTCTAGCGGCTAAGAGGGCAACGTGTGCTGTTGACATTATGGGAGACCTTCCCTTGTTGCAGGATCCTCAAAGCGAACTCCTCTTGCTTAGATCTTGTATGGGGGTTACAAAGTTGCTATTTGGTTTGCGAACTTGCCAGCCCCCCTTTGTGGATGATGATGTTTCATGTTTTGATAAAGTTCTTCGGGAGGCAATAGAAGACATTGTCGTATGTGGGGGTCCTTTTTTGGTGAAATTCAGTGGCGGATCGCGACCTTGCCAATGCGGTTTGCTGGGTTGGGCCTTCTCTCGGCCCGGGATGTGGCTGCCTATGCCTTTGTGGCTTCCAGGTCTCAATCTTGGGAGTTGCAGGACCACATCTTACGTAACAGTGGGGTTGCTAACACTGATCCAGATTATGCCAGTGCCTTGGAATGCTTGCATGAATCTCTACCTGACTTTGATCTCGGCGGTTTCTCTAACAAGGACATCGCCCCCAAAAAGCCACAGAAAACTTTGGCGAATGCCCTTTGTTGTCGAATCGCACAAAGTTTGGGAGAAGATTTTCATTTGTCCCCCGCCAGAAAGCCGTTATTGAATGCCTACAGAGGCCTCACGCTCAGGATTTCTTAACTGTTATTCCTATTGAAGGTATGGGTCAACGTATGTCAGCGGTGGAGTACCGGTCAATCCTTAAGTACCGTTTGATGATCCCCATGTTCCCGAATGATGAAACTTGCCCAGTCTGCCGTAAAGCATGCCTGGATAAATACAGGGAGCATGCGTTACACTGTAGAGAGTTACCGGGGTTTAAGTATCGCCATGACTTTATTCGAGACGCGTTAATTGATATTCTCAGACGAGCAGGGATCTCGGCAAAGAAAGAGGCACCGGTTAATTTTCTTACAGATCCGTCGGAGGGGAGATCCACCCTACGCCCGGCTGACGTGCTAGTTTTTGGTTGGGAGGGCGGGAAACATGCTTGTGTCGATCTAACAGGTGTATCCCCCCTAGCCGGTTTCCGGGAAAATGGGTTTGTGGCGGGACAAGCAGTACTGAAAGCAGAGTCAAAAAAGGTGGAAAAGCACGCGAAAGCTTGTGAGGATAATCAGCATGCCTATGTCCCACTGGCGATTGACACGTTCGGCTCCTTGGCGCCGGAGGCAGTTCGGTTCTTGTCTCGAGTTCAGCGTGTGGTCCACAACAACTTTTCGACTCCTCAAGGGTGAGGCTTTGTTTTTAGTAGATTAGGGTTTTCTATTCAGAAAGGGATGGCGGCGCAGTTTGTTGACCTGTTATCCTTATGTAATTTGCCCTGATGATTGGAATGAAACAAAACTTATTATATAAAAAAATTATCAAAGAAAAAAAAATCAAAAATAAGTTGATGATGCTGTTTAACTTATCAAATCAAATTATGCATAAAGTTAAAGCTTCTCCACTAACACTCAACAAGTACTAACGGGTCACTCAATTATAAGGAGTTGTCGTTCTTGTTGAGCAAATTGCAATTGCATTTACTTCATGATTAAATACAAGAAATATTTGTTTCTATCCATTTGATAACGTGAGATATATATAGATACTATTTCAACTAAAGAAAACTAAAACAATTAATTTGGAACATTTATGAGAACATTATTCTAGGTGTAAAATAAATTTCCTGTTGCCATTGTTTGCTAATTGACGTAAATAAGACATAAGGAGCGTCAACAGTATAAGAAAATAAGTTGTTTAGAGTCAGAGGCGGACTAATGCCCTGAGTACGGGGTTCGGCCACGCGCTATGATTTTTAGTGTTATGTATACATTAGAATCCCGAACCCCCATGAAAGTTTGACATCAATCCATATTAAATTTTGAAAACGACTAGAAACATTTGGAATCCCGAACCCTCATGAAATTTTGACATCAATCCATATTAAATTTTGAAAACGACTAGAAACATAAGACTCTTAAGTTTATTGACTTTAAAAACTTCGTTCTCTCAAGAACAAACAGAGCAACCCCAGATTGGGTTAATCTTTTTTTTTTCTATGTTGAGTTATAGATTATTCAGATTAAGGTTAATTTTTTTTTCTATGTTGAGTTATAGAAACTGTATAAGAAAATAAGCTGTTTAGAGTCAGAGGCAGACTAATGCCCTGAGTACGGGGTTCGGCCACGCACCATGATTTTTAGTGTTGAAGAAACAGTGATTAGAATTGACCAGAATCAATCAGATAGGGGTTTGTCTCTGCATAAAAGGGGTTAATCCTCTCGTTGATTCGATGGTTTGCTAGTTTTCTTCTCCGGTGATCACAGCAAAACAGAAAGCCGTTAGACTCGCCACGGGGAGAATGGGGGTTCTCTCCATGACCACCCTCCGGCATGAGAATAAGTACAGGGATCTCGATGAAGAAAGTGAAGTGAAAGTAAGTGAAGTGAACTTCCTGGTGTGCCTTATTTATAGCCGGATTTTGGGCGGGAAAACAATCTGACGGAGATAGTAACGGAAAATGCTTTTTCGTTGTTAGTCGTATTTCCTTCCGTTCATCTTTGCACACGGATCGTGGGTCTTGATCAACGGTTGGGGAGTTGCCACGTGGAAAGTGGTTTTAGGTAGATCCTTCTCCACGTTAATGCCATCACCGTATTTTGGATGAGTGTCTAGGATCATGCCACATCACTTTCGGTTGTAACCGAATGGTCATGCACGATGAGCATTTAAGGCTTTCTAGAAGGTTTACAGCTGTAACCCGTTATGCCTTTTTCCACGTGTCCATTCTGTTGTAACAGAAAAGATTCCTTTGTTTAAGTCTTGATTTTTAGTCGCGCATAGAGGCTTGGGATTTTATCTTCAAGTCTAACAGTACCCTTGCGCGAGCCTGCACAAGGGTGTTAGTTGAATGTTTGTTTTTTCCTTTTCTCCTGCACATGGTTATCAAATACTTCTCCAAATCCTGTTTAGAACCGTTGCGCGGCCGCGCAGGGTCTTGTTCAGGATGTTGTTGGATTAAGGTTATGGTATGGTCCTATGCGCCTGCGAGAGGTTTTTGGGACCATACCCCTTCAAGTCCCCCCCAGTCCAGTGTTGCTTTTATGCAAGTAGGTGGAGCACTGGACTATGAAGTGTGCGCTTTTTGCCTTCAAGAAGTAGCAAGATTAATCGGCGCAAAGTATGAAGAATCTTCTTGTAGAAGATATTTTCTTGTTCTTTTCGGCTGAGGTTTTCATGATTCCAAATTTTGAAAATCTTGGCTCATGGCAGGTAAAATGTACTGTGCTGATTGTTGACACATGATGGTTAGGTGACATGCTGTCACTTGTCAGACGTCCAACATTAAATGTGCGTCGTCAAACGTGGTTCCCACGCGCGCGTGAGGTTACTTTTTGTTTCACACTCGCCCTTGTTGCCTCGGTAATCGTTTTTCCTGAAAAGGGGACTGCGGTTTTCGAGAGCATTTATGGCGATCCCTATATAAACCTTTGAGTGGCTTCTCCTTTTTTCATCAGTTGTGCTTGAGTTCCTTCGTCTTCTCCGACTTACTTCTAAGTGAAAATCTGCAACTTGTCTTTTTACCCTTTATGTCTACCAGAGAACATCCCGACGATTCTGCAGAAGAGATGTCTGCTTCATTACCACCGTTGAAGTGGTCAAAGGAGATCTTTGATGGGCTTGTTAAGAACTTTAAGTTTCCCAATAGCTGGGGTGTTAGGTACCCAGAAGAGGGGCAAACGGCAGCCCATGCTCCGGCCGACTATATAACTTTATTCTGGGATTACTTCTCTAAGGCTATATAACTATATAACTTTATTCTGGGATTACTTCTCTAAGTGGATGATGATGAAGACCTGGAGTAGGTTGTGTTGTATTTTGTAGTTGTTGAACATGTTAATTTGATAGGTTTGGGATGTAGATCCCGTTTGTAATAGTTTGTTATTGCGCTGTTGAGCAAGTAACTTTGTGCATGCGTTGCTACGCATGTAATTTTGTAAATGCGTTGTTGCGCTAGTACTTTATTAATGTATGGTGTGTTAATTACAATGTTTGCATGAGTACAATTACTTTGTTTAGGTAAGACAAATAAAGATGGTTTAAAGCTCATGTGTGAACGTAGGGCTGGACCTCGCGCGGTACTGGTGACCACGGACCGTTCATGAGACTAGTATTAGATTTCCATAGTGTTTTTGTGCTTACAAAAAGAAATTGCATGCATTTGTAATAAAACACAAAGGTGTGGAGTAATAGACTTTGCAATTAATTTGGATAAGGCGCAGGGGCCATGTAGTACAACGCTGCCGTTAGGATAAATAAGAAACATAATTTACTGCGCATGTAAATAGCCCTTGTGCCATACGTTGACAAGTTGAAGAACCTGCCAACTATGAAGGAAACTATGATTACATGCGCATTGAGCTGTCCCAGATCTTTTAAGCTTGTTTAGCTTTTTTTGCTACTTAGCCCTTCATCACCACGGATGATCTATTTGATTTCCTTGCGCACGTTCTGAACTAGATGCGTAAGCTCCCCACTCTTGAGTACTTTCTCTATCTCTGTGAGCAGGCTGATGCAATTGTTCGTGGTGTGGCCATTGTCCTTGTGGTACTCACAATAGAGGTTCGGATTTTGTCCTCCCTTATTTTTCATCGGTGGTGGTGTTTTGAACTGGTAGTCCTCGGTGCTAAGCACTTCTGCAGGTGTCTTGGTAAGAGGCGTTCACTACCTTTCGCGATTTTCTTGTTTGGCTTCCTTTTGAGCTGTGATCTTATTGATTGTTGCGCGGGCGTCATCTAAAGAGTATGCGCTTGAAGTTGAGTATTTCCAATTTTTCTTGAACTTCCGAACATTTCTTCCACTCATGTCTTGAGGGCGGTTCTGGGGAATTGGTGGTCTGTTTGAGCGTAGACCTTGGCTGCTGCCATCAACTTCTCCCAGCTTTTCGGTAATCCTTCAGTTCCTGACAACACTTTTATCATATCATCACATCTCACCGCATATTTGAACTGTGCACGGATTAAGTGTTCATGCACATCACTGATTTCTAACACTTCCTTGTTATACCTTATGATGAAGTCTTCCAAACTTTCATCGTCCCTGCGCCAGATATTCATGACATTCGCGGAGTCTCGAACGGATCGGCGCTGGTAACTGAAATGAACCAAGAACTTTTCCTTAAGATGAACCCAGGATGTTAACTTCCCTATTGGTAGATTGTCAAACCAAAGGTGTGCGGCGCCTGTCAGGGTTTGGACAAACAAGTGGCACCACATAGGTAGTATCCATCCACCGACTAACCTCGCGCTGGTAAACATGCGCAGGTGATCATCAGGATCTGACAGTCCATTGAACTTTCCAATATTTGAAGGTAGTTTTTGTTAGGGATGGATTTTTCACAATCTATGGATCACGGATCCTGAAGTGCAGCCAGGATCACGGATCCACAGTTCAGTTTTAAATTAAGGATCCTCAGAAGACGTTGCAGGATTAAGGATCCAGGATCCTCATTATGATCCTTATACTAACAATTGTTTCCATTATATTTGAACTTGTTTTGCAGGGGTATTCGAGTGGGACTTGGTCTTACCGGGATTCCAGGGGAATATACCTTCTAATTCTGCACGTGCATGGCCTTCGTGACCATTGTGGAGATCGTGGGAAGCTAGCATCTTTTTCGGATTGTTAGTTAGCTTAGTTAGTTTCTATTTTTAATGGGGATAACAAGCTTGATAGAATTATTATTAGCAACACACACTACTCTCGTGAACTCTCGGCAACTTATTGGCGATTACACACTTTTTGCACACTAGTGATCCTTGTAACAAGCTTGTTATCATCCCGATTTGTAACATTGTTTGTTTAATATAGTTGGTGATCGGTAGTTTCCATCACCCGAGGTTTTTTGGGCCGGAGATCATATATTGATCAAGGGTTTTTCCTCGTATAAATCCTTGTGTCCAACATTCATTTCATTCATACATTGTTCATACATTTGTTCATTAATTCAAGCATCACACCTCACAAAATCGGATTTGGTTGCATTAACCTTTTGTGATTTTTAACCAAAACAGTTTGGTGCCCACCGTGGGACAATTGGTGCTTCATTTCTGAGAAATTTTATTCATTTCAGTTCATTACGTCCAGCCACATGGCTTCCCAGGGAAAAAATACTTCAAGCTCCATGCCGGCGATCACCTCTTCACAGGGCATTCCACCTTTGCCTCCTGCACCTTCTGGATCCAAGAAGAATGCTGAGAATGCTGCGAAGAAACAAACCCCAGTTTTCCCAAAACCAACTTCTGCTGCTTCTTCTGGTCCTACTAACAACGATCTTTATTATTTGATTTTGCAAATGAAGGATTATATGCAACAGCATGACAAAACCAATGACAGGATCCTTCGGGAGATTGATGAAATCAAGAAATTGAAGAGATTAGCGGAGGATCACTCTCCATTGATGCCTAGATCACTGAATTTTGATTCTCCAGCCATAACTGCCCAGCATTCCACCGCATCAGGCGTTCAATACCAGGGTGGATCATCAAGTACACGCTATGGATCATCGGCAATGACGCAGGCTCAAGGATCCTACTTTCAGCCTTCAGGGTCCTCTCTTCAGCCTCAAGGATCCTCCTTCCAGCATCAAGGATCCTTTTTCAGTTCCGAAGGATATATGGGAGCGCAGACGGTTCAAGGATCCTCATTCTAGGGTCAAGGATTCTCCTCTCAGGTCCAGGGATCCTCTCAGGTTCAATGATCCACCTCTCAGGTTCAGAGATCCTCATCTCAGGTTTACGGATCCATGGATTATCCTCCAAGACCCCCAGTCTCGATGTATCAAGGGTCCAACATCTTTCAAGATCTAGGATCCTTAAGAAGTGCGGAACCCAGAAGTTCAGAGATTCATTTGGGAGACTTCATTCCTATGCAAACTATCGCTTCAGCTGGTCCCTGAATCCTACCAGAACCTCGCCAATATGGATTGACATCAGGAATTCCAAACCTGAATCCTTCAGGAGGTAACACTTTAAATAATTCTTATAATACTAACCATGGCTTTGTGCAGGATAGATGCATCAACCAAGCTATGGCTAGGGAACTGCAGAAACTCAAGGATATGATATCCAGCGTTCCAGGAGTGGTTAAGCCCATTCCTGAAATTCCAGATGGAAGCCACAAGATATCTCGCTTTGCACCGCCCATTTGTGATGCAGAGATAACAAAGAGGTTTCAAATACCAAGCATGAAGCTCTACGATGGTATAACTGATCCGGAAGAGCATATAGCTCAATACAGGGAGAGAATGGAGATCAACCCCATTCCTGAAAGGTTGAAAGAAGCATGTATGTGCAAGGGTTTCGGATCCACACTGACAGGATCAGCTCTAAAATGGCTGCTAAGTCTTCCCCCTTTCTCTATTACTTCATTTGCCAATCTAGTTAATTTGTTTAATAGCCAATTTTCATGTAGTAGGAGATTTGAACGATTAACTAGTGATCTTTATAGAGTGACACAAGGTCAAAATGAATCACTTAGAGATTATATAACTAAATTCAGTAGAGAATCCTTAGAGATTCCTAATTTGGATATTGCTACGGCTGTAGATGCTTTCAAAATGGATTTACTTAAGGATTCACAGTTCTATGATGATCTTGTCATGACCCCTTGCAGGAATCTTGATGAAGTAAGAACCAGGGCCCTAAGATTCATCCGTCTAGAGGATGATAAAAGGATCCAAGAAAGGCTGGCAGGATCCTCAAAGCAGAAAAAACAAGGATCCTACTTCAGGAACAACAAATCCAAACCATACAACAGATCTGATAACCAGAACGTGCATGCAGTGGAGCAAGAAGAGGATGATGAGGATTATCCTCCCATTTCTGAATATTGCTTTTCTGTTGATAACAATGAACTAATCCTTGCTGTTTTGGTCAAAAAATCTGATGAGGATAATGCAATTAAACTCTCTGTTACGGGGTATGATGCTTGAATTGTCGAACAATGATAAGGATCACTTCAAGGTAAATTGCACAAACAACACAAGGATTTATACGGGGAAAAAGCCCTTGATCAAGAGTTGATCTCCGGCACAAAAAACCCCGGGTGATGGAAACTACCGATCACCAAGCTCAAATAAATCAATAAAAGTTTACAACTTCGGATAATGACGAGCTAGGTACAAGGATCACTAGTATGAAATGTGTAAAAGTGAGTGAAAACTAATAAGTGTTCGTCGAGAGCTTCACGAATGCGATTATGAGAGTGTGTGTGTAGCTGAAAAATGACTAACTGTTCTAATTCTAGCTCGTCACCCCTTTTAAAAATAGAAGTTAACTACAATAACTAACTATCCGACTTTTGTGCCAAGCTTCCACGTTCTCCACAACGTCCATTTCCAGACAAACGTGTGCGAAATACCCGTGGAATATTCCATAGTAACGTTGCCAAGACCAAGTCAAGCTCGTAACTCCTGCGAAGTAATACAAAACACAAACAAACAATCGTCAGTACGAGGATCCTTAAAGTGATCCATAATCCTGATCCTGAAGCTCTTCTGAGGATCACTATCTGTCACAGAAGAAAGGATCATTAATTAGGATAACGAGTAAGGATCACTAATTGTTAGAAAATCCTCCCCTAACAATTGCCCCCAAAATATAAGGAGTAATATGTAAAAATGAGCGAGTTATGTTTTCCTGATCTTATCCGCAACTAACTATCGTAAATATAGCCGTTATTGTCGAACTAGCCGTTGCAACCATGACGTCACAGAAGTGACAACCCTGCACGATCATGATTATAAATAGGAGATAGAGATAGGATCAAATGCATTTAAAATTTCAGAAAGACTCCCTTTATAACTGCATTCCGAAGATAAACAGGTATCCTCTCTTCATCTTCTTCCTTCTCTTGCTCTGTTTTTCTTATTTTACTATCGTCTCTTCAAGAATGATGCTCCGGTCCTCCCCCACCAAGGATCACCAGAAGGATAGTCCCTTGAAGAGTCAAAAGATCATCAAAGACTCCACACATGAGAGGTGCTACTTTAACGATGCTCAAATAGATAAGATTCGTCACTGCTTTCCGGCGAGTGCCTTTTTCAAACCCTTCGATCCTACTATTCTGAGCGACTATGTTTCAGAAACATGGGTTACCTTTCCAGTTACTCCATTCGCCATAGGATACACCTATCCTTTCCCAGAATTTACACAATCCTTCTTTTCCCTTACCGGCATCTCTTACACCCAAGCTATGCCGATGATTTGGAGGGTTTTGTATACCCTGGAGAGGATCATCGAGCAGGAAGGCATTGATTTAGGAATGTCAGAGCTGTCAGAGATGTATGATCTCACTACTTTTGGTTCTCACCGTTATTTGTTCAAACGAAAACCCGGCGGAGAACACCCCCTTCTCAAAGTCACCAAGAATGACACAAATTGGAAACGTCGCTTCTTCTTTGTTAGGAGGGATACCATTCCAAACGGAAAGGATCTACCAAAGACATGGTCCACCCATGGTAGGCCAGAGGATCCTGAGAAGGATCACCAGGTAGTCTTGTTTTTGTATGAGGATCACTAACCCCTTTTTGTCTTGTATTATGCAGCTATTTCTGTTTCACACATCATCACGACACCTGCAACCAAGGATAGGCTTGCTGCTTTTTGGAAGCTTGATCCTGAAACAAGGACATTCACGATAGACACCCAAGACTCACAAGAAGTATCCTCGGGTTCCATCACCATGTCAAGTAAGTATCCTGCCTTTTGCATAGTTTGAATATTAAAATAAATAAGTAAATTGAAATAGGATAAGGATACTTATCTTGCTTTGAATATGTAGGTGCCGGAAAATCTGCCAAGCCTGTATCCCAGTTCAACACAGCTGATCTTGATGTTGTTCGGTCCAGGAAGAAGAGGGCCACTACCAGTCCTAGCATCTCCATTCCCAAGGCACCCATTAAAGGAAAGGGTGGCAAAAAGAGAAAGACCTCCGAGGGTGAGAATTTGCAGGGTCTGCCTCTGATCTGTCACCAATTTCTCAAGTACTTCAATGATGTAAGGATCATCGTATCTGCCTATATATCCTGCTGGCATATCCTGCTGATATATCCTGCTAATATATCCTGCTGATATATCCTGCTGATTTGAGGATCACTCGGTCCTGACCTTATCTTTTATCTCTTTTGCAGAAATTCGCTGAGATTGAGGACTATGTGGGGAATGTCGAGGAGCAGGACAAGAAGATTGCTGATTTGCAACAGGTTGCAGTGCTTAAGGACCTTGCAATTGCTGATCTTCAGAAGGAACTCCAAGATGCCAAGACTAAGACGGCTAAACTTCTGATTGACCTTGACTATGAGAAGCATGATCTCATAGAAAATGCTAAGGTCTCTGCTGCCATCACAATGTATCAAACTAAATTGAAGATGGCCCAGGAAGCTCAAGATCCTAACTTTGACAAAAGCAGCTGGGATGTTGAGGGCTGGAAAGCAAGGTTAGCTGATCTTGAAGATGATGAGGAAGCTGAGTAAGTTTTGGCGATCGAGGCTGGAGGTAGTGGGAAGGATCTGGTGAAGGATACCGCAGCTGGAGGGGAAGAGGATGCAGCGAAGGTGTAGGCTGCACAATTGGGCGATGATGGACATTCCTAGACGCAGCCGGAGCCCAATTTTTTAGTTTGGTAGTAGTTTTTTGTGGTTGTGATGTTGAACAATTTAATGGTTAGTACTGAACAATAGTTTTTAGGATTAAGGATCATGTATGATCCTTTGGACAATAGGCAGGATTGCAATTGGTGGAGGGATCCTCTGTTTGGGGGATGAAACCATTGTGATCCTGCCGCCCTTATATTCCTGCACTACTTTTTGAACTTATTATCATGGACACCCTTTACCTACCCCAGCGGACGGGCCACGTTTTGCTGGTAGAAGCTTGGGGTAGGTAATTTTGACAACCTTTTAAGGGTTAGCCTTTTGTTAATAAATAAAATTTTAACCTTTCGTCGCTTATCTTGTGTTGTTATCCTTTTTAATATCTTACTTTCCAGCGGTTGTAATGTTTATTCCGTTTATACTTATCAAGCCTTGAAAAATTAAAAAAGATATCCAAAAAGTTTAGGATATGATCACGGACCACACATCCCATAACTGATTAGTTCCAAAAAGTGGTATAGTTTAAGAATTCCAAGTTCAGTTGTCAAGTATAAGGGTTATTCAAATGAATAATGAATAAAATCAAAACAGTTAAGGATCATACCTGAGGGTCCAAGTTAGGATCCTAACCATAATCAGGATAACTACAAAATAAACCTTAGAAAGAAGTAAGGATCAAGGATCCCTAGTTGCTTATCTTCAAGGACCTGAAATAGAGCATAACTTGGGACTAAGCCAATATAAGAAAAGAGTTAGCAACTGGGGACAAGCCCAAGGATAACTGGGGACAAGCCCAAGGATAACTGGGGACAAGCCCAAGGATCGTATGTAAACTGGAGTATGGCCCTAACTGGCGACTATCCAAACTTAGTGACATGAAAATGCCAAAACCTTAGCTAACGTGAAAACGTTAGAAACCTTAGCTAACGTGAAAACGTTAGAAACCTTAGGAACGGATGTATGGTACGTCTACCATTATACGTAGGATCCTAGGCGTAGCCAGTACAATGGAATTATCAGCCCCTAAAGCGAGTACTGGTCCCACTGCCTTGAACTATACCAGGATCATCATGCGCTACAGGCGGAACTGGGGTCAAGCCCAAATAACAGGGGTCAAACCCAAGGAACGGATTGCTTCTGCAGATAACCAATGTTGTGCTAAGGATACCTGAACTTTCAACACTTGAAATCACGT
The DNA here is from genome assembly GCA_030545235.1 of Helianthus tuberosus. Lineage (NCBI taxonomy): Eukaryota > Viridiplantae > Streptophyta > Magnoliopsida > Asterales > Asteraceae > Helianthus > Helianthus tuberosus. Next base: position 203,906,704 of record CM060395.1, on the reverse strand, counting down.
GAGAGATGGATAAAGGACACATGATCCTTATCCTTATATGAGAAAATAAAGAAATGAAATAGTTCAAGGTTAGGATATTACCAAAGTAAGGATCACTGATACTTTAAGGATCCTTCGAGGATACTCCTAACATAAGGATCATCTGTGCCAAGAGGATCCTACTCACATGAAATATTTCTTCAAGTGGACAACATTCCAAGCTCTTGGTAGCAAATCACCCTCCATGGTTAGCAACCTATATGCCCCCTTTCCTGCTTCAGCTTCAATCAAATAAGGGCCTTCCCATTTTGGAGCCAATTTTCCATCGGCAGGATTGGTGGTATTCTGAAATGCTTTCCTTAATACCATATCTCCAACTTGAAACTTCCTGATCCTGACATTTTTGTTGTAAGCACCAGCCATTCTTTGTTGATAACTGGCCATCCTTATCCTAGCCAGATCCCTGATTTCTTCAATAGTATCCAGATCTTGAGTCAAGTTCTCGTCATTTTCCTCAGGATCACGAGTACTTGTTCTAGCAGTTGGAACCACCATTTCTGTTGGGATCACTGATTCTACCCCAAATACCAAAGAGAATGGTGTTTGACCAGTTGCATTCTTAGGGGTTGTCCTATCAGCCCAAAGCACATAAGGTAGTTCCTCTGCCCATTTGCTTTTCTTGGATCCAAGCTTCTTCTTCAAATTGTTGATGATGATCTTGTTGGATGATTCTGCTTGACCATTAGCTTGTGGGTGGACTGGTGTTGATGTTATCATCTTAATCCCCCAACTGTCACAAAAGTTAGTGGTTCTGCCCCCAATAAATTGGGAACCATTATCACATATAATTTCAGAAGGAATTCCAAATCTAGTTATAATATTTCTTTTAATGAAGGATATAACTTCCTTTTCTCTGACTTGGGCAAAAGCTTCAGCCTCTATCCACTTGGAGAAGTAATCAGTCATAGCAAGCATGAATACTTTTCCACCAGGTGCCTTAGGAAGCTTACCAACTATATCCATACCCCATCTCATAAATGGCCAAGAGGAGGATATAGGATGCAATAATTCAGCTGGTTGATGAAGGATATTGCTGTGTCTCTGACAAGGATCACATCTCTTAGCATATTCCATAGCATCTCTCTTCATGGTTAGCCAGTAGTATCCTGTCCTCAGGATCCTTGAGAATAATGCCCTGCCCCCGGTGTGGTTTCCACAATCTCCTTCATGGAAGTCTTTTAAAACTTCTTGGATTTCAGGATCCTCAATGCATCTCAAGTATGGTCCTGCAAGAGATCGTCTATACAACATATTATTTAAAATTGTGAATTGAGATACCTTAGATTTGAAAGCCCTAGGGTTTTCTCCTGTAGGAATCTCTCCATGTTGTAAGTATCTCATAATTGGTGAGATCCATGATCCTGAATGGGATTGAGTATCCTCACTAGGGATAATTGCAGAATCATTTCCTATCTCCATAGCCACATGATCCTCGATAGCCGGGGTCAGGATATGGATAATAGGGATCTTGATATCCTCCGGGATCTTCAAATATGATCCTAAGTTTGCCAATGCATCAGCTTCTGTATTTTCTTCCCTTGGTACCTGTGTCAAACTAAAGGAAACAAAAGAGAGTGCCAAACTTTTGACTATCTCTAAATATTTGGTTAGCTTTTCACCTTTAACAGCGTAGGATCCATTAAAGTGGTTTGTAATTAACAATGAATCTACATGTACCTCAAGATACCTGATCCCCATATGCTTAGCAATTTGCAAACCAGCAATTAAGGCTTCATATTCAGCCTCATTGTTAGTGGTTTGGAACTCACAAGCTATAGAGTGGGGTATTATGTCCCCCTGTGGCGATTTTAGTAGTATTCCAAGCCCTGTGCCCTTAACATTTGAGGATCCATCAGTATAGAGTATCCAAGGATCCTTAGTCTCCTCTAACTGCTGGACTTCTAACTCAGCTTCTTTTTGTAAATCACTACTGAAATCAGCCACAAAGTCGGCTAATGCTTGGGATTTGATGGCTGTCCTAGGCTCATATCTTATATCATATGCACTTAGCTTCACTGCCCACTTAGCCATCCTTCCTGACATCTCTGGTTTCCTGAGGACATTCTTAATTGGAAAATTAGTTTTAACAACAATAACATGAGTTTCAAAATAGTGTCTCAACTTAGTAGATGCCATAATTAATGCAAGAATAAGCTTTTCAAGGTGTGAATACCTGGATTCGGCATCAAGTAAACTTTTACTTACATAATAGACAGGATGTTGTGTACCTTCATGATCCTTAACAAGGACCGCACTTACTGCTTTTGAGGATACTGCAAGATATAAGGATAGCACATCGCCTTTTTCTGGTTTCATCAAGGCCGGGGATGAGGATAGATAATCTTTGAGGGCTCTTAAAGCATTTTCATGCTTCTCAGTCCACTCAAATTTCTTGTTCTTCCTTAGGATATCATAGAATTCTTTGCACTTTTCTGAGGATTTGGATATAAATCTGTTCAAAGCTGCTATCCTGCCTGTTAGCCTTTGAACATCCTTAGCATTGGCCGGAGATTTGATGTTCACTATTGCTTTGATTTGTTCCGGGCTAGCTTCAATGCCTCTCTTCGTCACCATATATCCTAAGAATTTACCTGCTTTAACACCAAAGTGACATTTTGAAGGATTAAGCTTCATGTTATATTTGTCAAGGATATCGAATGCCTCCTCCAAGTCTCTTAGGTGATCCTCAGCTTTTATGGATTTTACTACCATATCATCTATGTAAACCTCCATAGTTTGTCCAATCTGATCCTTAAACATCATATTCACCAGCCTTTGATACGTTGCACCTGTATTTCTTAGTCCAAACGGCATAGCAATATAGCAGTATATACCAGTTGGAGTCATGAAGGCTGTATCCTCTTGATCGGATGGTTCCATTTGGATTTGTTGAAATCCAGATGAAGCATCCATAAAAGTTAATAGTTCATGACCCGCAGTTGCATCCACCATGGAGTCAATGTGGGGTAATAGGAAAGGATCCTTGGGACATGCCTTATTTAAATCGGTAAAATCGACACATACCCTCCACTTTCCGTTTTTCTTTTGAACAACAACCACATTGGCTAACCATCTTGGATATTTGACCTCTCTAATCATACCTGCCCGGAGCAATTTCTCTACCTCTTCCTGGATAATGGCATTTCTTTCCGGTGCAAACTTTCTTCTCCTTTGATGGATAGGTTTGAAGGACCTATCAATGCCAAGTTTGTGAGTGATCACATCTTTAGATATACCGGTCATGTCTTCATGTTTCCATGCAAAGGTAGTCTTTCTCCTTTTGAGGAAGGATATGAGGTCTTCCTTCATTCCGCCAAGGATCCCTGATCCGATATAGATTTTGGATTCAGGATCATCAGGATCCATGAGGATTTCAACCACATCCTGCTCTCTTGCCTCCAAGACATCCCTTGGAGGATACTTTGATTGCTATTGCTCCCTTGACTTCGAGGCTGGTTTCATCGATGAAGTATAGCAATTCTTAGCCTCCTGCTGATCGCTATCAATCTTGACTATTCCCCAAGGACTAGGGAGCTTCACACATTGATGGTAAGTAGATGGGACTGCCTTCATATCGTGTATCCAGGGCCTGCCAAGGATAACATTACAACAAGATAAACAGTCAATAACACAAATTTTTTGATAAGAGTGTAGGCCTTCGATGTATATTGGGAGTTTAATGTCCCCCAGAGTATTCTTAGTTTCGCCACTAAATCCTACGAGCACGGAAGATCTTGGTATGATATCTGATTCAGGGATACCCATCTTCTTTAGAACGTCAAGCTGGATAATGTTCACTGAACTTCCTCCGTCTATAAGGATCCTGCGGACAAAATGGTTAGAAATGAAAAGAGTAATAACTAAACCATCGTGATGAGGATCCTGGATATCAACACGATCATCCTCATCAAAGGTTATGACTTTTCCTTTGGAGACACTTGATGTTCGAACGGGTCTTTCTCCATTATCCATTTTAGTTTCCTTTGCATGCCTTTTAGCTGCTGAGAAGGATGTGCCACAAATGTCTGATCCTCCAGAAATAAAGTTTATTACTTGTGCATCTGCTGGAGGGGCTGGAGCCTTCTCAGGGATCCTTTCAGGATCCTGAGTCCTTGACTTTTTTCTTCCCAACAATTCTTTTAGATGCCCCTTGCTCAACAAGTATCCAATTTCCTTTCTTAGTGCAATGCATTCTTCTGTGAGATGCCCAAAATCTTCATGGTATGCACACCACTTTGACTTATCCTTAGTTGCAGCTGGCCTATCATTCTTTCTGGGCCATCTAGCTTTATCACCTAGATTCTGCATCGCAAGGATTAGTTCATTGTTATCAACAGAAAAACAATATTCAGAAATTGGAGGATAATCCTCATCATCCTCTTCTTGATCAACAGCATGCACGTTCTGGTTATCAGATCTGTTGTAGGATCTGAACTTGTTGTTCCTGAATGAGGATCCTTGCTTATCTTGCTTTGAGGATCCTGCTAACCTCTCCTGGATCCTCTTGTCATCCTCTAGCCGAATGAACCTAAGTGCCCGGGTTCTTACCTCATCTAAGTTCCTGCATGGTGTCATAACAAGATCATCATAGAACAACGAATCCCTAAGCAATCCCATTTTAAAGGCCTCAACAGCCGTGGCTATATCTAAGTTGGGAATGTCTAAGGGTTCTTTACTGAATTTGGTAATGTAATCCCTTAATGATTCATTATGACCCTGGGTTATCCTATATAGATCACTAGTTAATCGTTCAAATTTTCTACTACAAGAAAACTGATTATTAAACAAGTTAACTAGATTAGCAAATGAGGTAATAGAGTAGGGGGAAGACTTAGCAGCCATTTGAGAGCTGATCCAGTAAGAGTGGATCCGAATCCCTTGCACAGGCATGCTTCCTTTAACCTTTCTGGGATTGGATTGATCTCCATCCTCTCCTTGTATTGTGCTATGTGTTCTTCAGGATCCGTCGAACCATCATACAGCTTCATTGTTGGCACATGGAACCTCTTGGGTATCTCAGCATCACAGATTGGTGGTGCAAAATGAGATATCTTGTGGCTCCCATCTGCAATCTCTGGGATAGGTTTGACCACTCCCGGAACACTTGATATCATATCCTTTAGCTTTTGAAATTCTCTGGCCATGGCATGATTGATACCTGGATCCTGCATAAGACCATGGTTAGTAGCATAAGAATTATTAGAAGTGTTACCTCCCATTGGATTCAAGTTAGGAAGAATGGATGTTAATCCATATTGTTGGGGCTCTGGAATGATCGAGGGACCAGTAGAAGCATTGGTCTGCATTGGAATAAAATCTCCCTGATGGACATCTGAACTTCCTGTTTGCAAACTCCTCAAGGATCCTGGCATCTGGAAGGATCCCTGAAACTGGGACGATCCTGGAACAAAGGAGGATTCTTGAACCTGGGATGATCCTGGAACAAAGGAGGATCCTTGAACCTGGGATGATCCTGGAACAAAGGAGGATCCTTGAATCTGCTGCGCTCCTGAGTACCCTCCTGCACTCATGAAGGATCCCATATGCTGAGGATAGGATCCTGCTGGCTGGAAGTCAAAAGCTGGCCTAATCCTTGCTGTTTTGGTCAAAAAATATGATGAGGATAATGCAACCAAACTCTCTGTTACGGGGTATGATGCTTGAAATGTCGAACAATGATAAGGATCACTTCAAGGTAAATTGCACAAACAACACAAGGATTTATACGGGGAAAAAGCCCTTGATCAAGAGTTGATCTCCGGCACAAAAAACCCCGGGTGATGGAAACTACCGATCACCAAGCTCAAATAAATCAATAAAAGTTTACAACTTCGGATAATGACGAGCTAGGTATAAGGATCACTAGTATGAAATGTGTAAAAGTGAGTGAAAACTAATAAGTGTTCGTCGAGAGCTTCACGAATGCGATTATGAGAGTGTGTGTGTAGTTGAAAAATGACTAACTGTTCTAATTCTAGCTCGTCACCCCTTTTAAAAATAGAAGTTAACTACAATAACTAACTATCCGACTTTTGTGCCAAGCTTCCACGTTCTCCACAACGTCCATTTCTAGTCAAACGTGTGCGAAATACCTGTGGAATATTCCATAGTAACGTTGCCAAGACCAAGTCAAGCTCGTAACTCCTGTGAAGTAATACAAAACACAAATAAACAATCGTCAGTACGAGGATCCTTAAAGTGATCCATGATCCTGATCCTGAAGCTCTTCTGAGGATCACTATCTGTCACAGAAGAAAGGATCATTAATTAGGATAACGAGTAAGGATCACTAATTGTTAGAAAATCCTCCCCTAACACTTGCAATGCAGAATCTAGGTGAAAAAGCAAGATGGCCCAGAAAGAGTGATAAGCCAGCTGCAACAAAAGAAAAATCCAAATGGTGTGCATATCATGAAGATTTCGGCCATCTTACTGAAGAATGCATAGCACTCAGGAAGGAGATTGGTTATTTGTTAAGTAAAGGGCACTTGAAGGAGCTTCTTGGAAGAAAAAAATTCAAGGATCCAGGATCCTGAAAAAGTTCCGGAAAGAGCTCCTGCTCCTCCAGCAGATGCACATATTATCAACTTCATATCTGGAGGATCAGACATATGTGGCACTTCCTTTTCAGCAGCCAAGTGGCATGCCAAAGAAACAAATATGGATAATGGGGACAGACCCATTCGAACCTCGATCCTTACAAAGGAGAAAGTTATAACCTTTGATGAGGACGATCGTGTGGATATTCAGGATCCTCACCATGATGGTCTTGTTATTACTTTATTTATATCTAACCATTTTGTTCGCAGGATTCTCATAGACGGAGGAAGCTCAGTGAACATCATTCAACTTGATGTCCTCAAAAAGATGAACATCCCTGAATCAGAAATTATCCCAAGATCATCAGTCCTTGTGGGATTCAGTAGAGAAACCAAGAACACATTGGGGGACATTAAACTTCCAATTTACATAGAGGGAGTTAATTCTTTAAAAAAATTTTGTGTTATAGATTGCTTATCCTGTTGTAATGTTATCCTTGGCAGGCCATGGATACATGACTTGAAAGAAGTTCCATCTACATACCATCAATGTGTGAAACTCCCTACTCCATGGGGTGTGGTGAAAATTGAAAGTGACCAACAGGAAGCTAAAAATTGTTACACTTCATCAATGAAGCAAGCCTCAAGACCTAGGGAGCAATAGCAATTAAAGTACCCTTCAAGAGATGTCATGGAGGCAAGAGAACAAGATGTCAAGGATATCCTGATGGATCCTCAGGATCCTGAATCCAAAGTTTTTATAGGATCCGGGATCCTCAACAATATTGAAGAGGATCTAGTATCCTTCCTGAAGAGAAGAAAAACTACCTTTGCCTGGAAGCATGAAGACATGACAGGTATCTCCAAAGATATTATCACTCATAAACTTGGCATTGACATGTCATTCAAACCCATACATCAAAAGGGATGGATTTTCACAATCTATGAATTACAGATCCTCAAGTGAAGCCAGGATCACAGATCCTCAGTTCAGTTTTAAATTAAGGATCCTCAGAAGACGTTGCAGGATTAAGGATCCAAGATCCTCATTATGATCCTTATACTAACAATTGTTTCCATTATATTTGAACTTGTTTTGCAGGGGTATTCGAGTGGGACTTGGTCTTGCCAGGATTCCAGGGGAGTATACCTTCTAATTCTGCACGTGCATGGCCTTCGTGACCTTTGTGGAGATCGTGGGAAGTTAGCATCCTTTTCGGATTGTTAGTTAGCTTAGTTAGTTTCTATTTTTAATGGGGATAACAAGCTTGATAGAATTATTATTAGCAACACACACTACTCTCGTGAACTCTTGGCAACTTATTGGCGATTGCACACTTTTTGCACACTAGTGATCCTTGTAACAAGCTTGTTATCATCCCGATTTGTAACATTGTTTGTTTAATATAGTTGGTGATCGGTAGTTTCCATCACCCGAGGTTTTTGTGCTGGAGATCATATATTGATCAAGGGCTTTTTCCTCGTATAAATCCTTGTGTCCAACATTCATTTCATTCATACATTGTTCATACATTTGTTCATTAATTCAAGCATCACACCTCACAAAATCAGATTTGGTTGCATTATCCTTGTGTGATTTTTGACCAAAACAGTTTTGCCAACTCAAGGGGAGCTAGTGCAATCTACCTGACAAACTTTGAGTTTTCGACCGCTTCTACTAGTCGGTAAATCAGATTGTAATCATATTCCGCTTTTGGGTTGTAAACTGCACGGATTTTTGGTTTGTAACTCGCATGATCTTTTTGCAGTCGATTGAAAATGCTCGTGTTATCGTCTTCGTTGTACGTCCTGTCGTATTCATCAGTTTGGGTGTCCCGCTTCTGCGAGTAACGCGGGCCCAAACGCGAGTAAACCTGGCGTTTTTGAGAATATTGCTCTGCATGGTGATTTCGTCATCTGGATTCGGAGTGAGTCGATTCATATCTAGTGCTAGATTTGGAATAAGCTTCCGCATCGTCAACTGACATGCGTGACTGTGCATCGTAATGTAATACTCGAGGTGCGGAAGGAGCTCACACCTGAGTTGCAGATCTACGCGTTTGCGGTGCTGGTTGAGCAATTTGTGCACAAAGCTGTACTCTTGGTGTAACAGGATCATTCTCATGATTAACGTTGTTTTGAACATCGTTATCATCGGATGCTTCTTCCACAATCCCCTTGACTCGAGAAGCAGGAACAAAATTGCCCCTGAACTCTGGTCGAGGACCTAGTGGATGATTCGACGGAGCTTCTGCCATTGAAAACAGAAGGGCAGAAATGAATCGAAAGAAAAGATGAAAATGAAAATAGAAGAATCGGTGGGCGCCAATGAAGAAACAGTGATCAGAATTGACCGGAATCAATCAGATCAGGGGTTTGTCTCTGCATAAAAGGGGTTAATCCTCTCGTTGATTCGGTGGGTTGCTAGTTTTCTTCTCCGGTGATCACTACAAAACAGAAAACCGTTAGACTCGCCACGGGGAGAATGGTGGTTCTCTCCATGACCACCCTCCGGCGTGAGAATAAGTACAGGGATCTCGATGAAGAAAGTGAAGTGAACTTGTGAGATCATACCTGGTGTGCCTTATTTATAGCCGGATTTTGGGTGGGAAAACAATCTGACGGAGATAGTAACGGAAAATTCTTTTCCGTTGTTAGTTATCTTTCCTTCCGTTCATCTTTGCACACGGATCGTGGGTCTTGATCAACGGTTGGGTAGTTGCCATGTGGAAAGTGGTTTTGGGTAGATCCTTCTCCACGTTAATGCCATCAACGTGTTTTGGATGAGTGTCTAGGATCATGCCACATCACTTTCGGTTGTAACTGAATTGTCATGCACGATGAGCATTTAAGGCTTTCTAGAAGGTTTACAGCTGTAACCCGTTATGCCTTTGCCACGTGTCCATTCTGTTGTAACAAAAAAAATTCCTTTGTTTAAGTCTTGATTTTCAGGCTCGCAGAGAGGCTTGGAATTTTATCTTCAATTCTAACTGTACCCTTGCGCGAGCCCGCGCAAGGGTGTTAGTTGAATGTTTGTTTTTTTTCCTTTTCTCCTGCGCATGGTTATCAAAGACTTCTCCAAATCCTGTTTAGAACCGTTGCGCAGCCGCGCAGGGTCTTGTTCAGGATGTTCTTGGAATAAGGTTATGGTATGGTCCTATGCGCATGCGCAAGGTTTTTGGGACCATACCCCTTCAAGTGCTATATATACATTAGAATCCCGAACCCCCATGAAAGTTTAACATCAATCCATATTAAATTTTGAAAACGACTAGATACATTTGGAATCCCGAACCCTCATGAAATTTTGACATCAATCCATATTAAATTTTGAAAACGACTAGAAACATAAAACTCTTAAGATTATTGACTTTAAAAACTTCGTTCTCTCAAGAACAAACAGAGCAACCCCAGAATGGGGTTAATCTTGTTTTTCTATGTTGAGTTATAGATTATTGAGATTAAGGTTAATCTTATTTTTTTTCTATGTTGAGTTATAGATTATTGATTATCAGGTTAGATTATTTAATTTTAAACCTTTTATTATATGATCCGACCACCTGAATTAGACTAAAAAAATTAATATATAACGATAGACGACTTTCAAATTCTGACCCTCAAAGGGCCCTCAGTTTTCTTGATTATATGCTAAAATCGTATATCAGTTTTTTGATTATTTGTATATGATTGGGCAAGTTTGGGGAATATGGTTGTATACATTTGGGTGTTGTCAGCATGTTAGAAATGGTTGTGACAAATAACTTCTTCCATTTATCTTATTGATTATTTTTTACGTCCCACAAACTACATTTAAATAGATGATTTAGGGTTTAACTCGGTTCAATTTTTAGTTTTGACAAGAAGAATAAAAAATCATATATCAGTTTTTTGATTATATATATTTTTTTTAAACTCACTTCAACTCTATGGAGTATGATGTATGCATTTTAGGATTCTTATACAAAACATATACGTCATCATATTTTCATATGCTAAGATATTAAGCAAAAAACAAACATTACTCTTTAAACGAAATGGACTCCGATTTCAGAATCTGCTTTTGGCCTCAAAAACTTGAAGTCAGTCCTGCACATAATATACATATATACATACATGTATATAAGATTATGTATTATTGAGAATGCAAATCTTCGTGTTAACATATCCTTTAAGTCCTTGCGTTTATCAAAAACGTGTTGGTGTAATGGTGTTCTTTAACCACAACCATCACCAATAATCATTGACCACCATCGCTCACCACCATGACCACAATTACCTCCTTTGTACCCATTTTCGTTGCCACCATCACCATCTACATTGCCAAAGATTTAAAACCCAATCCACAATTACCTCCTATATAGTAAAGCCGCTCAGGTTTTGGGAGAGAAGTTTGACCTATCCTTACGCTAGAAAGCAATGTTAGAATGTTTTCGGGGCCCCCATGCTAAATATTTTTTGACCGTTATCCCCATTGAAGGTCTAGGTCAACACGTGTCAGTGGTGGAGTATCGGTCCATCCTTAAATACCGGTTAATGATCCCCTTGGTTCGAGATGATAAGCCTTACCTAGTTTGCAGCAAGGTTTGTATGCATAACTTTGGGAGCATGCGGTCCATCGCAAGGAGCTATCGGGTTTTAAATACAGACATGACTAGGTCAGGGATGTCCTATGTGATATGCTTAAGCGAGCAGGAATCTCCGCCAAAAAAGAGGCCCCTGTGAATTTCTTGACCGACCCGCTTGAAGGGAGGTCCACTCTTCGGTCAGTGGCTGTTCTTTTGTTTGGGTGAGCAGGTGGGAAACATGCCTGTGTGGATCTTACTGGGGAGTCTCCCCTTGTTGAGCTCAATGAAAACTGTTTCGTGATTGGCTGGGCTGTGTTGATAGCAGAATCAAGGAAAATCGCGAAGCATGAAAAAACTTGTGTTGAGAAATGTTTTCATTTCCTTTGCCTGGGATACTTCGGGTCTCTTGCTTCTGAAGCTATCGGTTTCCTAGATAGAGTGCAGAAGTTCGTGCACAACAATTTCTCGACGTTGAAGAACCAAAGTTTTGTTTTAAGTAGAATTAGATTTGCAATTCAAAAGGGTATTGGGGCGTAGCTTGTTGCCCGTTTACCTGTCATTGTTATGACAGTGATTATGAATTTATTAACCCAGATTTACCTAATAGTATACGTGTGTTAATGTCTTAGAAAATATTTTATAATAATGACTAGATAAGAACTTTATACTTGTGAACTAACAGAAATATATTAATTGGCAGAATTTAATCATATTTTATTCTATTCTCTTAGCTTTTTAAACTTTTTGGTAGTTGATGCTTCACTAAACTCACATGTTACACTACGAATACTAGAAGGGTTTTATATCTTTTAAATCTTTTTTAAAGTTTTATATCATCACACGAGTGAGTGGAAATACTCGTGTACTTTTAGATCAAGATTATTAAAATGTCACACGGTTATATATGTAACTTCTTTACATAATCGTGTCTTAAGATATGCTACATTTTCTTATAAAATATAGACTTTGCACGGTTATGTAAATTCTTATAAAATATAGACTTTTGCACAGTTATGTAGATTCATTAACATAGTTAGTGTGATTTGGTTAAAAGAAAAATAATATTATATGATATGGTTATATAGAAAAAACAAATAGCAATGTACAAACATTTATCATAGTTTGATTGTTATGACATAGCAAAACATGGTTATCAGTTATGTTCAAAGGAACACATAGTCGTTTTCCGTATATATATCAACTCAACCTTATTTTTTATACATAGTCAGGGCCGGACCTACCTTAGTGGTAGGGGTGGCCCTCGTTACCCCTTAATTTTTCGGCCGCAGTGCAAAAAAAATTAATAATTTTGACGTTTTTCGTATTCCAATACCCTTAAAAAATATTATGCACCCCTCTTCAATCTATTAAAAGCACCAACACCCTCTCAGCCTTGCATGTTTCCTTTTCTATGGTTTGTCAAACCTTGCTGAGTGCATCAAGGTGGCGTGGATCTATTGATATGGTTTAGCAGTAAAAGTATAAGATTGGGTAAGAAATCTTGCTGGAAAAGCATCATGAAGAAATAAGGTGAGAACCAGACAAATTTGAGAAGAGAACAAATGGAATTAGAGGTTGGAACGATAAGAGTATTCAAATATAAAGGCATTGATATGATTTAAGAAGCATTAAAGACTCGGTTTAGGTGATTGGCTTCATATTAGACAATGTTAAATGCTATTTTAGGTGATTGATACATTATATTGGCAACATTAAATGTGATTTTTGGTAATATGATATGTTACAGATAATTTGAAATCGAATTTATTTTAGGTAATTTTGTATTCCTTCTTTATACAAAAAAATATTATAGAGTACTCAAATTTATTTTATCAACTAAATGTTGTGGTTTACATATTATTATTATTATTATTATTATTATTATTATTATTATTAATAATGTGTGCTTTGAGTACGTGATGTATGGTGAAAGGTTTTGTAAATTAGGATGTTGTATTTACATAGTTTTTAGGTTGTACATGTATGATTACTTAAGAGCATTCACAAACATTTTTTTTTCACTATCCATATAATTACACTAAAAATCACTATATTTCATCTCTTCTGTTCAATTAAATAATGTTTTTATATGTTTATCGTTACATTTTTTCCTCTCATCCACTCACAAGCACTTTCAAAAATATTAAAAAAAAATTATAAGGGATAAACAGTGTTCCCGTATATTTACAGATGAACAGTAATATTTTCTCTTTCCTTCACTCACAATCACTCAAAACCACTCTAAAGATGTTAAGTGGCACGGACGGTAGTTTGCTACGAAACCTCGGTGTCGAAAAACATAAAGAATCATTATTATTGTGTTTTTTTTTTTTTTGGTTTCATTTTGTATTGTATGAGTGTACGGTAAAAAAATTTTTGACCGTTACCCCTAAACTTTTGTTCTAGATCCGCCACTATACATAGTCGATTACTTTCGTTCAAAAGAACATGTCCTAACATTTATACAAAACTTAAGTTTTAATAGCGGTGGAGACACTCATATGTGCATTACAATATAAATTAGCGTTTTCCCCGTGACATATGGAGTGAGTTATCTACCTTCAGTCAGTTAATATCTCATACGTATCTAGACTCCAACAAGTTGAAAAAAAAAACTTTTAATCAAACCATATATAATATTCCTTTCAATAAAAATTTCACATATTAGCATTTTATCAATCAACACTTTTAATGCTCTTGGGTTACTTTCAAGTTACGATAATTTATAGAGTTTCATCAATGGCTTATAAAACATACGGGTTACTTTCAAGTTACGATAATTTATAGAGTTTCATCAATAGCTTATAAAACACACGGCTCCTTAGAAACATTCTTGATATATATCAACTAGTATTAAGCACCCCCGCATTGCGGCGGGGTGAACACCAGTGTCACACTACTATCAGCGACCACCAACACTGAAGTTGCAGCGTGTTAATACGAATAAATTAAACCGAAGCGTAAAACATATAAAAAATAACTAAGTCGATCTAGGACCTGAGAGTTACGATGAACCTGTCAAACGGAAAAAAAATAGACGACGTAAAATAGTTTAACCATACACGCACGTTGCGCCGTGTTAACTCGCAAAATTATTTATAGTATCTAAATGAAATACAAATTTGTCTTTAGTGGATACAACCCACTAAGTATTATATTACAAATCATAATGCATAGATATGTTGCAAATTATATACCCCCATGTTGTGGTGGGGGCGTAAAACCGTGCTAAGTAGCTCTAATGTTATATCACCGTGAGCGACCATCAACATCAGAAAGGTTCGTGTAAAAAAAGAAATATAAAACGAAATAAAAAACCGAACAAAAAGTAGACAGTGAAACAATGTTGAACCACACACTCTAAATGTAAAAAATAGAAAATAATAACTAAGTTGTTCTAGAACCGCGCGCTGCGACGGGGTATTAAACAAAAAAACTACACATAAAAACATTGAATCATACACGCACGCTGTAGCATGTTAACTCGCAAAATTTGACCAAAACATAATACAAAACATCTGTATGGGGTTAAAAATGATTGGTTAAAATGTAAAACATATAAAAGTATAGGGTTAACAATAAAAAATTTAAAGACAAAAAAGAAAAGAAAGAAAAAAGAGAAAAACCAAGAGTACAATCCACCAAACATATGGTACAATCCTTCATGCCTACAAATGTTACAAATTGATATTATATAAATATTCAAACATCCACCATTTGCCTTGAAGGCTTTAGGCTATTTAAAATTTAAACATAAACTAGGGGGGGGGGGGGTAGTTGCACGGACCTCCCATCCGCCGGAGTATTGCAACTCCGCAAGCTAGCTTAGCCCCATAGCTGCCTGGCGGTGATTACCCACGGTGAAGAGCCCCAACACCCCATAAGGGCATTGCCGGGAATCGAACCGGTGACCTCAAGTAGAGGCCTGGGTGAGGCATTGCCGGGAATCGAACCACTCAATATATAATATTTTAACTATTAGCATTTTATCAATCGACACTTTTAATGTGATGATGTGGGTATTCAGAGATCTCGATCAGCAAAGTCAAAGTTAAAGACAATCGTGAAAATGAAATAAAGAGCGCTAAGCACAAACAAAAAAAAAGCTGAAAGTCAGAAGCTGGAAGCTCCTGACCAGGAGCTGACACACCAACAACTGGTGACAGGAAGCTAAGGTTACTGTACAACCTTGGGACTTGAATTGAATAAGTCAAACTGATTAGACAACTCTCTACAAAGCATAAAGGTGTCCTCGAGACACACAAAACCTGAAACATACCCAAAGAGGCAAGGCTAACCTTCAAGCAACATCAGGGAAGGATATGCTAACCAAGACTAGAAGGTGCAAAGCTGGCATGAGGCTCCCTTGGGCAGAACAATTTGCCTATAAAAGGAGGGTCTTGTTTAAACCGAAAGTAAGTTAATCTCTCACTCTCACTCTGAAAACTCTTATCCATTCCCTTTGCTAAGACTCTCAAGATCATTCTACTGATTCTCACGTCGGAGTCCAAACGCGGGAGGCCACCTCTCGCGTTAAGGCTAACGGTGTTCTTTGGTTGCAAATTCTGATAAAGGAGCTATCTTTTGGAGTGGATCTTGGACCTTCCCCCTGCCATACTCTTGTTGCTTTAACAAGTGGCGCCTACCGTGGGGCTGCGCTATTTAGAACAATTTTTTTCCGGTAGTACAGCCATGTTCCTAAGTTATCTTCTCTTATGGCCGAAAAGGATCCTCATCCAAAGGAAGTTTCAAGCAGTTATATGCCTCGGTCTAGCCCTCCTGCTACACCTGGGGTAGACAGCTGCTCCACCAACCCGGACGGATTTCATGTCGCACCGGTGACACAAGATGCACAACAGTTCCAAACTCCTCCCTCTACACGAGTTAATCCGTCTTCACCGAGTGAGGTTCCCTTCCCGGTTGAAACCATGAAAATAACTTCGAAGGGAGTAAGAAGCAACTTCATACAGTTGAGAGAACTCTTGAATGGGTACGTTCGAGAAGAATGAACAAAAGGGGTTAGGATACGTGTTATGATGAACCGGATGTTACACTCTCCCCTATGCTCGCTCCGTTGTGCACTACTATGTCTCCAAGTGTTACCCGAGCAGGACTTAGTCCTGACTCAAACCCCTACCTTATGCCTGATGGTTCACTCTGGAACGGGAGCTATCCAGCCTGCTCCCCTCTTTTACTTCCAAGAAGTCCAGAGTATACTGTTGAGCAGCTCCTGCAACAGGCTCAAATGGCTACCCCGCCTCCACAGACGACCTTCGAAGAAGCCCTTCGATCGTTGCCCTTAGCCAGCAGAGCTGTAGCTGCAAGCTTGTCACCACCATCCAGCTTCCAACAGGGTTTCCCCTTGTATGGTGCTCAGTATCCCCAAATGGCTACTCTCCTGGCCCAACTAAGCCAACAGCTCACGGGAAACCAAATGTGGCAAGCTGCCCTGGTTGGGTCACAAGCCCAAGCTCAACCAAATATTCAAGCAGGTACTAGTATGAGTGGGGCAGGTGTAAATCTTGATATACCTTCTATGCCTTACAAACCAAACTCGTTATCATGTTTCTCTGAAGAGATAGCTAACTATGTCTTCCAAACAAAGATAAAGATGTCGTCAAATGTCAAGACATATGATGGTTTGGAAGATTCCGAGGACCATCTCTAGGTCTTCACATCAGCTGCTACGGTTGAGCGTTGGAATAACGCTGAATGTTGCCATATGTTTATGCAAACCCTCATTGGGCCAACTAGATTATGGTTCTGTGGGCTCCCTACCAGAAGCATAAAATCCTTCGACGACCTGTATAAAAGCTTCATAGCAAACTTCACCCCTTAAAAGAGATGTACCTGGGATGCCACCGTCATGCATCAGATCCAACAAAAAGACCATGAAGACCTTCGGGCCTTCATAGAAAGATTCAAAAGAGAAGGTTTGATGTACAGTGGGGCAACTGAAAAAAATGAGGGTGTCTGACTTCATGAACGCTATAAAGCCCAAGAAGCTTCCGAGAAGATTCCATGAAAACAACCCTCAAACAATGGAAGAAGCTTTTGAAAGGGCAGAATCATTCTTGAAAGGTGAGGAAGCCTTGGAGAAACAAGCATCAAGAAAGAGGGAACAAGGAAGCTGGAGGGAGCCACCTCCATCGTCCAAAAGGTCGAGATTTCTACCCTTCGTAGATCGACGGCCATTCAGGCCCTTTGAAGGAAGAAGATTCGAAGATAGAAAAAGATTTCCTCGTCCGAATAGGAATCAAGACAAAGACAAAGAGATCTTCACCCTCCTCACCAAGACACCCCAAGAAATATTGTCAACAGAGGAGGTCAAGTATAACTTTCGACCTCCCCGACCTCTGTCCAAAGCTGCTAGTAAAAGAGATGCAAGTAAATTTTGTGCCTTCCATAACGACACAGGGCACCACACCAATGATTGCTACCAACTGAAAAAGAGAATAGAAGAAGCTGTCAAGTCGGGGGAGCTTACTCACTTGGTGAAGGAAATAAAAGACAAGAAGGAGGGGAGGAAAAAGGTCAGTATAAACATGGTATGGTCGAAAAGCAAACAAGAAGGGAAAATGAGGAGGACCATACCATGAAACCAACAATTAAGTTGTTTCCCCTCTACGGATCCAAACGATAAGCAGGAGCACCCCATCATCCTGGAAGCCGAAATGGAAGGTTCCCTCCTCGACAGGGTGTATATGGATCCAGGGGCCGCTTCCAATATCATGTACCGAAGATGTTTCGACCAACTCAAAAGTGAAACAAAAGCTCGTCTACAAGCCACTGATATATCCCTCAGAAGCTTCACCTGGGAAAAGGTACAACCCCTAGGGAAGGTAACACTAAACTTATGTTTTAGGGACGGGGACTTGTTGAGAGAAGAAGAGCTTACTTTCATTGTTGTAATTTCCCCCTCGAACTATAACCTGTTGATAGGAAGGCTAGGACTCTCCGGATTTGACGTTGTGGTGTCCACGACACACAGAATGATGAAGTTTCCAACGAATAAGGGTATCGCTTCGTTGGTACCAACACAAGAAGCTCTTTTGACTGCATCCATGGAAATAGAAGAAGGGGAACACACTAAGGTAAATGAAAGCCCAGTTGAAGAGATAAGCATCAACGACTCCCACCCAGAGCAAAAGATAAAGATCAATAATAACCTCCCTGACACGATCAAGCACAGGCTGATTGACCTCCTCCGAGGAAACACAGACGTATTCACCTGGTGCTTGGGAGATATGGTAGGGGTACCAAGAGAAATAGCAGAGCATGCGTTGAACATAGCTCCCACTCACAAACCCGTCACATAATAGAAAAGTGGTCTAGCCCCTGAGCGTAGCTTAGCTACCTATCAGGAGGTAGATAAACTAGTGGAAGTTTGCATCCTAAGGGAGGTAAGGTATCACTCTTGGTTAGCAAACCCTGTCATGGTGAAGAAGCCAGATGGCTCTTGGAGGATGTGCATTGACTTTAAATATCTCAACAAGGCATGTCCTAAAGACTATTACCC
This sequence comes from Helianthus tuberosus, assembly GCA_030545235.1. NCBI lineage: Eukaryota > Viridiplantae > Streptophyta > Magnoliopsida > Asterales > Asteraceae > Helianthus > Helianthus tuberosus. Next base: position 203,888,042 of record CM060395.1, on the reverse strand, counting down.
GTTGCCCAAAATTGATTAGAAGGTAGACTCACTCACGGATTTTGAGTAAAAGTGCTTTCTTGATGCTTACAAGGGGTATCACCAAATAAAAATGATGAAAGAAGACGAGGAGAAAACAACGTTCCATACAGATAAAAGGATCTTCTGTTACAAAAAGATGCCTTTTGGGCTGAAGAACGCAGGGGAAACATACCAATGTCTCGTGGACAAGGCCTTCTCCGAACAAATTGGGGGAATATGGACGTATACGTCGATGATCTTGTAATAAAAAGTCACACGGGAGAAGACATGCTCCAAGACATTAAGGAGACGTTCCACAATCTCAAAGCAATCAACATGAAATTAAACCCAAACAAATGTTCCTTTGGGTTTGAAGAAGGAAAGTTCCTCGGTCACATTGTGGAGAAACAAAGTATAAAAGCAAATCCAGACAAGGTCTGAGCCGTCATAGAGATGAAGTCTCCAAGAACCAAAAAGGAAGTTGAAAGCCTCAATGGAAAGATAGCAGCTCTTAAACGCTTCCTCCCCAAGTCAGCAAAAAGATCATTACCATTCTTCAAAACATTGAAGAACTGTGCAGATAAGAAAAACTTTATGTGGACAGAGGAAGCAGAAGCAGCCTTCATAGCACTCAAGAAATCATAGCTTTCCTGCCAACCATGACAGCACCCAGGAAAGAAGAACAATCATAGTCTACATGTCGGCAGGTCTACAGACTATAAATATCTCACTTACTTTATGATCCACGAGTCCTATGCTCACGGTCATCTAAACTAATAGCTCCTTAAAAGGTTTATCCATGGGACAAGAAGCAATAAGCTTTGTGCTTGTGGTGGATAGAGGGAAGGAGCACATACCGGTGTACTTTGTGAGCAAGGCTCTAAAAGCAGCTGAGGTCAATTACTCCCCAATCGAGAAGCTGGTACTAGCACTGGTACACACGAGTAAAAGGCTAAGAAGATACTTCCAAGCTCACCCAATTCAGGTCCTCACTGATTAACCACTAAGATCCATCCTAGAAAAGCCTGAAGATTCAGGAAGGTTGGCTAAATGAGCCGTAGCGCTGGGGGAGCACAAGATTGAGTACACACCAAGGAAGGCTTACAAAGGACAGGTACTGGCAGATTTTATATCAACCCTCCTAAATAATTTTTGGCACCCCTAAAATAATTAAAATGTCCCAATACGTCCTAAAAAATACTCCGTATGCGGGAACCGAGCCCAAAATACCCTATATAATTAAAAATAAAATAAAAATCAAGTTTATGGGTCGCTCGCGGGCCGCGAAGACCTTCTCTTAGTCTTACGCGGGCCGCGACAGCTAGGAGATCAGGCGACACCCTGAGGTGCCACGTGTCGCCACTTGTCAAGCCTATATTCGTGACCGAGCAACCCTACGACCCTACGACCCTACACCCCTACGTCCCGGGCCGTGAAGGCTAAGCCTTCGGCTTACGCGGGCCACGAAGAACTGGAAATTAGCTCCTATAAATTGGGAGCTTCGGCAGTCATTTCCCGTCGCTCAATTTCGAAAATCTCTCTCAATTCTGAATAGTAGGCATTATAATCGGGTATTATACCCCCTAAATAACGAAGTTCTGCCTCGTTGTAAGTATTATAACCCCGGTTGCGTATTAGATATGCTGCCCGGTCGATCCAGGGTTCCGTAACAGCTGTCGAGGTTCTGCCCGACGTAGTCGTTGGAATGCCGTCTCGGGGAGGGTATTACTAATGTAAATATTGGGTTATTATACTAACGCATGTGCATTTGTGTATTTAATAGATAATCAGCAGGAAATCCTTAAGGAAAACCCTAAGACAGCAATGTGAGTAATCTTCTTTTTGCAAACTGTTTTTACAAAACCTCACTTAATTAATACTATATTAAACAGTGATTGAGTATTTGTATTCTACAATTATCGTCGGTATGTTGGGGTTTTGTATACAAATTTGTTACTACATTGTGAGTAGTAACATGACCACAAGTCGGGTTGACAGTACCGTGTGTGGTAATTAAAGTAGATGGAAACAAATGTAATTGCGCGACCGCCCTCAATACTGTACAATGGTTTTACTTAACTTGATTAAACTGGGATTCACTCACCAGTATTTCCCACTGACAAAGTGTTTTTAAACGCGTTTCAGGTAACAAAATGTGAAAGCCAAATAGAAGTCAGCTGGACAGCACTGAAGGCTTGGAAAACTGGCAATAAAAGTTACCTAAATAAAGAGATGTTTCTATTTAAATAAAATAGGGTTTATCCCTATGAAAATGTGTGTACTTGAAACTTGGGATTTTCCCATGTGTTTAATATATTAAAAGCGTGGTATTTTACTGTGATAAAATATTTTCTAACTACGGTACTGATGAAATTTCCGCTGCCAAAATGATAAACACCGATACCACTGAAACTGGCCGCGGTCGCCCGTTCCCGGGTAGTTAGGGGACGGGGGTTGTGACAGAAAGGTGGTATCAGAGCTAAGCCAGTGATTCAGCCACAGAAGTGTTCTGTTGAAACCAAGATATTATTTAAATTGTTAGGAAATTGGTTACGAAAATACGTGCATATCTGTATTTTATTGTTGTGTGATATTTGACTATTTGTTAGTTTACAGTATGAGCGATCAAGGACCCTTCGACGCCTATCGTCAGTTGTCCAGCTCACCTCAAAACGAAGGTACCTCTTCACAGCCTACCCTCTCAGAGTATTCTGCTGACAATGAAGATGGGATATTCGTGTTCAAGGCTCAGTCTGAAGAGCCATTCCCTCATAAAAAGAGAGGATGGTTCAACAGAGGTGCCCATGAACGTAGGAAGAGGATGAAAAAGTTACAACAACAGCGAGTTTTAGCAGCCGCTAAGAGAGAAACAGATGCTCACACCCAAGATATGCTCAATAGGAGTCTAGGAAATTTCCATATCTTAGTAACCACTGCTGTCGACCCAAACCTGAAGCAACTCATTACACCCCAGACTTTACCACTGTTTCCCACCCAGCCAATGGAAATTGAAAATAACCCAGAAACTCAAATCCCAATGTCTGATTTTGGCCCCACTGAAATACCTAGAGTACCAGCACCCAATCCCTTAGACCCAGACTACGACCCGTGGTTTGACGATCATAGGGATTATCAGCAACACTACCCAATATCAGAGGAACCCATGCCAAACTTAGCAGCTTACCCAGGTCTGGACCCTCTAGCTCCCTATTATGATAACGATGAATACATTAGGGAAATCCTAGAGAATCCATATCCTCAGGAAGAACCAATGCCACAGTACTCGGATCCAGTACCAGCACCCCCAATGAGCACTGAGAATGTGCAAGAACTCCGAATCTTTGGTGAGGAGATTTTAGAAGAGAGCGAAATGAGGAAACAAATAGGGGAACGGCTTGTCTGGAAATACGATGAGCGTAATATGGATTTTTGGATGAACCCCTATCATTAGTAATAATAATAGTAATATAATAATAAATATATATATATATATATATATATATATATATATATATATATAATATTGTATGTTTGCAAAAAAATATATGATAATATATATATGTTGTAGTATAGACCACCTCGTGGTTAGTGATGCATACTAGTATTGTATTTTTATTCCAGTTTCATTGTAATAATTATAGATGCATACTATAAAATAGAGTAAGTCGCAATGCTCGACAATTTTGATCAACATGCTTGCCGTGTGATTGTTTGAATTAGATATTGTCCTGTGATATTAATACTTGGTAATTGTTTAAAATCCAGATGGCCGACGCAGCAAATCCAGAAAACCAGAATAATGAAAATCAAATGAATAATAGTGAAATCCGACACCTTGTAACTCAAGGAATTAGAGATGCTATGCCAGCTATTATCCAAAATGTTAAAGATGCAGAAAATAATGATAAAAGTGGTAATGGAAGTAAACGAACCCATACAAAACCTAGTCACAACATGCATAATGGACCCATACTTCAAGTGTCCATTCCTAAAAGAAGAAGAACCATGTCTTATGGTTGTTCTTATAAAGAATTATGGTCTTGTAAGCCAATAGAATTCTCGGGCAATGAAGGGGCCATTGCAGCTCTACGCTGGATAGAAAAGACTGAGGCAGTCTTAAAAATAAGTAAGTGCGTAGAAGAAGATAAGATAATGTTTGCCTCCAATCTGTTCAAGAATTCAGCACTAGAATGGTGGAACACTATCCTTCAGTCTAGGGGAAGTGACAAGGTTTACAATATGGAATTGGAGGAATTTAAGAACATCGTGGAAAGAAAATTATGCCCTCCTAATGAAAAGGAACAAATAGCAAATAAGTTCCTAAACCTTAGAATGACTGGAGTAGATAGTAAGGGTTATACTACGTTATTCTTTGAATATGCTAGAATTGTGCCAACCCTTGCATCACCTGAACCAGTATTAATCTCCCATTACATCTGGGGATTAATTAGTGAAATTAGGCATATAGTCAAGGCAGCTAGACCTCAAACTATAGAAGAAGCTGTAGAACTAGCAAACACCTTGACTGATGAGTTAGTGCGTACACAAGAAGAAAATCAGAGGAGAAACCTAGCTCAAAAGCTTACCCAAGAATTTCATTATGGAAATTCCAACCGTGGGAAAAATGTAGGTTCTACCTCTGCACCTTACTGCTAGGCTTGCAAGAAGAAACATTGAGGAAGATGCTCCACTTACTGCAATTTCTGTAAGATACCAGGACACAAGGAAGAAGATTGCAGGAAGAAACCTAATAATGGAATGTGCTTCAACTGTGGAGAAAAAGGTCACATTAAGTTGAACTGTCCGAAACTAGCTCCAGCCATGAACAACAAGACTACTAAAAATGCTAGAGCATTTGTTCTGACCACAGAATAAGCAAAGATGATCCTGGATGTGATCGTCGGTACGTTTTTAGTTAATGATGTTTTTGCTAAAGTATTATTTGACTCTGGTGCAAACCAAAGTTTTATTAATACTTCATTTTGCAAACTTCTCTGTCAACCATTAACTAAACTCCCACAAGAATGTCTCGTAGAGACAACAAATGGGGTAACCATTAAGATTTCTGAAATCTTTCAGGGAGCAAGAATAGAATTTTTAAATCAAAAGTTTATTGCAAACCTTTATCCAATGAATCTGGCAGGATTTGATGTGGTATTAGGAATGGATTGGTTAATAGCCAATAAAACCAGTATTTTATGTGATCAAAAGTCAATCCAAGTAAATTCACCAAGGGGTGAAAATATCACAATTAAAGGAGATAAGCCATCTAGATCCACGAAATTCATCTCTGTGATGAAAACAACAAGTTATATAAGAAAAGGATCATTAGTGTATTTGATTTCCATAATCACTAACACTAAAGGAAAAGAACTAAAAGATATTCCAGTAGTATCTCAGTTTTCAGATGTGTTTCTAGAAGAATTACCAGGACTACCGCCAGACAGAGAAGTTGAATTCAGAATTCATCTGCTACCAGGAACAACACCAATTGCCAAAGCACCTTACCGTTTGGCACCTGCAGAAATGCGGGAACTGAAGAAATAGTTAGACGAATTATTGGAGAAAGGATTCATACAGCCAAGTTCATCGCCATGGGGAGCATCGATTTTATTTGTTAAAAAGAAAGACGGATCAATGCGTATGTGGATTGACTACCGCAATTTGAACAAGGTCACAATTAAAAATCGGTATCCATTACCAAGAATTGATGATTTGTTCGATCAGTTGCAAGGAGCTCGATTTTTCTCCAAAATCGATTTACGATCAGGATAGCATCAATTAAAGGTGCAGGAAGAGGACATTCCTAAGAACGCATTTAGAACAAGGTATGGCCATTATGAATTTACTGTCATGCCATTTGGTTTAACCAATGCCCCAGCTGCATTTATGGACATGATGAACCGAATATGTAAGCCATATTTGGATAAATTCATAATTGTCTTTATAGATGATATTCTCATTTATTCTAAGAGCAAAGAGGAACATGCAGCGCATCTGCACGCACTTCTAAGTCTATTAAGGAAAGAAAGGCTTTTTATAAATTTTTCAAAGTGCGAGTTTTGGTTAGAACAGGTACAGTTCTTGGGCATTTAGTCAATCATGAAGGAATTCATGTGGATCCCACAAAGATCGAGGCGATTACCAAATGGAAAACCCTTGAGTCGCCAACCGAGGTTAGAAGTTTCTTAGGATTGGCTGGTTATTATAGAAGGTTTATTCGAGATTTTTTCTAGAATAGCCATTCCCTTAACTAAGCTAACTTGTAAATCTATTAAATTTGAATGGGGACCAAAACAAGAAGAAGCCTTTAGAATTCTTAAGCAAAGATTAACCCACGCACCCATACTGGCGTTACCAGAAGGAACTGAAGACTTTGTAGTCTATTGTGACGCTTCTAAGTTAGGATATGGATGTGTATTGATGCAACGTCAAAAGGTTATAGCCTATGCATCTAGACAACTTAAGAATCATGAAGAGAATTATTCAACCCATGATTTAGAATTAGGAGCTATAATTTTTGCCCTTAAGATTTGGAGACATTACATTTACGGTAGTAAGTTTACCATTTTCACCGACCATAAGAGTTTAAGGTATGTTTTTGGGCAGAAGGAATTAAATATGAGATAAAGACGCTGAATGGAGATACTTAGTGATTATGATTGTAATATCCAGTATCATGCAGGAAAGGCAAATGTAGTGATTGATGCATTAAGTCGAAAGTATCATGAAAAACCAAAAAGAGTACGTTCACTTAAACTAAATCTGCATGTAGATTTAAATGAGCAAATTAGAAAAGCACAAGAATCAGTGATCGAGAATGATACTGAGAAATTGAAAGGAATGATTAAGGAACTAGAACCAGGAACAGATTGAATTTGGAGATTCCATAAGAAAAGAATGTGGATACCCAAATTAGGAAACCTACGCCACCGTATATTAGAAGAAGCCAATAAGTCTAAGTATACGATGCATCCTGGAAGTGATAAGATGTATCAAGATTTAAGAAAGAATTTCTGGTGGATAGGAATGAAAAAGGATATAGCAGCATATGTTGCCAAGTGTCTAACCTGTTCACAGGTCAAAGCTGAACACCAGAAACCCTCAGGTTTGTTACAGCAATTGGAAATGCCTGTATGGAAATGGGAATTGATAACAATGGACTTTGTTACCAAATTACCCAAAACAAGAAAAAGGTAATGATACAATCTGGGTGGTTGTAGACAGGCTAACTAAATCTGCTCATTTCCTACCAATGAAGGAAACTTTTAGTATGGAACAATTAGCTAAATTATATGTAAATGAAATAGTTTCATTACATGGAATTCCTTTATCAATTGTTTCCGACAGAGATAGCCGTTTTACCTCTCATTTTTGGACAAGTTTCCAAAAAGCAATGGGAACCAAGTTAAATCTAAGCATCGCTTATCATCCTCAAACGGACGGACAAAGTGAAAGGACAATTCAGACAATGGAAGATATGCTTAGAGCTTGTGTAATTGATTTCGGAGGTAATTGGGACGATCACTTACCGTTAATAGAATTTTCTTACAATAAGAGGTATCACACAAGTATCAATGCTGCACCATTCGAAGCACTTTATGGGCGAAAGTGTCAAACGCCAGTCTGTTGGGCAGAAATTGGAGAAAAGCAACTATCCAGACCTGAGATAGTGCAAGAAACAACTGACAAAATCATTCAAGTCAAGAAACGACTGAAAGCAGCACGTGATCGACAGAAGAGTTATGCAGATAACAGACGAAAGCCATTGGAATTTCATGTAGGAGACAAAGTGTTATTAAAAGTTTCTCCTTGGAAAGGAGTGGAAAGATGCATCAAAAGAAGAAAGTTAAGCCCCAGGTATGTTGGACCTTTTGAGATTATTAAAAGAATAGGACATGTAGCCTATCAGCTACAACTGCCAAAGGAAATGGCAGGAATACATGATGTATTTCATGTATGTAATCTCAAGAAATGTCTAGCTGATGAATCACTGGTAGTGCCTCTTAAGGATATAGAGGTAAATGAGAAGTTAAAATTTGTACAAAGGCCTCTACAGATTGAAGGCAGAAAGGTCAAGAATCTCACACACAAGAGATTAGTTCTGGTCAAAGTGAAATGGGACTCCAAAAGAGGACCAGAATACACTTGGGAGCTTGAATCAAAGATGCAAAGGAAATATCCACACTTATTCCAATAGACCTCGAGGACGAGCTCTAAAACAAGGTAGGGAGGATATAACAACCCTCCTAAATAATTTTCAGCACCCCTAAAATAATTAAAATATCCCAATACATCCTAAAATATACCCCGTATGCGGGAACCGAGCCCAAAATACCCTATATAGTTAAAAATAAAATAAAAATCAAGTTTATGGGTCGCTCGCGGGCCGCGAAGACCTTTTCTTAGTCTTACGCGGCCGCGACACCTTGAGGTGTCACGTGTCGCCACTTGTCGAGCCTATATTCGTGACCGAGCAACCCTACGTGTAACACCCCGTGTTTTCGAAAGTCAAGGTCAAAGTCTACGACCGATTTCGCGCAACTTGACTTGTAGTGAATTTCTTTTGTGTGTTTAATTTAGTTGTATTATGTGGAGTAAGTGTCAGTCATTACAATAATCGACGTGTGTTATTCGCTATTTAATCGACTTACGACTGTGAACTATAGGAAGTAACAATGCGATAAAGTTAACTAAACAATAATCAAACTATGCTAATCAAATCGACATCGAATCGCAACTCAAACTACGCATTTTGACTATTGTTATACGTGTGTGTGTGTGAATTATGTGTTACTTGTGCATGTTTATTTATGTTATGTTGTGGTAATCAATCGAAACACAATCGAACTCGAAACGCAATCGAACTCAATCGAAATCGAACTATGATAATTAGTGGATAAGGGACAGTGCAAGATATGAATGGTTGGGATTAAAAGTAATTTGACTAGGAAAATCTATCGCATTCGCATCGATCGCAATCGAAATCGAAACAGAAAAAATCGTCACGCCGAACACCCGAACCAAGTGCCATCCGGCCGGATTGCCAATCCGACCGGGCTGACACTTGATCTGGTGCCATATGTCATCCAACCGAGATGACATCCGACCGGATAAGTCACCCGGACGAGATGCCATCCGACCGACCCACACTTTCCTCTTTGGGTAACTCTATAAATACCCATGTCACTCTCAAACTTTCTACTTTTGGCAACTCTCTGACCGAACAGCACGCTCTCCTCACCTTTTCTTCGATTTCTCCCAATTCCGGTAAGATCTCGTCCTAAAATCTTGTACTTTCTTAATCTACACGCATTCCTACACCTTTCTATCTTTTGAATCTTAACTTTTAACCATGAAATCACTAGATTTGAGGTGTTCTAGGATGACGTCATCATGTGTTCTTGAAGAAATTCAAGTTTTGGCCTCAATCCACCAAGAACAACTTAGATCTAATCGATTTCCACACAAATACACAAAGATCTTGCATAGATCTAAACATAAACATAGTGAAAAAGGATTGAAAGATGGTTTCTAACTTTCTTTCAACTCTTTTACACTCAATGCACTCAAAACCGATAGAATCGGGCCTTGTTCTAGTCTCCTACTCATTCTTAGCGTTGTACTAGTTCAAGATCTGGATTCTACTCATGAGACCACCGATTTCGGGATAACCAAGAACAACCGTCATGAACCGGTTAACTGGTCGAGCTAGGGTGATTCCTGTTTGATCGGGTCACTTGGGTTAGGATAGGGTTCCGTTGGTTAACACGTTGTCAAAACGTCTCGATAAACGCAACAAACAATCAAAACGGCCAAGTGAAATACGACTGGAATGACCAGCACGGGGTGCTATCCGACCGGACAACTTATCCGAACGAATAAGTCATCCGAGCGACTAGGTCACCCGAGCGGCTTGCACTTTGGGTCCCACACTTAACCTACTTTATCTGAAGTTTGAGTATTGAACGCAGTGCTATCCGATCGGACTACCTACCCGACGGGATTACTCTTTGTATCATGAGATATTTGGACTTAAACAATTTTCAACATGATCAATGCACTAAGGATGCCACCCGACCGGACAACCTGTCCGACCGAGTGACAACCTGCTGTGGAATTGTTCTCACTAAGTAAATTCGCCACTCGAGTCGCCGTCCGACCGGACAATCTGTCCGACCGGATGACCATCTGAACAGATTGTCATCCGCACGACTAAGCCGTCCGATCGACCGACTTGAAAGGTAGAGATACTTCAATGTTTTCAAAATGCTACAACGAAAACTTCAAAGGACAAGCCATCATACACAAACATATCAAAGGAAGAAACAATCCACTCGAATAGTCACCCGACCGGACAACCTGTCCGACCGGATGACCATCCGAACAGATTGTCAATCGGCACGATTGGACCGTCCGATCGGATTACCAATCCGACCGAGCTACTGTCCGAGCCACTTACACCTTGCATCGTTTTACGCGTCACTTATCGTTACGTTATCGTTTTGATCAGGCTAACCCTACTCTCTAGCGCTCCCTTCAATCCATCATCGCTGTGAGTATACTCGATCCCTTTTTGCTTTACGCACTTTTGGGTGTTACATACATTACGAATATTCAAATCACAGTCAACACACTACTCAAGACTATTTGAACGCTAACCGTTAATGCATGTTATACGAGGCTTATGAATGCTTGTTTGTTATCTTTACACATGGAATGCTATCTACCTGCCTTAGCAACGATAGTACTATAGTTTGGACTCAGCACCTGTTCGCAGGGGTTGTTAAGGACAATTACTTGCATGGATTATGGTGGTAATTATGTATTGTGAACTGCCTCAGGCAGTCAACCCGCAGTCATTGGTATCGATGGGTCTATGTCGATAACTAACTTGCCTCATTTCACTATGTGTACGTGCTGGTTATGCGTAAACGAATTCGAACTTTATATGCTATTATCAAACTTGTATACTCACCTTTACATTATATGTATTGACTTTATTTTAACGTATGTGACAGGTGCTTAGGATGCACATTTGCTAGGAAATCGAGGCTAGAATAAGGCTCTAGAGGCCAATAAATAGTTGTCTGTACAAATTAAATCAAGGGTCTTTAGAAGCAGATAAACAATTGCTCTATTTAAATCTGAGTTGTCGGAATAGAACTATTTGCCTAGATACTGTCTGTAATAATATGTTTACCTTTTGAGACATGGTTTGGGACATGTTATTTTAAATTGATTGGTAATGATAACTGTTATGGAAACTTCTGGACAATCTGTTTCGCTCAGTGCCATGCCCTGATGTTTCCGCCATCGTTTGGGGTGTGACAGATTGGTATCAGAGCCACAACTATAGGGAATTAGGCAAGACACGGCCTAGTCCGGGTCGATGTCTTAGAGACCTAGTCTATAGTTAAGAACCACAGACCGACTTGTGCATATCCGTTAGGGATTATGTATGAGCCTGCTATTTCTTGATATCTCGCTTATGCTACACTATCACTGCACTCGAATTTTCAACTATGAAAGAGCAACTAAGTCAAGATTAGGTGTGAAAACCGCAAACTCTCGACTAAAGTTGCTTAATCAACCCGCATTTTATCTGCAAACGTGGAGAATTATGCCAAATCAGGAGTGAAATCCGTATTTTGATGAATAATCTCCTCTATTATATCAAAACAGGGACGGAGTTGTTAAGCCAGGGGTGAAACCCTAACCTTGACGACTTGTTCCGCTCTCATTTTACAAACTCTCATCAAAGTCTCGACGGACTCCAATGACCTGAAGTCACGATATGACTAACGGGAGGTGTGCCCAACGCCCAAGAATCGAGGCTAAGGCACTACCCCGAAGGTCAAAGGTGTACAACAAGTCCTTGAGAATAGTCGAATCACTTTGGTTAGTCGAAGTCTAATAGCAACAGACAATCTATTTCTCGATTTTATGTGTTTCGATTCTGAGCCCGAAACTGCTGACTCTGATGATTCGTCAATTTTATGAGCTTATATGTATGTTTCCCTGTTTATGTGCTTAAATTTTGGAGATTTATTCGATTTTTGCTTTCACTTCGATCGACACACACGACTCGCACTGCATTTCTATCTTAACACGCTAACAAATAGCTGAGTTGTGGACGACCTTATGCTATGATATACGCTAATACTACGTTACTCGATATACTAAAAACGATCGCTATATTCGAACGCCCACAAACTTTGAATGATAGATTTCTGTATTCTAACTGCCTCTATGATTACATGCATATGTGCTTCTGTGATTCTGTGTTCTATGTGCTTATCTGCTTTTGTGTTTATAAGAATCTGTGCTTAGGTGCCTATGTGTTTATGTGATACGTGTTACATTGCGTGTTCCTAAGCTTTAGTAAGTAGTAGACGTGTGAGGTGAGATTCGAATACGTTGTGTTGAGTCCTGTGATGATGTCTATTGCAGACGATGTCATCTGGATCCCGACACCCATCACTTTCTAGTCAAGAAAAGAGAGACAAACGACTTGCTGCTATCATCGCTAAACAAGTAGCAAAAGCCGTGAGTGATATCTACGAGAACATCAGCAAATCATCTGAGGAGTCGAGAACCGAAGCTCCTAAAGCTACCCCCAAAGCTCCCTTCAATTTCAAGCAATTCAAGTCTTGTGGGCCAAAGGAATTCACTGGCGAGGAAGGCCCTATAGCGTTGTTCCAATGGTTTGATTCAATTGAGGTCACACTGCGACAGAGTGGTTGCCCGGACGACCTCCACACTTTAAACGCTACCGGCGTCTTCCAGTCCCGCGCACTAGACTGGTGGACGGCCGAGAGAAACAAACGAGGGAACGATGCAGCCTACGGTCTGTCGTGGGACGAACTCAAGGAGGTCATGCTGGAAGAATTATGCCCTCCTCATGAGCGCCAAAAGTTAGAAGATGAATTCTGGCACATAAAGCAGAAGGAAGGTGAAAATGCTGCTCTCACTGCTCGCTTCAAACCGCTCAACATCATCTGCCCTGACCAAGTCAAGACTTCAGACATGGCAATCAAGAAGTATATCCGAGCCCTGCCTGACTGTGTTGCAGATTTGGTGCAAGCGGCTAAGACTAAGACGATCGAAGAGACTTACCTACTGGCCGCTGAAATCAACGACAAGCGGGTCAAGGCTGGTGTCTGGGATAAAACTTCGAAGCACCTGCATCAATCTACCACCGCCGCGCCAACTGCTAAAACCACCACCACATCGAGCAACAAGAGGAAGAACAAGAGAAAGAACAACTCCAGCAACAAGAACTGTGCGATCACTGCTGCATCAATACAAGCCGTACCAGCCCAACAGCGTCAAGTAGCGGTGCCTGTGGCAAATGCACCGCCTGCTAAGCGTGCATACACCGGGCCACACCCGCTTTGCCCTACTTGTACCTACCACCACCCGACTACCATCACTTGTTGTTTCTGTGATCATTGCAATATGTACGGCCATTTCACTACCAACTGTCGTGCTCGACAAGCTCCTGCTCATCAAGCTCTACTCACCGCCCCTCAGGGTCAACAAGCTCCTCCGGCACCCGCGGTCAACGCCAGAGCCTGCTTCGCATGTGGCGATCCTAACCATTTCGCCAACATATGCCCAAACAGGGTCGTGAAACAAGAGCCTCAGCAGCAGCAGCAGCAGCAGCAGCTACACCAGCAGCAACAGCAACAAGCAGCGCGTGCACGAACTTTCAACATCAACGTGCGCCAAGCCCAAGCCGACAACAACGTGGTTAATGGTACGTTCCTTGTGAATGGTATTTATGCTTCGTGTTTATTTGATACTGGAGCCGATAATTGCTTTGTGTTGTTCGAATTCGAGAAGTTCCTTAGTCGTAAGAGCTCCCAACTCTCCTCGACGTTCGATGTTGAAGTCGCTACCGGAAGAACTGTCGCTGTTAATTCTGTTCTCCGTGATTGTACTCTTGAGCTCAACAATCACATTTTCCCAATCGACCTTATTTCGATGCAACTCAGAAGTTTTGATGTCATAGTAGGCATGGACTTTCTTCGCGAAAACCATGCTGAAGTTGTGTGCTTCGACAAGATGATTCAATTTTCGCTCGCGAACGGTGATTTATTGTGTGTTTACGGTGAAACTGCTTCGAAAGGTCTCAAGCTCATGTCGTGTGTCCAAGCCAGCAAGTATTTCTGCAAGGAATACAGAGCTTTCTTGGCTAACATAGTAGTAGCGGAGAAGGAAAAGAAAGAGAAGAAGGAAGTGAAAGACGTTCCTGTTGTTAGAGAATTTCCTAACGTTTTTCCTGAGGATCTTCCCGGATTACCGCCAAGTCGTGATATCGACTTTCGTATCAACCTCATTCCTGGAGCCAACCCTATTGCCAAAGCTCCTTACCGACTCATGCCGTCCGAAATGCGTGGACTCTCGAACCAACTCCAGGAATTACTTGAGAAAGGATTCATTCGCCCGAGCACCTCTCCTTGGGGCGCGCCAGTCCTTTTCGTCAAAAAGAAGGATGGGTCGTTCAGGATGTGCATCGACTATCGGGAATTGAATAAGTTAACTATCAAGAACCGCTATCCCCTACCCCGCATCGACGATTTGTTTGATCAGCTACAAGGTGCCACGTGTTCTCGAAGATCGATCTATGCTCAGGTTATCACCAACTACGCATTCAAGAGGAGGATATACCCAAAACCACGTTTCGCACTCGATAGGGCCATTACGAATTTGTTGTTATGCCCTTTGGTTTAACCAACGCACCCACGGTTTTCATGGATCTGATGAATCGCGTGTGTAAACCATATCTCGACCGTTTCGTCATTGTATTCATCGACGATGTCTTGATCTATTCAAAATCGAAAGCCGAACACGCGCAACATCTACGTTTGGTTCTCGAGCTACTCCAGGGGAATCAAATCTATGCCAAGTTCTCCAAGTGCGAATTCTGGCTGGAGGAAGTTCAGTTTCTGGATCACATTGTTAATAGTCAAGGTATTCACGTTGATCCTGCGAAGATTGAAGCCGTTAAGAGTTGGATTACACCTAAGAACCCGTCTGAAGTCCGTTCCTTTCTCGGACTAGCGGGCTATTATCGACGATTTATAGAAGGATTCTCAAAGATCGCTGTGTCGTTTACCGCTCTCACGCATAAAGACAAGTCTTTTGTTTGGGGAACCGAACAAGAGTCTGCTTTCCAAACCCTCAAGCACATGCTTTGCAATGCTCCTGTTCTCACATTGCCCGATAGAATCGACTATTTCATTGTCTATTGTGATGCTTCCAACCTCGGTCTCGGTTGTGTCCTTATGCAACGGGACAAGGTTATAGCTTACGCATCTCGTCAGCTCAAAATCCACGAGAAGAACTATACAACCCATGATCTCGAGCTAGGCGCAGTTGTTTTTGCGTTAAAGATTTGGCGACACTACCTATATGGTACCAAGTGTACGATCTTCACCGATCATCGGAGCCTACAACATATCTTTAATCAGAAGGAACTTAATATGCGTCAACGCCGATGGGTAGAGCTTCTCAACAATTACGACTGTGAGATTCGTTATCACCCAGGCAAAGCAATCGTTGTTGCCGACGCACTCAGCAGACGAAACTATCTGCTTAGCACTCGTAACATCCAAGCCCAATACGATCTCGAAACCCTCATCCGCGAAGCTCAGCATGCATGTTTTAATGAACACACCCTGAAGAAGGAAAGAATTTATCACGATGGAGCCCAGCTTGTGAATAAAGCGAATGGGATATTCCATTTCCTGGACCGAATTTGGATCCCTAAACGGACCGATTTGCGACAGATTTTGATGGACGAAGCCCACAAATCCCGGTATTCTATTCATCCCGGTGCCGACAAAATGTACCAGGATCTTCGCTACAAGTATTGGTGGCCGGGCATGAAAAGGGATATTGCTCTGTACGTTGGGAAGTGCTTAACTTGTGCAAGAGTCAAGGCTGAACATCAAAGACCCTCTGGCTTACTTGAACCACCGCCGATCCCTATGTGGAGGTGGGAGAGTATAGCCATGGACTTTATAACAAAGCTTCTGCACACGTCATCAGGTCACGACAGCATTTGGGTTATTGTTGACTGTTTGACCAAATCAGCTCACTTTTGCCAATACGGGAAGACTACAAGGTAGAACGATTAGCCCGAATCTACACCGACGAGATCATTTGTAATCATGGGACGCCTCGCGACATCATCTCTGACCGTGATGCTCGGTTTACCTCGCGACTGTGGGAAACGTTTCAAACGGAACTCGGTACATCGCTTAATCTAAGTACCACTTTTCACCCTCAAACCGACGGTCAGACTAAAAGAACGATTCATACTCTTGAAGACATGCGTCGTTCGTGTGTCATAGACTTCGGTGGTAATTGGGATAAATACCTGCCGTTAGTCGAATTCTCGTATAACAACAGTTATCATTCCAGCATTCAAATGGCACCATTCGAGGCTTTATATGGAAGAAGATGTCGATCGCCTATTGTGTGGCACGAGATCGGTCACTCGCAATTAACCGGTCCCGAGCTATTGCAAGAAACGACAGACAAAATTTTCCAAATTCGAGACAATCTAACGAAGGCTCGGAATCGACATAAAAGTTATGCCGATAAACGACGCAAGCCCCTTGAATTTGACGTTGGCGACTACGTACTCCAAAAGGTATCACCTTGGAAGGGTGTGGTCAGATTCGGCAAGAAAGGGAAACTAGCGCCTTGATATGTTGGACCTTTTAAGATTCTAGAAAGGATCGGAAAAGTCGCCTACAGACTCGAACTACTGGAGGAACTTAGTAACGTCCACCCGACTTTCCACGTCTCAAACCTCAGAAAGTGCCTGGCCGACCACAACTTACATGTTCCATTGGAGGATCTGCAAGTGAACGAAACACTACACTTCGTGGAAAAGCCTATCGAAATCATGGATCGCCAAACCAAGCAGCTCAGACGCTCGCGCATTCCTATTGTGAAAGTCCGATGGGAAGGCAAACGAGGCACAGAGTTCACTTGGGAACTCGAAAGCAACATGAAGGCGAAGTACCCGCAGTTATTTGTTACGGCTTCGGCCTAATTTCGGGACGAAATTCCCTAAACAAGGGGAGGTTGTAACACCCCATGTTTTCGAAAGTCAAGGTCAAAGTCTACGACCGATTTCGCGCAACTTGACTTGTAGTGAATTTCTTTTGTGTGTTTAATTTAGTTGTATTATGTGGAGTAAGTGTCAATCATTACAATAATCGACGTGTGTTATTCGCTATTTAATCGACTTACGACTATGAACTATAGGAAGTAACAATGCGATAAAGTTAACTAAACGATAATCAAACTATGCTAATCAAATTGACATCGAATCGCAACTCGAACTACGCATTTTGACTATTGTTATACGTGTGTGCCTTATGTGTTACTTGTGCATGTTTATTTATGTTATGTTGTGGTAATCAATCGAAACGCAATCGAACTCGAAACGCAATCGAAACGCAATCGAACTCAATTGAAATCGAACTATGATAATTAGTGGAGAAGGGACAGTGCAAGATATGAATGGTTGGGATTAAAAGTAATTTGAATAGGAAAATCTATCGCATTTGCATTGATCGCAATCGAAATCGAAACAGCAAAAATCGTCACGCCGAACACCCGAACCAAGTGCCATCCGGCCGGATTGCCAATCCGACCGGGCTGACACTTGATCTGGTGCCATATGTCATCCAACCGAGATGACATCCGACCGGATAAGTCACCCGGACGAGATGCCATCCGACCGACCCACACTTTCCTCTTTGGATAACTCTATAAATACCCATGTCACTCTCAAACTTTCTACTATTGGCAACTCTCTGACCGAACAGCAAGCACACCTCACCTTTTCTTCGATTTCTCCCAATTCCGGCAAGATCTCGTCCTAAAATCTTGTACTTTCTTAATCTACACGCACTCCTACACCTTTCTATCTTTTGAATCTTAACTTTTAACCATGAAATCACTAGATTTGAGGTGTTCTAGGATGACGTCATCATGTGTTCTTGAAGAACTTCATGTTTTGGCCTCAATCCACCAAGAACAACTTAGATCTAATCGATTTCCACACAAATACACAAAGATCTTGCATAGATCTAAACATAAACATAGTGAAAAAGGATTGAAAGATGGTTTCTAACTTTCTTTCAACTCTTTTACACTCAATGCACTCAAAACCGATAGAATCGGGCCTTGTTCTAGTCTCCTACTCATTCTTAGCGTTGTACTAGTTCAAGATCTGGATTCTACTCACGAGACCACCGATTTCGGGTTAACCAAGAACAACCGTTATGAACCGGTTAACTAGTCGAGCTAGGGTGATTCCTGTTTGATCGGGTCACTTGGGTTAGGATGGGGTTCCGTTGGTTAACACGTTGTCAAAACGTCTCGATAAAAGCAACAAACAATCAAAACGGCCAAGTGAAAGACGAACGGAACGACCAGCACGGGGAGCTATCCGACCGGACAACTTATCCGAACGGATAAGTCATCCGAGCGACTAGGTCATCCGAGCGGCTTGCACTTTGGGTCCCACACTTAACCAACTTTATCTGATGTTTGAGTATTGAACGCATTGCTATCCGATCGGACTACCTACCCGACGGGATTACTCTTTGTATCATGAGATACTTGGACTTAAATAATTTTCAACATGATCAATGCACTAAGGATGCCGCCCGACCGGACAACCTGTCCGACCGAGTGACAACCTGCTGTGGAATTGTTCTCACTAAGTAACTTCGCCACTCGAGTCGCCGTCCGACCGGATGACCATCTGAACGGATTGTCATCCGCACGACTAAGCCGTCCGATCGACCGACTTGAAAGGTAGAGATACTTCAATGTTTTCAAAATGCTACAACGAAAACTTTAAAAGACAAGCCATCATACACAAACACATCAAAGGAAGAAACAATCCACTCGAATAGTCACCCGACCGGACAACCTGTCCGACCGGATGACCATCCGAACGGATTGTCAATCCGCACGATTGGTCCATCCAATCGGATTACCAATCTGACCGAGCTATTGTCCGAGCCACTTACACCTTGCATCGTTTTACGCGTTACTTATCGTTACGTTATCGTTCTGATCAGGCTAACCCTACTCTCTAGCGCTCCCTTCAATCCATCATCGCTGTGAGTATACTCGATCCCTTTTTGCTTTACGCACTTTTGGGTGTTACATACGTTACGAATATTCAAATCACAGTCAACACACTACTCAATACTATTTGAACGCTAACCGTTAATGCATGTTATACGAGGCTTATGAATGCTTGTTTGATATATTTACACATGGAATGCTATCTACCTGCCTTAGCAACGATAGTACTATAGTTTGGACTCAGCACCTGTTCGCAGGGGTTGTTAAGAACAATTATTTGCATGGATTACGGTGGTAATCATGTATTGCAAACTGCCTCAGGCAGTCAACCCGCAGTCATTGGTATCGATGGGTCTATGTCGATAAGTAACTTGCCTCATTTCACTATGTGTACGTGCTGGTTATGCGTAAATGAATTTGAACTTTATATGCTATTATCAAACTTGTATACTCACCTTTACATTATATGTATTGACTTTATTTTAACGTATGTGACAGGTGCTTAGGATGCACATCTGCTAGGAAATCGAGGCTAGAATAAGGCTATAGAGGCCAACAAATAGTTGTCTGTACAAATTAAATCAAGGGTCTCTAGAAGCAGATAAACAATTGCTCTATTTAAATCTGAGTTGTCGGAATAGAACTTTTTGCCTAGATACTGTCTGTAATAATTTGTTTACCTTTTGAGACATGGTATGGGACATGTTATTTTAAATTGATTGGTAATGATAATTGTTATGGAAACTTCTGGACAATCTGTTTCGCTCAGTGTCATCCCCCAATGTTTCCGCCATCGGTTGGGGTGTGACACTACGACCCTACACCCCTATGTCGCGGGCCGCGAAGAACTTGAAATCAACTCCTATAAATTGGGTGCTTCGGCAGTAATTTTCCGTCGCTCAATTTCGAAATCTCTCTCTCAATTCTGAATAGTAGGCATTATAATCGGGTATTATACCCCCTAAATAATGAAGTTCTAGCTCATTGTAAGTATTATAACCCCGATTACGTATTAGATACGCTGCCCGATCGATCCAGGGTTCCGTAACGGCTGTTGAGGTTCTGCCCAACGTAGTCGTTGGAATGCCGTCTCGGGGAGGGTATTACTAATGTAAATATTGGGTTATTATACTAACGCGTGTTTATTTGTGTATTTAATAGATAATCAGCAGGAAATCCTTAAGGAAAACCCTAAGACAGCAATGTGAGTAATCTCCTTTTTGCAAACTGTTTTTACAAAACCTCACTTAATTAGTACTATATTAAACAATGATTGAGTATTTGTATTCTACAATTATCGTCGGTATGTTGGGGTTTTGTATACAAAATTTGTTACTACATTGTGAGTAGTAACATAACCTTAAAGTAGATGGAAACAAATGTAATTGTGCGACCGCCCTCAATACTGTAAAATGGTTTTACTTAACTTGATTAAACTGGGATTCACTCACCAGTGTTTCCCACTGACAAAATGTTTTTAAACGCGTTTCAGGTAACAAAATGTGAAAGCCAAATAGAAGCCTGCTGGATAGCACTGAAGTCTTGGGAAAGTGGCAATAAAAGTTACCTAAATAAAGAGATGTTTTTATTTAAATAAAATAGGGTTTATCCCTATGAAAATTTGTGTACTTGAAACTTGGGATTTTCCCATGTGGTTAATATATTAAAAGCGTGGTATTTTACTCTGATAAAATATTTCCTAACTACGGTCCTGATGAAATTTTTTCTGCCAAAATGATAAACACTGATACCACTAAAACTGGCTGCGGCCGCCCGTTCCCGGGCAGTTAGGGGACGGGTGTTGTGACAGATTTTTTGACAGATATGCCAGTGGTCATGGAGGTAAATGAGATAGAAGAGGGGTGCCAAACAATAATCTCAGGGAAATGAACATTATTTTCAGATGGAGCTTCTAGTATAGAAGGTTCCGGGGCAGGTCTCATCATAACAGACCCCTTGGAATCGAACATACTTATGCACTCCGTCTTGACTTCCCCTGCACAAATAACGAAGCTGAATATGAAGCGTTGTTGGTCGGGTTGCGATTAGCAAAAACCATGAAGGTCAAAGAGCTGCATGCTTTCACGGATTCAAGATTGGTAGCAAGTCAAGTAGGGGGAGAATACACGACAAGAGAACCATCAATGGTAAAATACAAAGAGAATGTAAAGGAATTGATGGGCAGCTTCGAATCTTGCTCATTAACTCAAGTGTCAAGAACAAAGAACAAACAAGTAGATGCCTTAAGTAAGCTAGCTTCCTTAACGTTTGCACACCTTACAAAGAAGGTGCTCGTGGAAGTACTCAAGGCAAGATCCACCGAAGAAGTTGAGATCCAAGACGTGGTAGTAGAAAACGAATACACATGGATGACGCCCATCCAACAGTTCCTAGAAGACGGAAAGCTGCCCCCATAGAGGCTGAAGCTGCCAAGATAAGGACAAAATCCAAACAATATGTCCTAGAAGAAGGGAAGCTTTACAAGAAAGGTTACCTATCCCCGTTACGATGCTGTGTAGGTCCAAACCAAAGCAACTATTTGATATGAGAAGTTCACGAGGGCATCTGCGGATCGTACGCGGGAGTAAGAACAATTATGGCAAAGCTAATGAATATGGGTTACTTTTGGCCCACAATGCATAAAGATACGACTGAAGTTATCCACAAATGTGAAGCATGCCAACTACACGCTCTAGTCAAGGCAAGCCTGAAGCATGACCTTATCCCTATCCTAGCTACCTGAGCATTCTATAAGTAGGGAATGGACATAGTGGGACCCTTCCCCCAGGTAGTTGGACAAGTGAAATTCCTCCAAGTAGAAGTAGACTATTTCACAAAATGGCCAGAAGTTAAGCCATTGGCAAAAGTCTCAGGAAAGAACGTCATCAACTTCGTCTCAGCAGATAGTGTGCAGACTCGGGCTACCGGGGGAGATAGTAACTGACAATGGGAAGTAGTTTGCAGAAAAACCATTTAGTACCTGGTGTCAAGACCTTCAGATCAAGCAGGTCTTCAACTTTGTCTGTTATCCACAATTAAACGGATAAGTAGAGCGAATGAATCGCAGCATTGTAGAAGGGTTAAAAACTTGGCTAGAAAGATATGGCAAGCAATGGGTAGAGGAGCTCCGCAGAGTGTCATGGGCCATTCGCACTTTAGAAAAGACAAGCCACCAATAGACCCCATACAGCCTCGTATATGGCTCAAAAGTTGTGATACCTGCGGAGATCGGAGTTAGAACGTTAAGAAGTTCAAGGAAAGATAACACCATGAATGATTCAAAGATACTCTTGAATCTTGACCTACTTGTGGAAGCCAGAGAAGCTGCTTCGATCCGAGAAGCAAGATACAAACAGAAATTGGACACCTACTATAATGCAAGGGTCAAGAAGGAAGCCTTCAAACCTGGTACTCAGAAACAACGAGGCAAGTAGGCAAGAAGATCTCAGAAAAATGGGCCCAAAATCAGAAGGTCTATACATTATCAGCGAAGTACACAAGGGAGGTTCCTACATGCTTGAAACACCTGATAGCAGGAAGGTACCAAGGCATTGGAACGGAAAACACCTCAAGAAATTCATAGTTTGAATAAATAATGTAATGACAAAACCAAACTTGTACTTGGCTATACCCGTTTAATGGAAACAAAGATATCACTTTTGTTAAAAAAAATTATTGTTCTATCCTAAGGGTGAGCTCCTCCAAACAAAGCTTCATGGGATCCGACACTATATCTGCCAATGAAAGGGATGAGCTCCTAGGCCATATCGCTCAACAGGGAACAAGGCGCAATACCTTCCTGTATACAAGGTGAGTTCCTAAAACAATACAACTCCATGGACTCAAGGAAGCTCCTTCCAGTTTCTTTACAAAAAATAAAAATAAAAATAACCATATAAAAACCACAACTTATTCCCTTGTAAAAAAACAAATAAATACAAACTTACAAGGAAAGAAACAAATTAAACATTGTGAAATCACAAAGAAAGTCCATGAAAGAGGGTAAGTAACTCACACCAATTCTGCTTCATAGGCCAACCTTATAAAACATAATAAGCATGTGTCCAATATACCACAATAACAAAAATGAAATGTGGACTAGAAAAGAAACATAACTACAGCTACTTGCATTGATTCTTTTCTGAAAGATTCAAGGCATGTGACTGCAGCTCTTAGTTTTGAAATCTTTGCAGATAAAGACATTGCAAAACACAACTGTCAAAGGGAAACTACAAGGCAAATTCTCCCACGACACATGCTAAACACAAGTTTGATAACAAAGAATCATAGAAAGAAAAAGCAATACAAACACGCAAGTATAAAACATTAAGGGAAGCTAAACACCCCTAACGGGGCAGCTCCCATTCCATTGTCAACGATAGCATAAGTTCAAACATAAAAAACCCTCACAAGGGCACAAAAAACAACCACAAAAAAATAAAAGTGTTTATACTACAACCACAACAAAAACTAGCAAAGGTTATCAAGCCGAACCAGAACCACCAGCACCACCAGCACCACTGAAGAGGGGATTCTTGCTTAGGGGAAGATTATCATATAAGTCGGCTAAGTCATCATCTTCATCATCACCAGAAACAAGAAGAGCCGATTCACCCCTCACAGAAGACAACGGGGGAACATCAATGGGAATATACATGGAAGAAACTGGCTCACGATCTGGAATTACCTTCAACCTCTTCGAAGAAGAACCAGCACCATCACCCTCCTCATCGCTAGTTCCAAACAAGGCCCATTTAATCGAAGCCACTGAAAGCAACTGCTCACATAGCTCCTTGTTTAGACCTGCTGGCTCCAAAGCTTCTAGTTCGGCTATGGAACAATCAACCATCCGGGACAAAGCCCCCACATAAAGGTAAAAAAGAGCCTCCATATTCTTTATAGCATCCACAAAGTCAGGAAGAGAGTCTGGCTTAAAAGCATGAAGCTTCTCTAAAGCTTCCCCTTAGAAGCAACATCAAACCCTGCAATAAGGCCCGTATGGCGACCATGAGCCATTGCCTTAGAATATATACCTGCAAGATGGAGATTAAACTCTTGGCTATGAAGGAAATAAGTCACAAAATGACGAACCCCGGATCCAATCAACCACTTCATATCCTCCTCCAACCGCTTCACTCCCTGCCTCAGCTCTTTCGTAACTGCTTCATCGGCAACACGCTCCTGCCTGTACTTGGCCCTTTTAATCCCTAACTTTGCTCTTTCCTTAGCAAGTTGATTGTTGAAGTCCGATAGTTTTCCGGCATAAACTTCAACCTTTCTCATTTCCTCATTCATCTTGTCCTGGGAAGAAAGCAACTGACATTCAAGCTCATTCACTTTCATTTGAAAAGCTGCCAAATCTTCCTGGGAAGTCTTAAGTTCTGCCTCATTCTTTTGCAAAGCAGCAGTGACCTCATAATTCTTGCTAGCAGAGGCAACCCAACGTTCAATACAATCAGGAAGGGAAGTAACTAGGCGGGCATCTTCGGTAATGACCCGATAGGCAGAATCTTCATTCGACAACTTCGACAAGGCCTCTTTCTCGATAGGAGTGGCCATGTTTCTCAACATATCATGGCAAACCTCACTTGTATTGGTAGTATTAGAAATATGGATATTCCACTGGGGTACAAAGACAGGTAAATTAGCCCTTTACAGGCCCTTCCCCTAGACAACTCCCACTTTTTCCTTCAAAACCACATCCACCTTCTCTTCCACCTTCTTCTTCTTTTTCTCTTCAACAAACACAGATGAAACAGCTTCCTCGATAGCCTCAACAAAAACCCCTCCCCCAAGGGAAACAAGCTTAGAAGAACCCCCTTTAACCTTCTTTTTCTTCAACACAATCTTCGATGCCTTAACTTTACCAAAAAC
This sequence comes from Helianthus tuberosus, assembly GCA_030545235.1. NCBI lineage: Eukaryota > Viridiplantae > Streptophyta > Magnoliopsida > Asterales > Asteraceae > Helianthus > Helianthus tuberosus. The sequence goes on along the minus strand of CM060395.1, from coordinate 203,863,037 downwards.
TTGAACAGCCTTCGCGAGAACAGTCCTCCTCGTTTCATTCAGTTTCTTAAAAAAAACAGATATCTACTACCCAGGAACATCACCTGCCCCACTTAAAGCTTCCGAACCCCCCTTTTTAATAAGCTTCACACCAGTAATAGAAGCAATGACATTTGCATCATCTTCATCACCACTATCAACCAAGATAGGGTCAGAAGATTGTGAAGCAACGTTAGGAGAAGCAGTTACCCTGGTAGACCTACGAGAAGGGGCAGGTTGCTTCTTGTCAGAGGAACTATCCACAATGGGCTGAACAGGAACACTTTCAAAATCCCCAGCGGTTCGAACATGCTCAGTGCGACGGACTACGGAGGGACCACCCTCAGGAATCTCCTTCTAATCAATCTCCACATCAGATGGGTAATAGAATATAGTACAGAGCACTCATCTCTGCAAAAAAATAAGCACAACATAAGCGTCAGACAAATACATGAAAAATAGGACGAACGCAAAAATACACAGCCTTCTGATTAACAAAAAAGACCTGTTCAAAACCAGATTCAACCCAATCTTGACTAATACCTAACAAAACAAGAAGTTCCTCCGGGTATGCCCTTAACTTGGCACGATAAGCACGAAGCCTAAGGATCAACCCCTGTTCGAGTTCATGAACCTCTGGCTCCTTTTCGTTCGAAAGCTCAGTAAATTTACGAGGAACAACAGTGAAAGGAAGCAACCGTTTAGAGATTAAAAAAGAATTGATATTTCCAGGCATAAGTATGACCAACAGTGGCAGAAAGAAGGGGAGCCTCACATTTAGTCTTCTCAATAGTGTACTATTGATGCAACAAATACAAGACCAACAATAGTGAGTAGTCCAGTTAGGCAAAAGGCTTGGAGGGTTCCGGTTTGCCTAACGCAGGTCGTGGGGTCCCCCCACGTTTGCAAGATGTGGAGAGAGGTTCACTAGTTGTGTTTGTTGTTTGTTCAAGATCTTCGGCTGAAGGGTGTTCAGCCTTGGATGCAAGAGCAATCGGAATGTGTGTGTTGGATGTGAAGAAAAGAGACTTGTATGAAACAAGTTCTCGAGAAGGAAGATCAGAGATCCCAAGAGAATCAGGACTGATCGGAATATTTGAAATGCACTAAATGAAGTGTCATTTATAGAGGAAGAGATTGCTCAAAGGGGAAACCTTGGACTAGTGAACCATGCTTGCATTGGAGGACTTACCCTTTTAGGGGTTGAAGCATTTGGACCTGCGGATAAAAGACTACACTCTGTGCACTCATTCTGCTTTTGCGGCTGGGAGAGTTGTTCAAGTAATCTGTGAAGTGACTGATTACTGTACACGTGCTGCCTTAGCTCAGTTCCCGGGCTTTAAACCTTTGAACCTTCTAACCCTTCAAGCTATTATGTATTCTCAGTCATTTTATTGAGATTTGAGCTACCCCCGTCATCAGCCACCCAAGTCAGAGGTTTTTGCGTGTAAGCACAAATACCTCTGACTTTTTGTACATTTATTTTACTTTGCTTTAAGGCTTCAAGGCTTGAAAGGTTGAAAGGTTGAAAGCGGTTGAGCTTTTTGATTTTTGAATTTTGACAAGACAGTTGATATGACTTCTGGCAGTTTCTTTTGTGTCAGGCGGCGGTTTTATTAGCCCTTTGTGTAATTATAACGTTTTTTGTTTCATCAATTTTCATTTATCACTTAGAAGAAAACAATCATTCACACATTTCCTCTCAAGTTTCCTTTCCTTTTCTCCTTCCAGGTTAGTTCTGATTCCATATTTCTGGTTATTTTCTTTTAGCATGGGTGCTCTTTAAAGATCTAGCGAAATCATTGGCTCGATTAACCCAAGAGGAAGTAGAAAATTTTTGTGTAGAATGAGGGATTGGGTTGAGGTTTAAACCGGTTGCACCGGGATGCGATGTTTCAATCGATCAATGTCCCCTGGTTCTGTTGCCCTCTACTGTCGCCATTTTGAATTTTCAAACCTCCATCATCCTTTCTCGAACTTTGTTTTGAATATCTTAGAGTATTATCGTGTGTCGTTTGGCCAGATCCACCCTCATGGTCGGGCTAGGGTTTTGCACTTTGAAGTATTGTGCCGGGCTTTCGAATATGATCCCACCCTTTTATCCTTCCGTCGCTTTTTCCGTTTGGCCAAGAATAGTGACTGGTTTACATTCGAAACATCTCAAGTTGACACTTGTTTAGTTTCATCTATGGTTTCTAGTCTTGGTGTTTGGAAAGACCGGTTTTTCTGGGTCTCCGATGAAATTGTTCCTTTTAAGCTTGTTTGGAGACATCCGGATGTTGTGTTAAACAAGCTTGAGCCATTTGAGTTTGAACTAGATAGTTGGTTGTTAAAAGCCATTAGCAATTGTCCTTCGAGGCTTCGTTCCTTTCCTGAACACCTTTTAGTGTTGATGGGTGTGAACACCTTGTGAGACAAGCCGGGTCGTGACCCTGTGCTCACTAGGTATGATCAGGGTATGATGTTTTTCCTTATGCTTTATCAAGAGTCATGATACCTCTGATGTTGTGTTTGGGGATGCTGAGGCCACACCCAATGAAGATGTTGTTGCCAAGAACTCTGAACATAGGTTCGAGGGTTCAGGCTACGTGAATGTCCCAAACGTCAAGGGTTTTACCATGGTTGCTGCTTCCAAAGTCTCTACTCGCCATTCAAACCGTCGTTTGATAAAGGCTGCCGACCAACCATCGGCTTCTGAGCCAGTGGAACTGAGCGATGGCATAGAGGCTTCAGATGATTTAGAAGTTGGGGTTGAGGAAAATTTATAAAAGACAAAGAGTTACCATTGGTGATTGGTAAGGGGAGCAAGGCGGTGGGTAAAAAGGTTGTGAGCTTGAAGGGTTTCGGGAAGGGTGGTGAAGGCTCCACCAATGTTAATCCAGAAGAGGTTTATGTGTCGGATTGGAAGGTCACAGTTGGTAACAGCTTCAAGTCTTCATTCGTTTGTGAGGATGTTCTTACCCATTTTGCTCCTCTAGCTGTTCGAGGTTCTTGCTCATATGGACGATGACCTGATGATCTCGAAGATGATGATGGGTGCTTGCAACCTTGTTGCCTTCCTTCTAGAAGGTATATCCCGATTTCGCAAAAGGATGCAAGAATATGAAGTCTTTTCGAAGAAGAGGGATGAGATGAAAGATTCAATGGTTGCTTTGAAAGAAGCTGAGGGCTACGCTGAGAAGGAGAAAGCATTGTCATTTGAAGATATGAGGAGTTTTCTTCCCGCACAAGACTGAGATGGTTAAATTGGAAAAACGCTTGGAGGCTGACAAGGTTCAAGTCTGGTCGATAAGGCTGCCTTGGAAGTTTAGAAAAAAGCCTTCTTAGAGGAGAAGGAAGGGTTAAAGGCTTCACTTGCCCAGGCGACAGGTGATAATAAATAGCTCATTGAGCATGGATTCCAGCAAGTGGTTACCTATCTTCTCCATTCATCGGAGTTCAGAAAGGTCTTGGGTGATGTGTACACTGAGCTTCTTGCTCATGAGAGTCACCGAGGTTTGTTTGCTGGTTACAAAGCTTTGTGAGCCTGGGGAGCCTACGGAAAAGTCTTCTCGTTTTCAACCCAAAGCCTTCGAAGTCTTCAAGGAAACTGTTTTGAAGATAGAGCGTATGATTTACCCTTATGTGGGTGAAGTCTCCAAGTGTTTTGGTAAACCTTTGCCTGTCTTGCAGGATATAAAACCCAAGGGCCTTAATGAGGTTGTTTGTAATGAAGTGTTGAAGTCCCTCTCGAAGAAACGTCCTTGCTCTAGAGATAGCGAGGAAACGTATTCTAAAGGTGGTGAGGGCGCAAAGGGTTCAAGCCTTGAAGCCTCCGAGACAGCGGGTGTCGTAGGGAGGAAAAAGAGGAAGGCTAAAAAGACCCAAGATGATGGAGGTTCGAAGAAGGATGATGCAACAAAGTCTACCATCCCTGACGCTGCCAGGTGAAGAAAAAACTTTAATTCGTAGCATTCTTAGCATGTCTAACAATGTTATGGATTTTTTTTTTTTTGAACATCTTTTTGTTTTAAGGGAACCGTTTAGGTCATTTGGTGGTTCAAGCCTGGAAGGCTTGTGGACAATGTTTTATGTTTGATGGCCAGTATGGCCCTTGCTATCTTTAACTTATCTTGCTATGTTTATTGTGTTGTTCTGTTTACTCCCTTGTGTTTTCATTGGTTTTGTATGTTGTCTTAGTTTTGGGCGGTGCATCTTATGTTACTTATACCTTAAAGGGTTCAGTGCTGCATTCACTTAGCCTTGGTATTTTTAACAAGAAGACATAGCACCTATCCTATCTACCATTTTCCTTGGTTTGATTTCGGTTTGTAAGCCTGTTAGTGTTGATTTCTATAAGTTTTCTAAGGCTTAAGGAACATTTGATGAAGGCTGCTCAGACCCGTCTATGAGAGAAGTTTGTTTTTTGATAATTTTATAAGTCTCATGGAGTTGTATTGATTTAGGAACTCACCCCTTATATAGGTTCATTCAACCCTTGAACCTATTGAGCGATATGGCCTGGGAGCTCATCCCCTTACATGACCCTTGCCATGGAGTTTTTTGCTAGGTTCTCAACTTGATTTTAGGATAGAAAGACAAATTTGATAAAACATCAGCATTCATTCAAGAGATATTGTTTTACAAAAAAAGGGAGCATGTGACAACTCTTGAAATACAAACTAAACTTTCTTAATCAGACATGGAACCTTTTAAGGGTCTTTCCATTCCAATGTCTGGGAAGCTTTTTACCATCCGCATCCGCCAGTCTATAAGATCCACCCTTGTGGGCTTCAAGGATTGTGTATGGCCCTTCCCACTTTGGGCCAAGTTTTCCTTGGTTCTCTTTTTTGCTAGCCTCATTGTTTCTAAGTACGAGGTCTCCTGGCTTGAAACCTTCATGCTTGACTCTTGTGTTGTAATAAGCTTCCATCTTTTGTTTGTACTTGGCTTCTTGAAAAGAAACTTGGTCTCGTGTTTCTTCGGGTCAGAGCTGTGATTCCAGCTGAAATAGGAGTTGTAACTCAAAGAACACTCAACATGGATCCCAAAGCAAACAACAAAGAGACCATGTTGAACTACCCCCGTCATCATGTACCAATCGCCATTCCGGGCAAGCCGAAAAAATGACGAAACATCAAAAGAGAAGGCTCATAACTAAGGGCTCGACAAAGGATTTCAAAGTGTACATACGAGCAACACCAACAGGGGCCAACTGGCCTAAAGAAAGACGATAGTACTTAAAACTTCAAGAAAAAAGCTTGTGAATGGGTATCGCAAGTTCGGTTGATCAAAAATCCGGGTATAAAACACAAGAAAACCTGGCAGACATTGATTTCCAGTTCTTTCCCCGGAAACCAAAGTCTCAAGGGAAGGATCAATGCCATAATCGACACAGGACTGATCAATGTCCGATTCGGTAAGTTTTGAAAATTGCACAAGCATGTCATTTTTATTCGACCCCATGACAAAGATAAAGAAAGAAGAATAATGACTCACCGAGTTTATAGAGTCAAAACATGTTGATGCTTCGAAAGGAGGTTAAAGGTTTTGAAATGCGATTTTGGTTTGG